>CM031234.1:960134997-961334997 GCA_018340775.1 Taxus wallichiana var. yunnanensis
CATATATACCATGAAATTTAACAAATTAACCTAGTAACCAAATGTTTATAATTGTGAAACATTGCATTTCTTTAAATTATGATCTTTTCTATAGATTCAAGTATGTTTTTCTATCTTTCCAATGTGTTAGAACTATTTTGAGTATGTTTTAGACTCGATCATTATTACCTACCTCATTCAATAACCTTTATAAATTATTTGTTTTTTCTTTGCATCAAGGATAATGTTCTTTAAGGGGTGAGATGTAATTCCCAACCATTGCATAAAAATCCCCCTTGTTGATCTCATTATTTTAGTTTCTTGAAATGTTTTTGATATTTTCTCATGCATGTGTCTTGGGCACGACATATAGAGTTATTCAATGTAGGTCGATTGTTACTTCTCATCTTTCCTAGAGAAGGCGAGCCAATTGTAATGTCTTTGGCATATGATGGGGTTACGAGGCCTTGTGTTCTCCAAATTTTCCCTTCATGTCGGATATTGTGGTATAATTAAATGGTTTCCTTTTATCATCATCGTGTGCAAAGATGAGAAATTATATAAATATGATTAGTAATCAATGTGATATATGACAAATGCATGATAGTCACATTAGGTTTGTTTATGGGTTTTTTTTTTGTGTTTGTGTGTGAGAGAGTGAGTGTGTGTGTGTGTGTGTGTGTGTGCGCACGTACACACGCATATGTGTGCATGTTTGCATAAAGTATATAAATAATAAAACATAAACTATTGGAAATATATATGATTAAAATAAAAATGAAATGTGTGCTTGGAAATTTCATGAAAGCAATAAGAAAGATGGTGGTGGTGATGATGATGATAAGAGTGGTCTTTGGTGGAGTGTTTAAAAGTGATTTGAGATTGAAATTTTACTCACACAAGTTTATGAAATAGATGTATAAGGGAGGGTAACACATTAATATAAAGAAGGGGATTGGAGTGGTGGTGAGACTCACTCATACCGTGTAATTAACACATTCATGAGATCATTTTTCTTTGAGGATTTTTTCAAATTCCATGCATTTGTTTATGTTTTGTTGTTGTGCATGTTTCTAGCGAAGAGCATTGCATTTATAGTTGTAGCATCCAATAAATACATGTCATAATTACTTAATGGACTCCATTATACTATGAGAATTACCATTTGACAAACATTATGAGTGGTTGGAAAATATTTAGGTGGTGGAATTAAAGATTGAAAAGAGGGGTTTATGTGGGGATGTAGGAGGGATAGTGGGGTCCTTAATAGAGCTAATTGTTCTCACCTAGTGGGGGAAAAGGGTTGTGAAGATCAATTGAAGGGATTTTTAATCTTTGTAAAAGAAAGATAAATGCATGTGGGAGAGAATTTTTGGAAATATTCATTGCATTTCAAGTTGTTGCATTCCATAGAGGGAATCAAGATCTTTGTGAGGGGATCAAACATCGAATACTCTAAATATCCACTTGAATGATTAGTACAAGTAGATAGGTAATATATTAACTTGGTATGTTTTCTCACTAAAAGCACATATCATATTGAATGGTTGTTGGACGTAACCAAAAGTATTTTTATAAATTTCACACCTAATTTTTGTGCTTAATTCATTTAACCATAATCATGTAAGTTGTAGTTTAAATGTTTTTGTCCTCACTTTAAGGATGGGTGTCACAATTGTTAAGTCAAAGACATATGATTTACAATACAAGAAAAATATATATGGGACTTCTAACCATATAAAACATGTTCCATCATGGTGAAAAATCATTCTCATATATACATACATACATACATACATATATAGTTTTAAACATGATGTGTTACAAAGATCAATAAAAAGGTATTGGTTTGTAAAACCGATAGATATGGTGTTCGAATATTGTAAATTTATGTTATTATTAGCACCACAAAACAATAAATGATTTTAACTTATATCTTTATTATTATTGATATATGTATAAATAATATAAAATTATATCAATTTCATGAAGAAAATTTATTACATAATAAATAGTTCTAACTTCAATTTTATTGTTATTGATATATGTGTAAATAATATAAAATTATAACAAATCCATTACATAACAAATGATGTTAACTTCTATCATTATGGTTATTCATATATGTGCAAATAACATTAAAAATTACAAACCCATAAGGAAAATTTATTACATAGAAGGTCATGAGGAAATGAGGAATTTGAATGAAAACAATAATTTTCCATATCTTAAACCTTTAAGACAATGTATATTGTCAAACCTCACTTGTCATGGTACTTTGGAATTTTTTAAACTAATTTCAGCTTAGTTATGAATACAGTGGCATGGGTGCTTAGTTACCAAAGATGGTATAAAGTCCTAAAAATAAATCAAACTTGATAGTCACAACTAATGATACTAACAATCGTGCGTGGAGTACATGATGGAAACATCGAAGGGTGGCATTGTTGAGAAAGTCTAGTATCATTCGAGCTACACAATGGGAGCGACAGGCAAGTAGCCAAATTTTTCAACGCCCTACACAAGGGAATTGTAGAAGTTTGTGGCTACATTTTCAGGGATCAAAGAAAATGTATTCGTGATTATTATCACAGCAAGTATCATGTCATATTTGTGGAATTAGTAAAGGAGCATTTTTCCCGTCCATGATGAACAACATCAGTAACAGCTGCAATCATTTTGTTAGTACTCACTCTTTTGCAAATGATCTTTGCTTAGACTTCTTCCTCAGTTGCACGTGTCGTCAATCAAGAACATTGTAGATCACATATAATCAATAGTGGAGATTGTTTTTATGAACGAACATAGGGTAATTCTAACAGGGACAAACGCCTTCAGATAAGTTATTAAATATTCAAATAATGATATTAAATGGTTTAAAGCATGTGACAAATATGGTCACAACTATATGGTTAATAACTACTCCACCCAACATTTCACAACTCGAAATATGTTATGTCATAATCATTCTCGAACATCTGTATTCCCTTTCTCTTGCAAAGGTAATTGTTTTAGTGAGATTAAATCAATAATTATTCTTATTAATGCATAAAACAAATAGGGGCTCTTTTTATAGTTGCTTCAAGGAATACCAATGTGTCATTGTTATATTAAAACATCTTCCATGGAGGTTGGGATTGTTTCTATTTCACTTTAGAAAATTATACAATTATAACAATTAATTACCTCAAACAAAATATACACTATTGACACATTAATATTTGATATAGAGATTCAATTTATGTGTATATTATAGATATTTCTTTCTCCACTTTTAATAGGATTTTAATCAATCGTGTATCAAGCTTTCATCCTTTTATATAGTCCCGCACTCATGTGTATTGATTATTGATTATTAGTTCAAATTAGGGTGGCACATGTTCTTATATTAAAAATAGTTTTTACTCTCCAATTTAACTTTGTTTTTGCCTCAAATACCCTCTTAGTAGCTCGAGAAAGATATTAAAACAATTAAGATCATTTATTGTCTTTTATTGTGAATTTGTGTGTTAGTTGAATTTGAAAAGAAAAAGAAATTGATCATGAAATTTATTTGAAACAAGTGTATATTTAGGAAAAGTTTGAAAAAAATAATCTTGTGAAATTTAATTGAAATATTTTAAATCGCATTTATTTAAGCTTAGAATTGCTAATTGAAATATGAAAAAAGTAACTAATTAATTTTGGAATGTTAGCAACAAGAGTTTATCAATGCATTTTATTTGGCTTATATATGTTGTTTGGAAGCCAATAGAATTAAATACTTAATTTGGGAATGTATTTGAAATTGGTTACTTGTCACATTTAGGTTGATATAGAAATGATGTTTGGCATCCAAAACAATTATATATAAGTGTTTGTGCCTTTTTTGTTGGAGGGATCTCATAATTACTAGATCTTATGAATGTTATTGATAGTTGTAGAATTTAAATGCATTTTTGTTGTGGAGAACAATGCCCAATTACTTAGCTCATCCTAAGAAAGTCTAGTTAGATCCTATATTTATATGTGAGGGTCATTTAAGTTGATGTATAAGTGTGTATAGTGACACTATTGTCTCCTCTTAATTTTTTCTAGTGACTAATTATGAGTGGAACAATTAGTGGCTATGAGACATTACCCCATGGGATTAACAAAGAGAGATAACTTTAAATTTTTGTGTGGGGGTTCCCGACACATAAAAGAATAACACATGTGAAAATATGAAATGCCTATCCCTATCCCCGATCTTTCGTTTAGCATGTAAGCAGCACTTGGATGATTTGTTGTCTAAGCTCAATCGAATCGCATCTTTTTTGGATCCTTTTCTAGCATGCTTAAAGCCTTGAGCTTGAAAACATGTTGCTAAAACCTAGAAGGAACTAATTGTTGATTAGTTATGGTAATGTTAGGATTTTTCATGTAATTAATTTAGTGGTTGTTGTTTTTGATAACCATTTGTAATACTTTGTTTATTGTGGGGATTAGTTGTTTATACCTAATATGTCGTTTTGTAAAATCAAAACTATAATAAATTAATGAACAAAATATACTTGCCTTAGATTTGGGCCAATGTATGCACATTTTCTCCTCTTGCCTTCCCTTGTTCTATTTTTATTATTTAAAATAACTAATCTTTCGATGTTGAAAAGCTTTTTCTACTCTCTTTTCCTATGCTTGTTATTGTGGAATGTATTTTATGTAATATATCCATTTATTTATGTACGTCAATAAATGAAGTGTAACTTAAATCTAAAGCTTGTCATTGTGATTTTTAGTTGATTGGAAAGGAAGTACAATTTGATTTGTCGTTGCATTGTGTGATTTTATAAATACTAAGTGTTGTTATGTGCGAACAGGAAAAGAAATGAAAGACAATGTTTTCATATCTCCCCTTGGACAGGAAACGAAGAATGCGGAGTTTGTAGGACCTGAGCGGATTACAGAGATTCTTAAGAGGAAAGTGAAGAATGACCCTACAGTTACGTGGGCAGATATGGTTAAGAATGTAAGTCCGTCTGTAGGAGGGCCACAGATCTCAAGACCGACATCTCTTTTCACTTGGATGAAAATTTTTATTTTCAATTTTTCTATCCCAGGTACGGTTCTTAACAAATCCATTCGGTGAAACTATCTTTCTCTGATAGGAAAATTCCTAGGGCCAAGACGTAACATAGATGTCATCAGAAGATGGGCTATTAGGAAATGGGCCCCCAAAGGTTGCATGGATATCTCTTTATGTCAAAGGGTTTTTTCTAATTCATTTCAATAACCAAGATGATTGGTCTAAGGTGCTTCATGGTGGACCTTGGTTCCTTGGAAACATGGGACTTTGTCTGAAAAAATTGATTCCGGGCTTTAATCCGGAAAAAGAAAACATGAAAGACATGCCCATCTGGGTATGGTTGCCTGGACTTCCCTTAGAGTTTTAAGACGAGGATGTTATTACGAGGGTAGCCAAATCCTTGGGATATCTCATTGATTTTGATAGAGAAACAAAGGCTAGAACTCGACTAGCTTCTGCCCATTTTTGTGTTACTGTGAATGTGGAACAGACTCTACCAGATAGCAATAATATCCACTCCACCTTGGGTATGTGGAAACAGACTCTGGAATATGAGGACTATAGGATGAGATACAAAAATGCTCTAAACTGGGTCATTCTATTAGGAATTTCCCCTCGGCAAATATAAAAGGAATTAAAACTCGCGAGGAAAGAAAAATTAAACTTACTTGGTAATCTGAAACCCCTTCCAAGAGAACCCTTGATATAGACGGTGATTTGCAGCAGGATGTTAATCCCATTAAGTTCCATAAGGGGTCGCAGGCTTTACTCAATGATTCGGAAACAGAAATGCAACCTAAAATGCCTAGGGAATCGTTTGATGATGGGAAACAAAATCATCACCCATCTCACAAGTAACTTATGCCTGTTGATCCATGTTTGAATCAACTTGAGGAAGGAGAACTTGAACAAGTGACTTCAGAGACTTAGTCACGAAAAATTTGGGAACTATCAACATTGTTTAGACTCTTTTGAAGGATCAACACGGGAGAGAAGTAGTAAAGGCAAGTCAGCCAGCTCACTTAACGCCAAATGGAAAAGGCAAGCTTATTGAAACCTCTGAAGTCTCTTGCTCTAAACGCCCAACTAGATCTAGAAGGATGGCGCATGTGAGTGGATCTAAGCAGAAAGGTAGACATACTACTGTAGAACAAAGGAAGAAAAACACATACAAAGATATTGCAGGTCGGAAACAGTCAAATTTGGACCCCAAAGTTGTAAGGAATCTTATTTCTAAATTTACAAATTGAAGTTGATCTCGTGCAACATTATAGGACTAAATAGTTGCAAGCAGAGAATTTTGAAGGATCTTAGAAAGAGTAACAGACTTCACATAATGGCCATTCAGGAAACCAAGATGAGCAAATCCAAGGTTATTGAAAAAATAGGACTTTTTGGAATAAAGTTGATGTTCATAGTATTGACTCTTTGGGGGCTTCCAGAGGAATTGCTACCTTATGGGACAAGGAATTTGTTAAAGGTTTGGTTATCTTTGAGTCTAGTCACCATCTTGCCATTATTTGTACTTCTCCTCAAATATTTACGCCCCTAACACTCAAGAGGGTAGAAGGAAGATTTTGTTAGATCTCAAAGATTTTTGTGGTTCTGTAATAATCTCAACTAGCTGGTAATGGGGGACTTCAGTAATCCTTTGTCCCGTATGGAAAAGAAAGGTGGTAGACTTGACTATACGGCCAGTATGGAGGATCTGGCTGGTTTGGTTTCTTCCAACAATCTGATGGATATAGATCTTAGAGGATCTTCATACACCTAGAGCAATAGAAGGATGGGGGATGCTCATATACAGGGCAAATTGGATAGAGCTTTTGTTTTTGCTGGTTGGATCTTGACTTGGGATTTCATTCTTTCAGCACTTCCCAGAATTGGATCCAATCACAACCCAATTGTTCTTAATATGGTGGAGTTTTATAGAAAAGACCTTTCCCCTCATAGATTTGAAAATATGTGTATGTCTCATTCAGATCTATTTGAAAGAATTCAAGATTGGTTGAGAGAAGGAGACCGTAACACACAAAAAAATTCCATGCGACTACCTACAATCATAGAAGCCATAATAGAATTACTGAGGTGACCACTAGAGAAGGACAGGTAAGTACAAATGTTGATATTATCAAGGGAGAGGCTATTGTCTTCTACAAAACTCTTCTTAATGGTGAGCTCATTCGTGATGAGAATGTCACTAATGCTTTTTTAGATTCAATTCCTTCTAATTTGGTTTCTCAAGTTGATTTTTGGGAGATACAGCTCGGGTTAAATTGGATGAACTACAAAATATTTTTTCTCTTTGAAAGGAGACAAATCATCGATCCCTGACGATTTTCCCACTAGTTTCTTTCAAAAATGTTGGGAGATTTGTAAGGAAGATCTCCTTAAAGCCATTTATGAAATTTTCGGAAGTGGGAAATTGCTCAAAGAAATCAACAATACCTTCATGGTCTAGGTTCCGAAAAAAATGGTTCCAAAGACTTAAAAGATTTCAAGCACATCAATCTCTCCAATGTCTTATACAAGATCTTCACAAAAACTCTTCCCTCCCGACTACAACCTCTTCTTCCATTTATTATTTCCCATCAGCAATGAGCATTTATTAAAGGAAGGCTCATACAAGATGGGATTATTATGGTTCATAATACCAATCACTTTATGGAAAAAAGTAAACAAGCTGGTATGATTGTCAAGCTTGATATGAACAAAGATTTTGATAGAGTTTCATGGAGTTTTCTGGACAAAACTCTAAATAAATTTGGTTTTGATGCTCGATTTAGAAACATTATTCAGGTTTATATCTCAACTCCCATGTTCTCTATTATTATCAATGGTTCTTCTACTAGTTATTTTAGAAATAGAGGTATTAGGTAAGGGGATCCTCTTTCTCCCCTTCTCTTTATCCTGATGGTTGAGAGCCTTAGTAGAAACAATGTCAATGGTGTTTTCTCATGTTTCCTTAGAGGAATCAAACCCTCCAAAGTTTCCATCGTGTTGAACCAGCATTTTACAGATGATATTATCTTTCTTTTGTTAGCATCCATTGTTGAAGCTAGAAGACTGAAATCATTTCTCATGTATTATGAAGAGGTTTCTAGTGAGCTCATTAAATTTGACAAGAGCTTTGTTATCTTTCTTAACACTCCTATGGCTAGAGAGGTAAAGATCTCTAAGCTACTTGGTTGAAGTATTCGCAGCCTGCCTTCCTCTTACCTTGACCTGCCCCTATTTTTGAGAAAGTCCCCTCGATGTTTGGAATTCTCTTCTAGAATGTTTTCAAAGAAATCTTGCTAGTTTGAAGGGTGTTGTTATATCCCAAGAAGGAAATTTTTGTTGATTAAGAGTACACTTCAAAATATTCCCATTTATTTAATGTTTCTTTTCATAATTCCTTCCATTGTCATTGATAAAATTGAAAAAATTCAAAAAAGGTTCCTTTGTTTGGGAGTGGAGGAAGACATAAGAATTCCACTTGTGACTTCGGACAAGGTGTGTCTCCCTAAATCTCTTGGGGTCTTAGGTATCAAGAACATTAAGCTGATGAATAAAGCTTTGATTGCTAAAATGGGATGGAGGCTCATTAAGGAGACTAGCCCTTGGATGGAAGTCCTTAAAGTTAAATATTTTGAGACTCCTAACAATCTTAGTTGGTTGACTTGAGAGGGGTTTCCACTCGGTTCCACTTTTGGAACTCTCTTATTAAGTGAAAATATCTTATTGTTAAAGGTAGTAAATGGAAGTTGTGGAATGGTAATCTCATATCCTTCGGAATGATAAATGGATCTCTACCTACCTGTCAAAGATGTGAAAACTTGGTCTACCCTCTATGTGCATCTCATGAACAAGTAGGGTGAAAAAGTTAATGACTATATAACCTTTAACAATGGTTCCATAAATTGGGTCAAAATCTCATGGGAAGAGGCTTCTAGAGAAGATATCACCAATGTTGATCATCTCCTTCAAGGGCTCCTTGAGAATAATCATTTATGTTCCATTGACAATCGGAAGAGATCATTTGGGAATATTCCTTTGATGGAACTTTCGAGTATTAAGTCAAGGTATTCGATTCTATCACCCCTTCTCGGACTCTGATTTTCTTGGAACAAGGTTTGGATTGAAGAACTTACGCCCAAAATTAATTATTTTCTATGGATGGATCTTCAAAATAAAATCATGACTATGGATAATTTAGTCGAGAGAGATCAACTCTTTCCTAACAAATGCATTCCCTATAAAAGTAGCGAGGAAACTGTTAATCATATTTTTATTCATTGTCCTTTTGCCACCTCTCTTTGGGGTTTATTCTTTGAGTTTATGGGGGTCAATTAGATTTTCCAAACTCTTGTCCTTGCTTGGACTCATTGGATATCACCCTTTAAACATAGTGTCATAAAAAACGCTGGCCTCTCCTTTTCTCACATCATTTGATAGATTTAGAAAGCTCAAAATTTGAGGACTTTTGATGGTAGTGGTTCTTTGTCTACTCGTCTTTTCAAACTTATCTTCAACGAAATCTAGTAGAATATCCTTAAATTCATACCTCCTAAGAAACAATTTCTTAGACATGCGAAGTTAAGATTTTGGAAAAAGGAAAGTCACTCAACTTACTTCTCTTTATCAGAGAGAGGTTATCAATGATAGGGCTCAAATTAAGTGGCATCCTCCCCCATATTGATGGTGCAAATTGAATTTTGATGGTGTTTCTTAGGGTAACCCTAGGAGAGCGGTGGTGGTGGAAGTATTCGTGACAACAAAGGCATAGTGATTGCAGCATGTGTTGGTCCTATGGGAGTTCAAACGAACCGCTATGTCAAAGCCCTTGCTTTTCTCTGGGGTATTGGACTTGCTTAGATGAGAAATGTCACTAACATCATAATTGAAGGTGACTCGATGAATATTGTGAATTGCCTTCTTTAAAATACCCCTACTAGTTGGACTGTGAGAGATATCATTGAAGAGGAAACCTTATTACTTTTGGGTTTCTCCAACACCATTATACAACACACTTATTGGGAAGGTAATAAGTTTTCAGACCACTTTGCTAATTATGGTGTCAACGTAGCTTAATATATGAATTGGAATAATAGGGAGGAGGTTCCCATCATTTTTCATGCCACCATTCAAAATGATGAGGACAATCCTAATTGATTTATTTGTTATTTTACCTCATAAGGAGCAGATTGGGCACTTTTATAACATGCATACTAATCAATGTGTTTTATGCAGCATTGTATATTCGTTTGCTTTATGATGTGCAACCTTCATTACTTGGATATTACCAACTGAACTGCATAAATCGGTATAACTTCTTCCTTTTGGTGTTTTTGGTTCGCAATTTCACTAAAGATAGTCATAGAGATAGGTGCATGGTGATAATCATGGGGGCATATTTGCCAAGTTGATCCAGTATGCAATGAGGCTTGGAAACTAGACTCTGAGCTATGGGACATTTTAAAGACGGGAGGTTTCAACAAGTTTGTGGAGAGCCAAAAATTGGAATAACATAGTAGTAAATTACACGTGGATGACTTATGAGATTATAGAAGAGTTGATCACTAGGGTTATATGTCTTAAGATGGAGGGCCTCAAATCCTATTAAAATAAGTTTGATTGATTGGAGGAAGAAAGGAAGTTTATGGATGGCTCTGAAGTTCTTGTGCATGCTAAGGGTGGCTTCAAGAGAAGCTCTCTGCCCTGGCATTTTATTGATGTGGGCCTGCTCCTTATGAAATTTATTACTCTATAGGGTAGATACCAGGTAATGTATTATTACCATCTTGTCCTCAATCATTTTTGTCATCATGCTCTTGTGAGTCTCCTTTTTAAATTTTGCAATCTCTTGAGCACTCTATTAAATTGGTTGAGTGGGGAAGAAAGTTTTCCGCTCCATCGAGATGTTATTTTACTTCTTTGTAATCACTTTGAGCTCTCCAAATCTAATATATCTCGTTTTCTCCATCTCAATGAGGCTGGTGGGTTTTTGTCTACAACAAATTCCATCTTTTATATTTTTGAATTGCATTACTATTACAAATCTATGTGGGATTCTCTAATTGATTGAATCTAAATGATTTTAACAAACTTAATCTTTATAAATATGTGGGCCTTTGTTGTATAGTTATAAACCAACAAAAAACTATGCTACATCAAACAATTTCATAGTTTATCACATACACAGCTTTTTTCATATATATATGTATATATATCGATTGTACACTAATCAATTGGATCTTCACCAATCAAATGAAAGATCCAGAAACATTATTAAAATTTGTAACATTAAAACACAATTTCAAATTATGATTACAAAACAAAAATATTGCAATAATTGAAAGAATGGAGTCACTAGTGCAAACTCGCAATTATATAGAAAATGAATTATAAATTCCAACTTTCGGACATCTAAGTTCAACCTTAGAATTTCACCTTTGTTACAAAATTTCAAACCCAATGTTTTTAGTTTAATCTATATTTATAAGAAATCAAACAAAGAAATATCAAAGAAAACATAATCAAATTAAACTAATTGAAAATCAAAAGTAATATATGTTTCTATTTTATCAATGAGATATTAAAATGTTTATATTTTACTAATAAGATGTTTATATTCCCCCACCCCTCCTGCTTTTCGAAAATTGAATTTTGACGGAGCCTCTAAAGGTAATTCAGGCCTATCGGGAGCGGGGTGCATAATTAGGGATGAGGATGGTCGTCTTGTAATGGTTGGATCTTTCCCCTTGAGGGAAGGCTCGTGTAATGAGGAGGAGGCTCAAGCTCTCCTCGAAGGACTTAAAATGGCGGTCTCTTTTGGTTGTGAAGCATTAGAAATCGAAGGCGACTCACGGTAGTTATAAATGATGTTCGCAAAGGTAAAGCTTTATCTTGGAAGCTGGACTATTTCATTAGTATTATTCTATTTTGGCTTAATAAAATTCCAAAATGAAATATTAATCGTATTTTTAGAGAGGTCAATGGTGCGGCCAATTTGTTGGCTAATCAAGGAATCATCTCAAGGGAAGGTCCGATCATTTCTGGGATAGCCGGCATGTGAGAAAATCTCCCTAAGATCATTTCTAGGGAAGGGAGAGAGGATGCTCTTAATTAGCGGCGTGTAGGATTTCATTTCATCTTCCTTCCTTCGTAGAAATTGGTAGTGGTTTGTAGTTGTAGGCGGTCGAGCATGGTGCGCCCATCACTTCCCTTCCTCTTTCTTTAGGGTGCAAGTAGGAAATGGCATTTTTGGCAACATTTCTCGATCCGTTTTTAACATCGTTTTGTGGTGGTGACCGATTCGGCTCGGGGAAGCAATTTGAAGGTTTTCGGGTGAAGAGTATTTGGGAGAACCGGTTCGAGCTCGCGTCAACTCGAAGGTGGCTTCATGGTTTGTCTCTCGTCTTCGTTGGTTTGGCAAAATGTTGAAGAGGTGCGGACTATTGCTTTGCATTTCATAAAGTTTCACATAGTGAATTTGGTGGAGGCTTTGGCTTAGTTTGGGCGGGAAAACCCATTATCAATGGTGGTTCGAGATGGACTAGCTTTAGACAAAGTGAGGCAAGTGATTGCGGAGCTCTCGGCGAGAAATACAATGTTAATGTGTTTTGCCTCAGACATGCATGTGACCTGCTCGGAGGGGCTTGGAGAAGGTCCATAGATTGGCTAAATTGGATTTCCCTGGCCTCTCGGCTCAATGGTCCTTGAAAATGAAGGAGTGGTGGGTCTTCCCGGAAGTTGGGGGTTGCATTTGCTTTTCTCATTACGCTCGGCTAGGGCTGGAGTTTCTTTGGGTGTCAAGAAGACTTCACTCTGAGCGACTCGCCTCTCTGCATTAGCTACGGGTCCTATTTCTTGTTTTTTTGTTTGGTGTCCGGTGATTTGGGTCTATTAAGTTTGATTTGGTTTAGTCAGTCTCCTTTCTTGGCGGTTTCGTGGTATTTTGCATTGTGGTTGAATATGTTTAATCCTTCATGTCTATAAAGGGTGGGATCCCGTCAATCCCCAAGTTCTGAGCTCCTAGTAAAAACGTTTAATCATCCAAAAATATATATATGATATTTATATTTTCCTAATAAAATATTAAAATATTTTTATTATTTTACTTCCAAAGTTTATATTTTTGTTGATATTAATTGTCATAAATCTTACAAATTCATAATATGTAGTGTAATCTTTAATTTGACAAATTTCTAAATTATTTTAAATTGAGTTATATATTTAATTTGGCAATTGAATTTTGAACATACATGTCACATTGACCTTCAAATTAAAGGGAAAGGAGTCAATCGTGGGGCATGGACCAATAATGGTGAGGGTAGATGTAAAGTCAAGGACTAGTACATGTCAATTTTTCACTTAAAATTTGAAAAAAAAATAGCCAATAAAATGAGTCACATTAAATCGCATTAAACAATCACCCAATCAAATGATGCCACATAAGTGAAAAAAATGCATGACATAATGCCCTACAAATGGTCCACCCTAAAAAATTTGTATAGAAAACTACTTGATTTAAATACCTTAAAACCCCACTTTCCATACAATATAAATGCTCAAAAAAATATAATTTGATCAAATATAACAAAATCTATTAAAGGGTAGTTACACACCTCAACTTAGTGTGCACAACCAGTGGCTCCTCTCCCTTATATTTCTCTCAACCATGACGGACATATTATAAAAGTAGTGGTATTTTGACATCTAAGATGACCAAAAACTGTAAGTGCCTTGCAAAATCCAGCAGTTGCCACTCACCTATATCCCAGAAAAAAGCACCCAATGCTTAAAGCCTAAGCTAAATGACAACAAATTTGCTAAAACAGCTCACTGCCAGCGCAGATCTCGACCTGCCAACCAAATAAAGAAAAACAAATTCATGTTTTCCAAGCACAACATGCAATTTTTCCCAGCAGGGCAAAACTTTCCCCGCGTGAGACGGTTTACCAGATGTTCTTGGGAATGCTTTCCCCGATAAAAGCCTATCAGCTAATTAAATACAAAAAAGTTCATTTAAAAATCATTTTTTATATGAGATAAGTTATCCTACATGACAATACACTTTACAGATTAGAATTCAACCAAACTATTTTTGAAGGCGCGATCTATCTTTGTTGACACACCTAACTTTATCCAACGATATGTTACTTTACAAAGAGTGGAATGCAAATGAAGCCCTTTACAGCTACTTTTTGTCTGCGCAGAGTAATGCACAATAAATGTGTACTGCAAGTATATTTTTTTCCTACAATCTATTTATTGGGTTTTCAATGCTTCCAATACTCAAGCAGGGATTTAACATTGTTGGCAGTGGAATACCAACTTCATACCATCCAAGACTAATACATACAAAGCTAGTTTTTAAGCAGGTACCCTCGCCCGCATTAGAACAAAATCTGTTTTCTAGTTCTTTAACATAAGTGAAGAAAAAGGTTGATAGTTAATTTATAGTCATTTTTGTGGGGTGGGAAAATTTAAATTTGGTCAATACACCCAAACCATGTGGGCAAAGTGAAAAAAACCCACGGCCAGGAACTGAGCCCCTTTATGTCCGAGGTTGTGGGATCCATAGAAATGCCGTCATTGATCAAGCTATAAAAACATTTCAGACAATCCAAGGCAAGTAGACAAATCTGCAAACCCATTCCTAGAAAATAATTACTTAAGAGGTGTACATCTAATTTCTGGAGGTTAAGTGAATACCACAAAAGTATGAGAAAATGAGCAGACAGTCCAGAAATGAATAGTTATGAAAAACTGAGCAATTTGTAAACTAACGGTACTTGAGAATATAAAAGCAAGCAGAAAGCAACATACAAATAGCTGTGTTACACCAAAGATTATCATCTTATTATTTCAAGACACAATCTATGTTGCAACGAAAAATTATCACAGTTGCTTCCCTTCGTCCCTAAGGGAAAAGTAACGTAGGTAGCTGGCTTGCACCATAAAATTAGTTGCTTCCATTGGAAATCCAAAAAACAGTAACCATGTTAAAAACACATGCATGAAGCTTCAGCATGCACCTCTTGTCCCAAACATCCAATGAAATAAATGAGCAACTTACATAATGTCTCATAAAATATTTTAAAGCACTTGCAATAAAGAAGTTCTTGATTCTCAGCCTTTCCGTGCTAGGCTATCATTTCCCTTTGTTTTTCCCTTTCCCTTTACCCTGCCCTTTCTTTGCATCCAGTTTTGCTTGTACACGAGCAGCCGCTGCTGCTTTGGCTTCTTCCCTGCGTTTCTTTTCTTCTTCTTTGTTAGCTGCAGCAATTTCCCTCTGTTTTTTCAGCTCCTATAAATACCATAAATATTATATTGCACCAAAGTGAGCCATATGCATCTTAAAACTGGTTAAAAATTAATAATGGGCATTTCAAGATGGGTAGCATCAAACTTACTCTAGTCTTGCTTTCTCGTCTGAGACACTGCCCAGTGTTGAACCTTTCCGTGGTTTGCATGCTATCAACTCAACTTCAAAAATAAGCGTTGCACTGCCAGAAAAGGAAAGACACAGAATTGAAACAAAAGGTTAAATATTGGGTAATTAATGGCAAATACAAGAAGACAGTCCATAAAAAAAAATTCATCAAACATGATATTATATTACTCTTCTGGAATATCAGGAGGACTGCCAGCTTTTCCGTAAGCGTATTCAGGTTTGCAAGTAATTTTTGCAATCTCACCGACCTTGAAGCAGAAGGCAAATAGCATGTAAACATTTAGTGCACTACTAATTAGGGAGTGATATATATATATATATAAACAGTATCACAGATACGAAAAATAGGATTACCTTCATGGTTTTCACAGCTATCTCCCAAGCCTTGATAACTGTGCTTTTGCCCAATTCAAAGGAGAAGACAGTATTGTCTTCCCGAGTAGTATCAAATATGTCACCAGTATCTGCAAGAGTACCCTCATATTGCACTGTTGGAAGACGGCAGAAATAAATGTTATTCGAAGGATAACTATAATCCTAACAAAAAGAATTATTTTCAAATGTTCAATTACATTATTAACACAACCTACATTGCCTTGGTGCCTGACTAAAACAAACTGGAATAGCCAATCCAGAGATCAAACTATTTTGAGGTGTCAATAATCTGTTTAGGCAGTGTTACGTGGGGACGCGTCCCCTAGATTTTGGTGACGTCTCAGACGTCCCGAACGTTTTGGGGACTTGGGGACTTGGAGGGGACGTCCCCTATTTTTAAAAATCTTTCAAAAAACTTCTGATGTTTTTACTTTTAAAAAGCTGTTATTTTTACGAAGAACATTAAATTATAATCTTGAAAGTACCTGAATAGAGTTTAAATCCCTAAATTTCATTGAATAAAGTTAAAATATTCAAATATTAATATTTTATATATTATTTTAATAGCCGTCCCCTTGCCGTCCCCAAAATTTGGGAATTTTTTCCCGTCCCTAGAAACCCCGTCCCTCCGTCCCCAAGACTTAGGTAACTATGGTTTAAGTCAGATTTCATACAAGGATAAATATCATACTTCCCTGCTGTGCTCCAAATGTAACCGCACACCTTTTGATCTTGCATTTGACTTCACTGTTTGCATGTCATCTCCTCTGTTTTAATTCAATCGAAAACAAAGCTTCAATTGTTTAAATTTATGTTTCATTTGTCTTAAAGCTATTTTAGTATTTTGTCTTTACCACTTTGATTTTATCCAAACCAAAGCTTCAATTTTTGTAATCATGTTGCATTTATCTTCACCTATCTTCTCCTCTCTGCTTGAATCAATCCAAAAGAAAAAGAAGAAATCACTATTGTAAATGTGAATCAAATAATATGTGTCCATTAGAAGCACCCAATTTCATTACCAACAATGGTTCCATTCACATGTAGTACCCTGATTTTGGTACAAGGCATATGGCAACATCAATTTTGGCACTTCTTAGAACACCTTGACCTTCAACATATATTTGGCTCTTTTGACATCTTTTCCCCCTTCCAATCCTCTTCACGTCACCAGGGTCACCTCCATTTGCCCATTCCACACTCTCAAGATCACTCCCGCCTTTACCTAGGACTCCCAAGTACACCTCTGTGGACATCACTTCATGTCCTCCTACACCCTTTTTTGTTCACTTGCTAGTACAGATTTGGCAGCCCCAAATCTGCCCTAGGTCAAGTTCAGTGCCCAAACCTGACCCCTTCTGTTCCAATGATCATTTTACCAATCGGACCCTTCTCCTTAGGTCAGCTTAGGTTTGATTTCGAAGTCACAAGCATGGGAAATTCAGAATGAGTCTACTATAGGTCACTAAGGGGGTATACACTTGGAGATCATTTCTTGCAAAGGCTATTCTGATACAGAAATCGTGATTTATCAGCGGTTAATCGCGATTTATCTTTTGCTAGAGGGAAAATGATTTATCGCTGGGAAAATCGCGATTTGTGCCCTCTCGATAAATCGGCGATTTCTGGCAATAAAAATCAGGGAAAATCGTGGAAAAACAGTTTGAAAATCGTGGAAAATCGTTGTTTAGGTATAAAACATCAAAACTGAAAAAATGAGGTCATTTCGAAGCATTTAGGGTCGATTTTCTCCTATGTGAATTTATCCCCTGCGTTTTGCTAGGGTTTCGACCACAATTAGCTTTATTTTATTATTATAGATTTGTTCTTATGTTTTTTCAATGTTCATTGCTGATTCGAATTTGCATTATTTGCAGCCTGCAGGTGTCTGAGATTCTAAGTTCCTGTATTTGAGCTCGTTTTTTTATTTCATTGCATTTGAATTTGTTTTATACACGAACTCAAATAACTCAGAGTCTCAGCCTCTTGAATCATGATTTCTGGTATAGTTTGTGTCACATTGGTAAAGTTAAATGAAACATTGGTAATATAATTGTTGGTCATCTTCCATTACAGTCAAATCAAGCTTTCTTCAAAATAAGAAATTCTACGTTTTATGATATTCCGCAACATATGGCAACATTCATGATTAACACTAACAGCCTCTTACCATGCCCAAACGTTCTCAGAAAAATTATCCTCTTTTATATATTGTGTGACTGTGAACTGTGACCGTCTTGCCATATACTGGCATATTAAAAAGTATTTCAGGTCTGCAGTCTTCTGTGTCTGTCTTTTGCCTTAAGTGTATAGTTTATTAATATGTAACTTTTGTCTATGTGAAGTTGTGAAAATATACTTATGGGCCTATGGCATCCTATGAATCTATACATTCACTTGTCGTGCCATTTAACAATGTTTTACACTTAATTTTAGTTTATTTTATGAAATTAAATGTTTTTTAAGTAGCAATAAAGTTGCCGAGAAATTGCCGATTCCCGATTTCCCAGTCAAATTTTGGCCTGCCAATTAATTGCTGATAACGATTTTTTGAACTATGGGCTATACATATCCAAAGGCACTCCAAGAGCAGTCTATGAGAAGTCCTATGGCACTCTATGAATCTATATATTCACTTGTCGTGCCATTTAACAATGTTTTACACTTAATTTTAGTTTATTTTATGAAATTAAATGTTTTTTAAAGTAGCAATAAAGTTGCCAAGAAATTGCCGATTCCCAATTTCCAATTTCTGAGTCAAATTTTAGCCTGCCAATTAATTGCTGATAACGATTTTTTTAACTATGGGCTATACATATCCAAAGGCACTCCAAGAGCAGTCTAAGAGAAGTCCTAAATCTGACTACAAATCTTACGCATATCCAAGTCTGAATTGTATGTTGCCACGTGTCGTGCCAAGATAAGGAATCATCTTATATCACTGATCATTCATATAGGGCTAGAGTGAAGCACACAAACGTCACTCACATTGGGAGATCTACATCAGCCCACGACTCACAAAGATATGTCGTGCAACGCCCCCTTTCAGCGGGGTTGGAAGGTTAGTCTGGTCTTAGTCTAGGACTTTCTTTTCATGTTCCCAAGTGTTTCTAGGGCCTTATTCAAGAAGAAGACAAACTTGAGTATCGCACAATGACATCGAAATCTAAGCAAGCTTAATCAGACATACAGGCAAACCCAGTTTGAAGCATGGACAATGTGCATAAGACAAGTTAGGCGAAGCAGCCACCTTCGGTGGTGCACAACTTACCCAAGCCAAGTTCAAGCAGCCCAAACCTGTCCTCTGCAACCAAATTTGTCCTAGGCATTGTTTCCAACAACCAAATTCACAAAGTTTGTTTCCGAGCTTGATCTAATTGTTTTCTGAGCTTTTAAGTCTTCATCCAGACATCTTGTATACAGAATCAGCTTGGGTCCTTACTCAAGTTCTTGCCTTATCTTTCTAATTCCAATTAACTAGACTTCCTTCTGTTTATGTCATTTAAATCATCTATTTATTCTGAAATCATACATAGTTTTAGCTTGCTTGAGCCCTTGTGCTCAAAATAGTTAACACATTGTTGTCATGCAAATGTGTTGCATAAAAATTCAAAAGTTTAAGCATGACAACTTACCCAAATTTGAAAATTTGCCCCCAAGTCTTCCCAAAACCCCCTCCTGGTCAGTCTACCCTTCGTAACATATTCATCCCGACCTTGTAGGTTCTCCCAAGTGTGTTGAATGAGGTTTTGAAATGTGGTGTCAATGTCATTTCATATCATTCAAAAAGTGTTTCCAACAGCTAGTTTCTCAGTGCACCTAGAAAGGTCAATTCTAGCCTTCCCAAGTGGGCGTGCATCCTCCGAGAACAAATCAAAGGCCCACAATCATTTGGAGGTGGTGTCGAGGAGTTTGAAGAGTGGTGGAATTGATTTTGGAAGATTTAGGAAAGTTTCGGGAGTCTTGGAGTAGTTGCAGTGAAAGCATGTTTTTCAAGGGTAAGGAGCTTGCAGTTCAAAATGGTCCCTGAACTTCAATAGAGAATTCTGGGAGCTCCATGATGAGTCAAGAGACAAACAAGTAACTGTTGAAATGCTTGAAGAGTCCTCTTCATGATGGAATCACAAAATTCTTTACAAGACATGGTTTATTCTTAAGGAAGATCAGTTTGTGCAAACTCATCTTGTTGTCCCAAATGAAAAAGGTATTTTTGGAGGCAAAATCAGGTCTTAAAAACCATCCCATTGATCTTGGAATGATCTTGGGAGTCAAAATGATATAAAATTTTGCATGAAAAGACCTCCTGGAGCTCCGGGAAATGTGTTCTCGAGTTTTAAGGACTTGGCCATTTTCTCGCTTAGTTCGGTGGCGGGTTTCTGTCTGATTGCCCCAATGTCCGATTGCTTTTGGGACAAAGGGGATAGTGGGGACAAGAAAATGCATCCCTCCCCCACCTTAACTTATTTTTGGAATTTTTGATGTTTTAGAGCAATTGGAGTGCCGAGCTAAATCTAGGACTGATCTTCACCGCATGATTCCAGGAGCTCCGTAGGGAGTTATGAGGCAATCAAGTAGTCATTGGAAAGCTAGAAGAATTATCTAAATAATGGATTCATCATATTTAGCTCTACAAAATCAGGTCTAAAAAACCATCCTATTGATCTTGGAATGATCTTGGGAGTCAAAATGATATAAAATTTTGCATGAAAAGGCCTCCAGAAGCTCAGAAATGTGTTCTCGAGTTTCAAGGACTCGGCCATTTTCTCGCTTAGTTCGGTGGTGGGTTTTACTTTCCCGATCGCCCCAACCGTCTCAACTGTCCCCTGGGACAAAGGGGGTAGTGGGGACACGAAAATGCATCCCTCCCCCACCTTAGCTTATTTTTGGAATTTTTGGATGTTTTAGAGTAGTTGAAGTGCGAGATAAATCTAGGACATGATCTTCACTGCATGATTCCGGGAGCTCCGTAGGGAGTTTTGAGGCAATCAAGTAGTCATTGGAAAGCTGGAAGAATTATCTAAATAGTGCATTCATCATATTTTTCACAATACATAAGCGCTTCTCGTGTCAGCTCATTCTTATTAGCAAACTCACCTGCTTTGTCTCGAATGAAATAGGGGCATTTTTTACACAAGGAAAAATCAGGTCTTGAAACCCATCCCATTGATCTTGGAATGATCTTAGGAGTCAAAACGATATTAAATTTTGCATGAAAAGACTGCCATCACACTGGACTTGAAACCCTAACCCGAGAAATCTGCTTTTCGATTTCCAAGAGTTCCGAAGGGCAAAACATGACGAAAATTGGAGCACGAGATCACAAGAAAGAGCCAAATCTAAAAATAATGTTTCTGCCGCAAAATTGAGGTCAAAATGATCACTTACTAAAAATAGCATATGGCATGCCCCTTCACATGCTAAAAATAGTAAGTCCATCAATTTGCAAGATATGATCGCCTGAACACTCAAAAACAAAGTGCAGAAGGCAAACAGAGTAAAATTGTCGATTTTCCTAAAATAGCAAGTCCAAAAAAAGCAACCTGCTAAAAATAGAAATTTGCTAAAAAGGGGAAAGCATCGTCAGTGAAGGTGAATTGAAGGTGTGCGAGGTCTCGGAAATCAAAATTGAGTAAAGAAGGCAGAATATCCCAAAATAGCAGCTCACGGCCCACTGCTAAAAATAGAAAGTCTCATTTTTGTATGCACAAATTTGCGATTGGATCTTATTTTGTCATCTTCTCATGTTTGTAAAGTTGTCTCAGCAGTCTTCCACAAGAATTTTGATGCCATCATCACCTCTCTCGAGGAACTGGTTGTGGTGAGCTGGGTGAGCCAAGTCAGGTGAGCTAATGAAGATCTCATCCTTTTCCATAAGGAGCATATGAAAGTGAGCCAGGTCAAGTAAGCTTAGTGAGCTCAATGAGCTTAGTGAGCTAAGGGAGTTGATCAAACCAATCAAGCATCAAGAGGAACATCAAGCAACTTGAGCACTATGAGCTATCAAGGGCTAATTGTGAAAACCTAAGGAGTGAAAGAGTGATCCTCACTCTCACTATGGATCAAAGAGGGATCATCATGAACAATGCCTGTGGTCATCTCGAGCTCACATCAAGAGATCTATCAACAGTGTTTCTAAACACTCATACAAAGAACTTGAGGTGTCTATCCACAATGGAGGAGGAGATTGTGATCATCATTGGCAAGTTCTTCATCAAAAGGAGCTTCTTCATCAGATCTGTCAAATCTCGCTCCTTCCTTCTCTCTTCCTCCCTCTTTCTTCTCTCCCCCTTTCTAATTCTTCATTGTGTGTAATCATGGTAATTCATCTCATTCACTTAAGTGACTTTCTAAAGTTGAATTGTAAAAGTCCCTTTGATTTATAAAAAGGGAACTTGTTTCTCACTTCCTAGGAAGATGTAAATTCACAAGTTGAATGGAGACATGAAGAGTCATGTGGGGGTAGATGAAGAGGCAATTCACAATGCTATAAATTGGAATGGCTCCTCCATTCCAAAAGATCCTAAAATTGAAATCTTGAATCCTAGATCTTGAAAGTTTTTCTTCTAGTAGCAATTGGGGATTGTTGTAGATTGTGATGCTTTGTATCACCTCTACACAAGAAATAAAAGTTGCATTTCCTTTGCTCATGTTTTCCTCTACTCTCTCTCTCTTTTGCAACTTTTAAAGCATAGTGATCTTGAACAACCAAGAAGGAACTTGGTGTGCATGATTGATGAACCTAGAGAAATTTATGTCAATGGTTTGCTCGTCTTGCTAGTGGCCTACATTGTTGTTTTCCTCCAATTGAATGTTGAACTACTCTAGTTATTGTGTGTGAACACCGCTGTTGCCTAATCACAATCATAACACCCTCTTGTTTAAATTCTCTCATTTTTCCCTCACCGCTGCAAATTCTTCCCTTGTACCCCCATTCAAGCACTTTGTCACAGGTTCAATGAAGTGTTCTTGTGTGATCCCTGACCTATTTGACCACCCCCACAACTATTAGTTAGTTTGCATTCAATAATGGAAGTCTCCCCATACACAAGGAGGGGCTTAGCCCCACACTATTGACAAAAACTCAATAACTTGTCACACGACAAATTATTTCGCCAACACACATTTTGGCAAACCCACTTATTGTATTGAACACATCAACCTTAGGGTATTATATCTCCTTCTAGGATATGGTTTTTGAACTGATTTTTAATCATTAGGATTTTGTATTCCCTTTCTTGTGCATGTGCAATTGCTTATATCAATAGCCATGGCTTTCCGATGTATTCATGTTTACATTTCATTTAAATTAAGGAGACTAGATCTACAAAATAAGATCTTTTTGGCGATATTCACGTTCCTTCTCCCTTTTATACACCAACTATATTCTTATGTCTCTTTTCTATTCTTATAGGAAAATGTGATTCATATATGGTATTTTTAAGCATAATGACATGGTTGTTCTGTAGACACCCCAAACCCCGCACCACTTCCGCTAAACATATCCTAGCACCACTACATCAATTAATTTAATCCATTCAGCCCATTTTAAACCACAACATCCCATGAATAATTAAATAGCTAATGAATTTTACTATTAATTAACTAATCATATCCTCACTCACCTAATCAAATCATATACCAACTACTTACATAATAATTTAATATTCCACCTCAAATCCCACTACCCGATACACCTCATCTTCCACCTTAAATCCCACTTTCACCCCCATTCTCAAAATCTTTACCAACTCCCACTACCAAATTTTTCAAAGTCTTCACCGACCTTCACTATCAAATAAAATAATCTCATCAAATCCCCTAATTTCCAAAAATCCTCCACCAACCTCCATTATCAAATAAAATAATATTATCAAATCTCTCATTTTCTAAGATCCTCCACCAAATCATCCAGAGACTTCACCCACCTCTACTATCAAATAAAATAATTTCATCAAATCCCTCATTTTCCAAGATCCTCCACCAAATCCTTCAAACTCTTCACCCACCTCCATTATCATAACAAAATAATCCGACAAATCCTCCATTATCTCTAAAAAACAATTTAATAATCCACCATCCTCATCCCCCAAAAAACTATAAATAAACCCCTCAATCCATATGGAAGGAAATATAACATTATTCTACGAAATTATCCTTTGAGCCATTCATTAAACCAAGCATGTGAATCATCTTTATAGGTGCACACTGCCAAAATTCCTACAAGGGACTTTTGAACATCCCAATCGATTGAAGAAAATGTATAAAACAAGGGGAGGGACCTCCACGTGATTTCCTATGAGCTGCACCTACAACTGATCTGTAACTCACAGTTGGGTATACAATCTGTTTTATTTATTCATGTTATCATTCATATTTCACAAATGGCTTTTATTACCTTAAAAGGGCTAGGGATCTGACTGAGGTATGTCCCCTAGCCACAAAAAAAACACTAACATTCTTCCTAATTTTAATGTATGCAGATTCAAATTCAGAAGTTATAGCCTTCTTTATTCATGAAAAGAACCTCATAATTGTCCCTAATATTTACAATGGCAGTAACATAAGCCCGTATTTTTAATAGCATTGATTTGAGTTGGATTTAATTGATACCTCTAACACTTTTGCAAGGTGGCTCAATATCTAGGCATACATTTTGCCAACCACAATGGGACGGTTTGGTTGTAGGCTACCCTGTTTTTATAAATCTGACACACTTTCTGCATTTAGTGTTTTCTTTATTTTGAGGGTTTGTCTTTGTTTCACCTACCTTTATTTTGCAAGGCTAACTTTGTTTGCAGATTTCCCAAATAGCCAAAATTAGGTGTACATTTTCTGTAAAAAAATCACGAAGGCTTAAAAAGAAATTAATTTTGGGGGTTTTTGTTGTTTTCAGAAGGGGAAGCAAATTTCTTTCAATTCTATTGTATATCCTGCAAATTTTTTTCCATTTTGATTGTAAATTGTGCAACAACTTGAAAAATTCAAAAACACAAACACAAAACATTCGGTATTAGATTAGCAATGCCTCTAGACCACAATGACGGGTAAAGTCGTTATGCTTTAGTCTACTACATTCAACACATAATATAGCTGCAACAACATTTGTGGCTTCGTCCCTATAAATCATCGACGAATAATACGGGCACTTCACTCATTACTATCCCTCGGTTACCCATTCGCCACGTTCGTTAGGCATAAATCCTGAAATTGGGAAAATCCAAGAATATAGGGCTAACACCCACATATGAGGATTGCCCTTTAAGCAAGTGACATTGATCGACAAATCCCTTTCATGTACCACATACCACATACCACTCTACTCTCACGTGTGTTAACATCTCTCTCACATACGATCACATATATCAAGAGGACAAGCTTCTTCCACATACCGATGGGTATATAGGAAGGGTACACATATAAAGAGGCAACCTATTCGGAGTGATAAGGCACCAATTCATTTCAGTTTGTGCACAATGGCTATGTACACCTAATTTTCATAGTTTAGAGCTTGTGTTCCGTAGGCTATATAGATTTGTGGAAGGAGCTAATTGTTTTTGTTAAACTTTAGTTCAGTTTTTACCTGTCATCCTCATATCCACCGGTTTGCCACCAATCCTATACTTGATCTTGTCCATCCAAGATTAGCCGCTAAGTGCGGCTTGTGTGCAATTTTGGCATATTCTCATATTACAATCATATGGTTATTACGCGGACATGCTCTTACAGTTCACCCTACCCCTTACATACCATTGATTGTTCTTCACACTCCCGTGAGGACACTTTTAATCAAAGGAGGCATGTTGGAGAAGTCAACGTTTTCGGATCTACTAGTGAGAATCCTCCTTCCCATAATTTGCCTCTTCGTGCGGGGAAAGAGACATTCCCAAAATACCACCCTTTGATCCTTGGTTTAAAGATGCATTAGACCATAACCCGAGGCTCTCGCTAAATATTTAAGACAATATTTGTACAAGTTAGCCAATTATAACCTCCAAATATACTTTGCGAAACACAATCCTTTCACATCCACCACTAAATTGCCCAATACTTGTATTGTTTCGGATGGTACTTCACCTTCTACCATTGTCCACACCCACACAATCCCATTAACAACTCCACCTTTCACACATCACGCGTCTATTGATTCTTCAATACATAATACAAATCCATACTAATCATTTTTCCATTTGTCTCACCCATTTTCTAATTCTTATACTCGCATACCACTACATCATTCAACGAATCCGTTTACCCATCCCCTTCAATCTCATATCTCCCAACACACGCCTAATGTTAACCAAGAATTGTTGGATCGCATTCGCAACCTTGAGCTACAAAATCGGGGAATGGGAAGCCTCAAGCTTACATACAATCAACTTTGTAACAAACCTATTCATCTAATGGTTCTAATCAAACAATATGCTCCTCACTTTGACTTGGCAAAATGTGATAAGCTTGAAGGCAAGGTGGACCTACAAAATCACCTTCGCATGTTCAAATACATGTGTTACTTGATCAACCATGATGATGCACTTATGTTGCATACCTTCATGTTGTCACAAAGTGGCCAAGCCTTGGACTAGTATGGTAGATTGCAACAACATAGCATCTTTTCATTTGAGCAACTAGTCGGCCTATTCCTTAAGCACTTATTTATTAATGTTGCCAAAAGAACCATGTTATCTGATTTGCATAACCTAAAACAATTTGATGACAAACCCATTATTGATCACGTGTCACGTTGGAGGTTAGTTGTCTAAGAACTTACCTTTCCCATTCCTCAACTGGAATTGACACAATTATTTGCTAAAAGTTTTGTCAAACATATTTCCCACACTTTACCAATCCAACAATTTCGATCTTTTAAAGAAGCCATACTAATGGTGAGACACATTGAAGACGTTCACATTAGTAGTGGGGATGTAAAACTTCACAAGAATAATGATTTCTCTAAGTTTCTAAAAAAGCACCACAAGTCAATCAAGTGGTTCTTCACTCATCCACAAAATTAGAATACTTCATCAAACAATTCCAAGAATACATTTGCGGCTCCGAATAACCCACAATTACAAGCTAGATCACATAATTCATCACGCAATCCTTTTCAAACGCATTGGCAATATACTCCCTTAACTAAGCCTCTCCCTCGCATACTCCAAAACTATTAGACATTAAATTAATCATATTCCCACTACTTTGACCCACGGATCTAATGCACCAAAACCCCTATAATGAAAAACAATCCACCGCCAAGTGCATTTATCCTCACATCATAGATGACTCAAAAGACAAATGTCGCAACTATGCAATGCCATACAAGGTCTCATTGACAAAGTCGCGAATGAATTTGACAATGCCTAGCTCCATTTAAGAATCTGCTACCTTTACACTTTAATATAATCTCCACTAATCAAATACGCCATGACACATCATCTTCTTCACACCAAGGCTTCATCGAATGATTCACATTATATCACAAGATCAAAATGCCAACCCTAAATCAAAGCCAGCATTTGATTCCACACCTACACCTACATCATCTTCCAACACATCCTCACCCACAACCACCGGTTTCCTCATCAATCAACTCAAGCACCCCATGCAAAGATCTCACCGTATGATCTCTTAGTACAATCGTCCAATCATCACGAAGCCCTTATTAAAGCCTTAAAATCAATCAAATTGTCCACCAAAACCCTAATGCATTCTCATCTTTTGTGGGTAACCTTTGGACCTCCACTTCCACATCCATTATGTTTTATGAATATGAGATAAAAACGGAATTCCCCATCATGATGCAAGGAGAGTTGAGACACGGATCTACCTTTGTTCATAGTCACTAACATCGAAACAAAATCATTCAAACATGTCCTCGTTGACACTAGTAATAGTATCAATATCATATAATGTGTAGCTCTTTGTCACCTCGCTATTCCATTGTCTCATCTTTGTGTATCTACATTACAATTAAAGGCCTTGAATGACGCCCCTTGCACGACTTTGGGTATTGTTGTCACCTAGAAGTTGCACCTTGATAGAGAATGGTGTGTGCACTCTCTCTTGTTGACAAAATTGGAACACCTCAAGGTTGTGGGTAACCTATGTCTAAGGTGAACCTCCAGAGAGGGCTGGTTCCCTTGTGAATCACCTAAAAATGAAAACTTTGACAAGGAAAAGGAGAAGGAATGCGGGAAATGGGAAATAGGGGTGATACACCAATAGTTTGATACTTGCATGTAACTCTGCACACAAAGAATTAAAGATTCACACACCTGCACAACTCTAAACTATTTTGCAAAATTAATTCAAGGGTTTTAGGAAAAGACAACAATAGAGGGAACGAATTCCACGCTAAGGCAAACACAATATCCTATCAAACACAACGAATAATCAGAAAAACAGCAGTATGAGAGGGCAAAACGAAGCTTTATTTTATTTAGAGGTGCAAGTACAATGGCTGAAGATGTCGGAACAAATCAGCCTCCAAGTATATCTCATCTTTCAATAATCCAAAACTCAGCCTACATAGGCTGCTGTGTCCAAAAATAATTGTCTGCATGCTTTTTTAATTTATTCTTCAACCCCTTTGGCGCATGGGCAGCAGCATGTCCTTTTAATTTAAATATCTCTATCCTTGGCGCCACAATCCAAACAGACCAGCTGCATGCCTCTTTTATTAAATCCATCTTTATCATCCTTGTATAGGAACGGCAGTTGATTTATCTATAGAAAATCCTTCTATCTTTGGCGCAAGTTCTATTTTTGGAACAGCAGCTCTCTCTTTCTTTTATATTTAATTCCTCCATGCACCTATTTTTAGCATCAATTTTTAGAAATAGAACAGCAGCATGCTCTTCTAATTCTATTCAAAACTCCTAAAAATAGGATCTTCTATTTTAAACTCTTCCATGCATCTCTTTTCCTTGTGCCAAAAATAGGAAGTTCTTTTATTTCTTTTCTATTCCCATGCACCTCTTTTCTTTGGCACCAACTCCCAAATTAGAACAGCAGCTTTCTTTGATTTATTTTATTCACCCATGCACTTCTCCCTTTTGGCACCAACTATAGGACTGTTTTTTTATTTATTTTATTCATCCACCTCCATGCATATTTACCCCTTTGGCGCAAATCCTTGGTGCATGAATTATGGTAACAGGTAACATTGTTTTGCCTCTTAAGGTTGGGTCCAAGACATTCTACACCCTCCTCTACATCATTGAGGGAGAATTTCAATACATCTTATTGGGACGTCCTTGGATTCACGAAATGAAGTATATCCCATCCACCCTTCTTCAATGACTTAAATACCAACAAGATGGAGTTATCCATTGCATTCCCGGAGATCCAATCCATTTAAATACTACAACATAACATTCTCATTCGATCAATTTGTTCATTCCGTTGAGTCACACTAGTTGTTATATCTCCCACAGACATCTCCAATGCATCAACCCACGCTCCATCTTCTCATATTCCAAATTATTCCAATTCAACTAGTCCATCCACTTTGACTCATCACCCATCATCTTCTTCTTCATCACCTAACTCCTCAAAACCACTTGATCCGTCATCCTCATCATCCCAAGAGCAACCATCCTCAACACTTCCTAAGGTCGTCATTCTTCCTTACACTTCTTCACCTTCATCACCCTCGACACCATCCGATCAAAGTTACGCTCCTAATAACAAGTCCACAACTAATGAGTTGTCCCAAGATCGCAACAAATCTCCTATGATTAATGATTCACATTCTATAGAGTCATAGATATCAGCCAACCAACCATCTTCCACCAAGCTTGCCAAAGGGTCCCTAATCTCATTCGGCATCCATCCCAACAATACTTACTTTGTGTATGGGGGACATTATACTACTTTCGCCCCTCCAATCAACAATGTGTGCATATCCAAATCCAAATTTGATGCCAATATCTCGTATCTTTCTAACCTTGATCATGTCATGCATTGTTTACTCCAACAAGGATGGAAAGGCTACAAATTAGGGAAGTTCAAACAAGGTATCGCCAACCCAATACAACTTTGTTATAAATTGTCCACCGACAAATATGGATTGGGCTACGTCCCACTTAGATGACGACATAGAAAAATTGACAGTCATATTCACTAACATGAGTTGTCATCCCAAGAGACAAGAACTTGTCATTCACATTCACACTATTCTTAGTCGCTCACTCATATCTGAACACTCACATTTTCTTGAATGACACCACACGCTTGCATTTCTCTAAGTTATTTCAAGAGTTTGGGACCATGTTTGAGTGGTCTTCGATGACCTCACCTCCCCTACATCGACCATAGACCATAATGATGTGGATGTCACCCACATTGCTCCACCAACCAATAGTTTCATTCAATGTAATAATGTCACCATCCATCGATAGAAACTTTTCCTATTGACTATCACCTTGCCGAAACACCTATACCCCTTGATTTATTCTCCATGAAGCCATCGTATACCATGTAAGTGTTAAGGAAAAAAAGAACCGTACAATTCAACAAAACACTCCACTCAACTCCATAACGATGCCTTTTTGGAGACACCGAGTACACTCCACTCGAAGAAACCAATGAACTACCAAGCCATGACTAACCCGATGATATATCACGTATGCTCATCAAAGAAACTATTGAAGTCAATATTGGAACCCTTGAAGAATCCCATATTGTCTTTGTTAGGGAAATGTCTATCCAAAGAAGAGAGAACTAAGTATACGATGCTTTTGAGTGAATTCGATGTCTTTGCTTGGTCTTGCCCGACATGCTTGGGATAGACTCTAATACCATTGTGCATAATCTTGTCCTCAAACCAAATGCCAAGACTGTCAAACAAAAATCGTGAAAGATGCATCCACAAATAGCTTTGTAAGTCAAGATGGAATTGCTAAAACTCTTTGATGTAGGCTTCATTCAACCTATTGATTACCCAGTGGGGTATCAAGTATGGTCCCTATAGGCAAGAAAACCAAAGGCATTCATATTTGCATTGATTTTTGTGATGTCAACAAAACTTTACCAAAAGATGGTGTCCCTCCGCCTAACATTGACAATGTTGTTGACAATACTACGTGCCATGTAATGTTTGCATTTACGGACGGTTTTTCAAGTTCTGAATCATATTAAAATCACACATGAAGACCAATATAAGACCAAATTCACTACACCCTAGGGGACCTTTTTGTTCTGAGGTTATGACATTCGGCCTTAAAAACGCCATCTACTTACCAACGTGAGATGACTTATATATTCCATGATTACATGCATGACATTGTGGAGGACTACGTTAACCTCCTAGCTAGATCCAAACTATGCGCAGACCACCTAAGTGTCCTTCGCAAAAACTTGATGTGCCTACTTGAGTATAAAATTTGCTTGAATCCTAAGAAAAGCATCTTTAGGGTCACATCCTATAAATTACTTGGCTTCGTTGTATCACACCATAGCATTGAATTAGATCGACAAAGGTTAAGACCGTTGTCGAAATGCCACCACCTAAAAACCTCAAGCAATTACATAGCATCCGAAGGAAAATCTAGACCATCCAACTTTTGATTGCACAATTAGCAAATCATTGTAGACCATTCAACCAACTTCTTAAGAAAGGCATTATCTTTGACTAGGCGAAGGAATGCCATATTGCATGTGAGTAACTTAAACGCTACTTAGTCACACCCCCGTGCTTTCGCCACCCCGATCGGATTTGCCATTTTATCTCTACATATTTGCCACAACACTACCAATTGAGAGCCTACCGTCTATTACATCAGTCGCATGCTTGTTACATACAACCTCAATTATGCACACATCAAGAAACTTTGCTTAGCCATTGTCTTCTCTACTCAAAAGCTACAACAGTATGCTCAACCATACAACTTACATCCTTGCCAAAACCGCCCCCTTCATTACATGATGAGTAAAGCCTATCACAACAATCGCACAACTATGTGGATTATGCGCCTCACCAAATTCGACCTTGAGATTATCTTGCGAAAGCTATAAAAGGTCAAGTCATAGTATATCAACTTGATGAGGCACCACTCTCGGATATGCAACCCTTGAATCTCTATCTTACATATGATTCCATCTTCACCACCTCCAAGAACGAAGAGCCCGTATATGTCAATGACAAAAAAACTGATATGACATTACACTTCAATGGATCCAAAACAAAGCAATAGGGTAGTACGGGCATCGTATTTATCACTCATAAAGGAACCCCGATTCCACTCTCATTCAAATAACATTTTACGTGCTCCAATAATATTGTAAAGTATGAAGCACTTGTTATTGGCCTTCAACTAGCCCTTTCCCTCAATATTGCAATATTGTGCATCGTTGGTGATTTGTAGCTAGTACTTATCCAAATCCAAGGATCCTATCAATGTCGCAATGAAAACCTGCTGCAACTAGACAAGACCCTTCTTGGCGATACATTACTTGCACAATTTACTTGTTATGAAACTAAGTCATCCTCGTGACCCTCAAATCGATTCGCAAACACCATGGCTTCCTTGGGATCCCATATACCGCTAGAGAACAACATTAACACTAATATCCTACAAATCCCTATCGATTCCTATCTCAACCATCATTTGATCACACTCTCAACATCTTCATCATCGGCACCTTACCTCCTCTTGCCTCGTATGAAGAGCTTGTTTCCTACTTGAAGTTTAATATATTACCGTAGGCCTTAATAAATTTGGGAGATGTACATTCCCACAAAATGCCTCTCATTTCATACTTGTGGGGGATCTCCTTTACAAGCACATGTATGGTGGCATTCTCTTGTGTTGTCTCCTTCCAAAAGGAGTCACTCGTTGCGCTCACAAAAGCTCATGATGGTACATGTGGCGGCCATTTTAGTGGTATGGCCATTGCAAAACGCATCCTACGCATGGGTTACTTTTGGCCCTCCTTAAAAAAAGACTTGTGACTATATTAAGCACTGCAAGAAGTGTTAGTGTTTCACCAAATTTTTGCATGTCTCTGTACGCACCCAAAATTAAGACGGTGCAACAAAACAAAAAGTTAAGTCTCCATTGATGATAAAGGTCTCTCCAAGCCATAACGGAATTCAGATCCCTTCCCTTTCTCCTGACAAAGTACTTGTACATTCCCTTTCATTCCCAAATGTTCAAAGTTATTTGTCACGCTTTCAAAAGCAATGAGTTTGGCATCAGTTGTGAAATTGTTGGTTTGGCTTCATCGGTGGTTCTATTACCATCAGCAAAAACTTTAAAAAGAGTGTGTTTTGTTGCCTAGTCGAAATCGCAATTTAAATTCTGCTGCGACTACTTTGTCAAATTTGATAAGTTTAGCCTCGTTAAAACTGTCTTCTATTTGCCCATTCCAATTTACAATATTTAACCCATTGATTTATTCTAATTAACTAAGTCGTCCCATCTATAGTTACGAGTCCAAATTGTCTTTCTTCACTTCCAGCATCCTTCAGATAGCCCACTTTTAGTTTGGTCACAGGTTGGATTTTTTTATTTTCTACACGGGTTATGTTGTTTTTCTAAGTTCTGCTGCAAACAACTAGTTCTTTGTTTAAAGTTATCTTCACCCACATTTCAGCCATTCCTTTTCTTCAGACCAGCCAATTCTTCGAGTATCTTTGATTTGCCACTATTGCTTCTTCCATTCTTGCCCACCTGGTTCATATTGAATTTTGCATATTGTAGAGAGCACACATTTTGAGGAGACAACAAATCATCATAACAATCAGGAACAAATCTGCCACAATACTGTAGTGACCAGGTTGGGGGTGTAATTGACTTCTTTTGCTTTCGTAAATTAATTTTAAAAGATCTTTGAAAGTCTTTATTATTTGATTTCTCCATGCATGTAGAAGTTTACTCGCATCCACACTAAATAAGAAACGCTATATAAACATTTCCCTTCTTTTGTTATCTCAAATACTTTTGCCAAAAGAAATCCTCACTTTTGATAATCGATCCTCAACTTACTCTCCCGAAGATTTACTTGGGGAGCGATTGGAAGTGGGAAAAGAGGATTTAAATTATTTATCTTGTAATTCAAAACGGGATTTTATTAGGGATAGTTTGCTCAAGTTGAAGAGAAAAGCTTATCACAAGAAGATGTGTATACACGAGTTTGATAGGTGATCCATAACCATTCTTTCAGCTTCTTAATCTCAATCGACCATCCATCAAGGACCCATCTTTTCAATCTCAATCAAACCTTATCCACAACCAGTCTTTCAGCTTCTCAATCTCAATCAACCATCCATTCAGCTTTTCAATCCCAATCAAAGACCCTCCTTGTTACAAGCCTCCCTTTCCACAAGTCCCCAGTGCGCCACCACTTTTATCACCCCATTTAAACATTCCTTCTCCCATATCATCTCCCCACCATCCCGAAAGCCACCACCTGATCCACAACATCATTCATCACTCCCCTCACTATTGATTCTCTTCTCCGGAAATTGCTCAACGCCCGATCGACTACTCAACCACATGTTCAACTTGTCAATCTACAAATATGGAACACAGGTGAGTCCCTCTTGTATATTTGAGCTAATTATTGCCACAAATAGTTTATTTACATATAGAGGTGCAAACATAAAAGAAAATGGTAGCAGACCAAGAACGGTCCCAAAAGATTCACATATATATGAAAGATACGACTTAAACAAATGTTAGATTAGACAGGTAGATTCATTGTGAAAGTTATGATAAAAGAAATGGAGGCCAGCTTAATAAACTCAAATTACACCTAGGAGTTCGATTGCGAATGGAAAATGCTATAATAACGCAGCCAACTAGTATATTGGCCACACAGAAAATTTATATAGCAAAAACCCCTTATTTTAATCAAGAGGCAAAACAATATTGGGTTTTACCATCCATTGTTAGAACCATAGTTCACAAAATCGTACTTGGCATTTAATCAACAGCCCCAAATTTGACTCAAAAATCGGGAATCAGCAATTTATCGGCATTACTTGGCAACTTTATCGCTACTTTAAAAAATATTTAAATTCATAAAATAAACTTAAATTAAAGGTAAAACATTGCTAAATGACATGCCTACGTATATTTTCTTTTAATTTTCGACCAAAAAGACTACAAAGGATAAAGTTACAAACTACAATGCTCATAGAGTCATATGAATTTTGAAATATCAATACACATGTTACATTTTATCAAGTGTGCCTAAAATAAATTTGTTGCGGCTGCTTCACAAAAGTGGAACGTAAAGATTCCCACCACATAATGTACTTGGAGATATTTACACAAGAAGCTCTAAGCTATAATCTTGTCGTTCATCTGGACAATGAACAAGAGAATGTTGTTCGAGACATTGATTTTATTCTCCTCTCCAAGCAATTTTTCCCAAAGCTTGTTTATTATACATTATTAGTATCAAATAGGTTATCAACTTATTGTAATAGCTCAGAATTGCACCCTTGTCTGGATCGTAGCAGATTCAAAATTTTGGAACACCATGGAATGATCTCCACAATGTGGGACTTGCATGGGCATATCAACCTCCGAAGAAGGTTTGCTTCCTCTTGTTCCGCTGACTAACACTACTTCTACTCCTAAACTAATGCTAAGAACCAAACTACAAATGAAAAGGAGTAAGAAATGCATGAAAGGAAACTAAGCGAAAAAGAAAAAGGATGGCGGTGGCCAAAAGAAGATGGTCACTCTCTTGAAGTCTCAACGAAGCACGGAGATCCAATGCAAGGTTAGATGGGTAGATGCTTGCCACTTTCCAACTCTGCAACTAAATCAACTCATGCAACCCTTTACAAATTGACACAAAACGACATGAAACTTTGCAAAACATACTTGATAAACATCACAAATGAAAGAACAATAATGCAACACAAGGGGCAGATTTAAGCCACATTTGACATTATATTATTGTTATATGTACAAACTGCTACAATCAACGGAGGGTAAGATGCATTATTAAACGCATGCAATGGCTCTGCGCAACTCCTTAGTTTTGTCAAAATTTTGGCATAATAACATTACCAAGCAAGAGAGGATCGTTTCTATGAAGAAACACGTTACATTTTATAGAAGGGAGGAGAGGAGAGGGGATCAAAAGATGTTGGAGAAGATGCTCGACCTGCTAAAACCTTCTAAACTACCTCCAATAGGTAACCTCCACACCTCATGATGGTTCATGCCTTTGGTGTTGCCTTTGCTTGCAAGTAAACTCCAAATATTTTTGTGGATGAGCATTAGCTTGTAAATCAATGAATGCCCATGAAATCTGGAAGATGGAGGAATGTGACGTTGCCAAATGTCTAATTATATTACACAGATCACCATTCCTCATCATTTTGGTTGGGCATGGGAAGAATATGCTCTTTTGGAAGTATTCAGAAGGATCTCAAGGCGAGGGAGGATCAAACAAGCATCTTATAACCAAAAATGGCATCTTCTGACTTCTGAAAGCGACGTGAAACGTCCCCAAAATCCTCAACTTCAATCTCCCGAAATACTTGATCATTCCTTGTAAAGTTTCCTTCTTTTGAAAGGCCTCTCCAAGACGCTCCTGATGAATCAAATCTAAGGCAAAATGGAGCTCCGCAACAAAAGTTATCATCAAAAACCAAACTTGACCACCTGCGAAAAAAATCCTTTGTTCTGCGGACTAAATTTCAGTATTCGCACTTTACGCCTTAGCCAATTTTGGACTTGCAAAACTCTGGTTCCAATGTCCAAAGACGTTTAAGACCCTTGAAACACCAAATATGACCCAAGAAGGATCAACATGGCCCCCTCCTTCCCCTCATGGCTAGCTCCCACCAATTCTATGGTCACTCTGGACCAATCTTTTCAACCAGGGACTTGATGAGTTGTCCAAAATTGCAAAGGGGGAGGAATTTTAGATAACAGTTTGGCAACTCAACGAGGTTATCTTCGTCTGCTAGATAGAAGATCAGTGGCCTTTTGAGCAATCCATTGGGCATGGAGTCAAGCCTGAAAACTTGAAAATTGATCTTTAAACTTGAAATTCTTAACCCTGAATTTGCATGGACTTAGAGCTTACCCGAACTGCTTGAGATGCTCTTTGACGCTGATTTCTTGGGAGTTTTTGATAAAACTTGCAAACTGTCTCAAAAAGACTAATTAATTACCAAGGAAAGAGCATGGAGAACTTTGATCTACATATGATTTTGGGGTTGAATGAACAACCTTGAAGACTGCCCCAAAACACCTTGTTTCCACCATGAAACCGCTCTGAACTAGATTGTGCATACCCACAAGAAAGGACCCACAAAACTATGTACAAAAGGATGAAAATCATACATGTTCCAAATGGAAACATGCAAAGTGTGCATAAGCACTTGTTTTGCAATAAACAAACCTAATCTACTCTACTCTAAGGACAAAGGAAACTAAACAAAACCAGCAATTGGTTGGGAGAAATAGCTTCCCTTCCTTACAAAATTGGACCATGTGATCAGTTTGACAACTAAAACACATGGTGAAATGAAAGCATAGCCCACACTTTCTTGTTGCTCAAAATATCAACTGAGAAAAGAACATATACCTCTATTTGATCTGAATTTTGTTTTTGAGGTATTGGGGCTGACCTTTGATATTTTGTAGCTCTCCCTCATGCTCTGAAGTGGGCATGTCTGGTGGCAACTCGAATTTGACTCCAAACCAGCCAAATATCTGATTGGGCAGATATTCTTTGCAATTCTTTGGCTGATTTGCATGGTTTTCCCATCTTCTTCACACTTAGCTCCAAGAATGGAGCTAGTAGAGACACTTTCCTCTTTATTGTGGATGCTTGCAAGCTGAATTAGGCTTGGTCTTGCTTTCTCTTAAACAAACATCTTTGTTTCCACTTTTGTACACGGGTTTCCTTCCTCTTCGTTCTTTGCGCCAATCGACTTTCCGCTAAAAGTGAAGTAAGTTCAAGGCATGCGGAGCAATGCGGATCACTGCACTCGATTATTTCACCTTGCTCACTTGGAAAATCTTCTTCCTCACACCCGTGGATGTCACAAGTGTTGAAAAATAATCTCTTGACCCACACCCATTCTCGAGTTCCCGCCTTGAAAGGCACTGCTCTATTTTTCACAAGCCACCTCCTTTTGCGACTTTTCATCATCCCATTCGAATGACACCAATTTCTAACACGTGATTTTCATTCTTGGCAGAATTGGTTAGAGATGAGACATTGGTAAGAGGTTGCTCCTTAAATTCACTTGCAAGCAGAGATGATTTGGGCTCCAAACATTTGCTTTGGTCGTTTGGAGAAGCCAAATGATTCCCAAAACATATCTTGATCTTCAAGGTTTCTCCTCTCCATGGAAATAGCAAACATCATGATCTACCCACCTTGTATGATAACTTGGCTCAATGTGAGTTGGGTAGAGCATTGGGGAAAATTTTGGAACACCACGGCTTCTCAAAACATTATGGCAAGGTTTTAGAGGGTCGGGTAATGCCTTAGGTGGAGATGGGAGAAACTTTGTAGATCATAAGGGATATTTTGGGCATGAAAACTTGTAGATCACTCAAAAGGGGAACTAGGAAGCAAAGGATCTTCCTATTTTTGGAATGGAATGATAGATTTTTCTTTATTTACATAGGGGTATGGAGAATTTGAGATGGTGAGGGAAGAATGGAAGCAATGAGGATGGGTTTCCTTTGACCAGTCTAAATAAGCATCTTCTCAGCTTGTAATGCAATGGCAAAAGCCTAAGGAAGAATACTGCCTCCTAGGGTTTGGATCAATACAACTAAATCAGCATCCAAGGACCTCAAATAATACAAGAATGCCATACCTTGTGAGGGTCTGAATTCTTGAGGAATTATGAGCCATGTCCTTGAAAATTTGATGTTGAAATCTGAGATAAACTCCATTGAAGCTCGTTGTATTTTTTTGAGGTGTTCCATGAGAGAGATGACATTTGCATTCTCCTTGAACCGGTTGTTTAGTTGTTCTCCCAGCTGATCCCATGTGGAAATGGATTGAGGAGCCAAATTGCTATACCAATCTCTTGCTTTACCTCTGAATGATGAAACAAGAAGTATGAGGCAAATATTCTCCTGCACAGTGGTTGGCTATGTCTTGAATGTGATCAATAGGAGATTGATCTCCATTTCCATGGAAAAGAGGTAGGGTTTTTAGGGTTGTTTTGGGGATATCATCCCACTACTGCAAATGAAGGGGGCTCAAACTAAAATGAGAGAATGGAAGAGCTCTTTGGAGAGCCATGAGAGAAATGGAAACATGAAAATGAGTAGAAAGGAGAAGGGGACAATATGCAAACTCATAGAATGGGATTTTTGAACAAGTGGAGTCGCTTTGATGTGTTTGGAAAATGCCTCCAAAGGCTGGATATCACCAAGAACACATCAACTTGATGATATGAAGTTGTAAAGTGCTTCAATCTTGTCCCACCGGTGTGCCAAAATTTGTTGTAGTTCAAAATTGCACCCTCAACTAGATCATGACAGATTCAAAATTTTGGAACAACATGGGATAATCTCCACAAATGTGGGACTTGCATGGCCAAGATCAACCTCTCGGAAAAAGTCGGCTTCCTCTTGTTCCTCTGACTAACACTACTTCTACTCCTAAACTAATGCTAAGAACCAAACTACAAATGAAAAGGGAGGAGGAAATGCATGAAAAGAAACTAAGCTAAAAAAAGGATGGCGGTGCGCCAGAAGAAGGTGATCACTCTCTCTTGAAGTCTCAGAGAAGCAAGAAGATCCAATGCAAGGTTAGAGGGGAAGATGCTTGCCACTTTCCAACTCTACAACTAAATTAACTCACAACCTCAGTATAGTTGACACAAATGACATGAAACTCTGCAAAACATGATGGATACACATCACAAATGAAAGAATATAAGGCAAGAGGACAATAATGCGACACAAGGGGCGGATTTAAGCCACATTTGACATTATAGTATTGTTGTAAGTATGCACATACTACTACAATCAACGAAGGGTAAGATGCATTACAAAACACATGTCATGGGTCTGCAACTCCTTGGTTCTGTCAAAATTTTGGCATAATAACATTACCAAGCAAGAGAGGATGGTTTTTATGAAGAAACACATTACATTTTATAGAAAGGAGGAGAGGAGAGGGATCAAAACATCTTTGAGAAGATGTTAGACTCGTTAAACCTTGCTAAAACCTTCTAAACGCCTCCAAGCAAGTAACCTCCATGCCTCATGATGGTTCATGTCTTTGGTGTTGCCTCTCGCTTGCAGTAACCTCTAGATATTTTCTATGGATGAGCATAGGATTGTAAATCAATGGATGCCCACGAAATCTGGAAGATGAAGGAATGTGACATTGCCAAATGTCCAATTTTTTTACACAAATTATCATTCCTCATCATTTTGGTTGGGCATGGGAAGAATATGCTCTTTTGGAAGTATCCAGAAGGATCTCGAGGCGAGGAAGGATTAAACAAACATCTTTACACTGAAAATAACATCTTCTAACTTCTGAAAGCAATGTGAAACGTCCCCTAAATTCTCAACTTCAATCTCCTAAAATACTTGATCATTCCTTGTAAAGTTTCCTTCTTTTGAAAGGCCTCTCCAAGACACTCATGATGAATCAAATTTGAGGCAAAATGGAGCTCCACAACAAAATTTATCATCAAAAAACCAGACCCGACCACCCGCGGAAAAAATCTTTTGTTCCACGGATGCCAGGATGATTTGTCTTTGATTTGTGGTTTTTGCTCGTTTGTTTGTTCCGCTGCTTTGGTTTGGCATTTGTTTGTTCCACGGCTTTGGTTGGCATTTGCGTGTTCCCCGGCCTTTCAACCTTTTCCACATGTCGTGGACTTCACTTCATTTTACGCCGCTTTTGCAACCTACGAGCATGTTTCCTTTGTTCTGTGGAATTGGAGAGTCTGTGGAACAATGTTACTTGAGAAGCCCGCGGAACACCAGGATAGTGTTTCGTGGCTTCAACCTTGGCCGCGTTTAAACTTTCCATCTCCTTTGTCATGGAAGACTGAGCTCAAATCGCCTTTATTCCGCGAACTTGGAGAGTCCGCACAACACTATGTTCACACATTCCACGCAACACTACAAATCAATGTCTCGCGGCCTTCCTTACCGAATTTATGCCTAACTCCTGAGCTCTAATTCCTTTGTTTCGCGGGTAAGGAGAACCCACGGAACACTAAGTTCCACCAAAACCCGACCAAGTCCAAACTAATGCTCCCTTTGTTCTATGGGTTAAGAGAACCCACGGAACACTAAATTCCTTGATTGCATAGAAGACTAAATTTCGGTGTTCCACGGGTTTATCTTAGCCAATTTTGGACTTGTAAAACTCTAGTTCCAATGTCCAAAGACATTTAAGACCCTTGAAACACCAAATATGACCCAAGAAGGATCAACATGGCCCCCTCCTTCCCCATTATGGCCAGCTCCGACCAATTCTATGGCCAACTCCGGACCAATTCTATGGCTAGCTCCGGAACAATCTTTTCAACCAAGGACTTGATGAGTTATCCAAAATTGCAAAGGGGGAGGAATTTTGGATAACAATTATCACTGGTGCACCTCAAGGAGCTCAAACTCTTCAACAAAACAAGGTTCTGGAGCAATGTTGACTTTCCAAACACTTAGATAAATAATGATTCATGAACAATGAAAATAAATTAAAATGATTGTGGTTTTGTACCTTATTACTCTTGCGGGTTGTGTTGTATTTCTTGAAGGCAAAGCTTGATCTTGGAAACCCTAGTAGGCGATCACCAAATTTGTAGTGAGATATTGTGCGGAAAAAAACACTAAAACAATGACCTTTTTCATTTTGGTTGTTTTATATTGTTCAATCGCATTTTTTGGTAATTAAATCGGCGATTTTTGTTAAGTTAATGACAAAATTAATTGCCTAAAATCATTGATTAATCTCCATTCCACGAATTGCGATTTTTGTAAAGATAAATCAGTTCAGGCCTGCATGACAATTTATTGCCGATTTTGGCGATATATGAATCAAAGGTTAGGACAATCATGGGTCAAGAAAGCAACTAAAATAGGGAACAATACCATAACATCTAAAGTGGCGGGCATTGAATGATGATAGATATGATTGCTCAAGCCATTAATGAACTATCAACCTCTCGGTAAAACATCTACTATCACTAAACGAGCCAAATTAGGCGAAAGTGTTGTAATTGAATGGTTGTTTGAAGGATGACATCGCATTAGACAAAATTATTCCACTAGCGAGATGGAGGAATTACAAAATGTTTTTCCTATACAATGTTGCGAAAGTCAATGGGGAAGATATCTAATTACAAAATTCCAAGTGGGTGATATTAAAATTGATACCACTGCACAACACAATTTGTTAGATAGTATTACAAATATAAAGAACCACCATTACAAAAGATAAATATAGGAACAAAAGAACCACAAAGTATAACTATGGGATTAAATGCGGCATGGAGGTGATGGACATCTATCCAAATTTAAGGAGTGCGAGGATGTATTTACACGAACATGTCAAGTTTTTTAGGACATGCCCTCTCGAGATTAGAATAAACCGCATCAAATTAAAGGAAGGTGCATACCCTATATTGCACCACTAAGTCCACCCCACTAAACTCATACCGGTACATGCAAATACAAATATGCACAAAAACGGTGATGATACGTCCCCATTATGCTCGGTACATCCCGAACATACCTAGGACGTAACCAAGGAGTACCCGCCACGCTTCAGTGTTGTAGTTCCAAAATAATTAACTTTTCTGTTGACTTGGTCATTAAACCCTAAAAACTCATAAATTAATTAAAAATCAAACCCTAACCTCCTCTAGAACATATAAAAAGTCATTCGAGCATTTACAAAACACAAATAATTCATTGTTAGTTTTTGCTAGTGTAAGGGCAAATTGCCAAAAATGAATTGAGGTGGCAAGGTTTGCCATAGGATTTGTTTGGAGGCAAATATTGCGGGAGGACAAGATTGGAGGTTATCATACCTTGTGTTGTCCACTCAAAATTCCCCTGCTTTTAAGAAGTTGAAAATTAAAATTTTGAGGTTAAGTGTCTTTTCTGTTGTCCTGGTAATGTGATAAGTCAAGAAATTGGGAAAATCTGCGTTTTTTGGGTCATTTTGTGTGTTTTTCGGGCCTGTCGGACATTTTTGTCCCACGTGTCCTAGGTTCATTCGGGCTCTCTGTTCCCCGATCGGCCGGTTTACCCGAAGTCCATTCTTTTCGGGCCCGTCGGAACTTTTTGTCCCAAATGTCCCAAGTTCGCCCGGACCCATTGTTCCCTTTTCGTCCGATTCGGCCGAATCGCGTATTCCGCGTACTTTCGTCCCGCATGTCCCAAGAACATTTGTGCGTCTTTTCCCCGCATCGCCCGAATCGGCCGAACCGCGTACTTCGCGCTTTCACGTCCCTCGTGTCCCAAATGAACCAAGTGCCATTCGTGCTAATTTTTCCCGCTCTACCCGAATATCTTGCTTTTCAATTTGGTAGATGTGTATTTAATGCGCATTTATTGTCTTTCTCTCTCCTAAACGGCTATATAACGAGCTTCCCCCTATGCGTTTTTGCACCTGCTTTCATGCTATCTATTGCTCGAACCCTTGCGACCAAAATTTTTGCGCGTATCCATTCCCCTGGCAATTCCATCCCAAGTCCAGCCTGCAGCTTTGCTCTCTGAGTTATTATCAACATGAAGATCAAATTCCAGGGGCAGGAACAAATTTCACCACTCGAGTCTGCCGTTCCCGATATCGGGGACAGTGAGGTTCGCCACCTCGACTTTGGGGATTTTTGGACAAGGATGACAGACGCGAACCCTTCACCTATGGCGCAGATGATTCATGACAGTGGTTTGGCTTTCGCCGGTGGATTCCCTATCTCAGTGCAATGCGCAGACACAGTGCTCTCCTGCGGGGCTCATTTCAACCCTGACTCGAGTGAGTTGACAAACGTGCATGGGGAGCTCATCGCCAAACTTGACGCTGCCGCCATTGGCACTGCACTAAGGATTCCAGAAACGGACAATGCTATAGTTATTTCTCAGAATCAGGCACAGGCCCTTTTCGATCAAGACAGTGAGAAATATAAGGCGCGGGTGGCGAAGTCCTGGCTGAAAAACCCTAAGAAGGGGGCATCTCGTCTGTCCAAGACTCTTTTCCGTGCAGATTTCAATGAAGAATTGTCGGATTTTATAATCCTACTGGCTCGGGTCATGGGTTTACCCTCTACAAATGAGTTCCATTTCTGGATGTGCCCGCTTATCAATATGGTGTGCGAAGGAACTCAGAATATCAATTGGGCAGAAATCATTAGTATGAACCTAGCAGAGCAGTTGTCTAATGTGCAGCAGACCAAGAAATTCTATATGACTTCATACTTGATGTATACCCTAGCAGCATCGAGGCAATGGTTTGGGTTCTCATACATTGATGCTCATAAGGATGACCCTGTGTATGCCTACTGCCCTCAATTCACCTTGGAAACTAGCAATCGCAATTTCAGGAGGGTGAATGATGCTTTCACCATGTACATTGTCAGGCTCCTGGAAAGTGACACGGCGAGGAGATTTTCTGATGAAGCTATGAGCCTGATAGCGCATTACGGTGCCTACTTCATCCAATTTAGGAAATTTTCCTATATAAGGCTTGCAGGCTATGAGAGCACTCCTCTCAAGCTTCCTATGTTCTGCAATGACAAAATGGCCTTAATAGAAGTATGCAGGCAGCTGGATAAGTTGCACAGAACCTGCAGGGATAAGAAAATCACTGGCCTACACTTCCCTATCATCTTGGGAAACTACACCTGCAAAACAACCCTGGATGCACAAAATATAGAAAGAGCCCTAGCTCCCATTACTGTCCATTTCTTCAAGCCAAGAACTTGTTTTGACTTGAAGTTTATTGAGCAGAACATCAAGATCACCTATCATCATAGGCGGAACCACGAGAGGACTATTGGGTGAGCTTTGTAATTGATGATTTTGAAGCGAGAAGAAGACATTATGGCAGGTTTTCCCTTCAATTAATCCAAGAGCTTAACCTGTACCAAGTTCCTGAAGGGCTCCAGGATGACAATTCTGACCTGTACTCATATGAGTATGACAACGTGGTCAAACACACCCCCTTGGAAGACTTGGATTGGTTTAAAAAGGAAAAAGATGATTTGGCTGAAATCCTAGCCCCGGTCTTAGTGAGGACCAAGATCTGGTTTGATAAGAAAGTCCGTGAGCTTAGGAGGCACTCAGGGGAATCCTCCTCCAAGGATGCTTCAACACCAAGGAGGAAGCTTTAACACCCAGATCGGAAGCACCTGTGCAGACCCCTCCTGCCTCGTCAACTCAGGGACCTACAGTCTCCACTCCTTCCTCGTCCACCCAGGTATATCAAAAGAAGGTCAGAGAAGTTAAGAAGGAGCCTGTGGAGGAGGATCCCCTAAGGAAGCATACTGAATTGTCCTCAGGCCCAGAGAACATCATTGTTCTCAGTGAAAGCGAAGAAAGTGAAATGCCTGTATCTACAAACGCTCCAGAAGCCCCCATGGATAAAGAAAAAGAGGTTGGCTGCTGAGCTTCGGGTGCCGGTGACCCTCGTGTCAGAAGCCACAAGCGCCCCACTTATATCTCAATTAGAGGCAACAACAGTACAAACCTTGGGTGCCATGAGTTCTCTGTCTCTTGGCCCTCTTGCCCCACCTTCTTCCTCCTCTTCCTCTTTTGCCTGGGTGCAACCTCTCATTGACAGTAGGAAGAGAAAGTCTTCCTCCCGGATCTCAGGACCAAATTTTGATGTTGTGGCGGCCTTGTTAGGCACTACTCCTCACGCCAAAAAAGCCAGAACTACCTCCAGGATAGTGTCTGATGCTCAGGGCCAACAATTCCTGGAGATAGCCAAGCCTAAGGTAGACAAACCTGAGCAGGATTTGCAGGCATCCGACCTTGAACTCTCAAGAATTCCCATGGGAGAGTCTACCCCTGAAGGTGAGATCCACAATCTTCAGGAAACAGTCACCAGAGTCATTGGGAGGGTAGAGAAAGGGCAGCAAACCATAGAGCAGTTGGAGGAACAAGCCCAGATTCTTACAAGTTTCATCAAGTCCCTGTTGTCCAAGGATAAAGTTTTGGATCCTACCCCATTGACTACTCTTCCACCACCTGTAATTCTGAGCCAGGATGAAGTGCAGAGTATCAAAGACATGCACAAGTATTCTGTATATGGAAGGGCTATGGAGGCCATGGTGGATGATATGCTTGTTGCAGGATTGAACTTCATTGATGAAGCCTTCAAACTCCATGGGAAGGTGAGTAATTTGCAATAGAAGCTCTCCTCCACTATTGGGAGCATTGATAAAGAACTTAAACTTTGGGGCAGTTGCATAGTAGACCTCCGTCTAATGGGACAAACAGATGAAAATATTTTGGGTGACGAGGTCTTCGAGGATGCGAGGATAATTTGTCACGATCCAGTGTCTACAGATGGAAAGGAAAATCAAGGTGTTGGAGGAGGCTTTGGGAGAGTTAAAGAATAGGTGCGGCGAGAAGGGTGAGGCCTTGAAACACTAGTTATATCTATATCTTGAAGATATACATTGCCATCTTCATGATGAGACTTCTGGTGTGCCTCTCACTTTACAAGAAATCAAAGCTCAATTCAGAGCTTTTGTCAAAGGTGATCTATTCAAGGAAAGCTCCATTTCCAAGGAAAAAATGAAGGAGATCTGCTCTCTTCAATCTGCCATAGAAGAAGCAAATAAAGATTATCATACTCATGTCGAGTTCGACAAGGAAATGGAGAAGTGCCTCGGATTTTGGACTCAGTCTACTGCCAACACATCAGTCCCATGAGGCAGAGACATAGCGAGGCGTTGAAGAGATTCAGACAATGGATCTTAAAGTCGGTGGGTCCCTCCCAGTCATGAGCACCTGTCTTCTTCTCCTAATTCTTCTCTTCTCTTCCCCCTTTTCCTCTCGGATTTGTTGTAATTAGTTGGGGTATTGCGATTAGCAGCCCTTTAACTAAACATTAGTTAAAAGAAGTAGTTACCAAGAGTAACTAATTTGTAAACTATATAATGGCCTCTCCTCACCATTTTGAAGGAGGAAGAACTTGGCTTATTTCTGAAAGTGTAAATAAATCATAAAGAAATCAATACAGAAGGATTTTTCATTCTTTGTCTATCTGGTTTCCTTTATTCTCAAGCTATTCATTTAATCTTGTTAGATCATTTATCTGTATTATGCTGAGAAGCTTTGTATTCTTGCAGATGTTATTTACAGAACTTTGTGTCTTTTCAAATTTCATCTTATTAATGTGATACAAATGATCTTATTCCAATTCGTTGTACCCTCGCATGCATAAGGAATTACTCTGTCATCTATAATTCTGAATGGTGCCTTTCTGCTCGTTCTCGCATTTTCATTCCTCAGTCCTTTTGTGATTGATGATCCTTTTAGAAAACACTTTCATAATATCCAAGTTCCATAGTAAAACCATGCTTTGTATATGTGTAAATAGGTTCGTTTCTGAATAAGGGAACCTCTCCCATTAAAGAGGAGGGACTTCTTGTCCCCTGACTGTTGCTCTTCTTGAAGTCCTTTTTGACGACCAACACCTTGCAGGAGGAAGCTACAAAACAAGTGGAGCTAGTGGAAGTGGCTTGTAGGAATTTGATTTGAGGAAAATCTAGATGATATATTCTAGATTATTTGTATTCATATTGACATGATATTCATATATCATATGTATTATGCCACATGATTAATGAAAATGTTAAATTTTAAGCATATTGAATGTTTTGAACCTTGATCCTACTATATTTTTAAGTTTTTTATTTCTTATGGACTAAAAAAGAGTATATGTGTGTCTGTACAGACCTACCCAAAATGTACCCAAACAAAGGGTTTTTGAAAATTGACGTATCCGAGTATCTAACCTCTACCCGTGTCTTGGCAACATAGGCAATACCTATAAGAAATAATACCATATCGTAGTGATCCTAGATATGTAGAACAAGTCTACGCTGAAATAGATAGGAAGATTTTAGTGAAATCATATCCTTGAGATTGGAGTACACAACATCAAATTAGTGGAAGGTGCAATACCGAGAAGGCAAAGACCATATCATAGTGATTCTACATATGCAAAACAAGTTTATGCTGAAATAGACAGGAAGATTGTAGTGGAAATTATATTCTGAGTTGCCAAAACTTATTGGATCTCCCTAGTGGAGCTAAAACCTAAGAAGCACTCAAGCCAAATGAGAGAATGTTGCGACAACCAAACTCTAATGCAATTTAGTTTAAGATATCCCTTTTTTATAGCTTTTACTGATGCAGTTTCGAGGAAGTGGCATAAAATGAAATTTATTAATTGTTAAATGGTTTCTCTGGGTATAATCATATAAGAATAAATTAAAAACTACATTTGTATTAAAGAATGATTTTTATCCATAGTTTCAAATATTGTTTGTAGTAGTATCATACAGGCTACATTTTAAAGAACTGTTCCGTAGGTTTTTGTCAAATAGTCAACCAATGATCTGAAAATATTACTCAATAATTGATCAATACACCCACTGAAGGAAGACCATTTGGTCATTCGAAAAATGTATGAAGATTTATCAAGCAATAAGTCTATCATACAATCCCACTAAACATATGCTTTTGTATCCCTATGGCAAGCTACTTGGCTCCGTAGTTTGTAAATTTTGACTGAAGATAACTCTAAATAAGATTTTCTTTATTTTGAAAATGAAAGTTTCGGAGGACATTACCGAGGTAATATCATTTTTGATACACCACTGACTATTAAGGAAGGTTTATTAAAAACTATACCAATGCCTTGTACCCAGTAGATCATTTAAAGAAAAATGGCTTAAATTTGAACAAGTAAAAGAGCAGCAGAAGGCATTTGATGCTCTAAAATTAGTGTTTGTAATTATGCTATATCAGCTTTTCCCTAGTATGATCAAGAATTACATGTCCATATGGATGGATGGCACTTTGCCATTGGATGTATGTTAGCCAAACAGGGGATTCATAAATTGAACTATCAAATATATTGTGCAAGTCAATCATTGACAAGCTGAGAAAATTTATGACACTAGAAGCGATGACTTTGGAATGGTTTATGCAGTACAAATGACTGGACAATATTTATTGATCTATGCCTTTGTTTTTGTAGAGCATCAAGCCTTTATATTTGATAAATAATCTCATAATACAATGACAACTTCTAAAGTTTTACAAGATATAGAAAACGTCTAGTTACCAGGAGATCTAGGGGTGTAAGTACTGGTACGGAGACAGGTATGTCAATCAAATCAAGGTACGTGAGAAGATGAATAAGGGCACGGCTATACCAAAAATGTGGGTACGGGGATGAGGATTGGGCCCTTGTCCCTATACTAGAGTTTCCAGGTAACCATAGAAAATGTAGTAATAATGTTTACAATTTTGCATAGTACACCTCATAAAATTCATATTGATGCTTCAAAGGTCGAACAATATCATCATAAAGACCGACTGGTTGATTGTGTCTTCATGGAGCGTTGAAAACCGAATCAGTTAATCTAGGGAGCTACCAATGTCCATTGACCCATGAGGACCATTAATTTGATCGAATTTTATGTGGAACGTTTGCACTCTGTCTTATCTAACTTAGAAGTTGTATCTGTGCAAATCAGTTCAAGATAGACAACAATTACGGAGACTCCAAGCAACAAAACATCAAAATGTGGAGTCAACCAAGGCAAAAGTTGAATCTGCCTTGATTGACTCATTATTGATCAACCACACAAGTGTAGATATGAAGACCACGGAGACCAATTTCGACCAACATAGACTCAAGAATAAATGTTATACTTGAACCGAGAACATGATTATCTTCATATCAATCAAGATGCCTCTAATAATTGTCACGGGGATATTTGTAATGATTTATCCATTACATCGTAACATACTCACATGCATAATACAATTAATTACACCCAAAGTCAAGATATGATCAAAGCATAGCCACATAGCATATCAAGTAAATTGAAATGTCCCACTTCCTAAGATAATTCAGTCGAAGACCTTTAGCCCAATTCTGTTTCCTAACGGCTAAAGGGTGATAGAAAGGAAACTTATCATAATAAATTAATTATAAAAGTGCAATATAAAATAATATTATAAGCACTTTATATTAATTTATTAATGATAAAGTCAAATTAAAAATAGAAAAGAAAAATATAAAGTGATAAAGTAAAATAAGAAAAAGGAAATATCACTTTATGTTTATTATTCTCCCCTAGGAGAAAATGTGACCCCTTTGGAGGATGAAAAAGGTGGAAAAAAGCATTAAATGAGGGAGGTGAAATCTGATTGGAAGATGAGGGTGGCTATTTGGCCAAGTTCATCTATAAAAGCAAGTTGACTTGCTTGTAGAAGGCATGCTTTTCTATTTTATACAAATATGAATTTTGTCTGAGCCTTAGAGCTTTACAAAAAAAAATTCTAAGCATGAAAATGCTTTGAAAGAATCTCTTGAGGACAAAAACCCTCTAAGGGATCTAGAAGAGAAATGAAAACTCTTCTTCTAGTTGAGAGGATTCTCCATACAAGGGTTTCCATTGCATATCAAAGAGTTAGCTTTTTCCAATAGTTTTCCAACGGTATTGAGGTCTGAAGTTTGCAGATTTGGACAAGGGTTTGAAGGAGGGAAATTGTTGTTGCATCTCTTCTTTGTTTCCAGCTTGCCCTAGGTGGTGCAACTTGCATAGAGGACTGTTTGGAGGCATTTTGGGCTACTAAAAATCAGATTTGAGTTGCTGTTTTACATTCAGATTTTTAGTCATTCAAATCAGCTTTTGTGAAGTGGATTTTAGCTCAAAATTATCAGATTTCCAGCTATGTCTGAAGGCAAGTATTTGCAGAATTTTAATAAAATATTTCAGCCTCCTTTTGGGTTCCAAAATTGGTATTGTTTTTGTGTTTTGGCTTAATAAATTCATCTGATCAGCTTATGGCAAAAATATAGTGAATTATCTTCTGCTTTGAATGAGTTTCTTCATCTAGGCAAGTCGCCATTTCTAGATAAAAATCAGATCTGCAATCAAAAATTTATTTTTGTCCTCTATAATTTGTATTCTGAAGTGGGATTTACTTCAAATCCGTTTGGGGGTAAAAATAGTCCATTTGGGGACATTATATAAATGCTTATGAGTTAAAGATTTGGAATTCATTAAAAATCATTTTCACTGCTCTTACCGTTTGTTTTAAATTTTACATAACTCTTGTAGGCGCAAAATGAACTGCCAAAATTAAGGGGAAAAATATGCCCTTCATCTCTATGCACATTCACCAAATTATTAAAAACATCAATTATCAATGGTCTTAGGTTAAGTTACCCCCTCGTTTGACTCGCATTGGGCCACATTTATAGAGAAAATGAAACATACCAAAAATGATAGCAGGCATTATTAGGTCACCACAGCAAAGGAAAGTGTTAAACACCATCCACCTCTAGCATCCTTCCGTAAATTCATGCCAATAGTATTGACTCAAGGTAGCAAATATGTGAAAAGTTTCAAGTGGACAAATATTATCAAATGTGCAAAGGCCCTACCAAATAATTCTTTGGTCAGGCAAATAACTCCACATAAGTGGACAAATCACACAAAAGTGTTATTGCATGGAGGTCCATAATAACCCACTGAAACTAATTACGATAATGAAACATCATGCATTCAAGAATAAAAATATGGACTTCACAAGAGACGAAAGATGAAGGCGTCTTAATTTAGACTTCACTATCATATACATTATTGATCTTCAAATGTTATGTTTGTACAAAGAGGATTTGGTTGAGTGGTTAAAGTAACCACCAATGTCTTGCAACCACCTTTAGCTTATTAACCACTTTACATTTAATCAACCTAACTCCCGCTTAACTCTTAAAATAACATGTGCACACAATTACAACCCAAACCTTTAAAATGTTAAACACTTTTGTGTTCAATATTTATGCTTCACTTTATAATATATTACATATTAAATGAGTGAGAACCAAAGACTCTCAAGGACAATAAGTTTTAACCAATCATTTTACTATTTGAATAAAAGTTTAAACAACTTTACAACCACCCCATAAACCAACTTACTAGTACTCGTAGTACAGCCCAGATACATCAAATCACAACTGAAAAACCACATGAAACTGAAGTCAATGATCCTTCTGAACCCACTGCTTCACCCATCACCACTTCACATCAAGTTAGTCCCTCTACATCTAGCTCATCATGTGCCCCAAAGCAACCCTGATCTTCTTCGGCCATTCCTACACCTAAGTAGTTTCAAAGAAGATGGCAGTGTTATTTAATCATATTTAGAACCCCTACCACACAAGGTGCAGGAATTTGAAACTGAACAGCAGATTCCATTGATCTTGATAAAGTTAACTGAGAAAGATGGCAAATGACTTTAAAATATGTTTGCGATGTTTTCTCAACGCTTTGGTATATGTTGACATTTTTTATACTTAAAGGCTTTGAAGCGTGTTTGATATTACAGTAATTTTGATGAGATGATCTTTTCTAATGATGCACATGGCCTATTTAAATTGAGATGGATTAAATTTTGACTTTGATATAAAATGGCTGATCTAGGTAGCAAATGGTTGAAATATTTGGTACTTAAGAAAATGCCAAATGGGTAAAAATCATATTTTCATAAATGTTGGATTTTCTGAGTGATGCATATGTAACTGACGTTTTCATGGAACATCAATAGCATACAAGAGTTGCTGGTTTGTTGTTGATTATGTTTGCATGAATGGAAAGAGGCAAATCCCCACAGAAGCACTACAGTCCATGTCGCTCATTAACTCTTGCTTACTTGGCAGCATTTTTGCTAACTTCATGATCTAGATGACGGTTAGGGACAATCTTCAAAGCCTTGGTGAGTGATACTAAGCCGACTTCAAGGCCCTTAGGGGTGTGCAATACATGACTGACTTCAGCAGATTTATGCACTCATCTGACTCTAGGATCTCAAGGACTTTAGGCGCCCCTCCAACAGAGGGGGGGATTAGTGTAATGAGCCGCTCTCCCTGTTTGTAAAGGTCTATAGGACCCAAGCCCATGGAGTTCAAGGAAAGGAAATCATAATGGACAATTCCCTACTCTATTGTTGCCACAACATGAGTTTCTTTTGTCGTGCCAAAGGATGCAAAACATCTCTTCCATTACCTTGGATGAAAAGAACATCCATGCATTTTATCATGAACAGTGGGAATCAGAAGACCCTAGTATCAGAAGATGTCATCAAACAGTTGAAGATTCCAAAACACTTCACCCTCAACCATAAAATTGATTGGGTAAATAAGAGTAGAGACATACGTGTCAAATGACAACGCCTACTTTTGTATACAATCAAGTCATTTCGGGATCAAATGCTTTGCAGAGTGGCACCCTTGATGTTTGATTTTGTTTCACCCAGCATTTCATGTGGAATCAAAATAGTGTCTACTAATCCAGCGCTCATGTTGTCACACTCACTCTAGGCAATCAATCTTATAGAATTCCAGAGGTAATTCCTCCTGCTAAAATAAATTTGTACTCTTTAACCAGCATCAAGATGCAAATGTTCCATCTACATTTCAAAACAAACACAAATTTCTCCGAAAGGAGAATCAACAACTGAGGGATAAGAACCAGCTGGCTGAAAAACAATCATAGATTTACAAATTATAGTTTTGTCAAAGAGAAACTTATAGATTTGAAAAAGACGCTTTCTCACTTCACAAGTCCTAAGGTGGAGGGACTACTTCAAGCAGAGAAAAGATGCAACCGAGCTATGCAAAGGCTTCATCAAGAATTGGCTGGTAAATGAGAACAATTGACAGATTTTGAGATAGAATATGAAGCGTTACAAACAATGAAGATTTCCACAAAAGATATCCAACCAAAAACACACGAGTATAAGGTAAACCCTTCTGATTTCCAATACTTCAATTTCTCATGAGATTAGTTTGGTAGTTTTTGAAAACACACCAAAGGAATTGGTTTGAAATTGCTAAAGATGTAAAACACTAGTCAACGCCTTGGCAGCAATGGTCAAGAGATTCAGACACTTGTTAAGGCAGACGAGGCCCAAGAATTTTGGTCTTGGATATATTGGACAATCTTCGCAGTTCACCGTGAGCACATTTTGGGATAATGGGGCCCTACTTCAAAGTGTGTGAAACCAATAAAAATAAACTTTGGGTGGGCCACCTCACTCAAGTAGAAGGCAGTGACTTTTGCACTCAGAATTTTCTATGCTCATCGGAAAGCAGAACTAGGACAATCTTTTGACAAAATGCCGGAAAACTAATATGCCACCTTGGCAGGCCCATAACTCCTTAAATGTAGCTTGACACGACTCCGTTCAAACTGAGCTGGACAGCTTAAGAATATGTAGAACATGGTGAAGGGTGGAAACTGTCAAACAAGCTTGACCCCAAATCCATTCCAAAGGGCTCCCAAATCACAAATTACTAAATATAGAAAATACCAAAATTTTTGAAACACCAAAGTTATTGCATTTTTGAGTTTCAAGTCACAACAAAACCTTTCAACTTCTTGGGAAAACACTGATCACAAGACTATTCACATTCCAAGTCGTGTGACTTTTCACATTGGACAATCTTCACATCCCACCATGAGTACATGTTTGGATTGCAAACCCTGCTCTGAAATGTGTAAAACCAGTAAAAATGAACTTCAGGTGGGCCACCCCACTCAATTTGAAGGCAATCACTTTTGCACTCAAAGTTTCCTATGTTCATTGGATATCAGAACTACTAAAAATCTTTTGACAAAATACAGAAAAACTAGTATTTCACCTTGTCAGGGCCATAATTCCTTGACCATAACTTGAAACAACTTCATTCAAAATGCGTTGGAAAGCTTAAGAACATGTTGAACATAGTGAAGGGTTGATGGACTCTGTTCAACACAGCTTGACCCTCAAAATCCTTTCTAAAGGGCTCCCCAATCAGAAATTACTAGATCATAGAAAATACCGAAAACATTGAAAAACTAAAAAATTGCTTCTTTTGAGTTTGAGTCACACAACAGAACCTCTCAACTTCTTGGGGGAACACTTGTTGATTTTCACATTCCTAGTCCAACCACTTCATATTCTATTTTTAGATTGTTCATTTCTTGCCAAATGTATAAATAACATTGACATCTAAAAGTAAAAATCAGAATGTTCTAACTTCACATCTTTTCTCAAAGATTGCTACTCGTCTTGTATACTACTCTTGGCTTCAATAAAGCTTCATTTACATTGCACTATATTGCTATTTGTTGCCCATTACCTTGAGTTGATTCATTAGTTTTATAACACATTCAATTTCTACGAATCCTGTGTTATCCACCAGATTCCCAATTAGATCCTGATCACTTCAAAATACTTAAAGTTATTAGAGAAGGTATATTTTCCCATTTCAAGCACACTAAGGTGACACATAAACTTTGTAGAGAGGTGGATCCCAATCAAGTTGTTTAGACATTTAGAGTTATGTTGTTGTAAGGTCTTTAATGTTATTTGAAACTACTTTTACAAGAATCACTCAAATTGTACAATTTAATTTATTAGAGTGATAAATCAAGCATAAGTCAGCTTGATATTACAAAATGACTTTGATTTCATCTAAAGTTGACACCTACTTTCCTTTGAATGGTCTAGTTAGATAGCTTAGGCCTAAGCATTCACTCGATATCTTTACAATAGTCAGTCAAGCTAGCATTGTTGACTGCATCCTTACTACTTTGTCTTTGCCAACATCGAAGACCTTTTCCTTGTATTTGCAATATTTTCTAGTGTATCATGCACATCTTTCCCTTTCCCACTCCAAAACTTATTTACAATCATCTATTACCACTATTAATGGCGTTCACCTTCGTGGTGTTACCATTGACATTGATCACTTTAACGACGGTGCTTATGAGGACAGCATTAGGCCACTTCTTACCAACTTCTATTTTACTGCAATTAATTTTAAATTAGTCACTTTGTTCTTTTGAGAAGCTACACAAGATTCATTTCCTCATGCATTGTAGCATACCTACACAAAGTGCAAAAACAAGAGGCACAAAAGATAAGACCAATGTGGCACCCGCACACAAAACCAAAAGACGAGGAAATACCTCTCCAAATAGATAGATGTATTGAAATGAAATATTGGATGGATTCATAATGATAAAGAAGAACACTAACCACTCCTTACATTACAAAACCTCCTTTTACATACCAAAATATATGATTCCCACATAAGACCACTACTTACATTACAAAACATGGGCATTATTATAGCCCATTAAACATTGCATCACCTACGGAGAATCTTTGTCCCCAAAGCTAGAAGCAACACCATGGAGACACATACAATATATATACATATACATATACATACATATACATACATACATACATACATATATATATATATATATATATATATATATTCTGCAAATTTTATTACCATTAGAGGGGAAAAGTTTGAACCCTTAACCTTCCATGTGACAATCTCTCGTTCTTAACTATTCCAACCAAATGACTAGAATCAATTTCATGTTGGGTTTTGAAAAACCAAAAAAAGGGCCAAACTAATTCCTTGCACCTTGGTCTTATTCCTTCTTTTTGTTTGTAAATCTCGTTCCAATAATGACCACAACTCTTGGTGCGCTTGAGATGCCAAATCCTTTAATAATAATGTAAGAGAATTTGTTTATCATAAGCTTTAAACGGACAACAATTTGGAATTTATTCCCTTCCTTGTACTCCAACACAACAACCTCTTCCATGCATTACGAGTAAAAGGTTTAAGGATTTTTTAATAGCTTAGGATGCTCTTTTGCATGATTGTCTTCATTCCATACCACAGATGCTTCATAGGCTTTTTATGATCATCCCAGGACCATTTTTTCTTCATCTTCATGGGGATATTTGTCCCATACAACCAAAGGTCATTTCACTTCCTCAAGTTGATCTTTTGGTCCATCAACAATTTTCACATGGTTTGCAATAGCTCTTATGTAATTTGAAGCTGAAAACAACAATCAACTTGAGATCTTCATTCTCTTAATACTTCCTAAATCATTAAGAAAAAATGCGTATTTGAAAGCTTAATAAATCTGCATTCAAATTTAAAAATGGACCTCAATCAAATGCCTAAACTGGAAGTTTTAATCCACCGAAAACCTGTTAGAACATTTACGGGAATGAATAATTAAATGATTATTAATCCACAATATAGATTGCCGAAGATTATAGATTATGAAGTGCAATAATTACAACATAGATTGTGATGTTTATGTTTGTAAATACCATGAACAGAAAGTAAATAACACAACGACACAAGATATGAGTGGGAAAACCATGGAAGGTAAAAATACCCACTGAAAAATCACTTATCTTGATTGAGAATATACTTTTACCCAGCACTCCCACTATTTTGCACATAATTACACCTTCAACAGGGAATTATAAATTGCCTCATACATCTGCTCATGAGTCTTACAAGATTGCTCACACATATAGCTCTCATATAATATTACGCTATGTAACCAATCCTTAAAGGATCACCTAGTTATATACAAGGCGGGTTGTTATGATCCACTCTTAAAAGTCGACCCGGATCTTTTGGCGGGTTTTATAAATAAGCAGTTTCCCACTTAATATTATAAACCCAACACAACCCCTTAATGTTAAGTAGGGACACATGCAAAAAACATGTTAACATTTGTTTTTTGTCAAATCACCTTTTGGTACAAAAGGAATTACAATCCATAAATCAACTCGTGATTTAGGCTAGCATCCAAAAACACTTATTCTCGCAGGTTTGCGCTTTCACAAAGCACTAAAGCGAGTCCTGCGGGTTTTTCAAAGACCGCAGTGTCCCGCAGAGTTATACAAGTCGCAAACAACTATAAATGCATTGCGGGTTTTAGAGAATCCGCGAGACACTGTTTTGTCCCAGTTCAAAACAACGTTCCGCGGATTCTATAAAAACTGCAATTCAAAGGAACATATACAAATTCTCAAGATAAATTGATTAAGGATGAAGACTTACATCAAATTATGGAGCCTTTTATAACACAAGTCATACCCATAACTAATGCTTCGTTGGGTATTACAAGTAAACTAATGCTTCGTTGGGAGTATCCACCGTGAAACATTCAAGGTTGTTAAGAGGTGGCATTGTCATGCACACTCCCCTCAATAAAGCAACTTTGAAAGGCCTAAGAAAGAACAAAACTTGCAAAACTTCACAAAGACAACGGCTTTGTGAAAATATCTCGCAACTTGATCTTCAATCGAATCGAACTTGAGATTAATATCACCATTTAGGACTTTCTCTCGAATAAAGTAAATATGAACTTCGATATGCTTTGTCCTCTGATGTTGAACTAGATTGTTTGCAAGAGCAATGCAACTCTAATTGTCACAAAGAAGATTAGTTCTTCCTTTGATGCCCATATGGAGTTCATTCAACGTCTTTTCAGCCACATGGCTTCCTTTGTATACTCTGCTTTAGTAGAAGAGATAGAGATTGTTAGTTGCTTCTTGCTACTCCAAGTGATGGCACCGACACTCAACTTAAAAACATATCCAGAAGTAGATTTTCTATCTATAGCATCACCAACATCATTAGAATCACAATATCCAAATAACTTTGCATCATCACAAGAAGAATAAAACATACCATAATTAATTGTTCCTTTAACATATTTCAGAATTCTTTTTGCCATTTTCCAATGATCCTCATAAGGATCCTGCATAAATCTTGAAATTATTCCTACTGCATATGAAATATCAGGTCTAGTAATAGTCAAATAAATTAGACTACTAACTAGTTGCCTATATAGAGTACGATCAGATTTAGCACAAGCAAGTTTATGATCTAATTTCACACCAACTTCAATAGTTATGGCATCAAGTTTACAGTCAATCATGTTAAATCTTTTAAGCAAATTAGTAGCATACAGAGATTGAGATGCAACAATAAATTTATGATCCTGAAATATAACCATGCCTAGAAAATGATTTAGCAAACCTAAATCAGTCATTTCAAAACATTGTTTTAACCTTTCTTTGATTCTAACAATTAAATTTTTATCACTGCTAGTAATCAAAAGATCATCAACATATAAAACAATAATGATAATATGATTATTTTCAAACTTGACAAATAAATCATTATCAGAACAGCAATTAGTGAAACCAAGATCCTGAAAGAAATTATTAATTTTAGCATACCAAGCTCTAGGAGCTTGCTTAAGACCATACAAAGACTTTTTTAGCTTACAGACATATAGTTCCTTACCAAGTTCTTCAAAACCTTTAGGCTAACGCATGTAGATTTCTTCTTTCAGATCACCATTAAGAAATGCATTTTTAACATCCATTTGGTGAATCTCCCAACCATATTGGGCAGCCAAAGCAAGAAGAATCCTAACAATGCTCATTTTAGCTACAGGAGAAAAAGTCTCAACATAGTCAAGACCAGGTTTCTGAGTGAAACCACGAGCTACTAGCCTTGCCTTGAATTTATCTATTTCTCCTACAAAGTTATACTTGATCTTATACAACCACCGGATCCTACAATGCTTCACTTAGAAGGAGGAGGGACTAGTTCCCAAGTGTTATTTTTAATCAAAGTATTGTATTCATCTTTCATAGCCTGAATCCATCTATCAACTTGACAAGCTTCTTCAAAATTGATTCAGGGTCATCAAGGCATGATAAGTATGTTGACTATGAGTTACTTTTCTAATATTAACAGGATTAGACTCCTTAACAAGATTTTGAGCCCATTTAGGAATCTTGGGATGCAATACATCTTGAGATGACTCCCCCTCAATCTCCATCATATCTAGATCAGGATAATCAGCCCCTTGAACTTTTGTTTCCATAATGTTATGAGAAGGATTATCAAGCTCTATCTCAAGAGAAGCAGAGGAGGGTTCATGAGAAGCATCACAAAATGTCTTTTCTAAGACATGAACATTCTTGTTTTCTACTATGTCATGCTTGAAAGGATCATAGACTCTTAAACCTTTAGTTCTACAACCATAGCCAACAAAAATACAAGAAAAGGAGGTTAGATCAAGCTTCTTCCTTTTATCTTTTGGAATGAAGATAGAAGCAGGACTACCAAATATTCTTAAGTGAGAAATATCTGGTTTTTGCTTTGTCCATACTTCATAAGGAGTAGCTTGATGAAGAGCTTTAGTAGGCACTCTATTAAGAATATAGACAACAGTATTCATAGCTTCAGCCCATAGAAACTTAGGCACATTAGAAGCATGAATCATAGTCCTAGCCATTTCTAAGACAATCCTATTTTTTCTTTCTACAATGCCATTTTGTTGTGGTGAATAGGGAGTAGTCAATTCTCTTTGAATCCCACATGACACATAGAACTCATCAAACTTTTTCTTTGACATATTCACCTCCATTATCAATCCTAATTCTCTTAATTTTCATATTAGAAGCATTTTCAACTAAATCTTTAAATTCCTGAAACTTAGACAAGACATTAGACTTCTTAATAAAGTAAGACCAAGTCATTATAGAGAAATCATCAATAAAGCAAACAGCATACATAGCACCACTAAGAGAAGGAACTTCAAGAGGACCTCTTACATCACTATGAATCAGCTCTAACAGTTGAGAAGAATTTGGATCATTATGCTTGTGAAATGGTTCGTGTTGCTTACCACGCAAGTAACTTTCACATGTTTCATTATCTGATTTCATCTTTGGAAGACCAATAACAAGATTTAGTCTAGACATTTCATACAAGACTTTTGAAATTAAAATGACCTAATCTTTCATGCCACAATTGAATGTCATTCCTAGAAGAAGAAGAAAAACAAGACTCAGACACAAAACCATCAAAGATATACAAGCCATTTTTCTAAATACTAGAAGCAATAACATTATTGAACTTATCTTTCACATACCACTTATCTTGCAAAAAAACAACTTTACAATTTTCTTTAGTTAATTGAGAGCAAGATAAAATATTCTTTTTCAGTTGAGGAACATACAAGACATTCCTAATTACTCCATTTGATAGCTTTAACATTTCCACAACTTTCAGATCTAATGATGGAGTTATCTCCTAGATATATATTTTCTTCACATTTTACTACACCTAAGAGAATATCCGAATACAAGTCATGTGCCTAGAGGCACCACTATCTAGAATCCATTCATTGTCATTTGAGGCTGAGAGAGCAGTACACAAAGCAATAGAATGCTCAACATTATTTGCATGATTCTTATTCTAATTGTTATATTTACTATTTTTAGTATTTTTAACAAATTTATTGGATTTCACATAACAATCAGACTCTTTATGACCAAATTTGCCACATTTGTTACATGTGCCATTGAATTTCACTTTAAAATTATGACTGTTCTTAATAGAATTAAATTTAGGATCGGTTTTAAATTTTGATCTTAAGTTAGATTTCCAAGTTAGGATTGATATTATGCCTATTTTGAGCAGAGTTATGATTCTATGGGAACAGAGTTTGAGAAGCAATTTTTTTGAATCAAAGTTTTCTATAACCCACTCTTCTTGGATTAGCAGAGAAGAAAGAGTGTCTAAATTAGGCAGATCATTCTCATTCTGATACTTGGAATTAAGAATTGAGATGTCGTTTATGAACTTTTCATGAATGTTAATCCGAATGATAAAATAAAGAAACTTATCCTAAAACAATTCACAATTACATCCATCTAATTGAGCTTTAATGTTCTTAATTTTAGCTAAATAATTAAGAACATTCTCATTCGATACTTGGAATTAAGAATTGAGATGTAGTTTATGAATTTTTCATGAATGTTAATCTGAATGATAAAATAAAGAAGCTTATCCTGAAACAATTCACAATTACATCCATCTAATTGAGCTTTAATGTTCTTAATTTTAGCTAAATAATTAACTATTTTCCCATCCCTCGTCATGGGAGTTGTGAATAGTTTCATTATAAGTTTAATTATTTTGGAGAGGCGGCTACCCTCATACATTGTTTTTAATTGTTTCCATGCGTCGGCGGAGAATCCATATGAACTATATGCAATAGAAATTCATCATTTATGCTCTGCAATAGGATTGATAGGGCTTCCTAAGATTTCGAGAGCTAAAATTTTCGGGGCTTGCATGTCTTCCGATGGGTAGTTTTTCCACACCATTCAAGATCCCATAATTTTCTCGCCATGAAACAGGCTTTTAACCTAACTCTCCAAATACTATAATTTGTTCCATTTAATAATTGAGATTTATCTAAATGAAAAACTAGTTGAACTAGCCATAGCAAAAGTATAGCGAATTATAATTTCAAATGTAACTTGATGAAAATATCCAAACAAAGTTCAAGACCCAAGAAGGAAGGCCACACAATATAATCAACAAGTCGCGGAAGGTCTGCGAAGAGAGAAAAAACAAGATGTAAAATTTTGAGAATTTGAAAGTCGCGAACAAGGATTAAGTGTTCGCATGAAGCTTAAAGTCTTAGTGATCCGCGGAAAAACTTGGATCAATAGCCACGTAACAATGGGGTCCGTGTGACAAGAAAAGAATAACAAATGGCGCAAAGACACGTCAACAAGGACACGAGTCACAAATCTAGCACTCTTGAAAGGAAAAATACCTAGCGTAACTCAAAGCCAATGAATGAGCAATACTTAAATCGAACACGAAGTCCGAAAAAACAAGACCGCAGTCAAAGAAATCTCATTGCAAGTCTCAAAAGAAAGAGGAAAGCCGCGAATAATCCGAAAGAGCCGCCAAGTCAAGTCTAACAGGCGCGAAAGATTTGTAAAAGCCGCGGAAGACTAAAGTTCAGCACAAGCCTAAAAAATCGCAGAACAAAGAAAGCCACTAAATAAGGACTCGAACTATTCAAATTAGTCACACAACTATAACAGCTATAAAGAGCATGAAGAAAATTCAAATAAGTTGCAAACAACTGAGAAAACCGCGAAGGACTACGAAATTGCCGCGAAGGCCAAATAACATAAAAAGCAAGATCGCAGATGATGAAAAATACAAATCTATGCACACAAATGATAGAAGAGGCTACAAAACATATGCACACGCAAGATCTGACAGACGGAACAACCAATATTCAATATTTTGGCGGAAAATGAAGTTTTGAACTTGATTAGTCTTTAAGTCGGCCATGAAACTTGACTAGGGTTTTGCGAATTAAAAACTTCAAGTTTCTTCACACCTGCGAATCAACAAAAACATCTAAATCTATCCTGCACAAGCATAATCACAAGCTCTGATACCATGTTAGAACATTTACGGGAATGAATAATTAAATAATTATTAATCCACAATATAGATTGCCAAGATTATAGATTATGAAGTGCAAGTAATTAAAACATAGATTGTGATGCTTATGTTTGTAAATACCATGAACAAAAAGTAAATAACACAGTGACACAAGATATAAGTGGGAAAACCATGGAAGGTAAAAAACCCACTGAAAAATCACTTATCTTTATTGAGAATATACTTTTACCCAGCACTCCCACTATTTCGCATGCGAGCTTACACCTTCAACAGGGAATCATAAACTACCTCACATATTTGCTCATGAGTCTTACAAGATTGCTCGCACATATAGCTCGCATCTAATGTTACACTATGTAACCAATCCTTAAAGGATCACCTTGTTATATACAAGGCAGGTGGTCATGATCCACTCTTAAAATCCGACCCGAGTCATTTGGCGGGTTTTATAAATAAGTGGTTTCCCACTTAATATTATAACCCCAACATAACCAAAGTACCATAAATTGCAATTTTCCCTAACAATCCAAAAACATCAAATTGTGATGGCTATATCTCCCTCAATGCATCACCAAACTTGGCGATCATGTGATTGATGTTAACGTCTCTCGAGTCTACTTTTCAACACAAAACATCTCGTGTCAATCTAACACTCTAATGAAGTTTATACCCTTTATAATCAAGGTACGAGAAATTACTGTTTTTCCTAACAATTCCATAACAAAGACATATTGTGATGGCTATATCTCCCTTAAAGCATCTCCAAACTTGACGATCATGTGCTTGTTGTTAACGTCACTGAGTCTACTTTCTAACCAAAAAAACATCTCATCTCAATCTGACACTCCAGTAGAAAGTTATGCCATGTTCAAAAAGCGGTCCAGTTTCAGCCCAAGAAATCGGACACCATCTTTGATACCAGTTGAAGCGTACCAGTAAACACGAGGAACAACTACACAAAAAATAAGATCAATGGAGGTACATGCACACCCGAAATATAGGATTGCACCTCCAACTCCAACGATGGCAAGAGAAACTTCTCCAAATAGATAGGTGTATTGATATAAAAAGTAAATGGACATTGGATACATAACGATAGGAAGAACCCCGATAAAGGGAGGATATGAGACCCTGATCACTACCCATCTATCATATCGTACCCATATAACATTAGTGACATTGTTTTACATAGAAAACTATATAATTATTAAGAACATAATGTATGTAGACTAAGAAGGTCAATGTAATATCTCGCTTTCTTTCTCAATAATATGGATTTGGATATAGAGAGAAGATCATTCTAGGGCCTACACACAAGCAATGATTTGTGACTATGTAGTGTATGAGTTGTGGATCTAGAAGGCAATAATCCACACCCTATCATAAGCATAGGGTTCCAAAGCATGAGTCTAGGGTAGGGAGCGAGGTCTTACTTAGGATCTAGGTTGTAGGAGTGATGATAGTAAGGAAGTGCATATAAAATATCTAGACTAGGGTTGCAGTATAAACAACGGTGCAAGTGCATGCCAAGGATCTAAACTGGGGTTGTATAAACCAAGTGGCGAATAAAGGCAAGGGCTAATAAGAATAATGCAATAGGCATCTATCCAGTCTATATGCATGGTACATCAATCATAAATCAATCAAAACATAATGTATATAACGGAAAAAGAAGGTTAGAGAAACCTACCTTTGAAGACACCATTGGCGAATTGAGCCTGCTAGGGTTAGTAGTACCTTATGAGAAAGTTGTTGTGGGGGGCACAAGAAGGATAGCAAAAGACCTAAGTAAACCACTGTTGGGGACTCCAACGACTTGGTGAACCTTATTAGTGCAGCTCCTATTCTTGACTATCCTAGACCCAATGCTCCAAAGATAGACCTCCAAGTGTAAGCACGACTAAACCTAAACCTTTAAGACCTATAAGAGCACCTTGCGAGCACGGTCAAACCAATAAGCGATGATGTGATGATGAAGCATTAACTTCAATGATGCCTATAAATAGGGGATCATAACCTCAAGTCACAAACTCTCATGGCCAACGACATCGACTTTTGTCAATTCAGTCAATTGTTAGAAAGTTCATGGTCGGTAATTTCAGCTTGCAGAATCACAAGACGAGAGTCCTGAGGAAAGGATATGGGAGTGGAAAACAACACTTGGAAGTAGATGTGACGATGATCTAACGAGGATTTGAAGGCATTGTAAGTAGGTATGAAGGTGATAGTAGGAGGGTAGCAAGGAGATGGTAAAGGACATTATATCTAAGGTATATTGGCCTGCACAATAAAATCTATCTAACTACCACCACTAACCAGCCCAGCCCCATACCAGTGACGCCCCATGAGGCACATACTCAAGGAGATCAATGCGAAAATGTCCTACAAAGACAAATTGTTAGTAAGATTGACAAATAACGTGTGTACATAAGCTCGACCAAAGATCATCATGTGTCACAATAGTGTAACATGAGATGGTCTTTGGGAAAAGAACATGTATCACCATAATCAAAATGAAATGATTGTGATAAAGCAATGATAAGTGATAAAAATATGAATTCAACAAAATGAAATATACTTATCTCATACTTGGCTTGCTGCAAACATGGGCACATAATGACTCTCATGTCTCAACCATTGTAGAACAGTTGAGTGAACTCAGATGATACAAGATTGAAGAAGAGGCACTAACAGAGATAAATTAGTAAAATAAGTAATCAAACCCAAAGTAGATGGGAGGTCCTAGGAGGGTACTAGGACTATGTCGGATGAGATGGATTTGACGTCCGAATAGCCTATAGGAGATAATAAGTAGGTTGTAAAATAGGACTAGGAAGCCTAAAAAGGGTATAAGGTGCATCAACGAGATAATAACCAGTCTAGCAAGTCTATAGGAAAAATAATTGTAGGTGTGACGACGAACAGAAAAGTTGGCATCACAAGACTAGAAGATTAAGAGGTTTTGAAATATTTCGAAAAAAGTACATGTAATATATTGCTGAATTCCTTAATGTTGACGCTTCTTCCATAATGTTGATAAGAGCTATGGTTGCAAAAGATATCATGTTTGTAAAGAATCCAGGCATAAATAATGAAATGTTTCAAATTTCGTTCAAAACCTATAAATCAGAGGTCAAACCTTTCATTTGTCAGTTTGTTAATAGAGAATTCAAAATTTATGAGCTTTGAGTCAACCATTTTCAATGAAACCAAAGTCCAGCTAGGTTGCAAGGAGGCAGTCTAGGTGGACAAGGGGAAGGTCAAAGAGGGCATGCCAAGGTGGATCCACCATTAAATTTTGTATTTAAATTGGGAAATGGTAGATAGGAAAAAAATATCCCTGAGCAAAATCAGTGTAGCAGAATTTGCATCAAAAGGTAGGTGTCGACAAACTCTAGGTGTATTTAGGATAGATTAACATTTCGTTGTCATTAAGTTAAAAGTTTGAATTTAATGCTTGAATTAGACAGCAGACTTTTTCCTAACATCAGATAAAAAATTGCATAAGGGTTGATGCAATATAAATGCCCCATTATGACCAATGCAATTATGTAGAAAAGGGCCAATGCAATTGGTTGCGAGAGGGTAGAGGCATTAAGTTTTAATGATGTTTTATTACACGGCCAATTTAGTTATGCCTGCATGACCAATGCAGTACAATATAACGGTTTTAATTGGTTTTTCTACGAGCTTTGATTATTTATGTTTTTCTCTAAGACTGATCGGGTGGTTGTTTTTGTAATGCAGGTCCAAAGATGAGTCTGCTTATGGAGGACAATAGATGTTAGATGACTTCCTAAATTATTGATGGATTTGTCGGGAAGGACAAGGCACAATTGCAGGCCTTAGGGTTTGGTGGTATTATGCAAATCTGATTCAAATGCTCGTAGGGGCATGGCAATATTGATATGATCCTTTCAGGTGGAGGGTTAGAGGTATTAGCATTGAGATGACATTCACCTATCATTAAGACGACATTCACCTACAAGCCCTAGGTGTGTTTGGGATTGTTTAACATTTCGTTGTCATTAAGTTAAAATTTTGAATTTAATGTTTAAATTAGATTGTGGACTTTTTCCTAACGGCATCGGATGAAAATTTGCATAAGGGTTGATGCAATATAAATGCCCCGGCATGGCCAATGCAATTATGTAGGTAAGGGTCGATGCGAATTGGTTGCGAGAGGGTCGATGGAGTAGGTTTTAATGATATTTTATTACACGGCCAATGTAGTTATGCCTACATGGCCAATGCGATACAATATAACGGTTTTACTTAGTTTTTTTGCACGCTTTGATTATTTATGTTTTTCTCGACTAAGACTAATTAGGTGGTTGTTTTTCGTATTTCGGGTCCAAAGATGAATTTGGTTATGGAGGATAGTAGATGCCAAATTACTTCTTGATGAGGGATTTTTCAAAGGATAAGGCACAATTGCAACCCTTAGGGTTTGGTGGTATTATGTAGAGCTAATTCAAATGCTCATAGGGGCATGGCAATATTGATATGATACTTTCAAGTGGAGGGTTAGAGGTGACATCATTGAAACAACATTCACCTTAGAGGATGTACATGCTATATTGGGATTACCTATCCAGAGGCATACATGTTTTGTGGTGTGCCCAAGACAAGCGCAAAGAGGAGAGAGCTAACTCGGTGGGTACACGAGCAGATTGGTATCTCAAAGTTTAGTCGAGAGAAAAACTCTTGAACACACAATAAAGCTTTGTTATTATTTTTCCATAAACACATACGTACATATATAGAGGGAGAACTACTATTTAGGAGTCAATAATCCCACAAATATCTCAACAAACACTATTAACAACAGTTTGTTAAAAACAACTTCCAACAATATAATGTACGCACTAACCAAATAAATATTTCTCACACAAATATATAAATCTCTAACTATAATATATCTAACATCCCCCAAAGTGCAAACATGGTTAAGAATCACACCTTCAAAAGCTTTTCTCTAAAAACAATCCTTGGACCAGTACAACTCCACAAGTTGTTTCGTAACCCTTGTAAAGGTGTATCTCCCTAGTTGAATTCCCGAGTTCCCGAATTCCACCTCCCCAAACTCAAGAAGTTACAAACTCCCGAACTATCTAGGCAGCCGTCCATGTTGAACTTACTCTTGATCTATTCCTATCCTCAAAGAGTGGGCTTCATAAAATATGATTCATTCAATAATGTCATCATAGTAGGGGTTATTTTTGCATACCACACAAAAACATGAAAATGAAATGGAAACTACAGCCACTATAGCATAGTGCGGCCTCATCGCTAGTGGCTGACGAGATGCACTATTTGGCCTTCTTCCTTGGTTGCCTCCATCTTCCAGTTGCTTCTTAATATAAGTATTCTTCATCACCACCTCCATCCTCTAATTGCTTCTTAATATAAGTATTCTTCATCACCACTGTCAGCATTAATTGAATCTTCATCAATGACTAGTTCTTTTCCAGTGACTATATTAGCTTCATTTGGTTTTTCTTTGAGCTTGCTTTTGTGAACATCATTAGATCGAATTTTACAATTCAAAGATGTGCGTCCTTTTTCTTGCAGTAATAACATTCAATTTCCTCTTTATTTTTGCCTGGTTTTTTTACAATTGTTTCTCGAGTATAATGCACTCTCCTCTTCTGCATCTTCTACATTCTCTTTTCTTCAGCTAAGAGAGCTGAAATCATATCTTCTAAAGATTGGGAAGGAATCTGACCAAGAGTAAAAATGACATTATTGCATTTTGAAGGTAATTGTTTAACAAAATGGCTTTAGCATTCTTATCATCTACCAGGGCTTTGACTTTTGCAAGATGTCGAAGGAGATATCTCAGATTATTTAAGTGGCTAGACATAGTAACTTTGTTAGTCATTTTGAATCTAAATAGCTGAAGCTTCAAAGAAAAAATTGCATTAACTACTTTAGCTCCAAATAGTTTTTCAAAATTTCCATAAATGGTTTTTCCAAATCTATGTAACGCACCTCGGAACCTGAAAGAGAAAGGCCAATAATACCTCTGACTTTATTGTCTTTGCTCTGCCATTCCAATATCTTATTTAGATCTATAGGTGGTTTTACTTTCCCACTAATTGTTCCCCACAAGTTTTTGTTCATCAACTACATCTGAATTTTTACTTTCCAAGCGTGAAAAATGAGATCTGAATGTTTTTCTAATGGAATGTCCATCTTTAGAAATGAATCAAACAAAAACATGGGACATCGGTTTCTACTGAAAATGCATCCATACAAACAGTACGAGGGACAACTAACAAGAATCCTAGTATTCACCTAAACAAGACTCACAAATTTTAGACTTCTGAAACATTTTAGGACATAAAATATACTCTTTTATAACCAAAGACTATTTTATTATTTAAAAAATGATTAAAATATTTGAAAAGTAATCATGTAAAATTAATTTTTAAATAATAAACAACCTATTGACAGTACACAATACTAAATAACCTATTTAATTGACATCACATATTGACAAAAGACTATATATGTTAAAGTAAATTAGAGACACGCGTAACAATAGTACTGATATTTCAGACAGTGAACGGTGCACAAGCATATTAATGATAGCGCTGACAGAGGTATACAAAGAGAATTGAACTATGAAGAATGTTCATTTGATATTAGCTTCAATCCTCAAGCTTTTAACTTCCACCAGATCCACAGAGATTAAATGTTGTAGCCAGTCATTTGAAGATCTTAGTTATTGGAACATACGGAAGCAATATGATGTCATATGCACGATCGGAGATGGAAGATATATTGGATGCTCTGTCAGATTAGAAGGTTTTGTCAATGTCGTAATCACCATAACCACAAACACACAGGAGTGCAATCAAATATTGTAACTCTTCTTTAAGCACTTAATACCATGCACACGAGTATAGCAATCCAACAATTTGTATGCACAAGGAGAACGTTAATCTCTTCAAAACAAGCTTTAAACCACTTTATAGTTACCTTAAAAACTATGAATCCACCTTAATAATCTAAAGACTTATATATTTGAAAAATTTCTCAAGACTCTCATTGGAAATTTTCTCCGCTCTAATACCAAGCGAAAGTTTGGTCAGAGAATAACTCTCACCACACAATAAAGTTTCACTATTATTTCTTAATAAACTCAAATGCACATATATAGTGGGAGAACTCCTATTATTAAGGAGGCAATAATCCCACAGATTTCTCAACAAACACAATCAACAAGAGTTGTGAAAAAAACTCTCCAAAAATATAATGTACGCACTAACCAAATACATATTTTTCAAGCAAATGTGTAAAGATCTAACTATAATACATCTAACAGTATCAACCACAATCTCTCATCATCAAACTTAGTGTGATACTCAACTCGGCCGTTCCAGAAGGCCATTATAGGTTGATGGTGGCACAAATTTTGTACCACAAGTCAAATGGAGTACCCTTTTCATCGTAGTTTCATGTCGGTCAGCCTTAGAGGAGGCATACAATTCAGTTGGGAGTCTAGGATATGGGTGCAACTACCCCATGATTTATACAGAATCAGGGTCAAGCAACAGTTGGCCATGAAGCCAATGATATTATTATCATCATGGATATATGAGCAATTTCCAATGTACCACCCAATAGGGACACCATTATCAGTAGAAACAAATACACCTAGGGTTTTATAGTGGGAGAGTGGACCAGTCAAAATCTGGGTCTGATTTCCTAGATTGTAAGCAGTTGACAAGGAAGATATAGTATGGGGCCCGAATATGAGTAAAGTGGATGCATGAGCGTCTTGGCCAACCAGCATGACAGCATGGGGGATTATAAAGATTACAAGACGGCTATGCTAGGTGGAGACATATACAATTGACAAGGTACCTAAACAATTGAGTTAGCCACATTCATTGGTGGCACTACCACTTCCACCGCATACAAAGCGGTGGCATGCAAGGGATCCAAGAGGTAGGGTAGGTGAGGGCCACATCTTATGGCCCCACCATTGAGACCACGTTGAGTGTGACGGGCTCAACAACAGGGAAATTGATGGAAAAGAGATCGAGGTACAGCCATAGGTGCATATCATAGAGGGTAGCCACGAGAGTGATGCCCCAACACAAGAGGATGCCACGGAGGTGGGACAGCCCGAGAGGTCCCAGCACTAGCACCAGGATTGGATATTGTGGAGACTAGTGAAAACGAGGAGAAGATAAGAGATTAAAGGAAATGTGAATATAACTCACTCGGTGGTGGAGTAAGATTCATGTCGGGTTTCACTAGAATGTATGATGATGAAAACAAGGTGAAGATAATGGATAAAAGGAAACATGAAGATGACTCACTTAGCGGTGGAGTTAGATTGGCATCGGAGTTCACCAAAATGTAGTGATGGTGGAAATGATCACTATAGGATATAAAAGGAAATGTGAAGATGACTCAATGGTGGAGTAAGATTCACGTTAGGTTCACCAAAATGTAGTGATGGTGAAGACGATCACTACGGGAAATAAAAGAAAACATGAAGATGACTCACTCAATGGTGGAGTAAGATTGACATCGGGTTCACCGAATGTGTGTTGGTGAAGACAAGGTGAAGGTAAATGATAAAAGGAAACATGAATATGACTCATTCAGAGGTGGAGTAAGAATCACATCAAGTTCACCGAAAAGTAGTGATGGTGAAAACGATCAACTGCAAGATAGCAAAGGAAATGTGAAGATGACTCACTCAATGGTGGAGTAAGATTTGCGTGGAGTTCACCAAAAATTCACCCATCACTACATGATATAAAAGGATTCATGATGATGACTTGCTTAATAGTGGAGTGAGATTCACGTTGAGTTCACCAAAATGTATTGATCGTCAAGATGCGAGATAAAAGGAAGCGTGAAGATGACTCACTCAACATTGGAGTAAGATTCACATCGGGTTAACTAGAATGTAATGATGGTGAAGATGATCACTATAGAATATAAAAGGAAACATGAATATATCTCACTCAATGGTGAAGTAAAATTCATGTCGTGTTCACCAGAATGTATGTGAGCTAAGAAGGTCAATAGATTATCCTCTCTCTTCTAAATAATATAAATTAGGATATAAATAGAAGACCATTCTAGGGCCTACACACAAGCCAAGATTGTAACTATGTAGTGTATGAGTCGTGGATCTAGAAGACGATAATCCACACTCTATCAAAGGCATAGAGTTCAAAAGTCTAAGAGTGGGATAGGAAGTGGGACCTTACTAGGTCCTAGGTTATACAGTGATGATAACAAAAAGTGCATATAAGATATCTAGACTAGGGTTGCAAGCATAAACAAGGAGGCAAGTGCATGCCAAGGAGCTAAACTAGGGTTGTATAAGCGAGTGGTGAATAAAGGCAAGGGCGATAAAAATAATACAATAGACATACAAAATGCTACTCTATCCTAGTTTATATGCAAGATATATCAATCATAGATCAGTCAAACTATAATGCACATAAAGGAAAAGGAAGATTAGATATACTTAACTTGGTGAAGACAGCACCGGCGCATTAACCCCCAACATTAGTAGCACCTTATGAAAGACTTGTTGTGGGGGACAACAAGAAGGATAGAAGACCTAAGTAAATTAAGTTGGGGCCTCCAAATACTTGTTGAACCTTGTTGGTACAACGCTTATTTTGGAGTATCCTAGACCCAATGCTCCAAAGATAGATCTCAGTGTAAGCACAACTAAACATAAACCTTTAATACCTTTAAGAGCAGCTTGGCAAGCACAAGCAAACTGATAAGTTATGATGTGATGATTGAGAAATGACTCGATAACACCTAGAAATAAGGCATCATAACCTAAAGTTGCAAACTCTCATAGCCAATGGCATTGACCTTGATTAATGCGATTGGTTGTTAGATGGTATCTACCATGGTCAATTCCATCAACTGCGCATGTGAGGGTCCTAAGAGAAAAAGGAGGTAGGAGTGGAGTAAACACTTGGAAGTACATATGAAGGTGATCTAACGGGGATCGAAGGTTTGTACGTAGGTGCGAAAGTGATAATAAGAGGGTAGTAAGGAGATAGTAAAGGATAGGATATCTAAGGCATATTAGACTACACAACAAATTGCTCACAGGAACCACTAAGCCCAACGCCGCTCCTAGTAACACCCCTTAAGGCACATACCCAGGAAGATCAATGCAAAAATAGCCTACAATGAGAAATTGTTAGTGTTGATGCTGGGATTTGTTTCATGTAGATTGCACCCACATTCCGAACACAATATGGGATCTTTGCAAAATGTGAGACTGCTCTTAGCAGAGAACCTCTAGAGACAGCTGATTCTGTTCTAATCTAATGCATAAAATACACCTAAACTACTTGCTGAAAGGGAAAAATGTTTAAGGGAAAGAGCTAGGATTAGAAAAATAAAAATAAAAAGCAGTGATACACCAAATTAAGAAACATGTCTGTAAAGTTGCATTCACTTATAGACACAACAGCGGGTCGATATGCAATACAAAGCTTTAGTGAAAATAGTTTGATTAATAAATCAGTCAATTATTAAATGTCAAAAAAATAGCTCCATCCTGTGGAGTAACAAGATGGGACCAGAGAATCAACCAGCCAATAACGACAACTAGCCCTATCAAATTGCACTGTCAAGTCACTCAATTTCACATTAACAAACAAGAGGCTCGAGAGGATGTATCACATATACTTACAAAGGTCCGAGATCCGCTATAAAGTCATAATCTCAGGAAAGAATGCCTACTTAAAGCAAATACCACATTTATAGACAGACCGGACTCCTAAACTCTAAACAAGATAAGTAAATTAAAAAACCAACTATTATTATGGGAGCTTTCAACTTTATATAGAAGTAGCAGATGAGAAAGAGAGAGAAGAGCATTTAGTGCTTGCTGCCTGTAATTTTGAATGTTTCCCATACTGTCCAGCTATTGCAGGCTCGAGAAATTTCTTTGGCGACTGTTTGTTCCCTCTGCTGCCCATAGTTTCGTCTTATCAACTCTGTTTGAATAGATCGCTCAGTAAACCAAATTTGTAAGAGATCTGCACCTGCATTTCGAACTACTCCAAGTACTTAGTGACAGCTGATTTCACACAAAGCTTCATCCTTGAATGGTATGCCAGTGAGGAGCCTTTTAGCTTTGATTCATCGTCAGACGAGCTTCTTCCTGCTGACTGGGTATTATCCAGATGCTTTAGCTTCCCACAAGGTCCACTTTGCTTTTCTTGGCAATCCTTGGTTGATGCCCTACCATTAGATTAAAGACAGATCCAATGGAAGGTGAGCCCTTTGGAATGATGTGCCTAGATCTTAAATAATCAGAACCTACCGTTAGATTAGAGGCAGATCTACAGTAGGCAGGCTATTTTGACTTATGAATGCCGAGACGGCTAGAAGCTTGGGAAAGCTGCGGGGTGGAGCTTTAAGTGAGCTGTGGCTGTTTGAAGCATGAGCTAATGTTAAAAGAAAACATTAGCAGTTAGTAAGAGTGAAAAATAAGGTGCATACATATAAGACCACTACTTACGTTACAAAATATGAGCTATTTAATAAAATAGCTGATTGAACATTATAACACAAAATATGTTGTGTTTAGGAACACAACATGCTCTGCTTCACCCCAGTACATATTAGCACAGACAACAAGGAATAAATGAAATATGTCTCTCCATCACAACTAGGAGATTGTGAAATCAGCATTAAAATGCAAGACCAACACAAAGGAAGTTTGAATATGTTTTTACAATGGAAAATAATATGTCGGCTCAAGTAAGAATGATTATTGATTTTGAAAAAGTCATTGTATAACTTTAACCAAATACTGAACATATTTTGGTATTTTCGAAGTGTTATTGATATTCTGAGATAAGGAGTAGTTTTCTTTGGAAAGTAATTGTATCTTTTAAATATGAAATAACTTTACACTAATAGAGTAACAAATCACTTCAGTTTTATTATCAACTACAAATTATTTCTCAAGAATTCTATAAATTAATAGAATCATCTTGGCTTAAAGTCCAACAAGTCAAACCTAATTGCTGCATAAATAATATGGCCTAAATCACAAGACAATATGACCTGAAATTACAAGACATACCATCCAAATAGGGAAGATCATCAGATGGTTCTATCGCGCCCAGCTTCGCTGACCTCAGAACTTGTTTCACCACACCTCCATCTCCAGAAAGATCTATTACATCCCCCATGGTTTCTGTCAAAAATTATGGAACAAATACATGCCAAAATAATAATTAGAATGAAGATTGCTCAAAACTCAGAAGAACGATAAAACTCTAGCATTCACACTTTCTTTAAATATGTTAATTAATGAACTGACAAGCAACCAACAGATAAACTTGTGATTCATGTTGGGTTGACCTTCCAGGTGTAAGTTATTCAGATAGCTTCAAAAGCATATGTTAAGCAGATAGGAAGAGAGATAAACTACCAAAACAAACAAAAATCTTTGGAAATAACAATCCATCAAAGGCTGCCTTGTGAAATAGAGATTTATAATGACATCCATAAACCAGTCAGGTTACTGCTTATGTATGGTTCAACTGACATCGGAAAAGACCAACATATTGAGTGCCTTACATTGATAACAATAATAAAGAAACACCTACTTGAGTAAAGGCGTGGCATGATGCGTAAAAACAATTCAAAACAAGAAAATATTTAAATATGTTGTGGTGATAGTATTTAAAATCTCAGTGAAACAATAAAGCTAATCTGAAAATCTTTAGCAACAAGAAAACTAGGCATATGCTTGAGGTAGGATACAAATTTACCTAAGAAAGAAATTTTTCCAGACACTAGACATAAGCGTAAAATCCTCATGAGAAAGTTTTCTGTCAAAACACTAGGAGCTACTATAAGGTGAAATGAGTGATATAAATATCATACTTACGATAGAAGATAGTTTTCCATGCAATAGACATTAGAATAAAATCCTCACAGATAGTTGTCTGTCAAAACACTAGGAGCTACTATAAGACGAAATGAGTAATATAAACGGTGTACTAACAATAGAAGATAGCACAATGTCTTCTGATAATGTTTCCTATCCACAGATTATCCTTAGCCAATCCAAAACTCCTGATATTTACGAGGATATGCATCTTGGATTAGTATAGTCACATTCACAGATAATGCATTAATTATATCTCTAGGACGTGGCTGAAGGCCACATAAAATTATTTAAATGAGTTTAAATATGTTGTGCGCAACATTTATCTATAGGTGTTGCCTACATCCAAAAAGAAAAACACCTAAAATTATCACTTAATTTTTCCCCTCTGAAAATTGATTTAAAAAATCAAGATTATCCCCAAAATAATGGAAAATGTAGTAACGAGGCTGGAAGGGTAATGATCCCAGATTAAAAATCGCATGTCAATAAATATATGTTACATCAGTGTCACACACATGGCAAACCATATTATATGACTAAATTCAAAGGTAAGACCCATTCAATAATACTCGAGTAATAATAAGCACAAAAATATCATTGAAGCTACTTCTATAACTTGTGATCAAATCATGCAACCAATCCAGCAAAGCAAAATGCAAACGATATCAACCTGACAAATTCAAAGGTAAGACTTATTCATTAATACTTGAGCAACAATGAGCACAAACATGACATTGAACCTACGTCTATAATAGCAAAGATATGACAAAGAAAAAGAAAAAAGTGTCCAGACTAACGTATTAAATACATCTATCATTACACCTAATTAATTCAATCCTTGTACTGAAATTAATTTACAGTTTGTATTCCACTGTTTCAATAAAACATGTAAACCTACTTCTATGACGGCAAAGGAAAAAACAAGCTCCTAACCTAACTCTGTAATACATCTATCTATCATTGTTCCCACTTAATGCAGTGCTTGTACTAAAATCAATTTATTGTATCATTGTTCCCACTTAATTCAATGCTTGTACTAAACGCAATTTACTGTTTGTATAACATTGTTCCAATAAACCATTGCATCCAAATCCTTACCTTTTGTAGACACCTAATTTTGGTACAGGACTAGTTAATTGCTTGTATGTGTGTTTATTTATTATTGGTTTAAGTTATGCTCTTATTGGCACGTATTTCCTTGTGTCGTCACATGTTAATTTATCATTTTTGTGTCATTACTTGTTGACTTGTCCTTTTTGTAATGTCGGCTCTCCTTATCGCTTTTCTCTCTTGTCGAGCTTGTTTATCTATGTTTCTGGGTGTTTTTGTCTCGTGTAACCCGAGTTTTACCTTTTCCCTGGTTTCTTTTACTTCTGTTTCTGGCAATTCTTGAACCCTTTACCATTTTCGGGGATAGTGACAGTTTTTGCACCATGTAAAAATGGTAGCTTCCTGTCAAAAATGACCCGCTCGTTCTTTTGGGCCCTCTTGTCTTTGACCTTGTTTTGTCGAGTTTTGTGCCTCTTTTGATCAGCTTTTCCACCCATTGCATATTGGTTTGTGTGCCAATAGCACCTTAATTTGAATATCAAGAAGTCTATAAATATATAGGTGCTCTACTGCATTTAGGACAATCATCTGCACATAGGGAGCATTTACAATCATACACATGCTGAATTCTGATTGCAAGAGTGATAATAGAGCAGAACATTTCCATTTTCTGAAGCTTCCCCATACCAAAAGTATAGATCTAAGTATTTAAAGATTCATCCTAGTCGATACCAGTTGTTGCACACATTGAAAGATAACGATTGGAACTTATGACTGAGTCATTGAATTGCATGAGTGTTGATTGTGATTTTGTTCAAAACCAAGGGGCCTGATAATAGAGGAGGGTTAACACAGGCCCCCCTTAACATCTCCATTTTTTATGGGTTTTGCAAGGAGCTGAGCATGAATTAGGGTTTATAAAAAGGAAACTGATTTCCCATCAATTCACAAAAGATCCAAACAAATTGAGACAGGCTTTCACACAATAGGGCACACAAAACACAGTCGTCGAGTCAGATTTTAATTTGAATACACAGCCATTTCTGATAGGAAGCAACCATTTGCACATGGTACAAAAATGGTCGAGTTCTGACATCAATGGTTAGAGGGGTTTTACAATCTGGTTTTGCCAGACATCATTTGCGTTGTCTTTTGGGATTGTTTTATCTCAATCTGCCTCTGACAGTCACTCACAGAACTGCGCAAAATCATGCATTATCCTACAAACCATATATTCCCCTAGCACTTTATTGTTTTATTATTTTGCATTGTTCCAGTTGTTCTTTGATTTACCAGGTTCTAACTTATCCTATTTACCCTACATGCAATTAGGTCTCATTATTAAGTTATTTCTCGATTACTTAATTAAATAGTCTTAGGTGTGGTCTGTTAGTGCATTTGTGTATCTGAACCACTTTCAACACCTACACCTTTCTTCTAATCTGTCCCCACCCAAAAAAGGATAGATAATGTTTTTGTTGGTCTTCAAGTTATTTGATCAATTAATGGTGTAGCTTCTCTCTTCTATGGGTACACTCTGTCAAATATAGAGATCCAAGGTCTCATTTTTTCAATAGTAGAATTTCCTTAATCCAAATCTATATTACATGTTCACCGTGTAGTTCATAGTTATTTCTATGGCCTACACTCATTGTACAACATATAGGTAACCAACAAATATACCCAAGCTCAAGAGAAATATGCGGTATAAAACCAACAAATACACCCATGCTCGAGAGTAATATGTAATTGTATGCGTAACCAAAAAATACACCCATGCTCAAGGGTAATATGTGAGCATATATGTAACCAACATGAACAAATACACCCATGCTTGAGGGCAACATGTGTGTGTATACATAACCAACATGAACACACACCCATACTCGAGGGCAATATGTGAGCATATATGTAACCAACATGAACAAATACACCCATGCTTGAGGGCAACATGTGTGTGTATACATAACCAACATGAACACACACCCATACTCGAGGGCAATATGTGAGCGTATACGTAACCAACAAGAACAAATACACCCATGCTCGAGAGCAATATGTTAAACACGCATGATTTAGCTCCCAAATTCATCACAACATATCACATATAAAAACTTTCCTAACAACATATTCTTGTTCTACCAAACTTTTAGCCGGTGGTAACAAACAGTTTAATTCACCATCAAAGGAGGCGAGGGAGGGGCAGAGTGGGCAGGATGGGGTGGGGGCAGGTCGTTGGTGGGGTTGGCATTTGGGGGTATTGTAATACGGTAAGATAATTTCCAATACTTTCTTCATTGAGGGAAAAAAACTTCTCCTACTTCAGCATTTCCCAAAAGATAGTCTAGTGGGCCATGATATAATAGTAAAGTTGTGAGCAATTTCCAAGATGATGAATTGGGTTCAAACCCCATTGTGCTTGCTCATCTGCTGATTATGCAGTCAAACAACTACACAGGCCCCACTAGGACAAAGCAAGTGCATGTCCCAGTGAATGCTGATGAAAAGAAACCCCTCAAACTGCAGCTCTTAACCACACAGTTTGACAATTAGCTATGTCACCTCTAGTACGTAGTGTTTCTTGTTTACCTATTTTTGTCAGAGTGTTGCAAGAATTAGGTAATCTGATACATATTTGTGAAATACAAGATATGTCAGAAAATGGTCCCTGATAAATATAAGACTGGACTGCACGCTGAGATAATCTTTCCTTTCCCTTCTCTCCTTGTGTTAGCATCACTTAATGGTGGTGAGTTTCAAGTGAATTTCATGTGAATTCCTCCCCTTTGGCCATCTTATCCTATCACGCTGCTCCTTCCAGTGGGCCCCACCATAAGCAGATTTGATCTTGCGTAGCTCTGCATTGACAAATCACATTCTTGCAATGCCCAAAAATTTACATATTATCAACAATTATAGTGCATTTCTTTCTAAATAGACATAGTGCATAGATAGCATCTCCTTTCAGAGTCACATATTGATCTATATATAGAATCTTCAAAATTCTTTTCTACTATCTTGAGTCTTAAAAATCATAACAAGACACAGGGAAAACGTGAATGAAACCAACCATGTAGGCTACAAACCATGTTTCTTAAAAAAAATGGTTCTTTTAACAATCAATATAATATTTTGATTTCATAGTTTTGATATTATCAGTTATCTAAATGTAAAATACCTATATTTAGAGTTACTAATTCATCTTAAACATGAATATTCAATCATTATTTTCTAATATCCTATATTTCTATAAAACATAAATATAAATTAATGAAAATGTGAATGAAGCCCACTATATGCTACAATCCATGTTTATTTCAATATTTCTGGTTATTTGACCAATCGGTATGATATAAACAAATTAACAACAAATTAATATCAACCAATCAGTATGATATTCAATCATTCTTTTCTAATACCTTGTATTCCTATTAATCATAACAACAAATTAATGAAAATGTGAATGAAACCTACTATATATGCTACAATCCATGTTTATTTCAATATTTATGGTTATTTGACCAATCATTATGATATCTTAATTCCATGGCTTTTAAATTATACCTTCTAATCTAACTCCGTTACAACCGTTTGATTACCCAAGCAAAATGCCCCCTTGGCAAGGAGACCCCACACACCCTTACTTCAAATGTGGGATGTTGTGCAACCGAGCCGGACTTCAATCCAGCTCACTTCCAATCACTCAACAGGGGTTTGACTAGCTAACATGTGATACAAAGGGGATTTGAACTTGGGTATTGGGCCCAACACCCATACTTCTAGACCAACCCACCGAAGCACCCCTTGACATAATTTCATATTTTGATATTATCAGCAACTTAAATGTACTTACCTAAAAGAATTCATCTATTTAAATGTATTTACCTAAAATAAATCATAAAAATATAATAACAACTTCATTAACAGTTACTAGTTCATATCCTAAAAATGGGCCCAAGAAGCTAAAGATGTAATAGAAACGGGATGTGAACTTGGGTGCTAGGTCCAACACCCTTATTTCTTGATCAACTCACATAAACAACCCCTTCAGATAATTTCATATATTGATATCATCAAGAATCTCAAAGTGTTTATCTAGAAGAATTCATAAAACATAAACTAACTACTTCATTAAGATTCACTAGTTCACCCACAACTTGAATGCTTAAACACTTCTTTTTAATATCTTGCAGTCCCACAAAGTAAAATAACAATTAATTGAAATTGTGAAGGAACCAACGATAGATGTTCCAATACATTTTCTTTCAAAATTGCTGATTGTTCTAACAGCCAAGACAATATATTAATTCCATAGTTATAGTGCTGTTGTAAAAACCATTGATTGTTACCAGAGCGTGCACATTCCAACAAACCTTCTTACCATACATATTTGTTTTGATTATTTTTGGCACCACGTAAATTAATCAAATGATGTCCAATTCAGATTATTAAATAAAGACAATAAAGTACAGTACTCTGACCATAAATTAAGGTTAAATTGATCAATTCTAGAGAAAGAGAATAGAAAGATCTAATCTGATGCTACCTAAAGATGAAATTAAGAGTGGATGCAGGAGACTAGAACCATCTCAGGAAAGTGTTGTCAAGCAACATCGCAAAGGAGACGGTCTGGAAGTGTGCCTGGACATTGTCATCAGAAGTGGACACTGTCACCAAACTGAAAGGAAGCTAGACAAATGTAGAACAACTTCCTACTTGATGTTTTGAGGAAGGATGTGCAAAACAGACCTAGATCTCTCAAATTGAGTAAGAATAATAAACATGAAAGTAACATGCAGTCCCATTTAACTCACATAGGACACAGCATATACCCTAGGAAAACCCTTTTGGGAAAAAACCTAGCAACCAAGGAGCACTCAATTGTATTATTCAGTAATCAGCAATCTGTGGTTACAATACAATGACAGAGTATCCACTCCTACAGTCCCAATCAGCACAACTGGAAATTACACAAGCCGCATATTATTTTCTTACAAAAATACCAGGAATACTATCTCATTCATTGTAAATTTATCTCTACCCTAAGTGCTTAAAATAGAAAAGAAGAAACAACACTTATTTCCAAAAATAGACAATCTATAATTAGACTAATCAACCGCCCAGTATACATGATAAATTATCAGCAGTTCTACTGAATATAGACAGTCCAAGAATAGACTTCTTCATCGACATCGTTTAATCCAGCACCTACATTGCATGGTGGATTAACAGCACTTAACCACCGAAATTAGCTGCCCTTGTGCATGCTGATTTGGCCTATGCTTATGCTCCAGAATTAGAACTTTATTTTCCTAGTTCACTTATTCTCTCTATGCAAGGTCTTAATACATAATACATGTGACAAAAAAATAGCCACATCAAGTGGGAAGCATGTGTACCCATAATTAATACAAAATAATTAATTAAACTCCAGCACTAGGATTTGCAAGGTGTATGACACATTGTAATATCCCTGAAAAATACTTTAAATAAATCTGGATATTTCTGTCAAAACCCTAGGACATTAGTATAAAAAATTGTCTTTTATGACAGCAGCGACAATCTGATTTTAAAAGAAAAAATAGTGAGCCTCAACGTGCCAAAATATGCTTTTATTTATTGATTTCAATTGGCTACAATAAGAGAAATAGCAGAGTGTCTGAAGACAATTATTTCCTCACAATCAATGGTGTACATGAAAAGATAGACAGCAAAGAAGAGCATGCAAACTGATTTGACTGAAATCTACCCCCAGATACTGAATCCCTAGTTGTGCTTGTTGTTCTGGATGCAGAATTAAACCTAAAAAATGTGCCCTAACTGCTCTGGATGAGCACATGTACCTTGAATGACCATTGCAACCCCTGGATGAAATTGCCAAGCTCAAATGTGAGGGATTCCGTCCTCAAATCTGTATGCAAATGAGGGATTTCGTCCTCTATTGCTGATGTAGAAGCAGAAGCTACTTGCAGACAAAAGTAGTTTATAAATTTCCAAGATGTATGAACAATAAACCCCAAAGCTGCCTTTATAACTTCCAACCCCTCTCTAAAGTGGGCGGACCCCTTTTAGAATTACATGCATGATCCTCAAATTCTAAAAGGGGGGCGCCCACTTTAGAGAGGGGTTAGAAGTTATAAAGGTAGCTTTGGGGTTTATTGTTCATACATCTTGGAAATTTATTAATGACTTCTTTGTCTGCAAGTAGCTTCTGCTTCTACATCAGCAATAGAGGACAAAATCTCTCATGAGGATGGAATCCCTCACATTTGAGTTTGGCAATTTCATCCAGGGGTCGCAGTGGTCATTCAAGGTACAGGTGCTCATCCAGTGCAGCTAAAACGCATATTTTAAGCTTAATTCTACATCCATAACAGCAAGTACAACAGGGCTTCAATATTTGGGGTTAGATTTCAGTCAAATCAGTTTGCATGTTGTTCTCTTCCTTCTATCTTTCCATTTAGACCATCGATTGTGAGGAAATAATTGTCTAACTAATTAATTACATATTGTGAGGAAATAATTAATTACATGCTCAACAATTTCCATGATGATGAATAGGATTAAACAATTTTAAAATACTTTATCCTCTTTCCATCCTAAAAATAGGACCTTGGCACTCGTGCAACCCTCTCTTAACTTTGACACCCCATTCTTTATTTAATTATTAATCTAACTTTGGCACCCAATAATAGAAGTCATCCTTTCTATTATTTTATTTTATTTTGCTTTTTGGATTAATTTTATAATTTAAGTGTCCGTTTTCCAATTAAAATATAAAAAATACTTTTGGACCACTTAAATTAATTTATTTCCCTCTTTAATTTCCCCTTAGCCTACGAAAAATAATAAGAATAGGCTTCGGGTATCCAGAGTTAATTAATTCTGAAAAGGGGACATTACACACATAATCCCAACACAAACTACAGTGTCTAAAGTTGTTGGCAATGTCTAACAAGTCTCCTGGGCTTAAACTTCCTGGGATTGTTTGCATGTGTCTGCAATCTACATTTTGGGTGCTCAGGCTCTGCAATCTAATGCAACAAAACTTGTGTGATCTCTCCTTTGTCCTTGCCCTAACAAGGCGCTTAAACAACAATGCACGGTAAATTGTATTTGGAGCTATCGGAAACTTTGACACTTAGCACCATACAACTTTGACCTCTTTGTAATTGAGAATTTAGATCAATGGATTGCTCTAGGGCTGCTCTGTGAAGATTTGAGATGTGTCTATGCCTTTAGTGTAATGATCTTCACGATGTCTTGAGTGTCTTGAGTGTCTTGAGTGATCAAAGGTGTGGGGTGTGAGAATGATCTATGGGGTCATTTGTATATATAGTTGACTCTTTGTTAATTTCCCACCATAGCTGACCCATGAAACATGCCTAGGCCAACCTAATGAAATTGCCCACATTTTTAAAATAATTGTTGGCCACTCGTGGACCTGCCAACAGAGGAGGACGTTGTTGACAGACAGCGGTGTCTAAGGCTAACGGCAGTGCCTAAAAGATAAGAACATGGATCTGTAGGTTGAAGAATGTTTGTCTAGGATTTCTAGGTGTTCTTGTATAGACTAAGTTGATCCTAAATAAGTATGACTAGCAAATAGATGTGGCTAAGATAGTGTAGGGGTAAATGGACAAAAGGAAAGTGTACTAAAGAGTCAGATATACTTCGATTTTTCAAGTGTGCCAAATAGTGTCAAAACTGATGTTGCCAAGTGTTTGAGTGCCTGCGGTATTTCATTGATAAATAGTGAATGTGATCTACACTACATTTTAACGCTTTTAAAACTCTAAATGAGGTTTTGTAAATGATAATATCAAATTTATAATACTGTAGATACATACATTTGGTGTGAGGCATGTGGCAACAAAAATTTTGGCACCTTTTAGCACATTTGGACCACAAGTGCACGTTAAGAGCCTTGGCAATGACATCTTTCACATATACTTCTGAGCTTTGACGATCATTTATTTTCTACATTTACATATTGGATTACATGTCACATATTGTGTCGAAATGATGTTAGCTTACTATGTTTGCATATCCACTAAATGTGTTAACATATATGTTTTTCACAATGATTACAGCTCTTGCTTTATTTTATCTATGTTAAAAATGGTGAGTGTAACACTTGGCTTTTGAGATGAGTGACATGCAGAAACATCATTCACCTCAAAAGGGTGTATATAATCGACTTATTCTTCACTTTGGATCAGTAAAGGAACCAAGGCTGGATCAGTAAAGGATCCAAGAGTTAGACAAAATCAGATTTGGAGTTGCTTCTTTAACTAGGAAGCACCTTTTGTACCCGTGCAAAGGATTAGTTATTGACCTGTTATGAACCAAGGATCGAATTGTTCACTTCTTTGGCTAAGAAGTGGAAGTTATGGCACCAATATTTCTCCACTCAGTAGGGTCAAGTGCAACCCATAGCATCAATATCTCTCCATTGAGCACTGATATTTCTCAACACAACAAGGGCAACCAAGGCTCACATCTATTTCAGACAATTTTTGCCATCTGCAGGCAATCAAATCCCATGACAATTGATAAAAAAGAAGCCAGCAGAGACACGTGATTCGCATACCAACAGGTGCACTCGTTTCTTTGCTCATTTCAATTTTTCAATTTGGTTACACAATTATCACATTATCAAGATTCAAGACATTGATCTACCTGCATGCATTCACAGTTGCTTGCAGATATACACAGATTTTGGTCAGTGGAATATTCACATTGGAACATTTACATAGGATCATTTACAGCTTCATCCTTTCCTCTCTCTAAGGTATGCTCTCAACTTCAAGTAAACAATCATTTTATAATTCCTTAAATATGCATGCCACACGCACATTAAAGAGGACATTATGCAAATACTTAAATTTGGTACAAGGCATGTGGCAACAACAATTTAGGCAGCTTATAGCACATTCAAACCACTGGTACACATTAGGCTCTATTTTATACAGTATCCCCCTTTCAGTCAGTCCCGCACGACTTCCGACACCAAAAACTGACCTTAGACACTTTTAGATTTACTTCTAGTTTGCCTGGGACATCCATTACACCTTTGCAAACTCATAAATTTCTATTCGGAGCCTTTTTCTTCCCTTAGCCATCAGAGGTGACTGAGGGAAACTATCAGCAATGCCCAATAACAGACCAGGACACTAGCAGCAGCTGTTAGTGACCCCCTCTGTCCAACAGTCTTTTTAGCATTTGGGCCTTTTCTATGGTCGACCTAGGTTGGAATTTTGGGTCCATTTGCATGGGAAATCATCCTAGGGATGGTTCTATAAGCAAACACCTAAAGGTCATTTAGGATGCATCATACATCACCCTACTACACTCGAGCTATCAAGAGATCAATACAAGAGCAATCAAAAGTCAGTCAAGCTTATCCTAAGTTTGTCCTAGAACAAATTGTTGTTATGTGCTTTGTACCAAGAGAAGGATTCATATTGTTGCATTGATTGAGCATATGGGGCGAGAGGACCAACGCTTCTCTTACATGGGAACTAGATTTGCAAAGAACTACCTGAGTCGTGATTTCACACTAATATGTAGCGCAACACTTCCAATTGGAGGTAGGGTGGGCCAATTTTATTGCTTTTCCTTCATGTTTCTTTGAGTGAATTGCAAGGGTTTGGAGCCAGATCGAAGGAGATGCCATGTACAAGAATCCCATTTCATTGCACAGATCCAAGAGAGGTTTTTGCACATCAGAGGCAGAGAAAGGCGCAGGTCAAGTTCCAGATCAGTCTAAGTAATGTAGGGCACTATCAATGAGCAAAAGGAAAAATCGGCAGCACCCACTACTGTCCCAGGGTACTGTCAGTGGCCACTACCATCCCAAACACATCACAGAGAAGTCAAATTTCCTGAGTCTATTTCCAATCTGTACCTGAGCCTGTTTTGAGCATCCACAGTCCAATGTCAGCAGTCGGGTACACATTTCAAGTAAGAAACTTTACTGGTGCTTTGTATATTCTCCCTATCCCATTTTTACTTGATTATACCCCTTTTGGGAGAGAGGAGTCCCCTCTCTCTCTATATGGGATTTCTAGGGGCCCTCTCCCCCTTTATATATATAGTTGGCCTAGGGAGGCCCCGCCCTGTATAGAGTATGGAGTGGAGAGTGGAGAGTGTAGCATGAATAATATTTTATAACGAGTATATATAGCTATACAGAGTAGAGGCCACCACGGTGCCTCCCTCCTATATAGAGAATAGGCAAGGGAGTGCCCCCACCTGTGTGCCCCTATATATCTATCTGGCAAATTCTCACTCTTGTATTTCTATACTTACCTTAGAATCCAAATTAGTCCTTGTTCTATTGGATTTGTACACTTGTATTCAAAAAACATAAAAAAAATAGGCAAACTCTCGCTCACTAAACTATGCAACCTAGGGTTTCATAACTTTTCCCCCATGGGTCTATCTTTCATGGGTTCAAATCTAACTTATATTTCGTTCGCCCTAGCCTCTTGAATGCTTTTGATGTGTCCATCTTATACCGATTAAGAATGCTAGATCAACTACACCTATTAGGAAAAGTACTGGATGTGGTTTACATATTTACATATTGATTTAACTCAAATTCCTTTGGTTCAGTCCCGTGCTTGTTTAAAAATGGTGGCTGTTGAAGATCTGTGTGCTCCTCCTATTGATGTGAATATAAATGCTAGTAATGTTAATACTTCCATTGAATACAATTAAGGAAAAGTACTGGATGTGGTTTACATATTGATTTAACTCAAATTCCTTTGGTTCAGTCCCGTGCTTGTTTAAAAATGGTGGCTGTTGAAGATCTGTGTGCTCCTCCTATTGATGTGAATATAAATGCTAGTAATGTTAATACTTCCATTGAATACAATTAAATGTCAATGCTTCTAAAGGACATGTTGTGAATGACAATGCTTGTGATGATCATGCGTGGAACAATGATGTTTTTATGATCTGTGTGAAAATACTATGCTTCACAATGATGCTAGTGGATCCCGAAACATTGAGCTTGATGATGTGGATCAGAATAGAGTCAAGAGACTTACATATTTAGACAAGAAATAAAGGCAAACCCCAAACAAATCAATGATGTATTGTTTATCCTAAAGGAGGTACAAAAGACAACATTAGCTAAGGAATCTACATTTGAGGAAGTACATGTTGAACCTTAAAATACTCCTATCTTTCCTTCTAAAGGCTCAAATTCCACATTAGATGACAAGGCTACTACTACTATTGATTCTACACATTTGCATGCACCTATTGTTTCTACTATGGTGCCTACACATAGTATACATACTACAGTGGCACCACATACTACTACTCGGATTGCTATGAACATCCCTTCACAACCTACTTCTTCTTTTAACCTCCTAGACCTATTTTCCAAACTACATCTTTTTGGTCATTATCATTCTCAAAATGCTAAATTGCCAAAACATGTTACTCCTACAACCTCTCAAGATGCATTCTTACAACTTCAAGAAATTGCAAGCTAATATTTTAGAATTAGAACAAAGGTCCCAAAAAGCATTCCATACAGTGAATTCTTATGAAACTACTCCTACAACATCTCAAGATGCATTGTTACAACAACTTCTAGAAATCACAAGCTAATATTTTAGAATTAGAACAAGGATCCCAAGAAGCATGGCATACAGTGAATTATCGTAAAATATTACAACTGGTCAACTCCCAAAGTCCTTAGATATTGTTTTCCTGCTACTTGCATTTCTCCCGACTTTGAACTATTCAACGGCAAGGGTGACCATGCACAACATATCAAGTTTTTTCATGCTTTATGTCTAGACTTTGCGCATCATGACAAATTTTTGATTAAGCTCTTTCGAGGAGTCTCAAGTATTTTTCCTTGGATTGGTTTTATGCCGTATCGTTGTGCTCCATACATGCCTTTCATGCTTTGGCTGATAGCTTCTTAGCTCATTTTCCGATAAACATTAGCCATAAGGTCACGTTTCACAACTTGCACAACTCAAACAAGGACTTAACGAACCCACCAATGGCTACGAGCTTGAATTCAAGATTGCTTACAAAGATATCACATCCATCACACAAAAGTGAATTACAATAGATTTTCACTCAAATTTGCTTCAACCTATCAAAGACGGTACTATTTCAAACATATCAATCTTTCAAAAAAAAATTCATGCGGTTAAAAAAATGACATCAAGCTCCTCACAAGAAATGAGCTTATATACAGGGACTCGCGCTCCTACATCTAATGGAGCCTAATATTAAAGTAAGACACCATTTAAGGATGAGATTAATAATTAACCTACTTTTCAAGCAAAGAATGAGGCCAAAAACATAGTTAATACAGAGCAAAACCAATAGACAGGCTAGTCCTCGAGAGCGAAGACAATTCACGAGATTATCGAGAGTCCTCACCAAGTGCTTAAACGGTTGCTTAGAACACAACATGATATCTTTACCTCCTCAACAGAGATGGACTCCTCTAGACCTTTGCCTAAGAGCTATGATAAAAATGCCTATTATGATTGTCATCGAGCTTGAAGACATTTTACCAACAAATGCATTGGATTGAGAAATAAATTCAAGACTAATTGACAATAAATAGAGGGACAACACTATATTGAATGAGTTACTTGAATAGCCTAACCAACACTTGAATGTATTTCAAATCCTCTTCCAAATCATACTACACAAAGAAAACAAAAAAGAAAGATGAGGTCCACAACCTTCGGCTTCACACACTTTACCACCTTCCAATATTCAAGTATTATATGGACTCATAGGTGCGGTCACCTATGCACACAAACAACAACCTACTATTACACTCTATGACCATGAGAACCCATATGATAATTCTAATGAGGGACCACCATACATACACACTTTCATAGATTCACATTTAACAAAGAGCATTATGGTGAACAATGGTTCAAGTGTAAATGTTTGGACAACAACAATCCTTAATAGCAATGGATACACTCATGATGATATACTTGGAACAATTGCCACCGTTTTAGGGCGCAATGGTCAAACTCAAACTCCTCTTGGAGGTATTACACTACCCATCACCATAGGACCTAAGATGGTACTCACTTGGTTTCATGTACTACAAGCAATCGGACATACGACATACTAATTGGGCGCCCTTGGCTAAATCGAATGAGAGTTGTCTCATATACGCTACATCAATGTCTAAAATATATGCATGCCAATAAAGTTGTTACCCTTTCAAGCAATCATCATGAGTCCCCAATACAATTATGAATTGAGGTATTACCTAATGTGCCACTAAAACAATAAATCACACAACCTCAAGTGGAAACAATCCAAGCTCAAGCAAAAACACCTGTTCATTCACACACTTAGATAGTCTTACAGCAACCTCTTGCATGTGCTCAAGCCAAAACACCTATAAAGACTCAAGTTATGAAACAAAAATAACATGTTTGATTACAAGAGGTAAAAATACGCACCGCAAGTTACTTGCCATACACATATCTACATTATTAGTGTCGATGACAAAAGTTATCATATAACTAGTGATTACGTTTGTGTGTTATGTTTGTTACCAACCCTTGAGTTGTTTGTTGCTTCTCAATTCTTCTATATTTGAAAATTTCAAGCTACCTTTTATTGTCGATCATTCTTAGAGCCCCTTGATTTATATTGATTGCAATATTTCATTGGCCCTCACAATCGACTATTGTTCCCACTCTAAAAGTTGGTAGGAACTTCCGGATAATGACATCACGTGTGTACATTAGTACCTCTTTGTTCTAGTGTACATTGAATTATGAGGAAGTTATAGGTTAATAGGAACCCTCCTCCCCTCCTTCCTTTTGTTGCCTTTCACCTCTTGGCTTCTTTTTGGTTGATTGGCCTTTGTCCCCTTTTCTTCTAGATTTAGTGTTTCCAAAAATAAATATCACAAATACAAAATCCGGACCTCTTCTTTTCTTATATAGATACATGCATTGTTTCTTAACATGTTTTTCACAGATATTCTTAAGTTAGATGCGGGATGTACAAGTTTAATATGATCATGGACTCACATCATGCGGACACTTGGGGTCGACCTTTCTACATTGGGGCATGCACGCACTTAGGGAATCTTTTCGGTATTTTATTTGTTCCAATGATATATTAAGCCCTTACGATTTGCCTACATACATATCTTGCTCTAGTTTGTACCTTGCTTACGTAGTTACATGTATATGTTCCTTTGAATTGATAGATACATTGTGTATTTTCCTTAGGTACCTTATCATTTATTCAAATTACTTGCTTATACGTGTTTATACTGCGTATGTTTTTGTGTCATGTCATGTCGCATCATGTCAAATGGTTCCTAGTTGTCATGTATGTGTCAATTACATGTAATTGATTGTTTGATTTTCTTTTGATCACTTTGCTTGTTACTATGCGGTTACATACTTCTACGCACTTGCTTTTGCTTGACTACATTACATGTTATGATTGCTTGGTGCCATGATCCCTCGATTTCCCATATCCATATAGATAGGGGTGCCCCGATGGGGAGAGAGGGTGACCTCGACTAGGACGGGACTTTAGACTTCGGAGTGTCGCCCTTAAGTCTAGAGGCCCTAGAGTCGAGCCTACCTCGACCTTCGCCTAATCCCCCATGACTCGGTGGGATAGAGTATTTGACCGTTCCCCATCATGCGTGTTCGATCCAGTATGGCAATCCTCGGTGCCCCATTACTAAGTTAAGTAAAGGGCCCCAGGGCGCCCTACCCTATATTTTATTAATAGGCTATAGGCTAGGCCGTTATGGGTAACATAAGATAGTTCAGGGAGAGGGGAGATCTCAAGAACCTCACCCTCCAAATAGAGAGCCGAGAGATATAGAGTTCGAGTTCGAGTTCAAATTTGGATAGAGTTCGATTTCGATAGAGATATAGAGTGAAGAGTGAAATACGAGAGATAGAGAGAGTCTCATTCAAATAGAGATATAGAGTTCAGATAGAGATATAGAGTGAAGGGGCCCCCTATCTATATCGATTGGTAGATAATGAGTGATCAAAGTGGGAATTGAACAAGGATTGAAGAACCGGTAATCTACATCTCTTAAGGGGCGACTACATTACATATGCTCTCCCTTTATTTAGCAAGGGCAAGGCCCTATATATAGAACTTGATGCAAGGCCCATCCCTCTCCCTCTCCCTCTCACTTTACTTGGCCTCCCGAGCGGGCTGAGCTGGAACTAGGAACTAGAACCCTATAGATAGATAGATAGGGCAATGACGGCCATATATAGAGTATAGATCTGTTGCCGGATAGATCCTCAAGAATTTCAAGGATCGATCACCGGGGTGTGTTTTCCGGATGAAAGCCATAGATATCTCCAGTTCGAACATGGATTACCGGGGTCGGTGTTTGTTTTAATACAGTATGGTTGAGCAGTCAGTGGGCCGGCGAGGCCTATTGATTGATTGGCAGATCCCCTACATCAAGCACACTACTACTTCGCGGTATACCATGTTTAGTGCATACTTTGCCATGGTCTTTACCATGCATCTAAGACGCATACTATTATTGTGTGCTTCACAACCATATCATGTCCTATTAGGGAAGGTTGTTACAAGTCGGAGCATAACATTGTCCCATCTCTTGCTTGTTACGAATGGGGGAATGTCACTTGTATCCCCTTCCTTGTTTATCATAGAGGAGCTTATCATTTACCCTCCTACTCATTGAGCCTTGTCAATGACATCTTTTACATATACTACTGAGCTTTAACAATCATTTTTTTCTAAAGTTACGTCTTGGGTTACATGTTACATATTGCACATACAAGATGTTATCTTTCCTATGTTTACATATCCATTATGTGCTTACATATGCATTATTCAAGATGATTATAACTCTTATAATATTTTATCTATGTTACACATGGTGCACGTGACACTTTTCCTTTGAGAGGAGTGATATTCAAGAACATCCCTACAACTCAAAAGGGGGGTATATAATTAGCTTATTCATCATATTGGATCAATAACAGAACCAAGGACCAGATAAATCAGATTTGGAGTTGCTTCTTCAGATGGGAAGCACTTTCTTTGACCACATGCAAATGGGTTAGTTTTGGATACATGATGAACCAAGGATCAGAGTGTTCACTTCTTTGTCTAAAAGCTGACATTATGGTTCCGCTATTTCTCCATTCGATAGGGTCAAGTGCAACCCATGGCATCAATATTTCTCCATTAAGAACTGATATTTCTCCATACAGCAAGGGCAACCAAGGCCTGCAACAATTTCAAACAGTTCTTGCCGTTTGGGGCAATCAAGTCCCATGACAATCTCCAAAGAATCCAACAAAGGCAGCATGGTTCACAGACCAACAGGTCTATTCGTTCTATTACTCATTTTGATTTTTCAATTCGGTTACATTATTGATGAATTGATCTACTTGCATGATTACTTAATATATTCCTTTATTTTAATTTTTTAATAATTTGTATGCATTTTTCAAATTTGGACTCGTTCGTGGTAATAATTGAAGAATTGTGAATTGCCATAAAGTGTGTATGAATAGTGGAATATCATAGTGGTGTGCTTGAAAACCTGATTCTTTAAACTAGCCATCAACCTGAACTCTATATGATTGAATTGACCATCAAAATGGCAGTTGCAAACAGAACAAGAAAAACACTATTGCTTTGCAAACTCTTGCATTGTAAACAAAACTTGCAGGATGAATAATCTTGAAGTCTAAACTAATTGACCAACAGACACCTAGGCTAGTGTTGATGTAAGGCACTTGGCACAACCAACGAGGTGTATTTTTATTCACATCACAAGAGACCAAGTAAGGTTTAGTGAGGGCATAGGTTGAGTTGGAAGCTCATAATTGCTAAAACCTACTCCTCTCTAAGGAGTACACCAAATTATGCAATGCCTATGACCCACAAATATATGATATGCATATTTAGAATCCTAACTGGAAGTAAGACTCCGTGGAGGAGCGATTCGGGAACTGTGCTACATGTTTGCTAAGAGATGCTTGCTTGTATATGTATACAATAAAGTCAAGGTTAACTAGGTAGCTTGCCAGGGATATTGGTTGACTTAGCTACTCTGAGACCAATCGGCCAATGTTACCCTATAGCAAATAAATGTAACGGGTTGTCTACCAGCAGTCAAGCCTTATTGTTGAAACAACCAGAGAGTTGACCTAGGGATACATGACAATACTACATATGACAGTTACTTGTATAGGCAGATATAATAGCCATCATTTTAATGGTTGATTCAATCCATGATTGAGATAATCAGCATTATGTTGTGATATTTGTGTAACTAGATATTCATTCTTGTGCACTATGGATACTAGACAGTACCACATATGGCAATTACTTGTATGGGCGGGTATATTAGCCAATATATTAATGGTAACCGTGTCAACCTCGTTAGATTAAGACTTAGATCAAGACAAACAGCAATATGTCTTTTCATATGTCACACTTACTAAAGATAATTCCAGAAATGAAATATGAAAACTCAATAGGCCAAGATCCAATAACTAAAGTAATAAAAATGACTTGTATGACGTTGTCACTTAATAAATGCTAAGAAAGCACTTTGTAGTCCATCATTGCATTATGACTTCACAAGACGTGACAAGATACCTTGCATATAGGTATGACACCTGATAACACTTAAACATAATGGGTGGTGTGACATGCAGTTTGATTAATAACTTTGGAAATACACTTCTTGATGAATGCGGCTTGAGATATTATTTTATGAGCTATCTGATGTGGTAAGTTCCTCGTATGATTGTATGCTCAATATTAAGATAGGAATGTGCATGTTAATCTACATTTTTTGGTTTCAGCATGCTTGCACATCGTCATGCAATTGGAGAGGATCTTTTGGCTTGTGTAATCACCTATTGAATGATTGGGATGTATCCAGGTTTCTTGGTTCATCACTGGCTGGGCTCATATTACCCCATTCCTTTCCTATTGTCAACAAACCTTCTCATGTGGCACAGGCAATAGTAGAAGACCTCTTCTTATAACTCTTGTGATCCTGTTCCTTTGGGAAATTGTTGTATATAAAAGACTGTTGTATTATTTCAACTGACCTTAAGGTCGAAGATGTAATGATCATTGTATAATCCACATTGAAAATATATTCATGTAACTCTGAAGTAAATTAGATGTTATTGCTAAAGATTCAATTATCTAATAACCTTGAAATTGTTAAAAGATGTGAACATAAAGAGAACTGAGAGATATGTGAAAGGCACACAACACACATTGAGAGGTGTGTGGTGCTCATATTTATTATGCTGAAAAAGGTTACAATATAGTTGGGGAAGTTCATAACCGAACATTAATTAGTTGATAATAATTAGTTCATTAAACATTAACTAATATACTTTAATACCCCACTAATGACTAAACCAGAGACAACATGTTTGTCCTGAAATTTTACAAATACAATAAAACCAAGGAGTTTAGTCATTAAAACTGTAGGCTGCTCCTTAGATATTACTCTGAAATCTGCAGCAGTCATCTGATGTTTTGCTACCATCCAATGTATGGGCTTTGGCGTAGACAGCAACTGAAAAGGACAGCTAACAGTAAAACCATGATTCGGTCATGTGGACATAAGATATGACAAGTGGTCCACCAATTATTCGTAGAATGATTCATTAACCGTGATGAATCATCAATGGCTGATAATTTCAGCCCGACCTCCATAATTCTAAAATCAGAATCTTGGAGATGTTGATCAAAGAGAGTGTACCAAGCTCGTGGAACTGCTCAAGTCCACATAGGGACTCAATCAGTCTACACCAAATGAGCACGATTAGGCAACAATATGTAGATTTCGTTCAAATTTTTGAAGAGAAGAAAATTGAAACTGGAAAGTGACCATTCTTACGGTATCCATAGGAATAAAAACCGTCTCGGAATAGTAGGAGAATTAACCATCTCGTCAATAGTACAATAAATAACCATCTCCTCCTATTGCTCATCTATTCCCCCTTGAGCAAAGTTTCTATGCTCTGCTGACCTTCAAGCCAGTGCCTATGATTGAGTGGTGTGCCCTGCCATCTCTTCATGCACCGCCAACACATCTTGGATAGTGGAGTCTCCGTCCACAATTAACTATGCATCTAAGTGAGGAAGTCCATCCTCCCAAGGCATTTCAGCCTCCTGCACATTCTGTATTGAGTGAGGAATTCCATCCTCTAGTCCATTCTATATGATGGATATTCCCTCCACAACAAGTGCATGTAAGTTGACTAAAGTAGGGTCAACAAGCCTATGAGGAATTTCATCCTCCAACACATCCTGAATGGTGGAGTCTCCCTCCACGCACGCTTTAATGTATCAAAGTCAGCAAGCCTATATTGGCCACCTTGCCCAATGCCTAGGGTAATTACCCGCTCTGTTTTACATCCAATACAACAAAATTCTACCTAGCAACATTTACAGCATTATTGGAATTTTCTGTTAGCTAGCGTACAAACAAGAGATTTTTATGTATGCTAGGAACAAACCTAACGTTCCTTACTAATACCTTGTGAACATTACTCAACAAAATGCATACCTCTCACATCCCCTCTACTACAAGTGACTCTCCATCTACTAATAAAATTGAATCAGAAATTGCAGTAAATATTACATACCAGTCCCTACGACATAAATTATGTATGGATGCCACAGAATCAATGAACCAGAAACTGGTATTGTCATCAGTTGAGCATGATGCCTAGAGAGCACTCTTCTTCATATGTCCTTTTAACTATTGCCATGTTTTCCTCATCCTATGGCTTTTTGTTGTGTTGGGAAAGATCATATTGTTGCTTCTGGTAATCCTTTTTGAGATGCCCAAACTTATGACAGTAATGATATTTCACCTGGTGTCTAAAAGCTTCGACTGAGCAGTTATGGTGGTAATGATATTTCACCTGGTGTCTAAAAGCTTCGACTGAGCAGTTAATACACTCTTTAATTGTCCGGATCTCAACTCAATTTCTTGTATGTCTATGTACCTTTTACAACAAATATAAACTAGCCTGATCAAACGTCAAAGTTTGGCTTTCCGCCATCAAATATAGGGCCTCCACAAATGTTTCACAGGAGTGCGGCAGACTATTCAAAACAGGCATCACCAAGTCGTCATCATCCACCTTTTTATCAATGGAACCAAGTTGGTCTTGAATATCTTTCATCCGAAGGTGTTTAGACAAGGACCAATCCTCCATCATCATTGTTAAAAACAACAAATGTTTCTGGTATAAAACCCGACTCTTCTCTAAAGTGATGTACTTGTTCTTTAGACTTGTCCATAGCATACCAGCCACAATGGCGTTCCAGACCTCAAGTATCAAATCATCTAACGCCGACACTTTAGCAATAGCAAGATCTTCTTATGATGTTTGCCATGATCCGTAAAATCCACAATAGGCCTTCCTTCATCGCCAAGAATGATTTTATCACAGCCTCGTGATCATTAAAATCTTGTGACCCCGGACATTTTAATTCTAGCCAGTCAATTTTTGCAACTCCCACAAAACAAGATTCTAAATATTGGCCATTTTTCACATATTACTTAGTTTTTCCGACCCAAAAAGCAATGCAACAAGAAAATGTAAAAGTCTAAAAACTAAATATTTGATTTTTGACCTACAAATCAATGCAATAAACAAAACTACAGTCTATAACATGACTTATGACTTCTTACTCGCAAATCAATATCAATTGGAAATAAATTATCACAACATGAAAATTAAAATTTCAACTTAATGCCTAAAACTCACAAGCATTCAAACCAATGTTATGCGGGACGCATCCCCAGGAAAACTAGGTGTTGGGATGCCCCGGACATATTGGGGACACCAGGGACAGGGGAACGTTCCCTTGACGTTTCCAAAGTGCAAAAAAAGGAAGGGGGTGTCCTCGGGGCGTCTAGAAAAGTTAGCGGACGTCTCGAGGACGTCTGAAATGTGTTGGGGACAAGTGTGACGTCTGGGCGTCCCCCAAGGAGGTTGAGATACATCTCGAGGGCGTCCCCAACGTCACAAAGACGTTTTTAAAAGTTTTCTTTAACAAAACACTTTTTGACCTTTTTAATGAAAAGTAATAATAATATAAAACAAACATAATAACAAACTTTAACCCTAAAAGTGACATTCTAATTTATAATAGGGCCTCATTCCATATCACATTCAATATTCACAATTGAGCAAAGAGAAGAAGAGAAGAGCAAGAGAAAGAACAAAAGGAAGAAGATGGGCAAGAGCAAGAGCAAGAACAAGCAACAATGTATTTATAATTTTATTTGCTTAAAATGCTTAATGATAGTCTCTAGTTTGTAAAATTTAGCTTCTATTTGCATTTTTAGGGTTGCTTTTAAGTTTTTGTATCTACATTCACAATGCAATCATGTTTATAGTTTGTAAGATTTTACAAAATGCATACTACATAAGGTTTGGTAGTTACTTATAAGGGTTAAAATTTATTTTTTAAATCTTAATACATAAAACTCTTGATTGTTGATTCATTGAATAGGTTTGGCTAGGTTTAACTTTACCATGATAGTATGAGACTCATTCTTAGAATCAATAATAGTGAGAATACAAAAAAATTGATACACATGAATGTAGATACAAAAGTACTTATGGTTGTTTTTTTATTCATTGCACAATGCATATGGTTATGAATGTTTTACTTTTTCTTAATCATTGCATATACTATATAGTTATCATTGCTTTTTTAATTCATTGCATAATACATATAGTTATGGCTGTTTTACTTGTTTATAAATTAAAATTATAATCATTGCCTATAGTTATCACTTTTTTAATTCATTGCATATAGTTATGGTTGTTTTTTAAATTCATTGCAGCCCCAACAATCATCACCATGAGTTCTTCTTTTGAGTATGGTTATGAATCAGAGGAGGAGAGGGTTGAACTTGAGATAGGTGGAAGTGTTGGTGATGACATAATTGGGGGAGGTGGAGAAGTGAGACAAAATGTAGTGCCAACGACAACTGGTAGTGCTACCAATTGCCCCTCTCAAATGTTGTCCGCATTTGCCATTGGACCATTTGATAAGAAGAAGTCATTGCAACAATTTGCTCAGATACTTGAGAACCCCAAGTCTAGGGGGAGTAAACTATGGAAGTGCAACATATGTTCACTAACTTGGCATGGCAGCATCACCAGGACCAATGCACACTTGTTGCACCTTACAAGAAGGGGGTTGGTGTTTATAAGGCTCTTTCACTTGATCAGAGAGCAAAGATGGTGAGACTTTTTAATGGAAATACCATGAACAATGTTCCAGAAGTTCGTGGTACTAACAATGAGGCTAACACTCCTTTGAGCTCTCTTAGGACTAGCAAAAATACTTTGGCTAGTTCTAGTTTTGGAATGACAGAAGTGGAAAGTAGAGGGAAGAGAAAGGCCGTGGGGGTAGCCCCCAATCCAATTGTAGACATGTTTGATTCAAAGGAAGAGGTGGATAATGTTATTGGAAAAAAAATTACGCTTGTTGGGATCCCATTTCATATCGCTCACTCTCCTTATTACAAGGAGGCTATAGTCAAGATAGCAAAAACAGGTACAAGTTGTGTCTCCTAGAGACACCAAACTGAGGACAAAGATCTTGGATAGAAATTGTTCCAAGGTTAATCTATTGATGGAGGAGATGAAGGCCACATGGGTGTCACATAGATGTAGCATTATCATGGATGGGTGGACGGATATTAAACATTGTCCACTCATCAATATCATTGTCTTTTGCAAAAATGGACCATATTTTTTTAGAGCAATTGATTGTTTTGGGAAGCAAAAAGATGTTGAGTTCCAATTTCAGATTTTGAAGGATGCCATTGAAGAGGTTGGAACATTAAATGTTGTACAGTCATCATAGATGCAACTTATGTGTGCAGAGTAGCAGGCAAGCTAGTGGAGCGTGCCTACAATCATATTTATTGGACCCCATGTTTCGTACATGCCATGCACAATGCACCAAAAGAAATAGGGAAGATTCAGTGGGTCAACGAGATAGTGAATGAGGCCAAGAGACGTGCAGAAGTTCATATGTAATCACCACAAATCATTAGCACTCTTTCGAAGCTTTTCAAGAAGGAATTCCTTAAACCAACACTCACTTTACATCCTATTTTATTTTGTTGGATAGGATTCTTGAGTTGCAGGAACCCTTGCAAGTTATGATTATAACACAGGATCGTACTAGGTGGCATGAGTCCAAGACAGAGCAAGGGAAGAGAGTGAAGGAAGTGGTGGTGAGGGAAACATTTTGGGTTAATGTAAAATACATCACATCAATTATAGCTCTAGTTTTTAGCGTCATCAAATACGGGGATTCTAACAACCCCAATCTTGGTAAGATATATGAGTGCATTACCGCATGCTTGGGCAAATGAAGGCGCTATTCGGGTGAGGGACCCCACTTTAGAGTTCTACCATGAACATATTCAGCCCATCATTCAACATAGATGGGAGAAGTTGAACACCCCACTTCATATGGCTACATATGCACTAAATCCCAAATGGTATGTAGAGAGGCCAGTAGAGTTATCCTTTTGATGACAATGACGTGAAGAACGGCCTTATGGAAGCCTTTAAAAATGTATAGTTTAAAGGAGGCTTCATAGATCAGGTTTGAGTGGCTCGACTTCATTGAACTTGATGGGTACAAAACTTCACGAAAATGGACAAGATAACATTGGCACATGACAAGCCGATGAGTTGGTGGCGACTGTATGGGCGTTCAGGACTATTGTGAACGCTTGCACCCGCCTCCTTTCCCCGGGTTTCTAGCTCCTCTACCTTTGAGAGGAATCGGTCTACATATGGTTGGGTCCACTTTGTTTATAGGAATGGGCTTACCTCTCAAGAATGGAGAAGCTTGTAGTTGTACACAGTGCTTTGTGTCTTATGGATCACAAGACAACTGAGTACAAGTAAACCCCAACATTACAGTGGGATGTAGATCTCGAGGAGCCGAGGCAAGTAAAAGAGGACAATACTATGCAACAAGGATTGATTGGGCTCTCCTTTGAGAACGAGGATGATAGTTCCAACGAGGAAGAGTTCATGGATGTTGTTTCAGATGTTGATTCTGATTTTTAGGTTGAAACTTGTCCTCTTCTTTTTGTAATATTGACAATTGTTGGTGTATTTGAATTTGAGATTAATGATATGAATATCAGATATTGTCACTTGATCAATCACAATGGTTTTATAATTTATTTCAACTTATTTAATTTTTAAGTCTCAAATTGAAATGGTTTTATTAAATTATGTATAATTAATAATTTAAATGTATTTGATATTTATGATTTCAGCTTATTTAAATCTCAAATGGTTTTATTTCATCTTATTTAAGTCTCAAATGGTTTTATTTCAGCTTATTTATATAGTTTAGTCACTATATTTTTATATTTTAAATATTTATATTATTTTTTAATTAGTCGTCCCCCGCTGTCCCCAAAATTTAGAATTTTTTTGCCATCCCAAAACCTCGTCCCATCTTAGAGCATTCAAACTTTGTGCCCTCAATTCAAAACCCTTAATTCAAAAAAACATATTTGCTTTTAATAGAGCAAAACATCTATTGTTTGATGTATGTGCCCTCACATCTTCTCCGAACAATACCAACAAAGTTGTGGCTTGAATATGCATTTCCACTCACGAACAGTGAGTTTTCTCCCGCAAAAGGCTATTTCTCACTCCTTGTGTTTTCCCTAACTATTGTTAGAAGATGTGAAAAGAGAAATGAAGAGAAACTGGAATGCACACTTTGGAGTTTGTGTCCATCATTTTATTATGCAAGAGATAGTTACAAAATGGTTGAGGAGGTTACAACCAAACATTAGTTAATACATAACTAATAGTTCGTTAAGAATTAATGAATATATTAAGAATATATTTTAATAACCCCCTAATGACTAAACTGAAGACATGTTTGTCCCAAATTTTTATAGAAACAATTAAACCAAGAAGTTTAGTCACTAATTCTACTAAATTGCTCTGAAATATTACTTTGAAAGTTGCAGTCCTTTGATGTTTTGTGTTGTACGAGTAAGAGCTTTAGTGTAGTTAGAGACCAAAAAAACAATAACAAAAAAAGATCTCACATGTGGACATCGTGTTATCTGTAAAATTGACAAGGGCAATTTTACCGATAACCATACTAAAATTTTGTTTCGATCCTCGTTAGGGATCCTTCGCGTTAAAAATATTGTAAAATCCCTTCCCGGAAATTCAGTTTTGAACTTAGTTTTTGAGCCTTTTTGGCCGGGCGCATGGTTTTGCCTTATGACATCAATTTTGATGCGCCTCTTAAAAGCCTTTGCGCATGGTTTTCCATGTTAGCACGTCTTTCGGTGCGCCAAAGGATGTTGAGTAAGCAAAAAGGGCGCACGTAATATCTTTGTTACATCAAGTTTTGGTGCGCCAAAGGCGCACATAGCTTCGTGTCGACAACTCGTTTGATGCGCCAAAGGCGCGCTCATTCTCCTGTTGTCATTTCCTTCCATGCGCCAAAGGGCGCACGCTTTCCCCTGTCGACAGCTGTTTCCATGCGCCATTTCAAAAGTTGGTGGCGCATTAATGACAAGTTTTTCTATATATACCCGTGCCCGCCATGTCATTTTCATTTCATTTTGACAAGCACGTGATCGCTCTGGATTTGTCAGCTCTGCTCTGTCATTATCTCGCCCTGTGGACCCGCTTTCCGATTTTAACATATATTTAAGGTAAGAGGTTCATCTTTTCATCTATGCTTTCGTGTTTTGGTCCTGTTTGAGTCTGCAATCTGTGTTTAAAAGAGTATGTTTAGGTGTTTCCCCAGAGCCTTCAATCGTTTTCTTCTCTCCTCTTCTTCCCTTTTCCATCTGGTAAAGGGAGCTTTCTTGAATGGCTTGGCTTGATTAAACCTTTTGTAAAACCTTACTTGCCCAAGTAACTATTTAGGTGGAGGAAATGAGTAAGAATGATTTGAGTGGAGAGTCTTTTTTCAAATGGCGCACTGGCGCGCCTTGTTACAATCTTATGCGACATGCTATGCAACATGCTCAAGACCTGCGCTGGGGCACCCGCCATCCTTGCGCAGCTTTAAATTCATGCGCCCTCGAAGCTACCCCTTTTACATGCTGCAAGTTTAAATCCCGCGCTTCCATAAAAACTTTGGCGCACCCTTTACCCCTGTTGCATCCCTCTTCTATGCGCCAAAGGGCGCGCCCAGCTTCCATGCAACGCAAGAGTTATTTGCGCAAGTGTAAAACCTCCAAGGCGCGGGCGCACCTTCCGTTGCAAGTACATGATGTTGTGTAGACCCTCCATGCGCCGCGCCATATACCTTTGGCGCGCCTTTTTTCCATGTTGCACAATCTGCCCATGCGCCCTTCTATAAAATGCAGTCTGCTTCATCCATGCGCCATGCGCCTTTGGCGCCAACTTAACCTCTGTTGCACCCTTTTCCTGTGCGCCTTGACTATTCACCACTGATATATACTTTTTCATGCGCCCGTCCCAACCTTAAAAGTTCTAACTCTTTATTAGTATTCCCATGGAAGATCAAATGACTAATTGAAGCTTCTTGATTGGGTTTCGCTCCTTCTACGTGCAGATCATCGAGATAAGCCTCGAAGAACACATGTCTACGTCAAGCAAGAGACCCACCAAACCAAGAGGGAAGGCAAAGCTAACAGAAGAAGAAATGAAATACAAATATCAGAGGGTCAGGATGCCCGAATCACAGGCAGAGTGTAATATGGATGTCAGGGATTCTGAATTGGGCCACATTGACATAGAGGAATTCTGGGTAAGGACTCAGAAAGTGACAAGGAGTCCATGGATGGATAAATTGATAGGCGCCACTGCCCGCCGGTGGGATTCTGTCACAAGCTTTGTTAATAACGAGTTTATGATGGTTGTTGCACAATCCTTCAACAAAGACACAAGATGTGTCGAGAATAGCAAGGGCGAGGTAGTTATAAACCTTACTGCCCGTCGCTTTGAGTTGATGCTTGGCATCCCTCACCACCGAAACTATGTGGCTGTTAGCCAGCAAGAATGCCTCAAGGCTTGGGAGGACAACGAAGACAATTGCATGCAATTGATGAATGAGGTCTACCTCAAGAATAAGAAGGTAGTGACCCGGTGGCCTCAAACTATCCACCGGAGTGATTTCTCAGAGGAACTCAGTGATACAATCACCTTCTGAGCGTAGAGTCTTCGCCTTTCGTATTACTTCCATAAATGGATGCTTCACGATACCTGGACAATGATGAATAAGAATCGCCCGATCGGCGTTTCATATCTGGGGGAGATAATAAGCAATATCCGAGCAATCGCAATGTTTTATGTTCCACATGAACTCCTACGTAGTGTATGCTGCTGCGTCTGAAAGGGATTATCCAGGGCTGCACCGAAGTGGAACTTGGCCTCAGGCCAAAATATATGAATACTATCAAGAGCTGAAGCTGGAGAACAGCATCCAACACTTCGCTAAGATCAATGATGTTTTCTTCTATCACATCATGTGCATATTGCGGCCAAATTTGACTCATGGCCGGACAACCAAAAACATAAATGGCAATTTTGTTCATTTCCCACATTCACCTATCGAGGGCGGTCAACTTTTTGGGCGAACCAACTATTTATCTTTGACCAAAGCTCGATTTTATTGGAACTATCAAGACAAATTTCGTCCACATACCATGAAAAGTGCCTCAAGAGAAAGAAGGGCGGAACTCCTTTCCCCTCACAAGTGGCCGCTACACATGCTCCGGCCTATCACAAGTTTAAGGAGATGTTTGCACGAGCTAGAATTGCTCAACCTAAAGCATGATTTCCCAAAAGGCCCACATTCGACCCTAGGGTGCCTACCAAGGGCTAAGCTTGATCCGATTCATGTCCCTCGAAGGATATCTACATTGACGTTCTCCATGAGGTAGAACTCGTAAGAAAAGATCACTCTCGCTTAGCATTAACGGAAATCATCCATTACGGAGTGGCCATTGTCCCAAAAGGCTTCCAAACCACGGAAGACGCAAAGTGTATAATGACACGATTGGCCCTTCCCGGACATCGATGTGAAGCAAGGCTCCTCGATGAGGAGAGGGTCAAGGAGACTATGCGGAGAAACAGAGCATCGGTGCCGCCTGAATGGGTTAATCTACCTCGGTGTAGATTTTACAACTTCTCCTTTGGGTAATGCACCTCCAAGGTCAAAGAAGCGCCTAAAAGGCAAAGTCGGAAGGTGAGCCTAGCCATTCGGAGGAAGCCCCAAAGTCCTCTTCCTTCGAGCTGAACAAGTAATAAACTGGATTCGCCAGAGAAGGAATCGTGAGAGGATAGTCCTATACGCCCATCCACATGTTCGTCGCTACAACCACAGAGGTCCCTTCTATCCCTTCTTCTTCTCTTTCCTCCCCTTCCTCGGATGTCGGCATTTGGTTGTGTCCTCTCCCCTCTACTCTCTCTCCCCCTGCCTCTTCGTCCATCTTCTCCTCTCTCGCCGATTTGTCTTCCTCCATTTCTTCCCTCATTTCCGGCTCCCTTCCCTTCCCACGTCTTCGCACTGCGGTTTCCCTTCCTCCCGTGGGCATGTCTTCGGCTATTCTTTCAATGCCGCTATTTCTCCACGTTCTTCCCCTCTTCTACCGTTGCTCCTCTTCTGTGTTTCCTTCTTCTAGGACTATTGTCTCTCAGAAGATGAGCCAACCAAAGAGAAAGTCCCCATCGCTCCGATGGACTTTTGAACATTCCGAAAGGAGCAAAGAAGCACATGCACATTCTCCAAGAGCGCTATTTGCAGTGAGAGGTTATGGAAATTGCCTACCCCGTCCCACAGAAAGAAGATCAGATTTCACAGTGACCCAAGTCACAATGGACATCCTCCGAATTACATGCAATTGCTTCGTGAAACAAAGGAAGAAAAGAGGCTTAAGGAGCAAAATAAATTAGTTGGGAAGTGCACCTCCCATAACTAGACTCCCGAGTTCGCTTCGGGAGAAGATCAATGAATATTCAAAGATCGGCGAGCGGGTATGAATATATTCAGGAGCCAAATCCTTATATATTTAATATATCCCATCGAGAAGGCGAATAAGAACTCCAAAAACCAAGATGAAGAGCTCAGACACTCCAACACGAGGCCTTCCAACAAATGTTCGACTGTCAAAGATTTGGTCAAGTTTGAGTATTCGGTCATCCAAGGACCCTCAACAAGACCATGTCCACTCTGGACTAATAGATCAGCTCAATTTGTGTTAAAGACCAAGAAGAGGCCCTTTGCATCAAATGGAGAAGATTGTTCTATCTTGACTCCGGGATTGCTCACTCCTTCCCTCACCTTGAGATCAGTGAATACTATCCGAATTTTCAAGGAGTTAGCTTTGAAAGTCACTACAGTCCATTTGACAACCCACCGGTAGAGACTTCATCGGGTCCCTAATCGAGGCGGTAAAGACTATTCCAGGTCCCCGTAAAGCTTATCGATGAGCGGGAAACTTCACCAAAAAAGGCACAAGGATCCATCACAAGACAATTTGCGCCAATGATCAATACTGCGCTCGGTTCCATCTCATCTCCGATCGTCAAAAACAGCGACCCCTTTTAGTGGATGATGATGATGAATAGCTTCTTCTTCTTCTCTTCTTCTTCTTCTCCTCTCTATTCTCCGACTTTCTCTTCGAAATATCCGAAGTGTGTTGGCACAAACGATGACATCATCCATGTTGCATCATGGGATGATGTCATCCATCCAAGTTGTCAAAGTCAACATGACTTTTGATATTTTGTAAATATCTTGTGAATAAGTGGTTGGCTCCATTTGCCTTCTCTCTCCTTTCTATAAATACTAGAATACTTGTTGTATTTGGAGAAATTTTTCAGAAATAGAAGTGAGGAGAGAAAGACTTGAGCTTTCTTGATGTTAATACAATTATTGAATTTGTGCTCAGTGTTATACATTAAGATCTTTCTTATGTTAGGTCTGCCTGTTTATTCTTTGTCATATCTACTTTTCCGTCACTTGTTTATCGCATTGCTTTGTTTATTTATGCAAGTAGGTTTGGCTCTGCTAAAAGCATAGATCTTCACCTTCCGCTTTGGAACTCATTTCTTTTCTTCCTTCTGATCTGCTTTCTCTTCTCCTTCTTTTATTCCTTTCTCTTCGCAGCCTAGAGCACTTGGGATGAGATCCCACCCCGAAGGCGAAGTGTTCCTGCTTGTAGTGACTCGTTGACTCAAAGAGGGCTAAGCCACGCACACCGTGAATCCATCATCAGCTGATTTTCGACCAACACATCGGATATAGCAGTCCAAGTGTCTCCATTGACCAAGTGAATCATCATCGGCTAAATCAAATTTTTGGAGATGTTGATTGAATAGAGTGTACCAAGCTTGTGGAGCCTGTTTGAGTCCATGCAGAGAGTTGATAAATCTGCAATCCAAATGATCGCCTATAGCAGATTGTCCACCAAGTGTTCGTTGAGTGACTCGTTGACCAGGAGTGAATTATCATCAGCTGAGAAGTTCAGCCCAATCTCCAAAGTTTGGAAATCAAATTCTTGGAGATGTTGGTCAACTACTTCGTGGAGCCTCAGTCCATGCAAAGTAGAAAAATCTGCAATCCAAATGATCACCTTTAGTCAACACCATACCCAACTCTTCGTTCAGGAAAGCATTTTTAGATACCCTCAAAATAAATTGAGTTGCTATGGGGAGAAGCAACTGAATGAACATATTTGCAATAGGAGTAACAACCAAATCCGCAAGAGAAATAACCTCTCTATAGTGATAGGGGAAATAACCATATCCTCTTGTTGTTCATTTATTCCCCATGTTACGAAAGGCCTTTTGCAACAAGATGAGCAAAGTGTCCACACTCTACTGTCCTTCGAGTCAGGGCCTGCAAATGTGTGGCATGTTTTGCCATCTCACCATGCACCTCCAGCGCATCCTAGATAGTGAAGTTTCCCTCCACAATTAATCGTGCATTTAAATGAGGAAGTTCATCCTCCCAAGGCATTTCAACCTCTTGCACATTTTGTATAGTGGATATTCCCTCCACAACAAGTGCATGTAAGTTGATTGAAGTAGGGTCAACAAGCCTATCAAGAATGGTACCCTCTAGCACTATTAGTTATCTATTAACTAATGTTTGGTTGTAACCTCCTCAACTATTTTGTAACTATCTCTTGCATAATAAAATGATGGACACACAAACTCTAAAGAGTGCATTCCGGTTTCTCTTCATTCTTTCTTTGTTCACATCTTCTAACATTGGTATCAAAGCCATTGGTGCTCAAAGAGATTGTAGTTCAAGTAAACTCTTCGCATAGAGTACAAACGGTGAGGAAGAAGACTATGGGGTCGAAGTTCAAGGAAGCCCTGAAGCAAGTACAAACTGTAGAGAATGATTTTGAAGGTGAAAAATGTGGTGTCAAGACAAACTCCATTAAAACATCACTGCAGATTTTTTTAGGGTTCTTCCTGCAATTAGGGCATGAAAATAAGGAATCGTGATTTTCAGAACATGTTAGAACTCGCATTTAAGTAAAAGAGAAGAGAAACTCCTCTAGGACACAATGGGAAGGGCTAATACCAAAAACGTCAACAATTTTTACAGTTTTTGATAAAAATACAGTCACGTTTGTTGACTAATAAAAGAGAAATAAGAAGTAATAATATCCTTAGGGCATTTTGAGGGGAGCAGAGTTTGAAGGCACGGCCTGTAAAAGCAAGTTTGAAGGCACATCCTACAAAACATGATTTTCTATAGTATTTGTTGTCAAGTCAAGGGTTTATAGATATGCATCTAGGTAAAACCTGATTTTCGAAGGTATATCTAGGGGAAAAAAAGAAAATACAGTTAAGAAGTTCTAGATTTGCGATTTTTTAGGGTCGCTCACTGCTAGGGAACACGATTTAGTGATTTTCAGTCACAGCCAGTCTAGGGCATAGAATGTACATCTTCTACCTGGTAAATTTTCCTTTGCTGTAAAAATTCAGACTTAAAAATTATTTGCATCGATTTCAGTGTGACAATCAAAATACAACAATTTGTTTTGTTGCATAATTTACTGAAAGCTAGGAATCAAAACTCGATAAACTGTATTTTTATTCATTGCTTCAATTCATCGGTCAAATATTCAAGTATTCAAATTTTAAACTATACTTTCTTTTGCTACATTGATTTCCAGTGTCGAAAATATCAAGAATTGTGTGGAGAATATTCAAAATCTCATCCCGTCGGAGGTGCAAAAGTTGACGAGTCATAATTAGAATGTTTGAACTTTGAAGTGACAAAATTTTGACCATTGCAGGATTTTGAGATTGTAGTAAAATAATACTTGGCGAGAAAGGAAGGCCAATTGCAAATTTTGCAGATTATGACAAAGGTCATAAAGAGGCCTTGTTGTTGCTGATCAGCTGATGTTGTTGGTATATGAGGGTTTGATACAAGAGCTCTGGAGCGCAATTGTGGCAAGTGAGCTATGGAACGGCCTGAAGGACAAATACATGACTTCAAAGAAGAGTCGGGTGTTATACTTAAAAAATTGTTGTTTTTAGCAAGGAGGCAAGGGGGTGAGTCATTGTCAAAACACCTACTTGGGATGAAAGATCTTCGAGAATAGCTCTCCTCCATTAACAAAAAGGTGAATAAGGACAATCTGGGTGGAGTTGATACTAAACATTTTGCCGTCCTCGTATGAGTCATTTGTGGAAGCCCTACATTTGATAGCTGTAAGTCGAGACTTAACTTTTGATAAAGTCAATTCCTATTTGTTACAAAAGGAATGGAGACAAGCTTAGGCCCTTGAGTCCACCTGGACAACCGAGAGTGTTTTTGCCACTCAATCCAAAGGGAAGTGGAAACATCAACCTAAAGGATCATCTCCTAAATACCAAGTAAAGTGTTACTATTGTCATAAACTTGGACGTGTTAAAAGGATAGTCGAAAGCAACAGATAATCTTTCCCAACAAAACAAAAAGCCATGGGATGAGGCAAATGTGGCAACAATTGCAAATTGACAAGATTTTGAGGAAAAGCATACTCTTTATCGTCTTATGACATCATGTGCATCTTGAGGAAGATTTTGGATCATTGACTCTAGCGCATCCAAACATTATTTCATGTCGAAGGGCCTGGTATGTATCATGCAATTACAAAAATTGTTCTTATACCAATGTTAGAAGATATGAATAGAGAAAGAATGAAGAGAAACCGGAATGCACACTTTGGAGTTTGTGCGTCCATCATTATTATGCAAGAGATAGTTATAAAATGATTAAGGAGGTTACAACCGAGTATTAGTTAATACATAGCTAACAGTTCGTTGAGAGTTAATGAATATATTAAATATATATTTTGATAATTGCAACTGAAAGGATGTCTTCAAAAATGCCTCGCGTCTGAAATAGTGATCGTGTGTGCAAAACCCGTGATCCGCCTCCAAAATAATCAGGAATAGCATTTTTGTATTGTGAAAAGCACGTTTGATTTTCCTCCAACAGCGTTCAATTTACATTGTGCCCTTACAAAAAACACAATCATGCCATTGAAAGCAAAAAACAATGGCGCTTTTGCACTCAAAGTCAAAATCTTGATTTTCTTAAGGTCCACAACTTTCCCTGGTCTGCATCATCAATGGGAACTGTAATGGTTTGCTTTATCCTAGAAATTGCGTTTTAGAAGAGAATGTAAATCATGAATCTATTGGGAAACAAAAATTGTGACTCCTTTCGTCTCACTATGAACTGATTTGCACGAACTTACATCACGATTTTCCTTCTACATGGTTTTGTTCTATGCGAACTCTTCACAAATGTGCCCTCAAAAAGACGTTTGAGTCTGGCCATCGAAAAACCTCTCACGATTCTGGAATCTCGCAATAACGGAAGAATTAGTGTACAATTTGTTGGCTCAACTACTTGATATGTACCATTACTGGGAGGAAAGACCTAGAGTCGAGCCTTAGATGGGTTGAGAAACTCAATAATCAGAACAAATGTTCAAGCTCCTTAGTATCAAAAATAAAGATAAAAGGTGAATCAAAAAAATGTCACAAGAAGTTGGGAAAGCTTATAGAGGAAATTTTCCATATCTTCATCAGGCTACAAAGGTATAATTCTGCTTTACAATGACACAGCACAATATGGGCACCACTTACCCTAAGCATAAAATATCCATAATCCATTGTATATGATGCAAAACAGAGCAAAGAACTTTGCACAGATGTGAAGGTGCAACATAGGAAAGAATCTTTGCCTCTAAGGATTTAGATATTGCTTCATGGTAAAATTAAAACATTGGATATCTTGCACGAAGGGCCTGCTTTAAGGTAAGCGCATGTGAAAAGTGATGCATAATGTAACAGAGAATTGACTCAGTGGTGTTCTTCTTCTTTGTGTTTTAGAAATGCAATCCAATGTCCATGACAAGGCATGACATACCAACTAGAGTTAAATTCAATAGATGGGAAATAGTTTATTTTCTCTTTTTCACAAGAATTACCCTAACGAGAGGAGAAATTTTGGCCTTCTCATTGGATGTTTTGATCTAAATCCCTAGGGCTTCCAGCCTTCCATAACTGTACATTTCACATTCAATAAGAAAATATAAGTGACACATTATACTTAAATGTTAGTATGTGACAAATTATAACGAGAGAATGAACCAAAACAAACATCAGGACTTGATATTGACTTGAAAAAACAGGAGAGCAAATCAAGCCTGCAATCAGATTCTAAAATGCTTATTCAGATTTTTAATTTTCATTGACCAGATAATTGGAAGCTCAAATAATACAGATTTTGCAGACACAAAACTCCATTGATAACATATTATTTTTCCATTTCAAATCGTAACATTTAAATGTCAAATGGGATGAACTCAAATGGTCAAGCATTCGGGTTTTCCTAGCATATCTCCAAGAGACAGTCAAGCATTCGGGTTTATCTAGCATAGCTCCAAGGGACATGCTAGAGTTTTAAAATAAATAGATTATTCTGTTGGCCTGCCGGAGAGCATACTAATTACAGAAGTAAAAGCTGGAGCTCCGTGATTATAACTATATTTTTAAAAATTGAATTAAGGGTCGGGCATTCAGCAACTAAGCGAATAAGGTGAGGCATATAAGCTTAAAAATATGAAGCAGCAAGGGAAATAAGCTAAATTTATTGAAAATCACAACGTAATATTATAGACCCTTTCATCTGGGTATATCCCCAGCTATAAGGTTAAAGAACAGAATAAGCCCCCATGAGTATACACTATTTAAAAATTATTTTAGCTCCAAAACAGGAACTGACTGGAATTTACATAACATAATCTGGGACAGTCTTATTTTATAATGATAAAAACGAGGGAGGGATTATAACTCACATACAGGATAGAAGGCGAAGCAAAGATTCAGCGAAAGCAGAGGTCCGTCCCGTCAAGAAAGCAGCTGTCGATCGGAAAAACAAGAGCTAGTGGCAACTTTAAACCAAGTATTGCAGTGATAACGTTGTTTTGAGCAAGCTTAGCAGATTTGCAAAGGAAGGCGTCGGCCATATCACTACGCTCTTTTCTCCCTTTTCCTCCCCAGGTCACCTCCCCTCTCTCTCCCTGCCCCTTTCTTATATGGAATAAAACAAAAGACGAGGGATAAAGAAATTATCGGATAATTTCTCGGCACGAATGAAAGAAACGACAAGTTCGGCCCGATTATGTCATTATTGCAATGGCATGAGGTGGGTGCAAAGGATGTGTTTGATAGGGAGGAGTACCCTGAAGGGAGTGTCTTCATGAAGAAGAAGATAGAGGGTGGAGAATTACAAGGGAATAGGGGAAAGGACCCCATCTCCGAGCACCTTAACTTGCCCCTGTTATACAGCCACGTAGATTGACAACTAGGACTCCAAATCAGCAAGACTGGATTCGTCAACATTTTATGAATCTTCAAATGTATCTTTGAAACCTGTTCACAATTTGTATGACACGTGGAAATAGAATTCCATGCATGCTATTAAATGATACCCAATATAAATATCAGACCCATCACCGCCACCATTTTATTCACCTGACAACACGTAACGTATTGGGAAGCCGCGCGTTTGATCTGGTGTCGAATTTACAGTGCTTGGTATTAATGTGTGGAACAGGTGATTAATATCTCCACCGACTCCCCTTAATTTTCCATCGCCCTCCCATTAACTGTGCGAGCATTCCCCATTAACTGCGCATTCAATCCGAACTTACTGTTCACGAAATCGCGATTTCTAAGCAAATCGAAAATAACGATGCTCCCACCCGAGAAGGGCGAGCGGAGGAGGAAGATTACATGGCAACTGGAAAATAGGGTCATAACGTTGCTGACCACCTGCAAAATAACGTTGCCCCCACTGCAGGCAAGCTAATTGTTTTATATTTACAAGTCAAATGATTACAAAGTGGCGTGTTCTATGCTTAATACAAGCTTGGTGTGGATATGAATTGCGAAATATCGTTCTCATAGAAAACACATTATGCCAGGAAAGACGAAGTCGGGCAGGAGGCGAAGCGGCAAAGCATTTTGATATGATATATACCGGCACCAGACTCTGCTATGAACATGCATCCATTTCTTGGTGATAATATAATGCTTTGTGATCCTCGCCAAACCTGCTTTTTTAATCAAATGTTGTTTCCCACCCTTTTCAAATGCATGTGTGTACATTGATTTTATGTGGGCAAGTATGTTGTCTCTTCTCATTTGAGTTCATTTCTCTTATATTTAATCTTGTTTTTCATTGTTCTTAGCATGTCTTTTTAGAGGAATGCATATTCTTGATATACAATGATGAATGTCGAGCTCAGTTGTTTCTTGAGGAAAATAGTTGAAAGTGGTTTTATTTCTTGATATTTGGGGTTTCGTGTATTAGTTTATGGAGTCACCCATGAGGACATCTTTGGAATGCTACTAAAGAGGCAAAGTGCGGTCTACATCATTCCTTTCAAGCATTTGTAGGAATATTTCGTGGATTTCAGGATACCTTATTTTGAACTTTCCCGTTTGATTATCCGTCTGTCCTAACCAATGCTTTTTTTTCTCAAATACCAGCAGCTTATATGCTTGCAAAAGAAAGGTTGTAATAAGAGACCATAAGCTTATTTATTGGTTTGCGGATGCATTGTTGTGTTGTCTCTGTTCTTTTAGAGAAGAAAGGAAGACGAAGTGAGCTATCTCTTTATGTGCTTCCTCGAGTCGCAGATTCATTTTGTATATTTTAGTGAATCGACATCTGCTTCCGATATCAAGAATGCCAAGTATGATCTCGCATCTTTGTTAACTTTTGCTTGATTTGAGTTAGGCCATCCTATCTTTTTCGTCAATATTATTTTTTGTTATTTTTCATCTCTATCTTTGGTTTCTATTATAGAAAACCTTATCTTGTTTTCGTAATATCACTTCGATTCTCATGTTGTCACAATAATTAATCTTGGTGAGTTGAATTTCGAAAGCCAATGTTTGATCCGAAATACTTCAAGATACGATGATAATTCCTTCTATTCCAAGTACTACTTTTTTATCCTCGCTTCTGGACAAATTCTTGCTTATCCGCCGCCCGTCGATACAAATGCCCCACACCACATGGAACTCCTATTGGTCGTCCTCTACTACATGTATGGGGTCATCCCACAACAGATCAGTCAGGTAGGAATATGTGGCAGAAACCTCCAATGGGTGCTCCTACAACATGGCAAGTACAGGATGGCTCTTTCTGGAATCACCCAGGGGTATTTTTTTCAACCAGTTTTCGTTGTTTTCTTCCTATATTTTCCCATGTTTGAATTTTCTATGTTTCTTTATATTGCTTATTTGGTGATGGAACTAGTATCTGAGACTGATACAACTTGCAGGTATATGTTGATGCTTGGGGTTGTCCCGTGCTGAAGCTAAGATTTCGTGGTCTTATTGGACAGGTAAGGTCATCTGCGACCTTACTAAGGCAATGATCTCATTTATTGGACGTAAGGTCATCTCGTGACCTTACTAAGGCAATGATTTGTTTATCTTAATCCAAAATCTTTTGTCTACAATTGTTTATGCGTTCGTGAGATGATTGAGTTGATTCCGCTTTTCTATGGTATATTTTATTTGCATGTGTTAATTATGTTTTGCATAGATGCTGTGCAAGGACCCATAAAATGGGAGGCATATAAAAATACATATATGGATAGTCCCGACTTCACACGTAAGAAATAATATATTATTTTGTATTCATTTCGATAGACTTACAAAAATTTGCATTAAATCCGACTTCCAAAGGATTAAAGTCGATCTAACATTTATCAAAATCATATATACATATTCGACAAAATCAGCCAACACTTACTAAATGGGTAGATTTTTCTATTTCTTTGTAATATTGGACAAAATTTATAAAGCCAAACTCAACCATTGGACCAAAATCCTGAAATGCTTGAGGTCAGCTTCTTCCACATGACTGTCGATGTGCTAGCATTCATAGATTGGAGAACATGAGGTAGCATAGTAGCGAGCTTACTCCGGAACATCTCACAAAGTTCTTGAAAGTTGGCCAATTTGACCAAACATTGCTTGCTCTAATTTTCTGAAAATGTCTCTTTGTTTGAAGGAGAAGATGGGCAACCTGGATTGGTTATTGATAATGGAAGAAAAAGCGAGGCATGAATGTGTTATACATGTCCAACAAAATGTGATGCTTTGATCGGAAGGGGATTAGAGGGACTACTCAAACGTCTATTTTGTCGATCGGGCTCCTTCGTGCTTGTTGCCATTCCTTCATCCTTTTATCATGTTCTTTTACCCGCTTGTTCCCTTTTCACCTCCTTCTCATTTTTTCGCCGCAACTTATCTTCTTCTTTTTCCGCCTTTTCAATTCTCTTTCCATTTTAAGTTACCCCTTCTTTTCTTTTTCTACCAACATGTGGGCTTTCCTTTCTTACCCCGCTCCCTTCTCTTTGCCTTCAAATCTTCAATTTCTCTTTTTCTTGCTTCTTGATCTTGAAGTAAATGCAAGTATTCATCAGAGGTAAGTATTTGGGATTGCCTACCAATTCTAATTGCTCCATCACTTAGCCCGCACAGGGTTGTTGTGAACCCTCTCAATTGGTAGCTTTAAGAATTTACTTACCGATTGGTTGTCATTTTGGGTGCAAATCACCTCTTGATGTCTCTTGTGTGGCTATGAAATCAGCGGCTTCAAGTTACCTTTATCCATATGTTGTGTGGATAAATTTGGGGCATCTAATCGGGATGTATCACGTGCCTCCCACTCCAAATTATCAAAGATAATAGTGTACCACCTCACTTGGAAGAGGCGGGAGGGGATGGCATTGAAGAGAAACTTCCTCATTGTTGAAATCAATTTGCATGTTGAGATTTATGGCCCCTTCTTTAACCCATTGAGGTGGGTTTGAGAGTTTGTGTTGGCAAAGTCAAGCTATCATCAACATCTGTGTGGCTTCTTGTGTTTGGCTCACGTGAGTTGTTGAACTAACATGATCATCTTCTTCATTGATTATATGTGGCTGATTTAAATCTTTAGGCATGCCAAAAATTATGCCTCAACTTGGCCTCATATCATTAGAAACAACATTACGATCAAGTGGCCATATATCCTGTCCTACGAAAACCTCGCTTTGATGTTTTTAGGAGTAAGTGCGAGTTGGAAAGCTTGACTACTAAGTGTTGCCAATTCTGTCCTCCTGATTTCAAGACTGAGTTCTTTGCCATCCATTTGGACCTCATTGATTTGAAGTAGTTCTTGAATGGAGAGAAAACACTAACATCTAATGGTGAAGTTTGTGGCTGGTATGAGCTGGCAAAGTCACAAGGTCAATTCCTAGATTTCTAGCTTCTTGGATTGTGCCAAAAGCTACATGGCTGCCATGACCATCAAATATTAGAAGATGCCTATTTGTTGGTGAAACTCCGCTGGGCATAGATCTTGCAAAATGATGCAGCCAATTCAAAAACAGCTCCTTTGTCATCCACGCATGTGGTTGCGCTGCCATGCATGCTCCAGGTTCACATCCAGCTATATAGTTTTTAAGTTGTCTCTTTGCCTTAAAAAGATAAAATCCAGGAATGCTTTGTCCTGCTGCATTAACACAACATAATACAGTAATCCATTCTCTACTTTTTGACATAATGTGTGGAACACTTCTACAACCTAATTTAGCAATCACACGCATGCCACAATTCCTTCCTGCTTGTACACCAGTTTCATCACAATTCCATATTTTATTGGGCCCATATTGATTTGTTGTATACATTTTTTGCAAGTTATCATAGAAAGCAGCAACAATTCTTGGTCGTAACATGACTGCTCTATCTCTATCAAGGCCCTCCGCAGTTCTTATTGTCAAATCGGGATGGCGCCTACGGAACCCATACCACCATGATTTTCCTGGTAGACCATCATTGAATGGATTTGGTCTGCTTTGACATATATGAGCTACATAGGCCTTTAAGTGAATGACTTCAAGACCATGGCCAAGTTCAGCCATATCTTTGCACCATGTCACAATTTCCTGCTCTTCATTCTCTGTCAGAACTATTGGAGGTCCCAGCCTCTTAGTGGTTCTTTTTCCATACAACCAATCGACCACGTTTGTGGCGGGGATACCCCACTTAGATCTCGCTTTTCTTGTTGACATTCCATTCTCCTCCACGTCCCTCATGGCAGCCTTCATGTCCGCTTCATCCATTGTCCTCTTATGTATACTTTCTTTGTTATAGAAGACCCTCCAGCTTACTTCAACATTTGGGTTCATACTAGTGTTCAATTCAGTTCATCCGTAATTCGATATTCTCATCCACAAATTGTTCTTTTCCTTTTGATGAATTGCTCCTTCGAGTGGAAGACATATTTTTTGAAGTTGTAATTGAAAAATAAGTTATCCATGCCCGAATCTTGTGATTTGGCTCTTGAAGGATTATTCTTTCATTGGAAGTTTTGGTTTTTGAGCTTGTGTCCCAAATAATTTTATCTTCATCAAAAGAAAATGATTTGTAAACTTTGCCCTTCTTTGCAAGTTGCTTCTCAACCTTCTCACCGGTCCTTTGATGTCTCGCTTTGCACGTGCTATTGTGAAATACAAGGAACTTTGACAAAAACAACCGTAGAAAATCGGACTGCCTGCATTACAATGAAAACTACGGTGAATGCACAAGCTTAATGGGGATTGAATGCACAGTTTATGGGGGTTGAATGCACCATTACAGGGACGGTGATGGAAAACTATGGTGAGTCGGTGGAGATATTAATCCACCTGTCACCGCTTTAATAGCAACCACTGTACATTTACTGTCACAACAAATGCGCGGCTTCCCACTAAAATACGTGTTGTCATACCATTTTAAAAACAACGGTGATGGGTCTGATATTTATATTGGGTCATTTCTAATAGTATGCATGTAATTCTATTTCCACGTGCCATACAAAATGTGAACAGGTTTGAATGATACATTTTAAGATTCATAAAACATTGACAAATCCAGCTTGCTGATTTGGAATCCTAGTTAGCAGTCTACGGGGCTGTGTAACATATGCAGGGGCCTTTGACTGAGACTATTTAGCAAATTTGGATGCACTATGTATATGGAGGTAAATTTAACACCGTATGAATGTTTACATCTATTACTATATGTAGAATTTTAGAGGCTGCGAAAAAAGATGTGGCTAGTTCAGAAAATAAATACATTTTTATTTTGAATATTGGAAAAGCAATATGGCTATTTCAGAAAATCAAAGAAATCGCTATTTCTGGATTTTATCTGTTTACGGCAAAGAGAAACACAAGTGAACATTAAATTAATTATGCACACGAGTGAGTTTTAATTTGTAGATATAGTATAAACAACATGAATTTGCAATAATGAAGTTGTTCATTCTTGCAAATTTAATGATGTTTGTAAACTATCTACATATTCAAACTTCCTAATGTTCATAACAAATTTAATGGTTAAATGTGAGATCTAAAAATGTTTGGAGAAAATAAGAGACAATTTTTAAAAATAGTGCTTAATACAAAAGGTGAACAACTATTGCACCTGGAAATTTCTGAAATATTTTACTATTTGTATTTGTGGAGCAAGAAAATCAGTCCTGGAAGTTCTCTGTTCTTCTGTAGCTGTGCAGTTGTATCTGTGCAACAAGAAATTTGATGCCGGAAAAATGTTCTTCTCTATCTCTGCAGCTTGTATTTGTGCAAAGAAGAAAATTGATGATGGTAGAGATGCTTTGACTTCCCGTAGATCTGCAGGCGGTTGTATTTGTGCAAAGAAAAATGATGGTGGAAAAGAGTGAGTCTCGTATTTGTGTAGAAAGAAAATTGAACATGAAAAAGGGCAAGCAAGAAAGTAACAAATGCATACGACTCATCTCAATTTATATATTTCATTGCTTTGAATTTATCTTTTGGTAATCTGGCATTGTTTTCTATTGGCTGAGAGGGGTTGTCACGGATTGATTGAGAAATAATGAAATTTGAGCCATTGGATTTAAAACTCTTCTTGATCAATGGATAGATATTAAAGTGGATGTGAAAGATTTTGGTGGGAATTGGGAATTTGAGAGGGAAATGTATCATTTTTATTTTAAAAATTTCGAATTACAGTTGTTTTATTGAATGTTGTTTTTTGAAATCTGCTAAAAATCTATAATAATGGTGACTTTTTCTTGTAAATGGTGAGCCTTAATGATTTTTTTATGTTTGCAGGTACCCCTATTAATTGTAGAAAAGGCAGTGGAGGTTGGATAAATATAGATGAACAATGTTTGCTCAAGGATATGTGTATTGATAAGGAATGGATGTATAATTGTGCAAAAAATAATAATATTTGTACATGTTGAAGCCCATCAAAGAATGTAAATGGGGTCGAATAGTAATGGAGATGATATTATTATATTCATGCTTTGGAGTTTCTAAACTTTAAATGTGACCCTCAAGTTGTAAGGAATGACATGTATTTATGTTTAAAAATTAAAACATTTGCACATCTTAAAATTGCCAAAGGAAAAAGAAATCATGTACGCTTTTATGTAATTTTTGGTTGAGTATTTGGTGAACTTTGTATAGATAGTAATATTTATTTGTGCCAAAATAGTCTCTGGTCAAAGGGCCTGCTCGGAGATGGGGTCCTTTCCCTAGTACTAAAGGTGAAAACTTCTAGGAAGAAGCAAGTCAATTAACAAGGACATATAGCGTGGAAAATTACATGGGAAGAAATAATGTTGGAAGAAAATAGATTGTCTTTTTATATAATTCACATGTCACATGTATAAACTCTACGCATACAAGGGGGTGTGAGGCATGATTTCTTGAGGCTACAGACTTTGAAAATAGCTTTGAAATACAACCTTTTTTGTTTAATACTCTCACTTTGCTCTAAGTCTATTTCTCTATTGGTAGCATTGTTATCGTTTGTGTTTGAGCACGTAACCTAGCCTTATTCGTATTATTTTCTTGTATTCTCAATGGAACTCAAAGCTTTGTTCACCTTCTCCCCGATAGAGGGTTTTCTATGGAAACATAAAATGTTGTTGGTGGATATTTGTCGTGTGAAATAGAAGAATAAGCAGATTTTTTATAAAAACTTACACGAGTCTTCGATTTCACATTTATTTTGTTGAGCCCGATTATGCCATTTCACAAAGAAAGAAGCAAAATAAATTCTAGCATTTGACAATAGAAAGTAAAAAAATCGTTGGTAAAAGGCTCGAGAATTTGTGCCTTGGACTATATTTTAAAGGAAGCCCGACACGTGTAGCGTGAGGTGTGGACAACATGAGTGGATTCAAAGGGAGTACAACGATTGAAGCCAATGGAGAAGGTTAACCCATTTGAAAGCCCCCAATAGCTCAAATCCCTCCTTTGCTATCAAATATCCTCTTCTTTCTTTTAATAATTTATACGGATTGTGTGTTGTTTTTTCTAACCACGTGAAGAGAAAAGGAGTGCAAACGACATGAATGACATGTGGAAAAAATATGTTGGCGTTGGGATTAACGGTAAGCATATCCAGCCACTTTTTCAATCTCATTGGTTTCAGGGGGCAAAATTACCTCCAAACCATATAGATAAATGATAGCAATAAGACTCAAATGCTCAATATGATGATTAACTACTCCTCACTACCACCTATATATACCAATCTTATGTTATGGCCAACACCAAGGCCGACCTACTAAACATATGAAAGCATAAATGAATAACATATGACAAGAAGAGAGATTATGTAAGCCACAAGTCGGCACTACATATCCAATATAAGCTATAGGACTAAGGGCGTAACATGCCCCTCCCCTTCAAAGCAACATTGTCCCCAATGTTGGGAAGCCCTGGATGTTGCTACACAAATGCTTCATCCTCCCATGATGCATCCTCAATATTCATATTCTTCCACTTGATCAAGTACTCGGTAATGACTCTAGTCCTCAATCTTTTGGTGTGTGTCTGAAGAATACCTTCAAGTTCCAATATGATCCTTCCTTCCTCATCTAGTTTAGGAAGCACTAATTGGGTGGAAATGTGTTGCCCAATAACTTTCTTCAAGCAAGAAACATGGAAGATTGGATGTATTTTACTTCCTGGAGGGAGCTCCACTTATATGCCACACTACCAATTTTCTACAACACTTGGTAAGGACCATAGTATTTAGGAGCAAGCTTATTATCCTTCTTTTGTTGTTTTAATGATAACTACTTATATGGTTGCAACATACAAAAAAAAGTCACCCTCTTCAAAGTGTCACTCACTACGATGTTGATCAACCTGTTGCTTCATGCGGTTTTGTGCCCTTGCCAAATTCTCTCTAAGACTAGAGAGTACCTCATGTTTGGTGTGAATGTGATCTTCGATTGCTCTCACCTTCGGTTTGACCTTCAAGCTAGAGATGAGTGATGGAGGATGGTACCCATAAAGTGCTAGAAATGGAGACATTTTGGAGGAGGTATGAAATGAAGTATTATACCACCATTCTGCAAGTGGCAACCATTGCACCCAACGTTCTTGTTTATCTGAAGTAAAACATCAAGATATCCCTCCAAACATTTATTTACCACCTCATTTTCCCATCTGATTGAGGATGATAAGATGAACTTTGGGCTAGTTGGGTACCCAAACAAGAGAACAAATCAGTCCAAAAATTGCTTGTAAATATCGGATCATGATCACTTACTATAATTTTGGGCGTGCCATGGAGCTTTTGAACTATGTCCATAAATGAGATGGCAAATTGTATACTAGTTGTGAAAGGATGAGCCATGGCACAAAAATGAGCATACTTGGTAAGTCTATCCACCACGACCATGATGACGCTTTTCCCTTCTAATTTAGGCAATCCTGATGAAATCCATCGATACCTCTTCCCATCTCTCGCTAGGAATAGAAAAGGTTGGAGGAGACCTGGTGTCTTAATGGTCTCACCCTTATTACGTTGACACACCAAACATTCTGCCACAATTTTTTGAACATCTCCTTTCAACCCCTCCCAAAATAAATCTGCTTAACTCTATGATAAGTTTTCAAGAACCCAAAATGGCCACCTAGTGGAGAAGAATGGAGCTCTAAAAGAACATGGTGTTTAAGTGTAGAGTTCTTACACAAATATAACCTATCTTTGTACCACAATGTATCCCCTTCCATATAAATTGTTCTGATATGGTTGGATCTTTCTGGAGATTTTGAATGAGAGTATGGGTTGTTGCATCTTTTTTCCATTCTTCCCTTGCTTGATCTACCCAATCTACCTTTAGTATAGAGATGACACATAACAATGCTTTTGTGGACTCATCCCTCCTAGATAGAGCATCAACGACCACATTTTCCTTCCCTTTCTTATAAATAATCTCAAAGTCATACCCCAACATCTTAGTGACCCATTTTTGTTGCTCTTAAAGATAGTTTGTTTCTCCAAGAAGTATTTCAAACTATCATGATCAATTTTTACCTTGAAGTGTCTACCCATCAAGTATGGTCTCCATTGTTTGACTACATGTAATATTGCCATCATTTCCTTCTCATATGTGGGCTTCAAAAATTCTTTCCTTTTAGTTTCCGGCTCTCAAATGTTATGGGATGTCCTTCTTGCATGAGTATTGCTACCCCGATCCCATTTCTAAAGCATCACATTCAACTATGAAGGTCTTGGAGAAATCTGGGTTGCCAATACTGGAGTGGTGCACATTGCCACCTTCAATTTTTCAAATGCCTAGAAGCTTCCTCATTCCAATGAAAGGAGTCTTTCTTCAATAATTTTGTGAGTGGTGTTGTTATACTACCATAGTTTTTTACAAATCTTGCGATAGTACCTGTGAGACCTAAGAAACCTCGTAAATGCTTGAGGGTTCTTGGGACTTCCCATTCCACCATGGCCTGGATCTTGTGAGGGTCCACCTTAACACCTTCATGAGAGACAATATGGCCCAAGTATTCCACTTCATGTACCCCAAAAGAACACTTCAAAGGCTTGGCATATAGTTGATGTTTCTCTAGGGCTTCCAATATTATATTGACATGATGTAAATGTTTCTCCCAGATTTGTTGTAGATGAGGATATCATCAAAAAATACCAAGACAAACTTCCATAGGAATGGTCTAAATATTGAATTCATCAAACTCTGAAATGTGGATGGTGCATTAGTAAGACCAAAAGGCATCACTAGAATTCATAATGCCCTTGATGAGTTCTTGAAGGTTGTCTTATGAATATCTTCTTTCTTTACTCTAATTTGGTGATACCCAAAACATAGATCTAGTTTTGTAAAATAAATTGCACCATGCAACTCATCTAATAAATCATCAATGACAAGAATAGGAAACTTATCTTTGATAGTGTACTTGTTAAGTTCTTTATAGTCTGGACACATGCCATCTTCCATCCTTGTGGTGCACCATCACCACTGAGCGAGAATAAGCACACTCTGACTATGATGAATAATACCCATTTCCAACATTTCCTCCACCATCTTCTCAATCTCACTCTTTTGCACATATGGGTATCTATAAGGCCTGATGTTGGGGGTTGGCTTCCTAGAATTAACTAAATGGCATGATCATGATCTCTTTCAGAGAGGCAATCCTCTAGGATCCTCAAGACAAATTGCATGTTGATCAATAACCTTTTGAAGATCAGGATGCACTACCATCATTGGTGGTTGAACTTCCATGGAGAACAATCATGCTACAAAACCTTCAACCCCCTTTTAAGAATCTTCTGCATTTGGTGAGAACTAACCACTGAGGAGTTTTTTCCTGTAGTCCTCGAAGTTCAAACTTGTTTACCCTCAAAATGAAAGCACATGAACAATTCCTAGAAATTTAGCTCTATGGTGCCCAAAGTTGTGAGCCATTGAACACCTAAGACAATATCAGCTCCACCCATGGGAATAAAAACATCATAGATTCCAATGTGTAGTCACCCATCATAAGTCTGATTTTATGGCATTTACTTAAACATTGGATTGTGCCACCATCTGCAATCATTACTTGAAATTCAGGTGTTGGGTAGATGAAACAATTTAGCCTTGTTGTCAGCTTATGATTGATGAAATTATGTGTGCTCCCCGAATCAATCAATATTGTCACCTTCTGCTTCTTAAGATAACCCACACCTGAAGGGTTTGTGGAGTGTACTAATACCTGATAGAGCATGGCATGAGATAGTGGGTTGGGGATCTTCATATTCTTCCTCTAATTTTTCCACTTCCTCACTTGATGTTTCCTCATATTCTTCCTCATCACCGGTCCCTTCAATGTAAAACAATTTTTTTCTCAAAGACATTTATGATTTGGTCCATATTTGTTATCACAGTTAAAACATAACCCTTTTGCTCTTTTTTCTTCAATTTGTTGAGGTGTCAATCCGAACTGGTCGAGGGTACGATGGAGGCAAGGTGCTACGATCTTTTATGTTAGTGAAGGTCTGCCTTCTGCACTGGAAAGAAATTTTTCCTCTGCCCTACGTGCCATGATAATAGAATCAGAAACCTTGAGTGGATTAAACATGCACACCTCATGCTCAATGTGGTCCTTAAGACCCCAAGAAATAGGTCATTCAAATACTCTTTTGTAATATCCTCCACACGTAAGGAAAGATTTTGGAATTGATGGACATACTCCTTTATTGAACTTGTTTGTCATAACTTTGCTAATTGGCTGAAGTAATTCTCTTGACACACTAGAACTATAGTGTAATTGAAGCTCTTCAGTGAAAATTGTCCATGTGACACTTAGACCATTCTTCTTCCTTTGAGCACATAACCAATGATACTAGACAAATTGGTCAGGTTCTAGATATAAGGATGCCATGGTCACCTTTTGTCCCGATGGGATCTAATGGAGATCAAATAAATTCTCCATTTGGGTAATCCAATTGAGTGGATCCTTTCCATCAAATTTACATTTCTTTTGGAATAATGCCCCACCATTGGTGAGGAGATCCACCTGAATGTGTAAAGGATCCTCCTTGATTGGAGTGATTTGGACTTGTGTGAGTATTGCTAGAGGAACCCATATGACTGGAATTGGGATTTGTTTTTGAAAGAGTGAGCAATAACTCCTACTTCATTGATTGAAAATCCATCTAAAGTTCACCCCTAAGGCTACCTTTCAGATGAAGAAGCTCATTATTGAGGTCATCCTTACTCACCATATTATTTACCCTTTCTGAAGTTGGATGACTACCTCAGATACTCCCAAACCAGAAGATTCTAAATCCATATCTTCCTTATTTGGGGTCATTCCTGGAGTTTTCTTGACCTTTCCCTTGGCCTCGAGTTGATCTATCGGTCATGATGTAGGGTTTGGGACTCGGGGTAGATGGAATAGGGAAAAACTTTAGGGTTTGGGGTTTTGTAAATTTATTGGCCGAATAGAGGAAATCATAAAGAAGAAACCCTAGCTAATTTTTGGAAAGATTTCCAAAAATATAAGAAACTTAGAAAAATTCCAAAAAATTACACCCTAGGTAGCCAATTATGAAAAAACATAAAATCGCTATAACTTTTGCAAAAAACAAGTCAAAATGTTTGAAATTTGGAGAGGATCTTACTTGATTGATTTCACCACACACAAAAAAATTGTAGAAAAATTTGCTACCAATTTTGAGATATAGCCAAACCTTCACAATTAGGGTTTGACGTAGCTCTGGCCGAGATCAAGCTCTGATACCACTTGTAATGAAATTACTTGTATAAATCTGAATATCAACAACAATAGAACACCAAAGAACACAAGATTGTAGATAAATGATCTCAATATGCAAGTAGAATAACTTAGCCACTTCGAGGGGGCAACCTCCAAACCATACAATAAGACTCAAATGCTCAATATGATGATTAACTACTCCTCACTACCACCTATATATACCAATCCTATGTTATGGCCAACACCAAGGCCAACCTACTAAACATATGAAAGCATAAATGAATAACATATGACAAGAAGAGAGATTAATTGAAAGTTCTTAATAGCTAAAATCCTTCCACCATCTCTCAAATACTACATAACTAGAAAAATATATTAAACTTTTATTTCCTCTATAATTTTCTAGAAATAAAAGATATAACTTGACCAAATTCTCATCTACACTAGTATAAATGAAAAGCATGACTGGATTATATATTAAAATTTTCCATCTTCCTCACCATATTTACAAATTTTAAGAGGTGAAAAAGTAAGGATGGCCAAAATTTCAATTCCACCATATTTTACAATTTTATAATTATATAGGGTAAATAAAATAGTTTAACAAATTTCAACATATTTTATAAGGAATGTGTGAGTAAAAATTAAAAATAGGCCTAACATTCGAGTCACTTCTACTTATCAAATGGAAATTTCATGAGATTTTTACTTTCATCATTTATCTTCTTCTAAATTTACACTCTTTTTTTATAGAATTCAAAAAAAATCCATAACAATAAACTTTTATCAATGCTAAAAAGTGGATTGTTAACGTGAAAAACTTTAACATGTGTTGACTATGGCAGTCGTGCCCACTAAAACACAAAACACTCCATCACCATATTGGTGTATTGATGTCCTAGGTGTAGAGGCAAGCCCATGATATGAGGAGACCAGGTCGATGTATTCACATAGCCTCCTCCACCACTGGTTGCATATGTTTAAAAATTTCCCTAAATCCACACCAAATTGTTCCCACCATAATGTTGAAAAAGAACCAGTTGAGAAAAATTCAACTTTTTGTGGTCTCTCTTGGATTAATTTACTTATTCTCGAGACTAATTATGCTGTGTAGAACATTGTAATGTTTTTTCCACCAACATAGTTACAATTCATAGGATGTTTTAATATTTCAAAATGAGTACACCTCAACAAGGATCACGAGAATGCATTGTCGACAACGTGTAACCCCGACCACGTGTCATTCATTCATTTTTGTAACCATGGGTCAAAATAAAATAGGAGAAGACAAAGGGTAGATGGAGCCTAGAGCCTCTTACAATTGTGGAGAAGTGGGCATGTGATAGGAGGTGAGCAAGTGAATGAATTTGCAGCCTCTTTCACCATCGCTTACAAATAAGGAAGCTTGTGTATTGTCAAATAGCTCGAGATTTTTGTCCTTGCATACCATTCCCTCCAACTCAACTTGCACCTTCCTTTGGAATGTGTGTTAATTCTTCAAAATATCATATTTACCTACCATTAACAACTAAAATAGTTACAAACATGAATATGAAGGTAGTGGAAATGATGCAACATTTTACATAAGACTGTTATGTGGCACAAAGACAACAATTGTAAATGATGCAACAATATGGGAAACTACTTTCACGGGCAAACCTAATTTTATGGTGAACTCGAGAAAACTGTAAGCCATGGTGGTATGGAGCAGTTACCACCCATGAAGGCCACTGGAAATGTTAGCACCCATGACAACGGTGACAAAAATATAGTGCAATCCAATGCAACAACAACAAGCCCTATCATTGTGTAGTGCCCCCTCCACTCATAGAATATTTCCTTGCTCTACCCTAGATGGTTTGCATGGATTATTAAAAATGCTCGTGTCGGGTTGTCATTTTGGCCTCGTTCAAAGTGATCATGAAATCAAAGATAACATTAAAATAATTTAAACATTTGAGATAGTAAAATAATACGGATAAGTTTGAAGTTCTCCTTACGCAGATCGACCGTTCTAAACCCGTGGAGTGTCTCTATGTCTATGATTGTGTGGTAATGCCATTATTCTTGTGATTCATTCAGCTCTAGAGCATTTTCGATGCTTGAGTTTGAAATATGCATATATATTTTATAGCTTTAATGTTGATTTAACTAAATCGTATTATGTTATCATTAAAGGTAATCATCGTAATTTTCAAGTGAAAATAACTACATGATAAAAATAAGTGGCGTATCGAGGAGTGATTGAGGTTTTGGTTAAATCAAATTTTAAAATAATAAAATAAATCATGAAATTAACAATAGAAGGGAATTTAAGTAAATCATAAAATATTATTAATATTCCTAAATTCTCCCAAATGCTTGGGGCTTGTGCCAACCCCTTTTCAAGGAATGAAATAATGAAAATTTTGGTGCTTGTGAGAATGTTTTATTCAATGTTTGGGCATACATGAGAGGATGTTGGAGATTTTTTTGGGACAGATGATGTTTTACATTTCAAATTTTGATTTTCCATCGAAGCTTAAGGGAGAGGGAATGTTTTTTTGTTAATTATTACATCTGTTGTTCCTTGCTAGCTTGAGGAAGCTCCAATGTTACCATATTCTTGTTAGTAGATCTACGGTGGTTGTGTGGTTGGGTTGTTTGGTGCTCTCAAAATGTGCAAATGGGATGTTTGGCACGAGGTATTAGCACTCCCTAAAATAACAATGTTGTTTCACCAAATGCAATAAATTGGATTCCCAATCGACCCATGCATGTGTTCCATCTTATCTATGTTGTACTATGAGCCTTAAACATGGGTTTAAATGTATGCCAAACATTGGGAAGGAGGGATTATTGTCATATGTGTGTGTTACAAGTTCTTGGGAGACAAATTTTCAAACGTGGAAGCATGTTGGTGGCATAAGCGGTGCCTAAACATGACACTTGGACTATTTTGTGAGATGCCTTAGTGGGATTTGGCGTTCAAAGCCTACAAATGGTTGTTTCATAAGCACAAAAATGTTTTGTTAAAAATAAGCCTTTTGTTTCTTTCAAACAAATGTGATTTGTTAGGTGTAAAGCCAATCTATTACGACCTTTGTCGGCACACACCCTTGTCTATGCCATAATAACACTTTGAAATTGGGCATAGACATAATCCAAGCATTTAGAGGAGGGGTTTTTTTGTATCGATTCTGAAGTGCACAAGTAGATAAACAAGCAAAATGTGGAAGCACAGATAAGGCACATGCACAGTTTGATAAAATGCCTCAAAATAATAAACAAAATATGTTCTCGTGGACATCACGGATTGCATGTTTAATATAAAACATATTTGATGAAAAGGATTTGGAAATTTCAAGCTCAATCCAATTTTGATAGGTGTAAAACTAGACACGATAACCTTTATTGTTGTCATCCTAGCTTGCACCGGGGGAGTTTTTAAACGAGTGTATGGACATTTTTTTATTAAAAATTGGAATGATACTGAGAGAAAATACCATGGCCTCTACGTATGTGTAGTCCTTTTATTTCCACTCAAGCGTTATATGGGCCGACACCTCATTTAGTCCGAACTAAACACTCACCAAGTGCACGCAGCTACCAAGTCCCTCATTCGTGTGTGTTTGTTAAGATGTTAGCATGCATACTTGTCAAAATATGCAAACAAGTATCCATTCACATATAAATAATCATTACATTCAACTCACTTTGGAAACACATAGAATAAGGAAACAATCAATCCCTATAACAATTAATATTACCAATTGAACCGTGTAATCTCATACTCAGATCCATTGACAACCAAAATCCAACCACAACCTGTCCATCAATAAATAGAATTCATTACATAATGGTAGCTAAATACAAAACCACCAATGTACTAATGCATTGGATCACGCGCACAAAGTATCAAAACAACATGTCCTCACTTGGAACATAATAGATCTTAAGTACTAAGAACTCTCTAAAACACTAACCTATAACAAGTATATATATAGGGCAAGGAATTTCGCTTCACCACCCATGCACTCTCCTAATAATAGGTGTGCCAAAAAATAGCCATGCGTACTATACATGCATGCTTTACATAATAACTAATAATAGACTATCCTAAGAATATTTTGCTTTAATCTTATTAATAGCTAAATCCATGCATGTGCTTTAATCCTCAATCTACATGTGTCTTTATCCAAAATTAGCCTTTACTTGTTTGCCAAGTTAGCCCACTTTTATCCTTTTCTTGGTCGGCACTCCATCTTTACTTTTCCTATTTTTAGCTCAACCTAGAAAATCGGCTAAGTCATGCGTTAACCCCTATGCCTGCATGTTATCCCATCTCCCACTTGTGTGCGCCTTCCTACGCGCTACCATGATTCTTCCATGTGCACTCACTGTATAGCCTTTACTATCTTATACTTAGTCAATTTTCCAACACAATCTCTTTATCAAAAATTCGAGATCCTTGCTTCTACCGATAACTTGTTCGGTGCATTGCATGTTTGTTCATTCGAAAATAATAGTGTTTCAATCCCTCGTAATGTTTCATTTGGCAAATACTTAGGTTTGGTCTCTATCAATGATTTCACAATGACCTCAAACGTTTACTCCTCCATATGTGATTGATAGGCCCATGAGATCATCTTTTTGGTATGTGGAAGGGCCTCGTTCTTTTCAAAGGATGACCAACAGAAGAGATCCTTTGTGGCCACTGAACTTTAATATCATGCACATAAAACTTTCGAAGGATCATCAATATATTGTATTATAAGATTATGGGATGTATGCTTCAACTTTCTCCCTTTTCCATGGGGCTTCGTTGGTATATCCAGCGCGAGGACCCTCCCGTACCTATTTCTCCTTCATCTTACTTATTTTATTCCTCTTCATCTCACCTAACTTCATGCTCGGTATTGTGCTCAACATCGTGCTCTATTTCCTCGAGCTCTCCTCATGTGCCTTATATAAGGGGCTTGCCATGACCTTCTTTGTACTTATTCTCTGTCCTCTCGATTTTCATTCAATTATGGGCTCTTCTCATGGTGTGCGTTGCATTTTCCTCATCTAAATCCTCTAGAGTGTGGATTAGTGGAGATATGTGAGGCATATCTTCTCCAGACTTCTCTGCCTCCTCAATTTCTTCACTTGAAACCACCTTGGGTTTCTTCTTCACACGCATCTTCTTTTTGGGACTTGGCTTTTCGGTGACTTAGGGGTTGTAGAAAATGTACTTGTGCCCTTCCCAATTTCCTCGCATCGCTCTTCTCCTTCACCTGTCTTCTTATTCTTCTTCCTTGAGGGAGGGGCCTCTTCATGGGTCCTCTTGGTTCCCATGACTTGTCTTCCCTTAGGTGCTTTAGGGATCTTTAAGTCATTCTCCACATACTTCCCATCAACCATCCTTGGCTTTAAGTAGATATAAATTTTTGCGGCCTCCCGATTTCCAACTACCGAGTAATTGAGTTGATATTGATATCATTGTCTCTACATAAGTGCATTTGTCAGGAAAGACATACGTCTTTCGCAATGTATGATATTAAAAATATACTTTATTTGCATCGAACTTCAGTTTGCATATTCAGTGAAATCCGTACACTGATGCTTGGAAGTATCGCGTTGTAAAAGAAAATGAGAGTTTGCACCAAGGACTCTTTGTTCCATCATTCAAATAAAATCCGCCAAGGTAGAAATGTTGATAAACAAAAAACTCTGCCTTCCCTTCCAACTCCGAAGGTAACTCACTTAGAATGTGCCATTCTTTTCTAAATGCCTCACACATGTGTTTATGCCATTTGTCCTCCCTTACCTTGTAGGCATTATTCATCCCGTCGCATGTATAATCGGTGAACCTCTTTGCAGGGGATTTGTCTTTTGGGGGAACTTCCACATTTTCTCATTTGGCCCATCTGACACCCCAATCTCTAAGAATACAATTAATAAGACTAATGTGCCAAAATTGATTTTATCTCTAGCGCACACTTCCTCGAATATCTCGTAGTAATAAATCTAGCAAGGTTGTAGTCAGTTCCCTTGGCCATCTTCTTTGCGATGTGAAGCCATCTCTTATTTACGTGTGTCCAATGTTCTTGCACTTCCAAATTTTTGATAAGTCATGTGACCATTCCGACAACAAGGTCAATAAGTTTGGATATATCCATAGTGGGACCTCCTTGTTGATACTTCAAGGTGGAGGCAACGATCTTCACCCCATCATCATCCTCTGGAGTCATTATGATTTACGCCCCGAGCTCGGGAGGCCAGTAAATTTTCCAATCAAGTGTGTGATAAGGCACATCCTTCTTCTTGCAAAATAGAAATAGTCCTCATGGAATCGCGACATAAGCCACTGATAAAGTCACCTAGGCTTACCAAAATAAGGGAGCTCATAGAGTGAAGGGCTCCCATGTTGCTCAAAACTTGGTGTCACGTATCATCATAAATGGGCTTATCATCCACGGTCCTCTCACTCATTCTCCGAATCAACTCAATTTCTATTTTGCACTTGTTGGAATCTGAGCGATGGTTGAAATTGCTAATAATCATCTTCCTAACATGGGACACCCAATCCTGCCCCATAATGACACCTTCTGGTATTGCATCTCTAAATACCACTCTTCTTGTATGGCCTTAACCACGGGCTTCACCTTGCCTTTTCCCTTCACCTTGGGTGACACCAGTAGACACCAAATTTGGGTCACACTCCCTTGGTCCCCTTCACTTAATTAACGTAACGCATTTAACTAATCATGACCCCTTCATCCCATATTAATATTCATCCTCACATTATTAATTAATTTAATTAATTTAATTAAGTTAATTTCATCCTCACACCTCCACCTCATCCTGGACCCATTCTAGGGGCATTTAACTCACAGTGACCAAGTCATCACTCTCAAGACCGAGTCATCACTCCCAGGCCTTTGAGTCACTACTTGACCTAACTAACTAAGAATTCTTCCTAAACCTAACTGGACTTCTTCTAAGATCTTCATTCCTTCTCTCACATGAAATTTACTTCCTTAAGCAGACCCAACAAGGAAAACACACCAAATCTGGGAAGATCTGCTTATTTTTGGCAAATAAGACTATTTCACCCTAACCGATGTTAGTTTATCCTTGGACGATGTTGGTCACCTAAAATGCCATCGATTACTTTATATAGAATTTTACAACCCTTTACCACGTTGGTCATTCAATTATTGGAGCATGATTGCATTCAAGCATGAATCTTCAAGCCCTCCTGCATCCAAACGACGAACACACACAACCACAATGCAAGACAAGCAACCGGTTCTCCTTCGAGAACGTGGGAATACTCACGGAAGCACACATGTTGTACTTCTGCGGCGTATCGACCTAGGCATCTCTTCTTTGATCAACCACCAACCACCTCCACTCACAAGATCTACAACATACCAAGTAAGTATTGTGATTTTATCATTTGTGCTTATTCAAGTATAGATCTTTTATTTCTATTTATGTATTTCATTATTTCCATTACTCGTATATCACCTTCTTCCCACCAACCCACTATTCAACCATCCCAAGCCTTTACACCCTTTCCAACCTCTTTTTCAAAGCATACCCGAGTCTTCTTAACAATATCATGACCTTATCAACACCACCTTCACTCTCTGTGCAATCACAAAGAGGTCCAAACTCCTATTTTTAACATTTGAACTGAATTTCCCCTACCGACACCGGTTAGCCAACCAGCATCGGTCTATCTCCTATACCGACATTGGTTGACCAACCGATACCGGTCTCTAAGACTGGTAATTTTTCCTATAACAACGAGTTAACAACTTCCCCAAAACAACTCAAAACCTTTCCTAATTTCACCTAGACCTCACCTACAACCTCTGTTACACCCTAAAACCTAAACCAACCTATTAATTGTACATATTTAATTCTAACCATTTCTGTTGAGTTAAATTCACTTGTTGTATGTTAATAAGAGATACCTAAATCTTATCAACTACAATAGGAACTATTATTTCTTACATTAAATTGTATTAAATAGAGGATTGACAACCATTCGAGGAAGCATCACGCTTCCCGGATCTAGCCTTACTAGGTAGTCCTCTGACTCTTGTTATTTAATACTATTTGGTGGTCTTGTTATGTTTCTTATACATGTCATTCCTCCTAGCCAAAAGGAAGCTCACAGAATCAACTTGGATCAAAAAACTCTATAGCGCGCGCCTTCTACTATCCACATAACACGTATTCCTCCTATGCTCATTACCCACTTATCTATTTTATCACATTTACTTTTGAGGGGAAACAGACATGGTTGTTGGTTTCCTTGGTGTCATGTCTTAAAATTGCACAAAAGATATATCCCCTTAACTTATACCTTTGTGCCCTGTGTGCCTATAATTTCTTATTTCCAACCATATGTGCTTTGAATATTCTTCTTACCTTGTTCTCTTTAATAAAATTTGTGCCCTAATTCTGCAAACCCTAGCCAAAGAACCCTGTAAACCCTTCTCTTATCACCAATAAACTTCCATGCCACCCTCAAGCCTCAAACTTCCTTCTGAAGGAGCTCTCTTATTTGGATGTGCTCTCACTTTGATCTGGTTCGACAATTCTTTAGGTTTGCACGCAAATTTGCATCAAAATGCACCAATTTTCTCTTTACAACTTCCTAATTTTTTCACGAGGTAAGTTGAAAATAAACTTACCCCGATGCCCCTTTTAAAGATTTCTAATTTTTTATCGCATTAATTGCTCCTCACCTACCATTGTATCTTGTATTTTAAATTATGCTTTTATGTTTTTGTGTTTTTTCCTCTAATTTATTTTGTGCACTATCTATAACCTTTTGTGCGCTCACTACTTCCCGTGTCATAGACCTCCTTATGTGTGCTTCCCTACGCTATAGTACATAACCCTCTACGTCATATACCAAGTAGTTTATCACGTTGTAACCTACCTCACAAGACATTGCCTGATTTTTCCTTGTGTGGTCACCAACCCGAGAACATTTTTACCATCACCATCCTTCTCAAAGACCTATAACACCTTTTTCCTTCCTTTTGTGCGTACCTCGCAACCAACATCTCACCTTTACACTAAAACACACATATCTTCATCAACTTCACCACTTGTCTAAGCATCAACAATATCTCTTTTTTGCGCACTTGCACCTGGTTCACCTCACACTAAAAGTATGTGCGGCCTCATGCATGAACTCAATAGATAGTAATCAACTTCTGCGTGCAAGCACACTTATTACAACAAAACAAGGAAAAAAAAAACTAAAATGCAAAAACAAAACATGAAAGGGAAACCTAATCTAAGTGGAAATATTGCCTTATTACAAACACCAAGAAGGTTATTTATAGTAGGGCTTCAACCTACTCCCATTAAAGTAACCAAGCAACATGGTGTCATCCAACGCTTGCAACTGACATGTGTTTGATTCAAGTATCTTGGTTACTATAAAAGGTCCCAACCAATACACCTTCAACTTTCTTGGGTAGCAAGCAAACTTGGAGTCATAGAGAAGGACCATCTTGCAACCTGCAAACGTCTTATTCTTTATGTTCCTATTATGTCAGGCCTTATATCGTGCCTTCTCAGTCTTCTAGATCCAACGCCTCAATTACACGCCACTCATATAGTTGCATCAGTTTCTAAATGCGCTCCTTAATAACTTTCTCATCATCTAATACACCTGCACGCGTAAAGGTATGAAAACATGAATTCCACGAGTAGTACCGCCTCTGCGCCAAAAACCAACTGAAAGGGCGTGGCCTTATTCAATATTTTATAAGTAGTCTTATAAGCCCAAAGTACAACTGACACTTTATCATCCCAATCCTTTCTTCCAACATAAAAATCTTCGTAAGAGTTTGTCCCAAAATCTTGTTGAAAGCTTCTCCAATACCATTAGATTGAGGGTGATAAGGGGAGGTTTTATGGTTCACCACCATAAACTCTGCCAATAGAATTCTAATTGTCTCATTTAATAAATGAGTTCCTTTATCACTAGTCAAGCTTAATGGATAGCCATACCTACTAATTACATTCTCCCAAACGAACCTTGTTGTTGTGGTGCAGCAGCGAATCCTTTGTAGGAAAACCCTATTCCCACCTTGTCAGATAATTTGTACATGTAATAATGTAGCACGCACCAGTCCTACATGTGGGTGGTATAATAGGTCCCACAAATTCAATGGCCCTCTTCTCAAAAGGTTCTGCACTTGCAATTGGTTTAAGTGACATCTCATCTCTACTTCGAGGCTTTCCACCTCTTTGATAATGATCACATGCCTTAACAAACACCTTAGTGTATTTTTACAAAGTCTCCCACCAAAGACCAACCATAAGGATCTTGTGCGCACTTGCATCAGATGCATAGTGCCCTCCTACAATCCCTCCTTGAGCTTCCTCCATAAAGGTTTCATGCTCATGCTCAAGTACACATCGGCGCAATACCTCATCTCTGCCCATTTTTTACAAGTCTCAACCAATAAAATGATAAGGTGTTGCGTGTATGTGATATGCTTTATATCCAATGCCTTCATTCCTTCAGGCGCCAACCCTGTGCGTAAAAAAACTATTATATCCTCCAAATCTATGGGTGTGTGGTTCAACCTAAATAATTGTGCATCAGGAATTATGTCCTCAATACTCTGCACATCCTCACCAAAATTGATTCTTGATAGGTGATTAGGCCCTGAGTTGTTGTTTCCTAGCTTTATAACAAATGTGAAATCAAACTCCTGAAAGAGAAGTATCCACCTGAAAATGTATCCGTTTAAAATAGGCTTGTTGACCAAATATTCTAATGCCATATGATCTATATAAAAGATAAACAAAGTATCCAACAAGTATTATCAAAACTTATGAAGCGTGTAGATCATAGATAGTGCCTCGTGCTCAAGTGGTAGTGTAATTTTTCTCTGTTGGTGTCAACTTTCTACTTGTAAAGCATATGGGGTGATCCACATTTCCATCTCTAGGTTGTCTAAAACTACACCAATAGTCATACTAGAAGCATCAACATGCACATGAAAGGGTTTGTTCCATGAAGGAAAACACAAGATAGGTGTAGTGGTAAGATTCTCCTTCAATGTCTCAACTGCTTGTTGTTGCGCTTCACCCCAATGAAATTTCCCTTTCACTTTAAGAAACTCTTCCAGGGCGTGTCAATATTTCCATATCCCTTAATAATTTTTCTATAATACCCAGTATTCCCCAAAAATCCACGCACTTCACTTTGATTGGTAGGTTCTTCTAAACCCAAAATTGCTACAACGTACGCGGGATCCACCAACAATCCTTCTTTACAAATTATATGTCTAAGCAATGTGCCAAAGCGTGTAGCAAAAATACACTTGTTAATATTAAGATAAATGTTCAACTATCTGCATATTTCAAACATCAACCTAAGATTATCACAGTGATCCTTAACCAAGCCATAGAAAGTCCAATTATTAAGGTAAACCTGCAAGAACTTATGAATGAATTCATAAAAGTCATGTACAAAAATGCGTGAAAACATAGTGTTGATCTCGCATTTCTAGCTTCCTATCCAGATGAGTGTACGAGTAATCAAGAAACATGAAACAACGTTGAGTATACAAAGGCTTAGTACCTTGGAGATGACGATGGATGATATGGGCACAAAGTTGATATCGGACTCCTTAGTGTGATCCCAGCAAACCTGCAACTCACATACACTAGGAAAATAATGATTAGAGATTTTATGTGGGGGCTGCCTAACAAAGTAGATCCAGGAAGCGTTAACTTCCTTGGTGGCTGTCAACCCCATGCGATAAGAATAATAGTACAATAGCGTCCAAAACAGATGACATACAAATTGATAAATAAAAGAACCTGGATGGTACCGATGTGCAAAAAAATTACTGATCTGATGCGTGCAACATGAATCTCATCATATGAACCCAAATCACGAGCAGAATGTCATGGAAATCCTACATGCTATCACCTAGATAGAATAATAATGATATTATAAAATGACTAAAATCTCACAACATTCACCTGAATTTTCTTCCCCCTGCCTTCTTATCCAGGGTCCTTGAAATATGGGGAAAAACCCATATTCATAGATTCGATGTGAGGTTAAACTGTAGGTTAAATGATACCCAGGGTTGAGTAAAGTAACATGAGTTAGGGATATGATGTGATCATGTGGGGAGCATGATTGACATGGTGGGTGAGATAAAGATTCCATTTTAAAAAGAAGGTGTCAAATGGGTGTATTAATACCCATGAATTAAATAATTTGTGAAGGATGGGGATATGCCAAAAGTTGAATTATCAAATGGGTCTACATGGAGCCCATTTGATAATTAATCAAATAATGTGAGCAAATAAATAATATTTTATTTAATTTAAGAGAAAGAGATGCGAGAATGGAAATTGGATGAATGTGAGATGACGGAGGGGGGCGCTATACCAAAAATAGGTGTCTACATTTGCCCCTTTTTGTTGAGTGGGTTGTGATAGCAAGCCACGAGACAAAAAAAAAAGGGTTAGATGAGATATGTATCCGAGGATGGATGAAGACATGACCAAAGGCAAAATGCCTCAGGCAAAAAAGGATCGCAGTAACAATAAATAAAAATATGGCGGTGACTCCAATATCACATTGGTAGAGGACAATTGCGGTCTCAACGGAGACAACCAACAAATTTCTACAGACCAGTGAGTGGGTGAAGACCACTTCAGTATGGATGTAAACCAAGATGACCAATGGGTCATAGGAAAACATCAAAATATGTGTAACTAAATGCGAAATATGTGCACAATCCTTTTTCTGGAGGAATCATGAAAAAAATCATGCATTTGTAAAAGGGACGAGGATGAAGATAATGATGCCCCAACAGAGGACACGAGAAGGACACAAAGTGAGTTATATGTGTTGACAAGTATATGGATGAAAAGATGCCCCAACATAAGACATAGATGGAATAATCATAAATGTGGACAAGATGAGCAGATAGGATAGAAATCTGAGATAAAATGCCCTAAAGATGTGATAAATATGATGGTAATCATGTTTCATAGGAAAGATGCATAAGTGTTAGCAAATTAGAAGATAAAAGCAATCCTACTTGTTCGGTAAGTAGGATAAGAAGTCAAGATACTTTTGTGACAAAACAAAAGTAGAGAAAATATTCATGGAAGAGTACAAAATCAGATAGGTGTTGGTCATTATGGTATCCTCCAAGACAAAAATGTCCTAGGAAGATGGGATGATAGATGATAGAGATAAGAGAAAGCGGACATGGTTGAAGTAGAAAGGACATGGTGGAGGAGAGGGATCAAATAGTAGAGAAGGATGATAAGAGAGGTGAGAAGATAGATGAAAGCACAAAAGAGAGAGAATAATATTCAATAAGAGGGTAGTGGAAAAAGATAAAGGGGAAATAAATAGGTAAGGTATGAGGGACTTGGAGAAAAAGAAAATAGAGAAAGAGAGGAGGAGAAGAAGGGAAGGAGGAAGTCTAAACAAGAAGAAGATGAGGTGAGAAGGGAAAAGAGATTAGAAGGGAAGGTGAATGTATACGAAGATATATCATAGTAAAGAAGCAACAGATATAATAAAGAGGATAAATGGTGAAAGAAAGAAATGATGAAGGACAAAGAAGAAGACAAGAAAATGACAGAAGAAGGGATGAAAGGGAGATGGAGATCAAAATAGAGGGAGAGAAAGAACGGATCACGAAAGAGATGAAAAAACTGAGAAAGAAAAGTTGTGAAGAATATGAGAGAAGGATGATTGGAGAGATGAATATGTATAGTAGGATGGAAAGATGAAGGAGATGAAGAAGATGAAGAAGTTAAAGAAGATGGGGAAAGAGGTAGAATGGAAAAGAGAAAGAAAGGCACTATGAGGAGCTAGGAAGATAGGGGTGGTAGAGAAAGAAGCTTAGTAATGGGGAAATGAAAATAAGAGGGAAAGAAGAGATGATAGAGCCAAAATAGGAAAGGAATTGAATATGAAACAAAATGCATGGAAATGCATGTGGATGGTGAGATGATTAAGAAGATGGGACAACGTGGTGAGTCAGGTTATCAATGGAGAAGTAAGATGAAAGTGTGAGGAGAAGAGGAGGTGAAGATGATACAAATGAAATGAAAGAAAAATAGGGGTAGAAAGGAGGAGAGGACAACAAAGAAAATGATGCAAAGGCAGTATGTGATGAAGACAATAGAGATATTGAAAAAGGTGAAGGGAAGATGAAAAGGAAATACTAGCGAGAGGGATGTTAGGAGAAATCCTTCGATAATGATTAGAGGGCACAAAAGGAAAAAGGGAGGAAGAGAAAATGGAGGAGGTAAAAAAGAGTGAACCGATATTAGTAGAATGGGGAGAATGAGTTTTAGGAGAAGTCCACCGATAATTCTTAGCACGAGAATGGAAGCTGATGATGACATAATGTTAGATGAACAATGATAATGATGAGTAAATATGGTGATAGATATGGGGAAGTATTCTAGAAAATGGACCAGAAAGAGTAAAGAAAGGAGGGCTAACGATATGTAAGAAGATAAAGGCGAGGAGAGAATGCAATGGATGAGGATGTGGATGAAGATGATGGAAGTAAAGATGAAGGAACAAGACATAGTAAGAGAGGGTATGAAGTAGTTAAGCTGGATTTTAAATGAGGGATGATGGAGATGATATTTGAGGAAGTTTGAGATATTTTGTGTGAGGAAAAAGAGAAGGGAAGAGGATGTGTTTGTGGGGAATGAAGAAAAAATATGGATAATGGGAATATGAAGGAAAGAGGAAAGGCAAGGAGATAGATCATTCTTAAGAGAGACTCTTAAGTAAGATCACCATGCCGTAGGAATGGTTAAGTAGGATCGCCAAGCCGAAGAAGAAGAATGATGAAAATACTGAGCGGTGTATACCAAGACGAACATGAAGTGAAAGGAGGTAATAACAAGGAAACAAAGGAGTGTGACATGAGTGGATGGAGGAATGTATGCAATGTAAGATGGAGAGTGTAAGGATAATTCTTAATTAGGATGCCTATGTTGTATGAGTGATGATGTCGAGCGTTAAGCATAAGTTGTATGAGTGAAGATGTTTCTAGCGTTGAAGGGAACAAAAAACAATGAAGGAGTTTCTACAACTGACAAGATCTTAAGAAAGAGCTGCATTGTGATTAAGAAACCTATGTGGAATGGGTGATTAAGTAGGATCGTCAAGCCAAAAGAAGAATGAAAAGGAAATGGAACAATAAAATAGATGGCAGTAAAAGGATATTAAGAGAAAAACACAAAAATAATGGCCTAGGTGGATGACACGTGAAGTATCGAACAAACAACGGAGAAGGACAAGTGGGTGAGAAGAGCAATGGAGAATGAGATGAGGTGAATTTTAGGAGAAAATTGGGTTGATAAAGAGGGCTAGGAGGAAGGAATGGTCAACAGACATGATCACGAATGAGACCTTGTCCAGAATGACAGGTCTACCTCGAGTAGGGTTTCGTGTTGCGGGGGAATTACGTAGATGTGCCAAGCTGGGGATGAAAGGTTTATGATGATGAAGAAGATGATGTCAATGCCAGATGACAAACAAAAATAAGAGCGATGAAAAATAAAATTGGTGGGTGATTGTAGAGAAGAGAAGGATGATGCGAAAGAATGGATGGAGAAAGATAACATTGGTCATGGTGGAGGATGAGAAGTTGCTGATAATGGATGCTACTTGAGAGATAATCTCAAGTAGAATTCACAAACTGCAATGGAGATCAAGTAGAATTCCCAAACCAAATAGTGTATTAAAGAGAGTGTGTAGAAATAATAACAAACTTCATAGATTCGTGGAGGATATTGATAGGGGACATCCTTAAAAAAAAGAAATATGGATGTATATTTTATGATATAAAATTTGATTATAATTGTAATAAAATATGATTTTGATGAGATGGGTGTCACATAACCATAGCAAGGGCCATGTAAGAAAGTTATGCTTTTAACCGAACAAGAGGTAAACAAGAAAGGTACTACTCAAAGCATTGCACTTGTAACCGATAATAGGTGTTAGTACATAACTAATGAGATTTGATTATATTACAAGACCAAGAGGAAGATATGGATGAAATATTCTCATAATCTTAATGTCGACATGATGAGGGATTGGAGATGTATCTTGTACGTGGGAAGAAGGCTCTCCAAAGATGGTATTCCTTAAGTCTATGCCCTAGCTCTGGGAAAGGAAAAGAACAATAATAGAAGAAAGTTGATCAATGCGGGAAGCTTTCTGAATGCCATAACAACAGAGTAGCCATCCTTCGAGGGTATGGTCTACTATATATACAACATAAATGGCGAGGATGATAGCATCCTTCGAGGGATCGGTCTATTTTAATACATAACGTAGATGACAAGAATAATATAATAGCCGTCCTTCAAGGGATCGGTCTATTTCTTTTGATTTTGATTTGATTTTTAATTTGTATATGTATCTCTTTTTTATGAACAACTGTCCTTCGAGGGATCAGTCTGTTTTTGGATAACTTTTGACTTTTTTTTTGCATGTATGGATATTAGCTTTACATGGGGGAGAGTTGGGGATAGCGAAGTAAACCACTTAGGAGGGGATAATGATGGTACAGAGACACCCCAATACCCTTTACATGGCTGTAATAGGAGAATGAGAAGGTAATGGATGTAATGATTACGAGATTCTCACCGAATGGGAGAACTTATCCATATTGAATATGCTATAAGTAGAGTCCATTGTACTTATATTCAAGGTCATGACTGGTAGTGATGGTAGACCACATGATTCAAAATCATTACAATGATAGATGGAAGGGGATAATGATGGAGGAATGATCTAAAGATATGCCTAAGTGCTCATTGATAGATATGCTAACAATAGTCTAGTTACAAGTGCAATGGATTAAGAGGCTCTATCTCTTGGTTTACTACCAAGGGAGAGAAGACATTAAAGTTACGACAAGATGAGAGCTTGCAAAGGATTAGATGTGATAGACAAGTAGGAAATAAAACTATGTCCTTAAGGAAGCAAAAATATGACCACAATGGTGGGTTTTGATGAAAATAAAAGGTGCCCCAAGAGAGACAAAAATATGGCCACAATGGTGGGCTTAAATGGAAATATGGTCCCTCAACGGAAGGACAAAAATGGCCACAAAAGTGGACTTAATGAAACAGATGGTGCCCCAAAAGAGACACGAATATGGCCACAATGGTGGACTTTAATGAAGATGGAAATATGGTCCCTCAAAGGAAGGACATACACGGCCTCAAAGGAGGACTTTGATAACACACTCATGGCCACAAAGGTGGAATTTGAAAAAGATAAAAATATGGTCCCTCATGGAAGGAAAAACATGGCCACAACAGTGGGCTTAAGATAAAAATAAATGATCTTCAAAGGGATAGATGCATATGGCCACAAAAGTGGGCTTAAAATGGGGTGGATATTTGGAGGGGGTTAGCTTAGATCAGATGGATTTGGATGAGGTAAATAAAACAATGTCAAGGAGTAAATCCCCCGACATCAAAGAGGAGTTGTTTAGATATGAAATGAGTTAACATGAATGATATGCTTAAGGACGAGGGGAGGCTACTCCTCAACAAAAAAAGATTATATCACTATTGTAAAATTAGATGTGGACAGGTGAAAGAGATTGGATGATGATAACCTTAGATTTGGATCAGGTAGATGCATTGGGGATCATAGGAAAACAATGTTGATGAATAAGGGAGGACCTTCTGTATGAGTAACATGCGAAGGAGAGATGTTAATGGAGGATGGAAGAGAAGACTTAGAGACTTTGATAGATGTGGAATTAGTTGTGGATAAAATAGTAGAGGGACAATCCTCAAAAATATCATCTCTTTCAATGAGATCATGAATGATAGTCTGAAGGGCCTTACAACACTCAGTGTCATGACCCGGGGTACGATGGTAGGCACAACTAAGGTGGGGATCAAACCACGATGACTTCCTACTATTTGGGTTAAATACCTTGACAGGTGGGAGCGTGATGGTGGAAATTTGTAATAAGTGTTGAAGGGTTTCATATTAGTATATGTATTTTCTTTGGACTTGGATTGGGATGCAAATGCTTGGGATGTGGTTGTATGAGTTGTCTTGGAGGATTGTGTCATGTCGTTCCATAATTTTGAGTCGAATCTCGAGGGAATGCTGGATATTTTTGATTTTGGTTGGTAGAGTGATTGTGATGCCTTAGATGGAGATTGATATTGCCCCAAAACAGATGATGTATATTTGGTATTCATTGGTGAAATGTCTATCTTCTTTTGGGGACACACAAGAGATTTTTGTGGACGTGTACCAAGGTTCTTGGATTTGGATTGCGAAGAAGCATTCTTGGGAGATGTGACACTGATTTCAATCGGAGAGTCTGAAGGTTGTGTCATAGTTGATACAGGTGAATGGATTGGTATTTTCATGATGGATGTGGGAGTATCTATAGATGAGACGGGAGGAGCATCTGAAGTTGCTGCTAGTTGAAGTGCTTTCCAATGTTCTTCAAATGATGTGGAATAAGAAGATGGTGTGTTCACATTCACACTAGTTGATGTGATTGGCATGAGTAGAAGTGTGGAAAGAGGAACTGAGATAGAATCAATAGATGGTAGGATAGGCAAAGGTGGAATAGATGAGGATGGGGGAGTATTAGGAAACCCGATGGATGAGGATGTAGAAAGATGAGTTGTATTCATTTTGGATGGGGAAGGATGTTCCTCCTGAGTGAGGAAATCATCTTCCTTAATGAGGTCATGGACGATGGTCTGAAAGGCCCTACACTGCTCAATGTCATGGCCTGGAACATGATGATAGGTAGAGAAAATGCAATTGGGATTGAACCATGGAGGTTTCCTACTATAAGGATCCCAATGTCTAATGGGAGGAAGAGTGATCACAGAGATTTGAATTAGATGTTGAAGGATATCTGCATAAGACCTGATCGAAGTGTCATAGAAGACCACTCTTATGGGTTTTAAGATGATGTTTTGGCTTGGATTTAGACATGGAACTTTGGGATATCGACGTATGAGCCGATATAGGTGCTGAGGATGGGGATGGATTGCATTGCGGTTTTAATGTTTTGGTTTCAGTTTTAGTGTTAGTTGATGATTCAGGGTCACGTGAACCGGACTGAGGAGGTACTTGAATAACTTTGATGGAGAATGAAGGATCCTCTTTAAAATATTCTTCACTTGGAGGTGACATGATTGTGGAAGTGTGTGAAGAATGAGGGGACATTTGCATTTGGATAGATGAGGTCAACAATGTAGATGTTGAAGTGGAAGGAATAGATTGGTTTGGTTTGGGAAGGATGCATCCTTCCTTAATGAAGTCTTGAATAATGGCTTGAAATGCTCTGCAATGTCGGATATCATGTCCAGGGGTGTGATGATATGCACAAACAAGGCTGGAATTAAACCACGGTGGCTTCTTACTACTGGGGTCAAAGGCCCTAATAGGTAGAAGTGTGATTGTAGAAATTTGTAGCAAGTGTCGGAAGACCTCAATACATGATTCGACCACAACGTTAGGAGGTGCTTTGTCTATGTAGAATTTCTTGGTCTTTGGAGAAGGAGTGGATGTTTGAGATAATTCAGATGTTGAAGACAAAGTTTGAACATGTTTATGTCTTGGTGGCTGATAGCAAGTCGTGATTTTCATAGTGTTGGATGATTTTAGTTGAAGGGGTTTGGGGTTGGATTGTTTAGAAGAAGGAATATGATTTTCCTGTATAAGGGAATCTTGAGGCAATATTTGAGAGGTTCCATCCTTGGGAGGAATGACAATAATTTCTACCGGAGGATCCAGGAGGTGGTACTGATAGAGATGTAGGAAGGGATATTTGTTCGTTGGAATCTAAAGAAGGTGAACATTGATTTGGTCACACTGATGAGGTAGAGATATTATTTGAAGTTGAATCCAGTTGAAGATCTTTCAAAGATTCTTCAAATGATGTAGGAGGGGAGGAAAATGTGGATGTGGTCTCAATGATTGATGTAATAGGTGCATGCATTGGGATTGGATCTATGGTTGACATTATGGGTAAAGATGAAATAGATGTGGGTGATGGAGTGTATGAGGTATGTTCAGATGCGGAATTAATAGTGGATGTGGGAAGAGGTGTTGAGGTGAATGTAGATAGGACCGAGGTTGGTATGGGGGTGAGGGTTAATGGAATGAAGAAAGGGGGAGCTTCTAGTGAGGTGGATATGGTGGGTGATGAAGAAGGTAAATCTGTGGATGGATATGGATTTATACCAACAATATGTATAGTATTTATGGTGTGGGTATTGGGCACTGGCGATGTAGAAGCAGTGATGGTTTGACTTATCAATGTGGGTGTATGGTTTGGAAATGGTTGTTTAAAAATATCTAGTGGTCGATTGGGTGACGCATTTGGGTTATCCACTTGAAGTTCTCCCTGATCGATGAGTCTTTGGACCGAATCCTTGAAAGTATGACATCTCTCTATGTCGTGTCCTCGGACTTGATGGTACTTGCAGTAATGGTCTTCATGATACCACATAGGTCTTGGTCTAGATTCGTCAACTGGTTGGATAGGTGGCAGCATGATCAAATGTGTTGTGATTAACTTGTCAAAGATGGTGTTGTATGATTCTCCCAGAGGAGTATAATTGGGCGTTGGTCGTGTAAATCGTTGTTGGGCTCCTGTAGTAGATGTAGGTGTAGGAACTGGGATTGGGTCTATGGTTGGTATTATGGGTAAAGATGGAATAGATGTGGATGAGGGAGTGGATGGGGTATATTGAGGTGTAGAATCAATGGGGGATGCTAGATGGACAATATTAATTGAATAAGAATTAAAATCGTGTGGTGTGGAAAGTAGAAATGGATTTTTCTAATGGTGGATTTGGGAAGATTTGTTGGAAGATATCCAAGAGTTGAGATTGAATTGGTTGGGAGGTTGTGTAATGTTGGGAAGTAGGGACATAATGTGATGGATGAGATTGTTGAGATACAGGAAGTGCGGTAAATGATGTAGGTGGGGAAGACAATGTAGTATTGGCATAAGGTGACGGGATAAAGTAGAATTTTGTGGTTGAGAACTAGAGTTACGGTGAAAGCATTTGTAAAGGTGGCTAGACAGAGATAAACACGAGGTATCGATCATGCTAGCTTTCCAGGAGTAGCAATAATTGATGTGGTAGGCATGAAGGTTGTAGTTATGGTTGGTGTGTGTGTAGGATAGGTATAAGATGGTCTTGGTTGTACAACACAAGGAGGGGATAGATAAGGATATGAGGAAGCTTGGTATGTTAAAGCTGGAGGAGATGTTTGATAGGATTCTTGAGGTTGGATTAACACATTTGATTGTGGGTATATACAAGGATTGTGAATGTTGGTAAATTGTGGTGATTGGTACATATAAGAACCATTTAGGATGAAGTTTTGTGCCATTTGAAATAGAAAAATTAAGCAAACAATTATTTTTATGTGTTTATTTTTGTTTTGTTTTGATGAAGAACATGTGTGAAAGAAAAAAAAAAATGGTGTAAGAGGACCTAGAAGAAGGTAAACTATGTTTGGTTTCAGGTAAGTTATGGCTGGGAAATGTTTGAAATGGTTTCCTGTTGGGTGATCAAATCCCAATCAGTGAACCAAGTGAAAGGAATGTTTCGATGTGTTAATTAGTTTGTGAAGTTTCAGGAAGTGTGTGATGATAGGTGTGATGCAAAAAGTTAAACCCCTATTTACACTATGTGAGCAGCAGAATGCACGGGGTTCATTTTACTCCAAATTTGAAATATGAAGTTCGATGCTGAAAATCAACCAGGAATGGGAAAGTACAATGCAAAAAAGAGAAAATAGGGAAAACTGAAGAATACCTATATATCACTTTTCCTTTTTATTTGACAAGTTGAGGCAAACAAAGAGTGTGCTTCGAACAATCAAGTGAAAAGTTTCAAAGCAAGAAAATGAAAACAAATGTTAAAGAAGTATTGGAGAATGCATTCCCTTGTTATTTGATTGCATGTGATGATGGCATACTTTGAAAGCCACTCAGTGATCTGAATGCATGAGTACCCTAAAATGGCACCATTTACGATTGCATGATGAGGTCGATAAAAATGTTTTGCATGATGTGTTTGATTTCAATATTGGTCTTTGACAATGTTATTTTGTGATCGCAATGTTGTAGACGTTATCCTGCAAAAAGGAAAACAACTATAAGACACGAGGCGAAAATAGTCTATTTAAGTAATAAAATATGGTGGTTGGAAATGATTTTTGAGATGATTTTCAAATGATGAAAAATAAAAATGATATTAAATCAAAATATTAAAGATGGAAAGTGAACCAATATACTATCAAATAATTTAAACAAAGTGAATAACCTCATTAAATCAAAATCATTGAGCTCTTAGCTAAAAATTATAAGCAAAGGATGGATCTAATGATCGCGATAAAAAGGTATGAATCCAAACTCCTGCCGACTGTATTTCTGCAGTCTATATGGTGTTGTCCCATAGACGAGGGCACATTTTAGACATATGATGACACAATGAGAATCATAAAAATTCTAAACAAACAATGGATGCTAATGCCATAAACACTATTTGTAAGTGTGTTCTATAGACTTGTAAACAACCTACTTTAAGGAGACTATATAGTTACTATCCACAGAGTTTTGCATGGAGTTGAGACTGAACCGGAGATAGTGGAATAGAGGGACATGACAGTCAATGCACACAAAGCTTGCGTGAAGTAGAAACAGAGCTGGAAATAGTTGGAAGGACCAAGTATCGATACAATGGATGTAGTTCTACACTGCGTGTCTATCAACGATATTATCTATCAACTGTACAATCGCTAATATGAAACTAGTGTGAATGTAATGCTGAGATGGAAATAATTAGAAGAAATTCAAACACCAAAATCTTGTGAATCGACCAGATAGCGCTAAGGAAATCAATAACATGTGCTTTATAATGAATTATGAACCGATCGACGTGAATTTGATATCAAAATTTATAGATATATGAGACTAATACCAGAATTAGATTTTAGATTTAGACAATACGTGTTGAGAAGTCGATAGAAACATTAAAATACCAGAATTTATAATCACCAGTAGGAGCTAAGTCATCAACAAATATTGATTTAAAAGGAAAAGATAATCTTTATAAATATGTCGGCTAACTACAACGCTTTGATCGGGATCTTATACGCCTGCGTGGAATAGAAGTCAATGTGGAGTTGAGGCAGTAAAACAATATAGGGAGTTAAGTCATATGAAAGAGAGGTGAATGCGTCAGATGGGAGCGTGGGAAGAGGAGTGAAGTTGGAGTTGGGGTCGAATGGAGTTGGGGAGATGACTGGGCTTGGGTAGAGAGAGATGAGAAGCGGGTGAGTGGAGATGGAGTGGAGGAGGTGGCCAATGTGGGATGGAGAGTAGCGCAGGTAAGTCTGTGTTGAGGATATGGGAGCTCGGGTAGGAGAGCAGGGTGTATGCGTGGAGAGGGATGTGGGGCTCAACAAGCAAAGGAGATAGCTCGGTTGGAGTGGAGGTGGCCGAGTGGAGAGGTGAGGAAATAGTTAGGGGAATGGGTTCTATGGAGTAGTTTAGGATAATAACAATAACAAAAAAGAGTTATATATATATATATATATAATATTTTTGTTTTTGATATTTATATACTTTCCTATTTTTCAAGGAATATAACAATAAAATTTTATAACTATTATAAACAAATTAAATAATAACCTTATTCAAAACGACAAAAACCACTTACCTCATGGCGAAGACAAAAATGACTATATGTACAAAGGACACCACACTAGTGAAGATAATTAAATCTTGCAAACAAGTGAGTTTCCAAATGAAATATTCACAAAATATCTATCAAGTAATGACAACCAAAAACAAATAAGATAACCATCATCTTTACGACACCTGCACACAACAAGTTACGCAATAAAAATGACCAGATCTCGGGTCTGGTCCCACCGGGCATGCCAAATGTTGATCTACGTTTCTAGCTTCCTATCTAGATGAGTGTACGAGTAATCAAGAAACATGAAACAATGTCGAGTATACAAGGGCTTAGTACCTTGGAGATGACGATGGATGATACGGGCGCAAAGTTGATATCAGACTCCTCGGTGTGATCCCACAAACCTGTAACTCACATACACTAGGAAAATAATGATTAGAGATTTTATGTGGGGGCTGCCTGACAAAGTAGATCCGGGAAGCGTTAACTTCCTTGGTTGTCAACCCCCATGCGATAAGAATAATAGTACAATAGCATCCAAAATAGATGACATACAAATTGATAAATAAAATAACCTGGATGGTACCGGTGTGTAGATGGAATTACTGATCTGATGCGTGCAACATGAATCTCATCATATGAACCCAAATCACGAGTATAATGTCATGGAAATCCTACGTGCTATCACCCAGATAGAATAATAATGATATTATAAAATGACTAAAATCTCACAACATTCACTCCGAATTTTCTTCCCCCTCGGTCTTCCGTGTAGGGTCCTTGAAATATGGGGAAAACCCATATTTATAGATTAGATGTGAGGTTAAACTATAGGTTAAATGATACCCAGGGTTGAGTAAAGTAACCTGAGTTAGGGATATGATGTGATCACGTGGGGACCACGACTTGAATTATTAGATGGAGTGGGGAGCATGATTGACATGGTGGGTGAGATAAATATTCCATTTTAAAAAGAAGGTGTCGGATGGGTGTATTAATACCCATGAATTAAATAATTTGTGAAGGATGGGGATATGCCAAAAGTTGAATTATCAAATGGGTCTACATGGAGCCCATTTGATAATTAATCAAATAATGTGAGCAAATAAATAAGATTTTATTTAATTTAAGAGAAAGAGATGCGAGAATGGAAATTGGATGAATGTGAGATGACGGAGGGGCGCTATACCAAAAATAGGCATCTACACATAACGGGTGCATTCTTCAATCCAAAAGGCATAAAAATATATGCAAAGCTTCCCCACTCAATAGTGAAAGTGGTATTTTCCCGGTCTTCCGTGCAATGCAAACCTGATGATAGCTTGAAAATCCATCTATAAAAGAATAAATCTTGCACCTAACTCCTTTAATGATATCCTATGTGAATGGGGTGGGAAAAGGATATATGGCACATGCGGCATTAATTTCTCTATAGTATACAAATATCTTGATCCTCCCATCCTTCTTGATGCTTATAACCACAGGCTAACCCACTCAGATTCCTCATTTGGTTCAATAATTCCATACTTAAGCATTTTATCTATTTCTTCCTTTACTTTTACGCGCAGGTTCATATTCATCCTGTAAGGCCTCTTCGAACCGGACATGCACCTTCTTTCACTTAATTTCAATTTCTCCTAATGAGGGTGCCCTCCCTTCAATTTATGTTAGCCTCGCGGAAACAAATCTTGGAATTCGCGGAAAATCTCAATGATCTTTGCTACCTCTTATTGTGACCAATAATCCCCAACGATGGCCTCCTTAGGTGTTTCTTCAAAGTGTCGATGTTTACCTTATCTATCTTCATGGGTGCATGGTACACTCGAGCCTTCTCATCTGTTGTATCCATTACTTTATGTGCGTTTCGTATGGCTAACCTCCAAATTCTTAACTTCTTCATCATCGATGAGGTACACCATTTTACCCTTCTCTTTCTCCTTCATTGTTTCCTCAACATCCAAGCATGCCTCAGGATCAGGATCTCCCAATAACTCCAACATGAGGTCTTCCACTTTTACACCATCCCCCAATGTGATGCTCTTCATGATTTGTAATGCTTCATGTACTGGAGGTTTATTATAAAAATAATCAAATGTATGGACCATACCTTCAATCGATCCAAATATATTGCATTCTCTTGTTTGAGCTCAACATGTACATACCACATGTGTGTGCAGTCTCGCAAAATGGAATAAAGCTTATGCACCCACAAAGATGGTGGTAAGGCATCCTAGCCTTGCACCCATATTCTCTCACAATTATGGATGTGTACCAAAGCAGAGTCTTCCCATGATATTCACATATATGTGTAGGCGCATTGCTCCATGTGAACCTGGTTGAAAAGGTGATTCTCACCTCTCGCCAACCTAAAAGTTACCTCTCTTTGCTTGCCCACCAACATGATCTGTACCACACAAAGTATAAATCAACATGTTTATTTGATCACCTTCATTCTTCCAATGGTCCTCCATGACGTGTAAGAAAGAATCAAGCTTTTCTTCACCAAGATATTTAGGTAGGCTGAACTTTTCCGATGTGCCTAACCATGCACAACCCGATCGTTTAGTCACTTATCCTTTCATCTCATGCTCAACCATTTCATACATGCCATGGGCCCAATTATCAAAATCAACACTGGTGGTGTCGCTAACTGACTACATATCTCCTCACCGCAACATGCCTTCCTTGGATGGTTCCACAATCTTAGGGTCATGTACTTGTGCGTACATAAATCCTATTTAGATCTTCCTCACTCAGAGGTTCAACATATGGTGTAGATTTTTCTTCATTCAGAGGTATAATTACGTGCTCATTCCTATTCTCAAAACTTATGTATCCCTTATTGAAGCACATGTCTACATTGTTCGCATAACACCATGGTCACCCAAGCAAAGCTGGAAAAATGTCTACTTTAGTAAACTCAAATACCTCAAAGTCTCCAATAAACTTGGCTCCCTAAATTGTAATAAAGCATCCTTCAACACCCCAATAGGCATAGCCCTTGTCTTATTCACCATATACAACACATTTGAAGATGGCTATAACATATGTCTCCCCATTTGATTCCATGCATGCAAGGTGAGCACATTTACCTCAACGCTTATATCTATCAGAATGTTGCTTACCAACCACCCATCAATTACAACATCCATAGTGATTTCCTTGTCATACTCTTGGTTATGTGGTGACAAGTTTGCATGTATTATTTGTCACTCACACTCAACTCGGCGCGGTACCCTAACACATAGTCAGTCCCCTAACATAGGGATGCTATTATCATAACACAACATCTTACACACCTTCGATCATCCACATATTTTTATAGGAGTTCAATGTTCTTCGTGCATTCTCTCTCGTGTGCTTGCTCTTTTAAGCATTGTATCTCACCTTACAACTCTCGATAAATCACATGGTCTCTTGGTAGACATCCTTCGATGAGCAAAGTGCTTAGATACCTAACATGCATGAATTTTTCTCTTGTGATGAGTGGTATGGCTTTAAGAGATTTACGTGCGCACTTCTTCAAAGGCAAGTAGTGACAAAAAAGGTTGTAACTCAAGATCCGGTACCTTTTGGTATGTATTGATCACCCTTTGCATGCTGCACCTTGATCATCCATGTGCCCTTGTCCTTCTTCTTATTCTTGGTCATGTGCTCATACAGTCTAGACAATCCTCTAACTTATGCTACTTCCCACACCATGAGCAAACTATATTCGAGGACAATCACGCTGGTAATGATTTGGGGACCCAAAAGTATAACAGTTCCACATGGAAATCTACTTCAGCCACCATGACCTCTACTCCTATATCCTCCATGGAATCCACCTCCTCCATTATTAAGATCTTTAGAAGGTGCACATTCTATACCTATGAAATGCTTACCACTGTAGTCTACCATAATCCAAAGATCGCATGCCTCATGAATCTAATCTATCAATCCAAAATCCTTCATATCATAAGTGTGAACGTTAAAAATCTTACAATATATAGATTCACTCTTCATATTCACACACTTCAAGAGAGGACAATTCTAGACATCATGGTTTGAGTCAAAAATATCACAAGATCAGAACAACGCGTACACCGACCTATGCGACCAACTATCCTTAGTGTGTCCCTCGACCTCATAATCTAGGCACCATATACTATTACGCATCTCGTGTGCCGAATTGGCAAAGAGATTCTCTAATTGGTTAGCCATAGCCGCTATTTATGCCTCCAAGTATAGGCTCACTCCAAAGTATCATCACTCCCAATTGGTTCAACGCGTAGAGCTACTTCCAATGTCTTGTGTGGATCTACATATGTCTTATGAGGTAGGGCCATATGGAATGGAGTCAACAATCCTCCAACGAACCACTGTGCATGCTAACTTGGGTGAATATCATAAGACAATTTGGACAATAGAGTCTTAAAGCGAGTGTCATATTCCCTTAAGCTTTCAGATAAACCTGTTTTGATATCTTTGAGTGCATTAATGCTATATTGTTAAAACTTTTAGATGTGAATCTCATCCAAAAATAATGTGTGCAAAGCATTATAATCCACCACAATCTGGTGTGGGTCATACTTTCTATACCAACTATGTGTGTGCCCTTGTAGCGTAGTGGCGAATTGACTTGCCTTCTTATCTAAAGCTTTAATTCCCTTCATGTGCCATAATAATTCACACTTATGCACGTGCTCTATTACATCCTTCATACGCCTATACTTTGACAAGTGGAGTGACATCTCAAAATAAACTTGAGGTGGTGTTTGTTGAGGCTATTTCGGTGGTGGCTACTGAGGTGGTGGTTATGGACCCTGTCCACCAGATCTAGAACCTAAACCTCCACCGGGATTCCCAGTATGGTGGTTTACCTAATCCTCCCGAGCCTCCCATGCCCCCTGCTGCGGGTTGCATCCCGGTTGATGAACTTCCTTGTGTCCTAGTTGTAGTACTAAACTAGACACCCACTGTCTATGTTGTCGCAACACCTACAAAAGTGCTCCCAATAATATGCACACTAATACTTTTCCTTATTGACGCTCTTCGATGCTGCCATGGGCACATTACTAGTTTGATGCACTTCTTGATTCAACACAAAATGATATCTACATGTATCTACTTGATTACCTTCACTATTCTATCCTTTAACTATCTTTGGATCCGGGACACCTTGCAAGGGTTAAGTAGCTAGGTTGAGTCGATGTGTGCCTACGGTTATCATCCTCTCCTCGACACGTGAGAATCAAAGCCGGTGGGGACTCTCTACTACACTTCCCAGAGTTAGGAGGGCATGATGTTGTGGCTCCTCGCCTTCTACGAGAGCTTCAAAACCTTCGCGAGCCATCATTCTCCTCAACTCCATTGACACTTCAATTTCCCTCTCTCGCGCCTCATTAAACCTAAGTCATCTTTCCTCTCTCCACCTATATTATGCTTGGGGTGCTGCCATCCTTCTCCACACCTAATCCTACCCCTGCGTGTAGTGGGGATTTAGCTATCCATAGGTAATCTTTCCAATCTTAGTTCTACCATCAAGATCTTGATAGCTAAAGGGATAACACACAAATAGGATCCTCTGGGCTCGTGTAAGAACCTAAAATTAGCTTCCTATGGACAACAATACGTGGTAATCATGTACTCCAATGTATAATTGCACAACACACCGACCCACCAACGATCTACAACTCTAGTCCATTCTTCATCTGTATTAAAAAACGTCTGATAATCTTCTTATGTCCAAATCCTTAGCCTAGGATACCAAGATTTGTTTGATGCGTATGCTACCAACCACTCATATAAATCTATTGGAAAGAAGCTGAAGAACATCTAATATAACTCATGATAAAGATTATCTTTTACCCACTTACGCGTGTTAAAGTTAGGTCCAATGCTATACCTCTCGTAGTAAACTTATCCTGCCATCTTCCACCCAAATTTCAATACTGTCCAGATAATTAGTACACCATCTACATACAACATCGTGACAAAAAAATTAAAAAGATGTCTCCACAACAGAACCAAAATGTAGTCCTTTTATTTCCACTCAAGCGCTATGTGCACTGATACCTCATTCAATCTAAACTGAATGCTCACCCAAAGCACATGTAACTACCAATTCCCTCTTTTGTGTTTACTTATCAAGATGTTAGCATGCATAATTTTCATGATATTCAACCAAGTATCCATTCACATATAAATAACCATTATATTCAACTCACTTTGGAAACACATATAATAAGGAAACAATCAATCCATGTAAACAATTACTATTACCAATTGAACTGTGTAATCTCCATACTCAGATCCATTGACAACCAAGATCCAACTACAATTGTCCATCAATAAAAAAATTCATTACATAATGAAAGTTGAATACAAAACCAACCAATGTACCAATGCATTGGATCATGTGCGCAAGTATCAAAACATGTATTTTCTTGGAACATAATAGATCTTAAGTACTAAGAAATCTAAAAACACTGACCTAAAATATGTATATATATAGGGATAGGAACTTTCATTAACCACTCATGCACTCTCCTAATAATAGGTGTCCCCAAAAATAGCCATACGTACTATAAATGCATGCTTTACATATAACAACTAATAATAGAGCTAAGAATATTTTGTTTTATTCCTATTAATAGCTGAATCCATGCATCTACTTTAATCCTCAATCCACATGTGTTTTATCCAAAATTAGCCTTTGTTTTTCACCAAGTTAGCCCACTTTTATGCTTTTCTTGGTTGGAACTCCATCTCTGCTTTTCCTATTTTTAGCTTAACTGGAAAATCAGCTAAGTCCTAGGTTAATCCCATGTGCCTATGCATTCTCACGAGTTATCTTGTCTCCCATATGTGCTCACCTTCCCGTGCGTTACCTTGAATCTTCTACGTGTGCGCGCTTCTGCGCATAGCCTCGACACTCTTACACTTAGTCAATTTTCCAACCCAACAACATGGTTGTGATCTTTTTGTTAAAATACCTCAAAATGTGGTCACGTGGAGTGTGATGATTGTCTGATTTAAACAAAATGGAGTGGTTGAAATTGTGTTTTGTCATGTTTAACAAAGTATGCAAATGTGGAACTTCACGCTATGCATGAGAAATTTTTGTGAAAATGCCTGAAAGAATGTGGGTTCATGGAAAACAATGATTGTTGAATACACACAAGATGGATCTGTTGAAAATGCCTTGGAGGCCCTTGACATTACCAATAATCCCATCAAAAATTTGTGTTGTTTTGTTTTAGTTTAATGGAGTGGTGAATAGACATTTGACTAAGAGCATACGCTGCAGGGGTAGGGGCTTTGAAATAGTGAATGGGAAACCAACAAAGCATAATAAACAGTGGAATTTGGTCCGTTGTTGTAGCCTAAAATGCCTTGCAGATGTGTGTGCTTGGATTAGAGGCATGAGGGTGGTCTTAATATCCAACATATTTTAGGCACAAGGTAAAATAAGAGCTTTGTAACAATTATGGGCAACCATAAAACAATAAATGAAATCAATGTTTGTTAGATGCAAGAATGGGGAAAACTTCGCTATGCACGTAAACTGGTCAACAAATGCTCTAGTGGTGGACTCATATCTTGTGCACATGTAATTGAATTGGAGTCCCTCGTACGACTTCGATTCTCACACAGGCATGGTCATCTTACTCTATCCTTGCATGATTTTAATGTTCTAGTTTTCCTAAATTTTAATGGAGTTATCAATCAATTAAAGATGAATAAATTGTTTAGGTGAATTACATGAAATGTGTTATTCAATAGCTAATTATCCCTCTGTTTTATACGCAACTAGACCAATAATCATGAATGTAAGCACTGTAGTCAATTACCTCGCAAGATGGTTAGATGAACTATGATGTTAGTTTTAGATCACGAAACCATGTGGTTGATGAGCTAAATCGAAACTTAGAAAAAACTACTTCTTGATGACCTTGTGTAATCTTAATAAAACTTGTTTTTTAATGAGGTGCAAAACATCCTTATAAACCCCAAATGAGAAAATCAAAATTTTGTCGTGTACCTTGTCACATGGAGTGTTCAACCAAACCCTGGGTTGTTCCTCGGATGTTCATTTGAATTTGTTTTGTTACATATTTAAGAGCCTAGGGGCTATTTCTCAGCTAAATAACTGCTGAAAATTAAAAATAAAGTTTGGATTTGATGCACAATTTTGGCCCTGGGTGTAGAAATGGATTTTGGCTTTTGCAAACCTCTAGTATTTCTCCATATATATCACTACTAACCTGCAGTTTGGAGAAAATCACCTTGCAAGTTATTTTTCAATGTGGGTTTTGTAGGTCTCCGATTGTTGGCAACGAGGTCATTTGGGTACATTTATGATCGGTGGCTCTGGAAAGACAAACACCAATTGAATTCAGTTCGCTAATTAGGGGTTATGTTAGCTCGATTATTTCCTTGTATATATGGAGTAGGTAGGATTTTGTTCCATTATATGTTTGAGTCTCAAAGATGATTTTTGAATGCTGATTGTTGAGCTACTTGTCTAAATTTGACGCTTTTTGGAAACTTGTAACTAATTGGAGAAAACTGTCATATGACCTTATCCAAGCAAAATAACGATAGAGAAACCTTGTAAACACAAATACATGACTATAGAAAACTTTATTTTGATGTTGGATTGAAAAGAATTGATCGTAGACAATAGTGTTTTTCTCTCTCCTCTCTCTATCTCTCTCCTTGGCTTTGAAAACGAAATGAAATGGCATTGTATTTCTTACTCTCCTTGAAGTGTGTTAAATATTGTTTCATTATTATTGGAAAACTATGAACTCGTAAATTATGCTAGATTTTAGGTAGATGTCATGCCAGCGGTTGTGTTAACCATGCGGTGGTTGTAGGTATATGGGACAAGAAGAAAATTGTAGCGTTATTTGTGCTTTTGTAATAACGGGATTATCTTTGAAATACATGTAATATTAAATGGATAAATCAACACTATTGTTATGATCAGGAATGCTATTTATTAATTATTTTGTGATGAGTAAGAAATTGTAACATATTGGTATCTTGAGGAAATGGGCATTCTAATTTAGGAGTGATTTTGATTATAGGTATATATCTTGCTAATGGAGTAGATGTACATTTTAACTGAAATGAAATGACCATTTGTTTAATGTGCTCCTATGTGAAAGTAATGATTATGTATTCTTGTGTGCTTTATAAAAATACTTGGGAAACTCTAAAGAAAGAAACCACCTTGTATAGGAATAGTTAGGTAGGAGGTTATTTTAAAAGTTATCCGTATGACCCTAATCTAACAACCCATGAGAAGGTTACCCTTGAGCATTGTGTTATTTGTGTGTCATTCACCTAAAAGGGTTTCTTGTGCATGTGGAAGTGTGCATGTTGTTATAGTTAAGGGTACAATGTCACCTCGTGACATGAATGATGTATTGTTTTAACAACATTATTTTTAAATAGATGTCTTTATTCCAAGTCTCTTTGGAAGGGCTAATCAATGTATTTTTATGGGGTCATAAGGGAAAATAAGGAAGGTAATTATTGTTCCTTGAAATGTGATCAAGCAAACTTTGGTAAACCGCAAATTGTGGTGGTTCCCTCATTTTTTTTATTACCTCAAAAGAATATTGACTCACATTAAATACAAGTTAATTCGCCATAAGGCGTTCTCTATGATAAAGCCTCTGCTGGAAACTATCAAACTCTGACAACTCTTCCCAGATTAAACATTCCAGTGTCTATTCCATCACTATTTTTGCTGCTTTCTACTTTCCCCGTCAACATATCTCATTTTCACAAAGATGTGGGCTCAGTCGACATGTCCACTCAAACTTTTCACCATCATTTCAATCAGATTTGACTATAGCAGTGGCCGCCTTACAAGAAAAACATTCATGGCATGGTGGAAATATCTCTGAAAATATCTATAATTTATTTCTATATATTTTCCCTACCATAGAATGATGTTCCCTACAACCAAAAGTGATAAAATTCCTCTTTCTCGCTGAATTTCAATATGAGCCAAGAACTTATCTGTAGGTAGTGTGAGCATTGGTCTTCCTGATTCGACCAATGATCTATTTCCCCCTCCTCAGTGCTTTGTAAAGAGCACAACGATAAGGGTTTTGATGGAGTTAATAAGAAATTTCATAGCCTATCTGTTAGAGGGGATTAGGGTTTGCATCTTGTGGAAGAGGATTCTTGCAGCAAGAAAAATAAAACTTCTAAATGGTGCATGCTAATTCTATTGGGTGAAATCAGTGTGGATGTCAAAACTTTATTCTGCTTCTTATTCTGAGGTTTCTAGATCGATTTTAGGAGTTGTTCCATTTGTTCCATCCAATTCAGAAATAAACTTTAGCTATACAAGTGGGTTGTGTGGATACTTTAAATAAACCATATTAATTTAATTAAACCATGGCTAAAAAGATATGAGATTGAAGATGATTTTAGTAATCCATATATCAATCAGAACTCCATTTCCTGCACATACAATATTTCTTGTAAATATCATTCAATACCCAATTGATTTGTCATTTATATTTTGTCAATCATCCCTGTATCAAATTAGTTTAAGGATGCCTCAAATCTAGATAAGAAACATGCAAGTATGCAGATAATGTAAAGGGATAGTTTAGATATTTCAAGGGGTTAACCATTTGTTTGAATCCATTCATTTAAATATGCCAGTTAAGTGATATGTGCACCATTTGGAATTGGCTGCTGAAAAGTTTATAAAATTAAATCATACATTCAAATCATTCACATGACTTATGAAGAAAGAAATAGCTTTCCTCTATTTTAATTTAATAAGAGAGTTGAAACTATTTGTTATATATATATGTTATTAATTTTATTTTTACAATTGAATTGAAAATTGTATATATATATTCAACGAATCTATTCTAATGTTATGTAAAGGGGAGTATATGTTAGCTAATTTTTGTAACATGTACAACAAATTATTATTTTGGAAAAAAATTAAATATAATATAAATAGATTTACAAAGAACTCATAATACAATATTAAATTAGTTCACAACATTCCCAAAAATAAAGTTAATGAGATGTGCACAAATGACAAATAAATGGTGAGAAAAAAGATAATAGAAACCTTAAATAATAAACTAAGGTTGCAGAAATCATTTGTTAACGTGCTCGTGAATTTTATTTCCCATTGTGGTATTATTTTGAGGAGCAAAATTATAGAGTTTTAGAGTGCCCAAGGGAAGAGTGGTGACAAAAAGACATGAATATTTTTTCAAACGGAATATAAAAATGGGTATTATCTAATGTACATCCTCTTAATAAGATCTATATATTTATTGAATTTTCTTTAGTTTGTCGATAAGCACACGGTTGGTAGACTTGCATGTCTCTCCTATATTTATGTAATTTAGGTGCATGTCCAAAGATTTCCATGTATCTGCAAGAAAAAGAGAAAAGATAAACTTGTGCTCAATATCGCATTCTAACCATCTCCATAAGGTGTAACTATATGAATATATCGAGATTTCGTTCTATTAGACTTTTAGATTTGTTGCATTTGGATAACACTACCAATTAGTCTCACTAATGCACATATTGATAGACATGTATGTCCCTCCTACATTTATGTCCAAAAAGTATAGCTGCATGTCCAAATATTTAAAAGAGGCACTTGTGCTCAATATCCCTTCCTCCCCAACTCCATAACATGTAACTATATGAGTATATCAAAATTTCCTTTTGTTGAAGTTTTTTAGATTTGTTACATCTTGATTACACTACCAAAAAAGTTTTGTATCACTTCTACACACGATTGAATATACATGAAAAAAAATATTTATGTCACATCCATCGTTTCTTGCACCTCAAGTGCAATTGCTAGTTAATTCTTGTTCATGAGTGTTTTAGAGAGTCTAGGGTGACTCAAATAGGAGATGTTCGTTGAGAGATATCTTAGAAGGTTTAGTTGTGGATGAGATTTGCATTTAGATCCTAAGAGTCCAAGTGGGGTTCTTGATTGTGATAATAAGAGTATAATGTGAATGAAATCATTAATAACCTTACAAATTAAATTGTATTCATGAGGTGCTAATTTTTGAAAGAAAGTAAAATTTGAAGGTTGTGAGATAGAGGTGTTTGAACCACTCCAAGTTGACTTTTAGTTGGGTGCAGAGCCCTTGATTGCAAATGAAATAAAATAAAAACCTAAGACCTTTTTATATCCTATTGGTATTTGAAACCTATAGTCAACATTGCATATCAAAAAGGTTTCCTAAGATGTCAAACTTTTGAGAAAACAAAATATGGAATCCATTCCCTTTAAACCAATGTTCACTCTTTTCGTGTGATTAAGTGTACTTGTTATAAATTAAATTTGAAATGAATTAAATAATAAGTAACATTGTGAATGAGAATATATGCTTACATGATAAATGATTTTGAGACCTATAGGGTTAAATAAGGGATTTTAAAGGGTAATTAAGATGGAACCATCTTAAGTTAAGTGTTAAACAAAATAAAAGAAATGTAGTTTAGAGAAAAGGAAAAAGTGTGTTTCATGTTAAGTGCTCTTCAAACCTTTAAGGCTATTAATGAAATATGATTACAATAAATATGTAACCATGAAAATGTGATTTTGTGGAGGGTTCATATTTGTTATGTCGATGTTATGGGTGGGTCCTGTTTTCATACTTGTTCATTTATATAAGTGTGGTATTGATTTGTATCTTCTTGGGTCATCTTTATATTTACATGTTCTTCTTATTGGTGTAAACGTTGCATGTGGTGTTGAGAAATCTCTTGTGAGCATATATGGTGTCGTGTAGTTGTATCAAGTAACTAAAAGTAAAAAAACCTAGTATATTTGGTAGATTGTTTGGGTCCCACATGGGTGGGTACTACAGTTGGTATTAGAGTGAATGTTCATACTCTCAAACCTCTCTTGATAGTTTGGTGTCGGGATAGATTATACATGATGGTGGAGGAGTAATGTGTTATTTTGTTGTGATGTGACAAGCGTGGTACATGTGATTATATGGATGCACTTGTTGTGCATACCACTTGGTGTGGACTTGTTTCATGTTGTTAATGTGCGTCTCAACGAGAATAATCTCTCTCTCTCTCTCTTGTGAATTCAATGTGAAATTCATGTGTATTACCACCTTGTTGTGTGAAGGGAATGTTTTGTGAACCAAAAAGTGTTGTGATGTTTCATTTTCTAGTGATATTGTATATGTGGAACATGTGTTGCATGACAAAGTGCTTCATAGTGAAATGTGTTTTATCGTGTTAATTCCCACCGTGTTGTGTTATGTATTCACCATGAATGTATGACATGATGTGAAATCCTTATGTTCGTGATATATATGTACTCATATTATTATGTGATAAATTCAGATCGTGAATTGGGGACATATGGTGATTTCATGACCCCTAATGTATTGTACTTACACTCTTGGTGCATTATGTGGAAATGTACATGTTGTAATCCGTGGAATATTGTTGTGTTATACCTTCGTAAATTTTACCATGCACAATATGCATACGGTTATTGTGATTATACATCATTGTATTAGTTATGTAGTTGTGTTATGTTGTGTACCATACACTACTGATCCCTATGGGTAGCACCTAAAGTGTATGTGTGGAGGAGAAATTTTAGACCAAGTGACCATAACCTTGAGCCAAGTATGAGTTTGAAAGTGGAGTCTCATGTAGACTGAAAACCCACTTCTATCCATTTGGTATACCTCAAGCTTTCTCAATATATTGTGGATGTACACCACCTTAGGCTCAACTAGAGTCTCTTCTCTCTCTTATTTGGGTTGTCCATCGAACAATCCTATGTGATATTGACTATGTGGATCCTCGTATGTGTGATTTGGAGATATATAGAGATATACTTATTCTAATTATATGTATTTATGAGCTGAGGCTTGATATCCGAGTGACAAAACTTGATGAGTACCCCTTTGGTAGCCACGGAAAGACCACGCAGTGATCATATTGTGATTTTTCTTTCTTTGTATTTTATTCATAAATTGATTTTATTTTATTTTATTTTAAGAACCAACAATTTTCTTGATTGATGTATCTTTAAATATTTGGGAATTAAATTTGTCATTATGCTAACATGAGGCCTTTACATTACTAAAATTGTTTAGCCATTTAATTTTCTTAGATCAAAATCAGATTTTGAGTTTAAAAGTTTATTAGCCTATCCCAATGCTTGGGAATTGTTGTCACTTGACATTTGAATCTGATTGATATGTTGGTTCTAATGTTTTAATGTGATGAAATAGGGTCATGGATTCACCATGAAGTGGTTGGACCTATGGACCCGCTTCGTTATATGGGGGTATGCCCCAAGGGGGTCATGGGGTTATGTAGTATTGAGCTACAAGTTACTATGCCACTTGGGTGGAGGTGACGGGGCTCTATGTGCCTAGGGCCATAGGGTGACTCGACCTCATTAAATGGAGAGATAAGGTGATAAGACTCTTTGGTGAGTGACCCGATATGGAGAAATAAGGAGACGAGGCTCTATGGTGAGTGACCCAACATGGAGAAATAAGGTGATGGGGCTTTATGGTGAGTGACCTAGCTTTGTTTTGGCAATGTGATTATTTTCTCTTGTGAGAGATATGTGGAGTTCTTTAGGAGGCTTATGAACATTTGAGAGGCATATGGAGCTAGTATGTATGATTCATGAGTTACTCCTATGGGTTTTGTTATGTGTTGTGATGTTTGAGGCTTGATGCTCCTCCTTGTTGACATGTGTTATTGGATCTTATCTTGACATTATGTGGGTATAATTGTGGTTTTGAGTCATGTGAAACCTATTTGCATATGTACTAGTGTGATGCCTCATTGTATGTTAGGCACATGGGTGTGTTGGATCTATGCTTGGGGCATATGTGTTGAGAATTCTATGTTATGTGGACTACTTGTTGTATTTCCATGGTGGGGTTAGAGGTCTTGTGATGTGATTCATTTGTGAAAATGTGCTAAAAATGTGTTATATGGGTTGTTCATATTGTATTTTGTACCTTGTGTGACATTGTGATGTCAACTACTTTGGGGCAACCTACTTTGGAACTTTGAAATTTAAATCCTTAACAAGTGATAACATTATGAACATTGAACAAGTAAACTATGCAATCAATATAACTAATAAATGGTGAATACCCTTATGAGAAAACACATGCGAATGTGTTTTGAAACGACTATCAAAATTTGGATTTGAATCCACTATGGATTTGAATTGTTGAATAATGAAGTCTTATGAGATTTGAAATTAAGAAAAGGTATTAAGGAAAATATAATTTGAGTAATAAAATAATGAGTAATGCCAATCTTCACGAACCTTAAGAAATTGAGGAAATTTTAAATTATGTTTAACTTGTTGGTGGTTGTGTTTTAAGCAACATAACCCTTTTCGCTAATTGGAATTTGATATTGTTGAATTCCCATGCTTACTTATCCTCTTAGTGCATGAAGTGTGTCACATCGTGGATGATGCTTTTATAAGGGGGAGGATATAGTGCCCCCTCCGGATCATAGATTTTTTCCTTGCTCCAGCCTTGATAGTTTGTGTGGATTGTTGAAAAATGTTCGTGTCGGGTTGTCATTTTGGCCTCATTTGGAGCGATCATGAAATTAAAGATAACATTAAAATAAATTAAACATTTGAGATGATAAAATAATAAGTATAAGTATGAAGTTATCCTTATTAGACTAACCCTTTTGAACCCTTGGAGTGTCTTTGTTTCTATGATTGTGTGGTAATGCCATTATTCTTGGGATTCATTCAACTCGAGAGCATTTTCCGATTTGTAAACTTCTACTTTGGAATTCTACGAAATCACACAATTATGTTGTTCTACTTTCAACTTTGGAAAATGAAAGTTTTAATGAAGATTATAGCTTTAGTGATTGATTAACTAGTGCTTAGGACAAATTGTAGAGAAATTCTAAAAGAATTCTACACACAACACAAGAATTTTTATCCTAGAAACACCCAATGAGGAAAAACCAGCCGGGAAGGACAACTTCTCTTTCTTCCCACTTGTATTGGCCAATTAATCAAATTGTACAAATTAAAATAAGTATGAAAAGAAGTAACAATGTAAACCCTCTCTCTAATCACTTGCTTTCTCTATTTTCTTACACCTTGCTCCTACAATTCCACTCTAGCACTAAAGAATCTCTTCTCACTTGCTCTCATATTAAACTTAATACTTTGCTTCTTGATCTCTCTGGATCTTCAAATGATCAATTCTTTTTCTCCTCCTTGTATTTATAGCCTTCTCCCATGCTCTCTTATGCACTGAAGAATGGGAAGGGTCAGGGAGGGAAGGGACACAATCAGACGCTTCAAATTTGTGTCCATTTGTGCTCCATTCTTCTTTTCTATTCAAAAGTGTCAGGACCGCCGCCTTGAGCAGACTGGCAATTTTAGGACCACCACCTTGGTTGGGTGGCGGTTACAGAGACCGCCACCCCGCAGGTGGCGGTTTTGCAACCATCGCTCTGCACGGAGCGTTGGTTATTTCTAGAACCTCAGTGTACCTCATTTTGTTCAGTTTCTTTAATTCTACTTCTTGGTGCTAATGGAATTGATGAAGTGGTGTATTTTATTGGATCCTTATGGACCATTTTCGATGCTTGATTTTGAAATATGCATATATCTTTTATAAATTTAATGTTGATCTAACTAAATCATATTATGATATCAATAAAGGTAATCCTAATAATTCTCAAGTGAAAATAACTACGTGATAAAATAAGTGGTGTATCGGGGAACGGTTTAGGTTTTGGCTAAAGCAAATTTTAAAAAATAAAATAAATCATGAAATTAACAATAGAAAGGAATTCAATTAAATTTAAATAAATCATAAAATATTATTAATATTCCTAAATTTTCCCAAATGCTTGGGGCTTGTACAACCCCTTTTCAAATTTTGAGGGAATGAAATAATGAAAATTTTGGTGCTTTGTGAGATTGTTTTTATTCAATGTTTGGGCATGCGTGAGAGGATTTTGGAGATTATTTTTAGGATAGATGATGTTTTACATTTTAGATTTTGATTTTCAATCGAAGTTAAGGGAGGGAATGTTTTTTTTTGTTAATTTTTGCAGTTGTTGTGCCTTGCTAGCATCAATGTTACTATATTAATTCCAATAGACATGTGGTGGTTGTGTGGTTGAGTTGTTTGGTGCTCTCAACGTGTGAAAATGGGATCTTAAAAACAACAATGTTATTTCACAAAATACAATAAATTGGATTCCCAATCTCGACCAATGCCTATGTTCCATCTTATCTTTAATTATTGGTAGATGTGTTTGTTGCAAGTGCGTGGGATACAAGTTCTCAAACATGGAAGCATAGGCGGTTTGGGCATTGGGGCACTTGGAATGTTTTGACAGACCAGTAAATTGTTTCTTTCAAACAAATGCAATTATCATGTGTGAAGTCAGCTATTACAACTTTTTCTAGCACACATCCATGTTTGTTCCAAGAGTTTGGAGGAGGGGTTTTGTCTGTTGTATTAGTTGCAAGTGGGTTGGTATATAAACAAGCAAAATGTGGAAGCGCACGTGCACACTTTGACAAAATGCCTCAAAATAATAAACAAGTTTAACACAAAATGGATTTTTTGAAAAGGATTTAGAAACTTCAAGCTCAATGCAATTTTGACAAATGTAAAACCAGAGACCATCAAATTTGTGGTTTTCATCCTAGTCTGCGCTGAGGATCTTTTGAGCGGTGTATGGATAGTTTTTATTAAAAAGTTGGAAAGATACAAAGAAAATAGCATGGCCTCTCGCTTATGGTTATTAAATGTTTGTTAAAATGCCTCAAAATGTGGTCACATGAAGTGTGATGATTGTTGGGTTTAAACAAAATTTGTGGTTGAAATTGTTTGTTGTCTTGTTTGACAAAGTATGCAAAATATGGAACTTTGTGTTATGCATGAGAACTATTTGTTAAAATGTGTAAAAGAATGTGGGTTTATGGATAGTAATGATTGTTGAATGTGCATAATATGCAACGAATAAAAGTTTGACTAAGAGCATACATTGCAGCACAGGGGCTTTGAAACAATGAATGTGAAACCAACAGAGCATAATTGATAGTAGAACTTGGTTTGTTGTTATAGCCTAAAATGCCTTGCAAACATGTCTGCTTGGATTGGAGTCATGGGGGTGGTCTTAAGATCTAATATATTTCAGGTACGGGGAAAAATAAGAGCTTTGGAATAGTTATAGACAACCATCAAACAATGAATGAAAGTAGTGCTTGTTAGATGCAAGAATGGGGAAAAATTTGCCATGCATGTAAACCAGTCAACAAATGCTTTGGTGATGGACTTGTATCTTGTGCACATGCAGTTGACTTGGAGTCCTTCATACCGCTTTGATTCTCACACATGCATGGTCATCTTACTCTATCTTCACATGTTTTTAATGTTCTAGTTTTCCTAAATTTTAATGGAGTTGTTAATCAACTAAAGAAAAATAATTTGTTTAGGTGAATTAAATGAAACATGTTATTCAATAACAAATTGCACTTCTATTTTATGTACGCAACTAGACCAATAACCATGAATGTAAACACTACACTCAATTACCTCGTAAGACAATTGGATAAACTACACTATTAGTTTTGATATCTTTGAAACCATGTGGTTGGTGGGTTAAATGTGAAACTTAGTAAAAACTACTTCTTGATGACCTTCCATAATCTCAATAAAACTTATTTTTAGTGAGGCACAAAACATCTTTATAAACCCTGAAATGAGAAAATCAAGCTTTGGTCGTGTACCTTATCACATGGAGTGTTTTACCAAACCTTGGGCTGTTTCTCAGATGTTCATTTGAATTAGTTTTGTCACGTGTTTAGGAGCCCATTAGGCTATTTCACAACTTTAAACAACTATTGAAATTTAAAAATGCAGTTTGGTTTTGACCCATAGTTTTGGCCCTAGGTGTAGAAATGGATTTTGGCTTTTGCATACCTCTAGTATTTCTCCATTTCAATCACTACCCACCCTCATTTAAGAGAAAATCACCTAGCAAGTTATTTTTCCAAGTGGGTTTTTTCGGCCTCTGATCATTGGCGGCGAGGTCATTTGGGTGCATTTACGATCGGTGGCTCCGAAAATGCTTGTACCAATTGAACTCGATTCACCAATCTGGGTTATGTCACTTCAAATGTTTCCTTGTATATAGGGGATTAGGTAGGATTTTGTTCCCTTGTATGTTTGAGTCTCAAAGATGGTTTTGAATGTTGATTGTTGAGCTACTTATCTAAATTTGATGCTTTTGGAAACTTGTAACGAACTGGAGAAAAATGTCATATGGCCTTATCCAAGAAAAATAATGACCGAGAAACCTTGTAAACACAAATACATGATTGTCGAAACCTTCTTTTGATGTTAGCATGAAAATAATTGATTGTGGAAAAATGGTGTTTTCTTTCTCCTCTCTCTATCTCTCTCTTGGCTATGTAAACAAAATGAAATGGCATTGTATTCCTTACTCTCCCTTAAAGTGAGTTAAATATTATTTCATTATTATTGGAAAACTATGAGCTCGTAAGTTGTGCCATATTTTAGGTAGATGTTATGCCAATAGTTGTGTTGACCATGCGGTGGTGCGCAGTACATGGGACGAGAAAAATCATAGCGTTATATGTGCTTTTGTAATAACGGGATCATCTTTGAAATACATGTAATATTAAATGGATAAATTTGCACCATTTTTATGATCATGAATTTTATTTATTGATTATTTTGTGATAAGTAAGTGTAGACACAAAATCACGCACTTGGGTACATTTCTAGGTCCTAAAAGTATGCTAGAATTTACATGATTCCTAAGCAAGAAAACTAGTGATTGACAACTATCTTTGGCCTCTTTTATGTGTTTCTTGTTTTCTATTTGGTCTTACACACCCTACATCCCAGTCATAACTTTACTTGTTTATATTTCATGGTTTCAGACACCAGTGCCTGGCTAGGACAACAACATCCAAGCACTCCTGTCCCTCTTGGGCACCCCTGACCCTTTCTTACCTTACTTGCTCTTTTTGGGTCTCTTTTATATTTTGGGCATATTTTTCACTTATGGGTCGGCCTTCCAGTTGTCAATTACAAAATTCAAACAAGGGAGTCATATAAATACATAGTTATGGGTTCAAAATTAAGGACCAAACACTAAGCATTACTATCATTGATAAAACAAATATTGAATAAATAGTTGTTTAATTCTAATACAATATAGCAGTAAATAAATAAGCAATAGAATATAGAATTGACCCAAGAAAATTAAGCTAAAAATTATGAAACCATAGTTGCAAAGAAGGGAAAAAATAACGTAGTTGATTCACAACCATACTTGGATTGTGCCAAAGTAATGACTTAATGAGCAGAGAGGGAGAAATGTCACAAAGAGCCTCAGAAAAATGTGTGACCAGAAGATCTTCCTGAACTAGGGCACCTAGAAAGGGGAAAGGGCGCTTGGGTGCCCTAGACCTAGTATGGGTGGTTGTGACTACTAAAACCCTCAGAAAACCTCCTTCACAGGGTCGCAAGATGTTTTTGTCCTTCACTTCTTGTCACTAGTAGGTCACACAATGATTGCCGATGTCGTGATAACCTATAATGAAAGATTGACTTGCAAAACCCTTAAGAGTGCACAAAATCCCAAAAAGAAAAGGATGCAAATGATGGGTCGATCTGTCCTCACTGTGTCAAACAATCAAACTCATGATCGAGCATTGTACTACATTTCGACTCCAATGTAATTCTAGGTGTGTGTGTGTGTGTGAAATTGTGCCTTAGGTGGCTCTTGTGCGTATCACACTTGATAGCAAGAAAATAGATAGATGTAAGAGATGTAAATAGATGTGTGTATGGAATAGAATGAACTTCCCATCCTATGAAGTGTATGCAGAATAATGCAGTCCCTTGCCCTTAAATGGATGCTAGAATGGATGCTTTAATGCTCTTGAATAACATTTGGATGCAACCTTAGGTGGTGATAGCTAATGCTTAGTGCTTGGTCCTTTATTATGATCACATAACTTTATATTTATATGATTCCCTTACTTGAATTTTGTAATTAACCACAAAAGGCCGAGTAACGAAAATATAAGATGCTCAAATGGATAGAAATGACACAAAAGATGTGAACAAAGTATAAAGAGGTCAGGGGCGTCCGGAGGGGGCGAGGGTGCTTGGCGCGCCGGTGTCTGGGCCGGGCATTGGCGTCCCGTAACATTCCCATTTAAGACTTTAGAAACAAGGTATTTTTTTAATAATGTTCTCTGTTCTAAATAATCATAATTTAGAACACACATTCCATGCCAATCAATCTCATAACAGATAACCATATGTAGTTGTAATGACTCGGTGAAACACCGATCTCTCATTTCATGACTTGGTATCATACCAATCTCTCATGTTAACTCATTGAATTGTATACTAGGTATACTTGGTTCTCTTACCCTTTTTAGGTATTAAGTGTTCTTTTTAAGAGGCCTTTCTAAATATTTGTTACCAATATTCATATGAAATCTTGCTTCTTAAACTAGGTGACATAAGACAACACAACCAACAACTTACGATACTTTGGCCAAAGATTTACAACATACTGTTTGTATTACTATTCCTAGATGGAATAATCGTCAAACGGAATACGTCCTTCACCCCACTTCATCATTATCTAGAATGGTCTTTATTGACTCATGTTAGTCCACTTGTTCCAGGTTTTACCCTAACCAAGGGTAGCAACATCGTTTAGTGTAGAGGACTACTCGCGAGGACTAAGGATACATAGACATACTTGATTGACCTAAGTCAATCACGTGTGTCTAGTTATCCTAAGTCATCGAGATGTCCTTGACACTAAATCATGCTTCTAACCTAACCTAGGGTATAACTAAGGACAAGTCCGAGTTATGTAAGTCTAGGTGATTCAACTCTGAAGGGTGTTGCAACATGTCAATTGCAACACAATATCCTCATAAAGACCCAAGTCTTCACGAAGGTACTATACTGCAGTTGGCATGTGCCAACATCCATCTGAGTCATCCCATCTGGATGTACATATCCACGAAATAAGTTAATTACTTAATTATTTTCTATAATTAAGGTCTAATTACAATAACCCTGTTGAATCCCTAGTTTCATTAACCCCTAAGGTTGCCAACCATAATTGAGTTGTAATTGCTTTGCAAAAACATCAAGATTTCTTTTTAATCATTAACTTCCTACTTTAGGATTCAATTTAATAAAACAGAAGCAACAATCAAACAATATGGTTCACTTATTTTACTCAACCATTAAATGTTCATGTTTACCTTTCATTTGTCTTATACCATTAAAGGTATTGGTCAAGAGGTAGTTCATCTTCCTCTTTCCTAGATGACATTAGGTTTAACTCAAAAGGATTCTAAAACAATCCAGATTATCATTTTGGAATAGTTGTCTTCCTCTTTCTTATTAAGAATTAGGGTTCATTGCAACCTCTTACATTATTCAAGATATCATAATGAATTTGTACTTCCATTATCATCATTTTAATAAACCATAGTGATTTAGTTAAATGATCAGCCATGAATGCCAACTTGTTAAGTTGCATTTTAATAAAGGGATAGTGTATCTAATTCCCTTACCACCTAATTCATTTTAATTCAACTAAAAGGGTTCCATATAGATATGAATATGAGAGAATAAAGATAAGCTTACAATTCCCTTCACATAATGTACAAAGAGAATGGCACATCAAGTACAAATAAACCCACAATCTTTTCCATTCATCTAAGTGGAATACATACTTTACAAGTCCAAACATTTCAGACATCTTTAATGTCAAACAACATCAATAAGCTCAATTAAGAAATACAACTTTTCCTCTTACAAATACATTTCAATAATGAATCATATTTCCTCATAAAAGTTCTAGTCTTTAGGTAAACAAAAGTAACATCATAAAAGAACTTGTCTCCTTTTATCACTTACGAAGTCCATCTGCAAAAATTGCTAGCACGGGTCAGTTCATTGAACTGAGCATGATAAGCACTAAGCATTAAAATGATGTGCTTTCAACTAACTGTTTCATAAAAAGAACTCTGCTTTTAAGAAACAATTAAAGCATTACAGAAAGATACATCATAAATAAATAACAGTCATGAAAGGAAGAACAAAGTGTTAAACCATATTATCATTAAGTAGAGATCATGGTGTAATCAAAACAATGTTCACCAATGATTTCATAAAGAATTATATCAGATAAGTAATATTCCATCCAAATTACTTACCACATTTCTACTATAGATATTTATAGTTCATCTCTTGATTCATTCTATCTAAATCAAAGAAAGATACTAACTCTAATAATTCATAAAAATAGAATTATTTTTAAGAAGAAATGATCCACAATACTCAACATTACTTACTCCATCCTAAAATATCTAAGGCAAAGCTCATTCAATATTTAAGACAAAATTTAGGATGAACCATCAACATCTTAAAGTAAGAGCTTCCTATTTAAGATACTACATCCAAATTCAAAGCCAAACTCTAGCCTAAGTTTGGGTTAAGCATCAACGGGTTTGATAAAGGATATTTTTCATTTACATGCACTTGGAATTGGTCACACATCACCATAATTAGATCCCTATCAAAACATTAGTCAAGGAGAAGAAGATAAAGATTTATCCTCCAACTACCCACTCTGCAATTTCCTTCAAACTAATACAATGAGTAGGTTAGCTCCTTACAAAGGAGTAATACCGAAGAGAGAATGAATGACAAGAGGGAAAGGAAACAACCTATATCTTGCTTCAGAATTCAAAGAGGATAGTTTAGTGAATACCTTAACTCAGAAAAGAGGAAAAGGATGTCAACAAACAAGGATGAGATAGGATCTCATTATTCCTTCCTAAGAAGAGGAATACAAACCAAAATTAAAGAACTGAGATAGATCCAACCAAGAAACATTCACTCTAACAACCATTGTAACATAAATAACTAGTCAATACTTGAATCGATATATACGACTGAAACAAGGAATTCAGAAACTAAAAGTGAAGTTTTCCCATCATACAATGAGAACAACCACTATAGCACAGAAGCTACAACTACAAATGGTTAATCAAATGCCTTCTTTTAAAAATAGTTCCCTAAGCAATAGAAGAATAACAACAACTAAACATTAAATTCTTTCCAAACTTTAACAACATCAACCTAGAAGTTCTCTAATTTCCCAAACAAAGAGAGACAAAGCAACGTTGAAGTAAGTCATCCTTATGCAATCCTGATTTCTTTTCAAGTGTCAACACACATAAAAATGAAGATAAATGAATACAAGATTTGACAATTGCAACTTACATTCAAGCCAACCTAGATCCCCTACTTCACAAGAATCAATGGAACAGCTACAGGTTCAAGAAGGAAAGAACCCAACCCAGATTTGACCACAAGGAAAAACAAAAAAAAGTGACATGACCCCAAGTCAGGTGCTTGAATTCGAGCCCCAAAAGGAGAAGAGTAAAACAAAAATGTTCCAACCCATTTCCTTAAGATAGTCAAGACTGAACTAATCCATAATTCAACTTAGATATCCCATTCCTACAATATCATCTATATATCAAATTTAAATGTAAGGATCTAGTAAATCCAACAAGATGAACTGATAAGGTAATTCCTGTAGCATGAAATCTCATTTCAAAAATATGCATAAATATTCGATAAGCCTTTTTTGAATCACAACAATAGGATAACTATCAACCCTAATATTAGACATATTATAATAAGGAGATTCGTTCAGACCTAGAATCAGATAAGTCATCAACAAATATTCTCACAACTTACAGGAGCAAGCAAAAAAATTGACGTCATATAAGTTCAAGCAGAAGCTAACATGATTTAATCAAATTTTAAACAAGGGAGAACCAAAACCCGAAACATAATTCTTCCATAGCAGTGACTTCTACTATCTAACTTCAGAACAGTCCCACAGAGTTCCCAGAATCAAATCATCTCAAACTCAACAAAAGTAGAACATGTTACACTTGTTTTCCAACCAAAAATGACTCCCAAAACATTGAATCAGACTATCTATTTTAGCATAGTTCAAACATATGTAATAATATTTGAAATCATCTCGAGCTCAACAGAAGATAACATGTTTCAAACTTTCACCCAATAAAAGAAACAAACCCAACTCCTATCTTTATCAAATAGTGAACCCCTCTATTCCATTTTTTTCACAACAATGAAGATCACAAAATTTGTCAACATTCCAGTTCAAACAATGGTTAAAGCATGATTCACTCATTTATCCAACAAGGAACAACCCAGATCTTATTTCCTCAAACAATGAACCCAATCAGAAGTATACAGTAAAAATATACAAACATGAATGCAAGATAAACATCACATAAAAACCCATTGTTCCCCAAGAGTAGAGTTGTTTTAATGAAAACACTTAGGAAAAAGTAGAACAACTTAATGGGTAGAGCCTATCATGCCTGATAGAGCTTCTTATCAATTTGCAGAAGATTTCCAACTGAGTCCGTCAACAACTCCAATCTTCCTACTTCCTCTTATACTTCCACAGGATCCAAAAATAGCTCAAGAATGCCAAGAATATTGATGGATCAAAAATAGAACTGTTGGTTCAAAGAACCAAAAACTCCATGCAGAGAAAAAATAAAAAAGAACAAAAGATCAAACAACCTTTCCAAAATCGCCTTGCATCTCTCCTAGGCGGTTTCTTCGCCATAACCGAGACTAATTAATGCAAGGACTATCAGTTTTCCCTCCTATTTCTCCATGCCACCACCATCCAAGTTTGGCGAACCTTCAATTCAAAATTTGCATGCAATTTCCATTTAGTGGTGATGCCAACTAGGCATCCCCTAACTCCCCATGCCTCCACCAAAATGGCAGTTCAGAGGGTATTAAAACCAAAATCAATTCTCATTAATGCCTTGAAAATTGATGCCACCGCCCTACTACCACTTGCCAAGTAGTCCTTAGGTACCCCTTAGATTAGTATTAGTTTAGGTTAGATTATCATTAGGTTAGAAATCAACCTTAGTCCTTAGGTAAATATTATTTTCCTTAGGTTGTTTCAAAACTCCACAACCATAAAACATACCAACTTAGGTTAGGGTGCCAACCTTAGTAGTTTAGTAATAGATCCTAGGTTCTATTACGCTCTTCAACGTTTAAATTTTTTAACAAGAAGGCCCAGGGCTTACTAATTACAACATGATGCAAAGCAAGGACACCTGAAACTAGGTCCTTCAAATTTATAAATAAAACAAAACTCAGTCCCACTTCACCTTCCATTTCAGAATGCTAAGTCAACCAGACGAATCAGGTAAGGAGAATTGAAGCATACCTTGGATCAATGGAATTGATCCAAGGTTTTGCTATCAACACAAGATGAGTTTAGACAATAACAACACAAGCTCATAATCCCTTTTTTTAAAAATGAATTAAAGTTGTACAAAAAGATGAATGGCCTCATTTTCAAGTAAGTAGAAATCACAACAAAGTGAACCTCTTCACAATAATAATTTATCCATTGCAAACATGATTTCAAAAAGTCATAAGAGTACACCTTCCTAAGACAAATCACATGTCAACATTTGCAATGTCAAGAGGGAAAGTAATCATAGTAATAGTTTTGTCAAAGATGTTACATACTTCCCTCCTAAAAAGAATCATCATCTCGATGATTAACTTAGTCAAACAATTTACATCTAGGACAATCAAATTATTATACTTCCATTCATATGTTCATAACAAAATTGGATTTTCAAATTCCATAATCAACATTAAAGTAGTTTGTCCATTTTAAAGTACTGTAGTATCTGTCCAAGACTGGATAGATTTATTGACATAACATGAATAAAATATTAAAATTTTATCAGTCAATAGAATCAATTCTGTTCAAACAAGTACGAAAAATTAGTTTTCATATCTTCAATATTTTCCCAGGTTGCACTTTCTTTGTTAAACTGATCCCACTGGACCTTACATTGACTTATTTCATGATTTCTTAAGTACAACTGGTGAGTTTCCAACACTCGAATGGGTTTAACCATGATTATTCATGGGTCTTGGACCTACAAGGAATTCCAATTTAAAACATGTGATAAATTTGAAACATATTTCTTAAGCAGAGAAATATGGAAAACATCACGCATTCATGATAAAACAGGAGGTAAAGCTAAACAATAAGCTACAGGGTTGATTACTTCAACAATTTCAAAGGGTCCAACATAACAAGGTGATAATTTGGCAGCCTTGCCAAAAATTATAGAGCTCTTTTTCAGTTTAACCCAAAGAAAGACCTTCTCACCAAGTTCAAACTTCTTATGAACCACTTTAAGTCTGCATAACTCTTTTGTCTATTTGCTGCTTCTTTCAAGCATTCATGAATCATTTTAACTTGTTGTTCCATTTCCGTAAGGATTTTAGGTCCAATTACCTCTCTATCCTCAATGTTGTCCCAACTAATAGGAGTTCTGCATTTCCTTCCGTATAATGCTTCAAAAGGTGCCATTTTTAGAGAAATATGGAAAACATCACGCATTCATGATAAACAGAAGTAAAGCTAAACAATAAGCTACATGGTTGATTACTTCAACAATTTCAAAGGGTCTAACATAACAAGGTGATAATTTGGCAGCCTTGCCAAAGATTATAGAGCTCTTTTTCGGTTTAACCCGAAGAAAGACCTTCTCACCAAGTTCAAACTTCTTATGAACCGCTTTAAGTCTGCATAACTTTTTTGTCTATCTACTGCTTCTTTCAAGCATTCACGAATCATTTTAACTTGTTGTTCCATTTCCGTAAGGATTTTAGGTCCAATTACCTCTCTATCCTCAATGTTGTCCCAACTAATAGGAGTTCTGCATTTCCTTCCGTATAATGCTTCAAAAGGTGCCATTTTTAGAGAGGTGTGATACATGTTATTATAAGCAAACTCCACTAATGGAAGGTACTCTTCCCATTTATACTTCGATCCATGTAATACATTCGTAACATATCTTCTAAAACCTAATTAACTCTTTCAGTCTATCCATCCGTTTCTGGTGGTAAGTAGAACTGAAATTCAACTTAGTCCCTAGGGCTGCATTAAGTGTTTTCCAAAATCTAGATGTCATCCTTGGGTCTCTATCAGATATGATCAACTCAGGTACTCCATGTAATCTAAAAATTTCATGCATGAATCTTTTTGCTAAAACAGGTGAATCATCCTTAATATTACCAACAATAAAATGAGATACCTTTGTTAGTTTATCAATAACCACTAAAATAACATCATGTTTATTTCTTGACATACACAACACTTGAAAAAATCCATGCTTATTACTTTCCATTTATATCATCGGTATAAATTTCCATTGAAATTAAGTTGAATTATGAAATTAAGTTAAAAACTTCTTTCTTAACTCATTTGACAAGGGTATGTATACCTGTTTTCAAACCACATGATTCCTTCATTGTCAAAGTGAAAACCTTTATATATCACATCATTTGGATCTGCAGCAAGTGTTGTCTTTACTTGCTAAAAATAAGAATCAGATTCCATGACACTTTTTACTTCATCTTTAAACTAAGTTCTCAACATTATAAGAGAAGAAATGTGCTTCCTATGACTTAGAGCATCTGCAACTCTATTTTCTTTGCCTTTAATATAACTTATGTCAAAATCATACTGAGATAAAAATTCTAACCATCTTCATGTCTTGCATTTAGATTTGGCTGAGTAAAAATATACTTCAACCCAAGATGATCAATTTTTAGTTCAAAAGGTCTACCAAGAAGATAATGCCTCCATACCTGAAGTGCATGAACAATGATAGCAAGATCTAGGTCATGTGGGGCATAATTCAGTTCATGTAACTTGAGTTTTCTACTTTCATAAGCTATAACATGATCCTTTTGTAACAAAATACCTCTGAGACCTTCCTCGGATGCATCCGTTACAACAGTGAAGTCTCCATTAGGATCAGGTACAACCAAAATAGGTGCTGAAGTTAACTGATCCTTCAGAGTCTTAAATGCAGATTCACATTTTTCATTCCATAAAAATTTCTTATCCTTCTTCTGCAATGAAGTTATTGGTGCAACAACCTTAGAGAAGTCTTTAAAAACTTCCTATAGTAACCAACAAGACCCATGAAGCTTCTAACTTCATGTACATTCTTTGGTGCAAGCCACTCAGTTATTACAACAATTTTTGAGGGATCTACCGCTATTCCATCTTTGCTTATGACATGACCCAAATAGTGCACTTCCGTATCATAGAAAGAACATTTGGAGTAGCGTGCCCCCTGATTGGATGTGTATATATGAGATGAGGTTCAATTATACATGCCCCCTCAACAGCTTAAGAATGAATTGTAGAATAAGAGTGCGTCATCAAGAAATGGTCTGAATTGTGCGTGCTAGAAAGATGTGATCGATAAAGCGTATAGCGTAGAAATCTAGTGAGTGAGTGAATGCATGAGTATAGTGAGGTCCATTTGAGATGTAGACCCTTGGTATTCAAGTAGGGATCGTGGAACTAGAGTTTTGTCATAGGGTAATGACCGCAACGTGTAGAAGTAGATGCAAGAAATATGTATCATGAATGTGTAGAGTGAATAGTGCACATAGTATGTGATAGATCTTGTGAGAAAGAGGTGTAAATAACACATGATGTGCGAGGATTTTAAGTTTTAGTGTGTAGTGTAGTGTGTGAGGTTCATGTGTATAGTATGCCCTCAATAGTCAAGTGTGAACCAAAACATGAGAGTGTGTCATCGGGAAATGACAATACTAATGTATCAAGATGTGTATGATGTATGTGATAGATTGAATGTGAAATGATGAGAAGATAAGACGTGTGTCGAAATAATGGGGGAGAAATAAGTGCGATTCCCCCAAGTGTGTGATGATAAAAGAGATCAAGTAATTTCATCTAAGAGGTCATCATTGTCATGATCAAAACCGAAAGGTGAAGCATCTGATACTTGATAAGCAATAGTGTCAGGTTGGTCGAGTAAGGAGCCATTGAGGCGTAAATTATACATGCCCATAGCATATTCTTCATTAGTGAAGGGGGTAGTGGACAACCATGTGCATACCATCAAGTAAGATTTTGTGAATAGCCAAGAAATGAGTCATTACAAATAAAAATGTGACCAAATGGCATGGGGAATGATATGTCAGTATGATTAGGGTCTAATGTGCCCCCAATGTAATCAAGCCAAGACTATCCAAGTGTAAGTGGAGAAGTGTGAGGAGCACGTGCAAGAAATATTGTGAGATAAAAGACTCAAAGACCATAAGAAGTAATAATGCAAACAAATCCATGGTACAGATGATGATCATGAGGTGGAGGAAAGATGTCATCAACTATAAAGCCTAGCCGAGCCAACCCATCATGTGTGCATATAATATCTGGGAAAGTAGGATCAAATGGGATGTGTTCCCAGTAAGAGTCATTCATGAAAAATGTGCATGTAAATGGAGGACATACTAATGGAGGTTGCTCATGAGAAGGTGAAGGATATGGAATGACATCCAATGTTTGGACAAGCCCCCGATAAAGAATCATAGCAGATAGTAGAAGCAGGAGGAGGAAATGGTGTAGATGAAACAATATCTAACATGTAAATAACACCTTCAAGTGGTGGAAAATGAGCCGAAGTATCCATAGGTTGTGGTTCATCGGTGGTAGCAGATGTTGGAGTAGGAAGTGTAGTGTTGGGATCATGGTTGCAATATTTGAATGGTTGACAATCACTATGAACTGTATATTCTATGCCCTCATGTAAGAATTTGAAACATCAATGTCTGTAGAAGGGACTGCTTGCATGACATGAAGCCATGGCCTACCAAGTTATATGAAATCGGGAAGTCAATGAAAAAGAAAACTATATTAAGATTTTTTGGCCCAATAGTGATAGGAAAAGTAATGTGACCTATGCATAGATGAATAGAGCCATCATAAATGCGAAGAGAAAGAGATGATGGACTAACATTAACAACAAAGACCAAGATTTTCAAGGAATGACATAGTGCAAAGATTAAACTTAGATCCATTATCAATGATGGTGCATTTAACACCCACATTATAAATGTAGAGCATGATGTATAAAGGAGAGTCATTGTTGAAAATAGATGGATCAACATTAGGATTCGATGGCAAAAACAATGTGCTGAGAAAAAGCATCTGCAAAATTTTTATATACTATATCTGGATGAATATTAACAGAATGCAAGTAGTATCAGGAGAGTGTTTAGAATAAATCCTACCTCTTCAACTTAATTTAGTAAATAAGAAAGTAAAATTTAACCAACCTCAGAATGATGGGGTTTAGTGATACCTGTGGATGTGATTGATGGTAATTGATATTGTGCTCCATATACGAAATGATGTAGGCTCTCTTCCTACGAGAACACCTGCAAATCACAGACACTAAACAAAATATGATTAGTAAAATATGAGGCATATTGCCTAGCAAAGGCCAGTCCTTGGAAATCAAAGGACTTCCTCACAAGGGTGTCAATCCACTTTTACACAATCAAGTGGGTATGAAAACAATATAAGATTTATGATAATCATATGATGATAATAAATGAGTTTATTACAAACATATAGTTGATAGATAATGAGAAATGAAAGGTATAAACTATGGCTCAAATTCGAATCTAAGTCCAAATCTGAATTCTCAGAGAAATCTAAATCCTCTTCTTCTATGTATTTTGGATTTCCTTCTTCAAAGAAGTCTGAATTCTCTTCTTCAATGTCGTACTGGTACTCAAATTCAGAATCTGAGTCCTCAGAGTTAGTTTTGTCCTTGTATTTAGACTCGAAGTTCGAATCTTCCAACTCAACTTTGTACTGATAATCAAACCAAGCAATATTAACTTCGATGCATTGGACCTCAAAGTATAATTCCCAAAATTCCTCTACAGTGTCACGAATCTACTGAGTGGACTCAAAGATGATATGAAAATGATCCAAATGGTCACAGTGGATGGCACACACCTTGAGATCATGTAGGATGTCATACTATTCCCAATACAATGGATGATAGACAATGGACAATGAGTTGATACTAGTAATCTCGTGACTTAGACCATCTATTGCCATCTAAAAAAATCCATGCTAGATGAAGTGTCAGAGATAAATAGTTTGGAATAACTGCTAAAGGAGATAAAACACGATAGAAAAACAAAAGTAACAGGAATCACTGGCGATTCTGGTAGATATTACTAGACTAAGAAAATCAAGTGATTGACTGATTAAATTAATGTTTTAGGCATACAAAAGATTCAGAGATGATATATAATAAATGAACTGATGAATAAAAGTACATAAAACCTGATGTGGGGTGAGGAGAAACCTCTGACCTTGATGGAAAGTGATACAAGAAGCTAAAGAACTCTATAATTGGAATGACAAGATGCTGATCTGCAAGAGATTAGGAACAACTTGGAGATGTTTGATGAATGTTGTGATGTTACCAGATGATAACATGAACACTCTGACACACAATGGTACTAATGAACTCAAGTAGAAATCTCAAACTCGAAAATACAAGTGGATGATCCCAAGGAGAATAAAAACTATCTTAAGTAATCGCCAACGATTACCGAATCGCCGATGATTTTGTTTGGCTTTGGATGGAAAATGGTTGAAACAATTTTCCAAATAAAGGTTTCTTGTTTTAAATTTTGAGGGGTGAGTTGTTAATTTGTTGGGAAGCATTGGGTTAGTTGGAAACTTGTCGAGTTTGTTTTAGGAAGTGATGAAATAATTTGATATTGTCTAATTTCGGTAGGTTTGTTTTAGGATAGATATTAGGTGGTTATTTAGTGATTCATTAATTGTACAAATATAAGATTATATAAGATAATTGGTAGATAATAGGATATTGATAGGATAATGAAATATGTATTATATTTAGGATATGAAGTTTTAATATATACTTAATTAATTAAGGATAAACAAGTATAATATATAACTTAGTTATGGAATACTAATGTGTTAATCAAATGAGGGGGTGTTATGTAAGACTTAGGATTATGTAGGTATTAATATTTAATTAATTTAAAGGGGGAAATATTAATTTGTTGATTAAATTAAGAGAAGAGATGTATTTGTGGAATGTCAATGTGATTAATTAATTGAAGTGGAGGGTTCATTGTATTGAATATTGATGTGTTTAATTAATGATTTGGACAAAGATGAGGAAGTGTAGATTTTTAGTGTCTACATTTTCCCCTTTTTCTAATGGTTTAATGACAAAGTGTTAGACAAAAATGATGAAAAGTTGGTTCGTATGGGTGAATCAACTACAACCAATACATGAAACACCAATGTTTGCATATCATGTGTTTCGTAAAAAGTTGCCTCGGTCCAAGGGGTACTAAAACAAGATGTGCTACCGGATGACCAAATGATAGGGGAACCAAAGGATTCAATACCTATAGTCATATGATCTGTGAAGGTAGGCTAAGTGAATGGGAAATTCATGTGATGGGGGCCAAAGGGCACACGTCCCATAGACATATGAGGAATCTTGATATCGATTTTGTTTGTTCGATTAATGTTTCAGGGACTAGGGTCCTTTGAAAGGGACAAATTTGTGGGGAAAAGTGATAAATTGATAAAAGTGGGCATGAATGCCAAAAAAGGGGGGAATCGCTGCGCGATTATGGAGAAGTAGTTGACGATTAGGGAAATCGTCGATGAATTACATCGGGTAAAAAATGGGGCTATAAATAGCTGATTGCAAGGTTATTTGGCTCATTGTTACTAAGCTAAAATGGAATTGCAGAGTGATTTGTGGTGAAAAAACGTGTTCTCAAGAGGAAAAGCTGAGATTTTGACATCATGGCCTCATCTAGCAGACACCAAAACCTACTTTGGTTGAGGTAAGTGATTTTGACTTGCTTTTGTGTGTTTTTTTAATTTTTTTTACTACTTTTAGGAATTTTTTGTCATTTTTGGGGGTGGCAAATGCCTTAATTAGGAATCACGAAATCACTGATTAATTCATGCAATCACAAGTGATTGAAGTGAATCACCAACGATTCACCTGTGATATGGACAATTTGTATCTTTGATGATAAAGTATGTTCTTAAGGAATTTTTCAATTTTGTATGGTGTTTGTGGTTCCAATTTAGTTATTGGTGTTTGATGTATTTAATGTTGATTATATTTTGTGATGATGTTGATGTTAATGTTAATGATATATTTCGATGTTTTAGATGTTGTTGGTATTTTTAGGTGATAATGTTAATGTTGATGTTTTAATGTAAAGATGTTTTTGATATGTTGTGGATGATATTTTTGATGCCAATGCTAATGTTTAGCTATGTGTTTTGTGTTTGCAGGTAGATGCTCAGTTGATTATCCATGATCGTATACCATTGATCTTGGATGAGGTGAGGGCTGACATGATAGATGATGACTAGGAGCATATTGAGGCAATGGGTTTTGGTGGCATGAGGACTTATAGGTGGATTCACAGATGTCATAGTTTGATGTTGACATTGTTAGAGTGGTGGAATCCTTCCACCTGCACTTTTTGGTACTACCTAGGGGAGAGATGACCATCACCTTAGAGGATGTTCATCGCATTATGAGATTTCCCATCAATGAGGAGCTCATTTATATCATCATGATCCTGAGAGAGAAGATGTGATGCAAAGGTTATATGGTGATGGGGCATGAGATGTGAGATATTCATTAGGGGCATTTGAGTACTAGGCATTGTATGAGCCTGGGAGAGAGGGTTGTACATAGATGACCATGATGATGATGGCCATCTCTTGTTTTAGTTTCTGATTTAGGAGGTGGTCATTTTCCATGAATGATGACAGGAGTTGTGGTAGAGATGATGGACCACCACATAGTGTTTGAGTGGGGGTCTACTTTACTGGCACAAAAATTTAGAGATTTGTGGGCCTGGAAGGCCCACAAGCGTTATGGTATTGATGTTGGATTTTTGTTACAGTGTTGGGAATATGAGCATATTTCTATTGCCCAGTAGTTGAGATTACCATGGGGTATTGGTGAGAGACATATTGGTTTTATGAGATAGATTTAGGACATGGGATGGGGGAAAAATAAGAAGAGGTCCGATTCTTATAAAGATTTGGTAACATGACTACACATTAATGTGGTGTGGAGGCCATATTTAGATTTCCATGCTTGGCCCAAGTACCTAGATGAGTTGATAGGCTTATAACATGATATATGGGTTCGGGGTCGGAGAGCGGAGAGAGGATGAGCTTCTGCATTATGGTCAGGTGAGGAGGCAATTTAGATTGATATAATATGTGCTAGAGGAGCCCATACAATATAGATGGGAGGACAAAGATACTAAGACTCCTAAGGCAGTGGTGATGAGGTCCATAATTATTGTTGAGCGGATAGGGGATATAGGCCCAAATAAGGATGGTGATATTGTGTCACTTGATGATGTGAGGGTGAGTCCGGATTATACAACATGGTGGACCCAAACACTGAGAGATTTTGATAGGGCCCGAGTTATAAAATGGGTGAGGAGGGTCCATGCTTGGGTGGATTGAGGAGTCGGCTTAGGATGCTATTTAGGTTTTTGATGATGACGATGATAGTGATGAGGAGGAGGGTGATGTTGATTTGGAAACAGATATTGTAGTGGTTATGGCCAAGAAGGCCATAGTGGAGGGAGAGAGTGATGTAACACGTAGAGAGAGGGATGACCTCTTAGGATTTTGGGATTCTCGATTGCAGAGAGAGATAATTTGATTACTTGAGTAGGATGGTGTTATAGTAGAGTGAAAGGGTCTCGGGGCACAGTTGACTCAGGCTATTACTAATAGGGATATATACCTTTATCAATGAGATACGGTAAAGAAATCCCTTGGGATCATAGGGTATTCTATTTTAGGTACAAAGTTAGTGGTGATGACCCGGGCTAGCGGATTGAGAGCACATTCTAATAGATTGAGGTGCGAAGCTAGTGGGTAGGGGCCACAAACTAGTGGGTGGAGATAGGAACTTCTATGGTCATAGGGATGATCTCTATGGCTCATTATCAGACATTATAGACCGAGCTATAGTATTATGTTGATATGGTGACTCACGATTATCCAAATGTGACATTGTATGCTTTGATCACTTGGCCGCGAAGGTGCCATGTCCAGAGTACTAGTGCAACGAGTGTGGGTCACCCACTGCGGAGGCTAGAGAGAGGAGGTGATAATGAGGGAGGAGCCATTGGAGATGCTAGAGCTATTGGTGATGTAGGTATCTGGGGAGGAGAGGGTAGTACTGTCCCTGACAATGAGTTTCTTGGAGATATCCATTTTACTGATTCATGATATGTATTGATGATAGATTTGATGTATGTCATTGATGATGATTTACGGCTCATGGAAGCCCTGATTTTGTATGATATTGATGTATTTGTGTTATGACTTTTGATATATATATATACACATACATACGATGAGGTTTATGGATTATTTTCTTTGATTCACATGTGTTGTGTATTACATGTTTTTTTAATTTAAATGTGTTAATGTTAGATGAATTTGTATTATATGTGATGTCAAGAAATATGATTTGTACATATGTTTGATAAAATTTGGTTGAATGTTTAATTAATCAAAAGTGAAAGATGTGATGAACATAGTTGTGGTGCTCATCTTTAAGGTACATTTAGGATAATGACGGATAACCACATGCTTTCAAATCATTACTTGTGATAAGATGGATGGTTTAATGGAGTGACAAGATTTTAAATGTAACTACTGTCATGACAATTAATCATTTAACAATAGAAAGGACACAAGTGCAAGGCATTCAAAGGTTCCTTTTCAGGTTCTCCATCAAGGGAAGTGAGACGATATGCTCCCAACCCATACTTGTGAGTAATGACGTATGGACCGATCTAATTAGGGGCAAACTTTCCACATTTACTCCATTTTAATTGAGTGACATTTTAATTTTATTTAAGAAAAAGATCACCAATTTTAAATTCACGTTCCTTGATATGTTTGTTATAGGCTCGTTTAACGCGTTCTTAATAAACTTAATGATGTTCGAGATCCATTAGATGTTTTTCATCTAACAGTTCAAGTCGTACTAAGCGGTCTTGGAGATATTATTCATTTAGGATAAAGTCTTTAAGTGACACAAAAATTAATGGAATTTGGACTTCAAGAGGTAGGACAAGTTCAGAACCGTAGATGAGTGAATAGGGTGTAGCACGCGTAGGAGTACAAATACTAGTTCGATAATCCCAAAGAGAAAATGAGATTCGGAGATGCCAATTCCTTCATGCATCATCTACTATTTTTATAACAATTTTATTAAGTGTTTTATTTTAGGCTTTAGCCTATCCATTTGCTTGGGGATAATATGGTGATGAAAAGTTGAGTTTGATGTTGAAGGTATCACAAAGATTTTTAACTTATTTATTTTTAAAGGATTTTCCATTGTCCACGATAAGTTTAAAGGGGATGCCAAAATGACTTATGATGTACTTGATATATGAAATTGGTGATAGGTATTGATTTAGTCAAGGTTAGAGGAATGGCTTCAACCAATTTCATGAAATACTCGATAGAGTCAGTAATAATGGAGTGATCTTTGTTGAGATGATTTAGGATTAATAACACCAATGAGATCCAACCCCATTAAGAGAAAGGTCATATGTCCCGAGTGGGTTGCGAACACTTGACTAGGGACATGAGTAAGGTCTGAATGGAGTTGGCATTTGACACATTTCTTAACATATGCACAACAATATTTAGTGATAGTAGGCCAGTAGTACCCTAACCGTACAACACGTTTAGAGATAGAATTTCCATTGAAATGTCCACCGCAAATACCATCATGGAATTCTTCGATTGCTTTGGTTGATTCATGTGATTTAAGGCACCTTAATAGGATACCATCAAAACTACATTTATAAAGGAAATTTCCTATGATGAAAAAATGAGTGGCGCGTTGAAGAAATGATCTTTTAGTGCTATGTGATAAGTCGGATGGGATTTTAGATTTGGAAAGGTAGTCATAGATTTGAGTATACCACAAATCAGTTGGATCATCGTCAATGAAATTGATAGGAGGGAGTTCATTTTTATGTGAGGGATAATATAATATTTGAACGATCATAGATACTTTAGTGTTATCTTTTGACTCTTTAGTTTATAATGGGATGAGGGCTCCTAAAGAGGCTATTGCATCTACAAACTTGTTAGAAGATCGTGGGATGGTTTGGATGGTGTAGTGATAAAAGGCACCGAGGAGAAAGTCAATGTTGGATTTATATTTTTGCAATATTTCATTTTTACATTGATATTCTCCTTTAACTTGACTAATGACGAGTTGTGAGTCTCCATATATTTCTAAAATGTGAATACCTAGGATAATAGCGGTCGTAAGGTCCATGATTAAAGCTTCGTATTCTACCATGTTATTAGTACATTCGAAGTTAAGTTTGAATGATAAAGGAATGGGAATGCCCTAAGAAGGTATGATAACAACACCGACCCCTCCCCCCTTCCCGGAATTTAAAACCATCAAAGAAGAGAGTGATCTTGACAAGGATAAATTCATATTAAATCGACATTGTTTGATGGATTCATCTGGAAAGTATTTGTGAGGAAGTTGATTTTCGGAAGGGAATGTCATCGAGCTGGTATGTAATAGCTTTGAACCTTAATAGATTTTTGTGATATGAACTCAAGGTCAAACTCGAGTCATAAACATAAGCCATCGAGTAATATAACCACTATGATATGGTTTTGAGTAGATTGAAACTAGTGACAACATAATTTTTGTGATTAAGAAGATACTGACGTAACTTAGAAGTGGTGAAGTATAAAGCATAACATAGTTTTTCAACTTTGGTGTAACAAGTTTCATATTCATGGAGTGTGCAATTGATATAATATATGTCTTGTTCATGACCCTGACTATCATGGTGAGTGAGCATGGCTCTAGAGCGTGTTCAGAGCGAGATATGTATAGATAAATGTAGCCCAAATTTTACCACCAACAGCCCAAGGTGCACTTTGAAACATCACTCACTGAACTAAGTGCTCACCCAAAGTGCGCAAGGGTACTAGGTTCCTCTTTTATGTCACTTGTTCCAGAAGTTAGCATGATTATAAAAATATTCCAGATCCATAATAGATAACCAATTATATTGTAGTGCATAAACCAAATCTAGATCTTAACCATTAGCATGAACAATTAAAAAGAATCAAGATTAACTTTACCATATAAGAACCATTCATAGATGTGTCTACAATCAATATCCAGCCACAAAGATCCATTATATTAATTGTTGTAAAACACAGAAGCTTCATACATACATAGTATAGTCACCATAGTCATGCACGCTCACAAACTCGCAACATAACACTAACAAAACATAGAACTATCTAAACCATGCAAATCAATACATATTTATAGGGGTGGGGACTTTCCCTTCACCACCCATACACCTTTCAAAAATAGACTACATGCTAATAATAGCCATGTGCCCTTACATGATAAATACAAGAGCATGCAAGCTCGCTAATAATAGATCATATAATAATACAACTGTGGTATAATCCTATTATTAGATTCAAAAAGATGTATGGTGCTTGATATTATACTCATCCAAAATAGCCTTTGTGTGTTCTTCAAGTCTTCTACAAAACGTACTCTGCACTCCATGTCCAAAATCAGCCCCAAATTGGAAAATGGCTAAGCTTAATTTCAGGTTGTCCTAGGTGCAATTTGTGTTTCACTATAGTTTCACATGCATATACGTGCCCTATGTCCACATGCCTAATCCTTATGTGCCTTTCATACTTAGGCTATATTTCATCAGCCCAACATTACCCCACACTAATTTCATTGTCATCCCGATAATGGGTAATCATAACTTATGTCTCCATGAAAAAGAATAAAGAATGAAAGAATAACTACACAAAGAATGAGAAAATACTTGCCACCCTATTCTTCCATAGGAAGAATCAACTTAGGATATTCCAATTTGATCTCTGCCTCTAATTCATTCTAATCACTTAGCGCTTTATTTGTTTTATTTGGAATGTCTACAAGTACTACTTCCATCTCATCAAGAGTCATGTTCTCACCTTCGATTCTCTAGCACTCTGAGAACATTGGTAATGCTTGAGACCATTCCATCCATGAAATCCATTCTTTGTGCTATCAATTTCCCAATATCCTTTATTTTATCCTTGTGTGGGTCATGGGCTACTGTGAAGCGTGTCACACTTCTTTATTATTAAAGTAAGCCTCTCCACACATCCAAGTGTTTCATTCTTTATTACTTTCTGAACCTCATCTTCTTCAGCCATGGTTCTTGTCTTGATAATCACATCTAGGGCCACACACATGTTCAATGCAAAATATGCTTTCTTTAGTTCATCTTTCAAAGTCTACAGTATGGATTCGTAACTTGTAATTTTTGGCTTAGCCTTTTCCGCTTGTTATGCAACATCTTTGGGTTTTGGCATTCTTACGGGCCCTTCATCTAGCACTATATGAACAAAAGTGTGTAAATAGTGTAAAGTAGATGAAAAATCTTACACAACTTTCTCTTCCAATCGACCTCTTCTTCAAAATCTCGTCCCCAATCTATTCACCATACACGTATAGAATGCACCGTCACCTCAACTATCTCTTTTTCTTCAAAGCACTTGATCTTGGTATCCTTGTCCTCATTGTCTTCCAAGAGCACCCGAGTAGTATCTACTTCGTCTACATTTACGTGTGTAACTTCGCCAATACCTTCATTAAAGCATTGCTCACTTGTTCAATAGACATCACAATAGGCTTAACTGTGACATGGCGCGAGTGTGGTGCCTTTTTCAACCTATACGACACACATGATTCCTCACATACATCGAGGTCATGCTCATCCATATGAGTTTGCATGCTCTAAGATAGCTATTTCTATGTGCACGTAGTTACTATGTATTTATCCATCAACTCCCAACCATAAAGGTCCTTAGGTTCCAAAGTGCTCTGGAACCGCACGCGTATGATTTTGGTTGGGTCATCAACATACCCAACTGTTGGTGTCTCATAAATTTCTTCCTCCTTTCCTTTCCTCAAGTGCTTACCTTTAGGGGTGTGCACTCCTGAATCCAACACCGGTCCTTTACCTATATTTGTAGTATGGGGCGCGCTTGAAGGCTCACCCTTATCTATTTCTAACCATGTTTCCTTCAACTCCTATGTGTCCTTCTTCAATTCATTCACACGATGCTACCTTGGAGTATTAAGTGCGTTGTCCTTATATTTATCTTCCTCACCATCCTTCCAAGAAATGTACTTGCACCTTTTCTTCTTTTTTGGATATACCTTCACAAGTTAAGTTCTAGGTGACCTTCTAAGGGGTTGTGTTGTCCCCACGCTTTGAGTCCTTATTTTTCTTAGCACTCTTTTAAACTGTGGTTCCTCGGTAGTCTGTTCTATGTCCACCTCCATTGCATTAGTCTCCAACACTTCATCTTCAATCTGTAGTAGAGGGGTTACCTCGTGCTCTCTTTTCTCTCCAGTAGTAGGTTGTTATCTGCCCCTATGCTCCAAGCCACCAATGTCTTCCTCAAGTTCTTATTCCTCTCTTTCTTATTCCTCAAGGAGCATGGTTTCATCTTCATCTTGTAATGTGCCCATGGTATGCTTCCCCTTGGGTGGTCCAGGGAGCTTGAATTCATTCTCAACATAATTCCCATTTTCTAACCTTGGTTTGAGTTTAATATACAAAAGGGCTACTCCAGACTTTCCAATGGCCAAACTCATAGCCTTCATGTTAATATCATCTGAAATTAATTTTTCTATATATACAAACTTACTTGGATAAACATAAGTCTTCCTAAGGGTGTGGTAGTCACAATCTACCTTGTGTGCATTAAAAATCAATCATCCGAGAACCCGTATAAATGCTTGAAAGTAGTGCGGGGTTAAGGCATATGGGATCTTGCATCAGGGGCTCCACTTTCCATCCTTCATACCAAAATGTGTGATGTAGAAGTGCTTTGATATACTGCAAACTGTACTGTTTTCCCAATACCACAGGAAGCTCCTTTGGTATTCTCCATTCCCTTGAAACACATCATAAAGGCGTTCATACCACAAATTTTATCTCTTATTAAAGGGGCCACTCATGGTCCCATCACATGTGTACTTAGAAAATCTCTTTGCTAGAGATTTCTTCTCCTCGGGATATTGCCAAATTTTATCCTTTGGCCCATTGGGCACTCCAATTTCAACAAAAACAAGTGACAAAAGTATCATGCCAAAAATTATTTTCTCACCTTGCATGCGATTCTTCAATGATGGTCTCAGTAATGAAACCAACCAAATTGTACGCCACTCTTTATGTCATCTTCTTTTCTATATGCAACCATGCCTTGTTTACTTGTGACTAACGCTCTTGATTTTCAACTTAGTCGGAGGTGTGCTCTACCATGTACAACTAGATACTTATGAAACTTTGGGATATCCATCCCACGCCCTCCATTTATATATCGTAATGCCTTATTTGTTACTTCTAATACCTCTTTGTCAGTGAGGTCACTACTCAACTTAGTACCCGAACTCCTTAGTCCTGTCAACCGCCAATCAAGGTTGCATGAGCCTCATTCGTCGCCCAACAAAATAGAAGAAGTCCTCATGGAATTTTCTCATCAACCACTAGTATAAATTCTCTAGTTTTCCAAAGTAAGGGAGTTCATACAGCTGTAAAAATCCCACCTTTGTCAACAATTTTTCACCCGCGTCATCATACATGACCATATCATCGATGTTCTCTTTGTTGTCTTTACTACTAGCAACTTATCCAATTCATCCTTGTTATCTTTGTTTCTTGGTTGTAATCACTTACTTTACAACAACAAACATGTGAGTCCCAATCGCGACCCATAAAAACCCATTCAGGTATTGCGTCTCGATAAATGACTTTCGGGGTGTCCTTCACTTCGATCTTGACTTCCTTATGCTTCCTTCCCCTTGTGGCTACTCCAAGTGCTCTCTTTGGTGCCATATGAACAATAAAGGTGTGTTCTTTCAATAGATTTGAGCTCTTCAACTTAAATCCACGTGCCCTAGCTCGATTTTGCATGCCCTAGCTTAAATCCAAACCCTAATAGTCAATTTATCCTTCCCGCATGTCTTTGTATCACTCAAACACCTTCTCCAATGGAGCATCACACAATCTCGTGCATAAATATGACTAGTTCCTAGCTCTCCGCACTTAACAACTTGCTTTCTAGCTCATTGGAATTCAACTCACTTGAATGCTATTGATCACAAAGGTAAAAATAATTTCCCAACACCTCTTTATATAAATTTTCAAAAAATTCCGCATTTATTGATCTCCAACTACCACCGTACTCAACATTAACTTGGCGTTTCTTTCCTTTTTTGTGCTGATTTTTTTGTGCCACAGTCATAACCTTTTGGCACACCTACTACTCCTTGGCCACATACCTCCTTTTGTGCACCTTCATGTGCTGAAGTACTTCACCACTGCGCCTTTCACCAAGTATTTTCCACTATTACTGACTTACCTCACATTATATTACATGTCCATTCATCTATATGTGGTCTTCAATCATGAGAAAAATTATTTCTCTATTCACACCTTTACTTCAAACACCTACTCAATATCTCTCTATGCATATTCATCTTCAAATAACATTCAAACTTGGTCCAAGTATCCACCGCGTATACTCCAGGCCCACACTAAGGGTATGCGTGGTCCTCTGCGCATGAAAACACTTAGATAGTAATTATCTGTTGGTGCACAAGCACGTTTATTACACAAAACACTGAACTAAATTGACAATACATTACAACGATGAAAGGAAACCCATATAAAGAAAATGCATTAAGGATACCTAATCTAATGGAAATACTACCTTATTAGAAACACCACGAAGACTTATTTATAGTAGGGCTTCAACCTACTCCTGATGAAGTAATTGGGTAACCGTGTCCCACCAAATGCGCTCTAACCGACAAGCACTTGAATCAAGTATAAAAGTCACAATATACGGTCCTAACCAATGCACTTTTAACTTCCCAAGGTGGCGCAAAACTTTGATTCATAAATAAGAACCATCTATCCAACTTCAAGTTTCTTATCCTTATATGTCTATCATGCCATGCCTTCTGCCTGGCCTTTTTTGTTTGTTGACTCAATCATGCTATAACATGCCTCTCATCCAACTGCATCAGTTTATCAATGCACTCTTCTAGTGCTTTCTCATCAGCCAAACCTCTTGCCCATGTAATACACAATGAAGGTAACATTAATTCCACTGGTAGAACAACCTCCATGCCAAACACTAATTGAAAAGGTGTGACCTTATTCAACCTCTTATAGGTTGTATTTTATGCCCAAAGTATAACAGATACTTTATCATCCCAGTCCTTCCTTACAACATCTCAAATTTTAGTCAATGTGTGGCTCAATATCTTGTTGAAGGCCTCAACAGTTCCATTAGCCTGAGGGTGATAAGGTGTTGTTTTATGGTGTGTAACCATAAATTCTACTAAGAGTATCCTGATGGTCTCATTAAGGAAATGAGTACCCCTATCACTTGTCAAACTCAATGGGCATCCATACATGTTGATAATGTTTTCCCATAGAAACATTTCTATTGTAGCTGTCATGAAATCCTTTAAAGGCACCACTTATGCCCACCTTGTAAGATAATTTATACAAGTTATGATGTAGCGTGATCCAGTCCTATGCGCGGGTGGGAAAATAGGATCCAAAAAGTCAATTTCCCACTTCTCGAAAGGTTTTGCACTAGAAATCGACCTCAAAGGTGTTATATATCTATTCTTTGGCTTTCTAGGTGCTAAAAATGATCACATCCCTTGAAATATTCTTTACAATCCTTATTTAGTGTTTCCCACCACAAACTAGCCGATAAAATATTACGCATAGTGGCATTTCGTGTACAAAGTGTCTACCTACAATACCGCCACGAGCCTCCTCCATAATGGCTTCTCGCTCATGTTCAAGGAAGCATCGACACAAAACTTCATCTCGACCTTGTTTGTATAAGTCTCAACCGATCAACATATAGGGCATGAGGCGTATAATGAGTTTTTTTTTCTATAAATTCTTCATTCCTTTAGGCATCACACCTATTCATAAAAAGAAAACAATATCTTCTAAGTTAGAGGGTGCACTTTGCTCAATTTGAAAAACTGTGCATCTGACATTATATCCTTAATGATTTACATGTCCTCCCCTGTATTAATCCTTGATAAGTGATCTGGTCCAGAATTGCTCTTACCTGGCTTAACCACCACTGTAAAATCAAATTCCTGAAATAATAGAATCTAATTGCATATACGTCCCTGTAGAATGGGATTGTTAACCAAGTGTTTCAATGCCATGTGATTTGTATAGAAAATAAAAGGTGTTGTTAACAAGTATTGTCTAAAATTATGCAACACGTAAATCATAGACAAGGCCTCACACTCTGTAGTTGTATAATTACGTAAGTTGGTGTTAATCGTTTCACCGATTCTTAGAAATTTCTTTAAAGTATTGATGAAACAGATAGGGTAACGAGCATAGGAGGAATACTGTTCAAATGCCGGTTGATGGGTCGTTACGCGTGTATGACTTTTGAATCCACAGCTGATCATGGGAACTTCCTTTTGTCTAGGAGGAACTACCTGTAATGAAAAGAAATACCACCAGAAAGAGTTAAACAATATGTGCAGTGAACTGCTTAGCATGTGCTAGATCCAGGAAGTGTGATACTTCCTAGATGGATGTCAGTCCACTGTTTCAAACAATTTAATGTGGGAAATGAAATAAATCCTATTGTAATTCAAAATGATTTAGGTATCTCATTTAAAACACAATAAGAAAGATCTAATCTAACAGATAGGTTAGAATAGGATCCAAAGGTCAAATAACTGGTTCTAGGTCTCTACAGGTCTGACAAAGGTCTCAGGTAGGTCACATGTGAATGAGGGTGATGTAGAATTAGGTGGGTAGGTCATCATTCAGGTTGTATGAGCACATACGAGACCGATGCTAGTTAAGGGTGACCAACGACAGGTTAGATGTAAAGTGCCATTCTTGTGGAAAATTGGGAATGCCACATAATGAGTTTTGGGTCTCCTTTGTGATTGCATAAAGGACTTTAGTTGGTTAGAATGAGGTATTTGGTAGCTTGGGTGGGATTTGGTGAGGTTTTAAAGGGTATATGGAAGGGTGAGTGTTGGAGGAGGTAAATGGGTGGCTATGTAAACAAAGAATGACAATACAATGATGTAGTAAATGAACTAGAGAAGTAAACTATTCCAATTACTTGAAATCTGATCACGGGTGCCTATGAGTGATGAATGGAGGTACTGGTGAGAGGTTGAAGACTTTAGGTGATCACTAGTCATAGGAGAGCTTCTGCATGGGCTACATGTGCATTCCTCTTTGCTAGGTTATATCGATCATTCTTTGGGATGGTGAGCGAAGAAAATGCTTGATCTCCTTCCTTGCATGTGTGTTCTCGTTGAAATTTGATCTCAGAAGATGTGATATCTCTCAGGAAGATCTCAATGTTTGCCAAATTTTTCCAATCTTTGCCAACCTTGAAAATAAGGTTGTTTTGGGGGTTAAAAGGGTAACCGATGGTGGTTCTGGCTTAACCGGTGATGGTTAGGGCTAACCGGCATCGGTCAAGGTAGGATTTCCTAGGTTTACTAAACTAGGGAGATCCTCTTGATTTTCTCGGATCTCGTGTCGTTAACCCATGGATTAAATTGGAAGCTTCTTGTAAGCATGCGGGAATGTAGGCATTGATTTTTAGGGTTTGGGTAAGTCTTAGTTAGTTATGGCAACTTACTAAGAATAGGTCTTAGGGTGAGTTGGCTTGATGAGGTGTCTAGGTGAAGTGTATGTGTGGATATTATCTAAATTAAGATATTTAAATAATAAATATGGTGAGGATAATGAATTAATTTAATTAAATTAATTAAATTAATATTAGTGAGGTGAAGGGGGCCATGGCTAGGTGAATGTGATGAAGGGTGCTTATTTGTCGAGGGACTAAAGGGGAGTGTGACCTAATTTTAGTGTCTACATTAACTTCTTGCTTACAAAAAAATAGGATGATCAACAATAATTTCTCTAGGCTGAGGCTAGAACCACACCAATGGTCATACTGAGAGGTGTACAAATGCACATGAAAAGGTTTGGTCCATGAAAGAAAACACAAAATAAGCGTTGTAGTAAGCCTTTCTTTTAATGTCTCAAACATGTGTTGTTGTGCTTCACGCCAATGGAACTTACCTTTGCTATTTAATAATTCCTCTAAGGGCATGGAAATATTAGCATACCCTTTGATAAATTTCCTATAATAGCCTATGTTCCCCAAGAATCCACTCACCTCACTCTAGTTAGTAGGTTCCTCTAAGCCCAAAATAATAACCTTAGTAGGATCCACTAAAAAGCCTTCCTTATAGATGTTGTGTCCAAACAAATTCCCAAAAGGTGTAGAAAAAATGAACTCTTGATGTTTAAGGAGATGCTCAACTCACACATCTCTCAAACATTAGCCTCAAGTATTCACAATGATCTTTCACTAGCCCATACACTGTCCAATCATCCAGATAAACATGCAGAAACTTAAAGTCATGGAGTGCTTATATAACAACACAAAAATAATATAGGCACATTCTTCAATCTAAAAGGCATAACGGTGTATGAAAAACTTCCCCACTCGGTGGTGAAAGTTGTCTTTTCTTGATCCTCCTTAACAATGCTTACCTAATGATATCTAGAAAATACATCAGTGAAGGAGTATATCTTGTGCCCTACAACACCTTCCAAGATTTCTTTAGTAAAAGGTGTGGGAAAAGGATCTATTACACATGCAACATTCAACTCCCTGTAATCCACAAAAATTATGATTCTTCCATCTTTCTTAATACTGATCACCATAGGGATAACCCATTCTGACTCCTCAATGGGCTCAATGATTCCAAAATTCAGCATCTTATAAATCTCTTCCTTTACCTTGACGCGTAGATTAGGATTCATCCTGTAAGGCCTCTTCCTAACCGGGCACACACCTTTGTTTAACTTGATTCTCATCTCACCCAAAGATTCATGTAATCCTCTCAACACATGATATCCTCTAGGGAAAAGTCTTGGATAACCTTAGAGTTAGACCAATAATCTCTAATGATGGCCTCCTTAGGTTCAACATCTGTTCCAATATTATCCTTCTTAGTTTTCATTGGCTCATGGTAGGCACACACCTTCTCATCTATATTGTCCAAGACCTCACGTGTACCTTTTGTATGCTCCACATCCAAATTCTCCACTTCTTCATCACTAATCACATAGACCATCTTACCGATCTCTTTTTCTAGGCGGGTGCAACCAAGTTATTCTACATTTGTCTTTTCCTCTTGAAAGCTCACCTCCATGTTTGAATCTTTGAGTAACTCCTGAATAAGTTCCTCAACCTTTGCACTATCTCCCATAGTCAAGCACTTTATAACCTGCAATTCTTCATTCAATAGAGGTTTAATGGAAAAATAGTCAAAGGTATGAATCATACCTGCAATCAATTCTTACCAATTCCCCTGTCTCTCTCTCAACTCGCATAGACATACCATGCGCGTGTAGCCTTGCAAGGTGTAATAGAGCTTGTGCACCCATATCAAAGGTGGTAAAGCTTCCTACCCCTCTATCTAGAGTCTCTCACACTTCGCTGAACAACATATTTACCATGAAATTCATAGATATGAGTAGGTGCATTTCTCTAGAGAAATCTAGCAGAGAAGGTGATTCTCACTTCTCGCCACTCTAAGAGATTATCCCTATGAACCATCCACCAAGTGTGTTGTTGTCTTGCGTAGAGTATAAACTAGCATATTACTTCTTTCCACCTAATCTATCCATTGAAATTCCATAGTGCGTAGGAAAAATTTAGGATTTCCTTCTTCGGTGTACCTTGGTATATGGTTACTACCCAAATGCCTAACACAACATGGCCTCTTATGCACGTAACTACACTCCTTACTTCATGCCCAACCATTTCATAAGTTTCATGTGCCTAGTTGTCACATGCAACACTTGTAGTATCACTTATGGAATATGCATCATCCCATTAGAGAACTCCTTCCTTTGATGTCTTAAGGACTTCTGGATCCCTAATGGCGCGGACATAGATTTTTTTCAAATCCTCTTCACTTAAGGGCTCTACATAAGGTGCATATTTCCTTTCTATCAAAGGAATGATGATGCACTCTTCCTTGTTCTCAAAACTTATATATCCTTTGTTGAAATGTAGATCAATGTTGTTTGCATAACACCAAGGGCACCCAAGTAGTGTTGGAAAATTGTCTTGCCTCTGTAAACGCCAAGACCTCAAAGTCCCCAGTAAACTTGGCCCCATGTATAGTAATAGTAGCATCTTTCAAGAATCCAATGGGCGTGGCTTTAGTCCTGTTTGCCATAAACAAAAATTTGAAGATGGCTGCAATGGTGGTCTCCCCATCTGAATCCATGCATCCAAAGTGAGTACATTCACTTCTACACCCGTATCAATCAAAATTTTACTCAAGAACCATCCATTTACAACAAAATTTAGATTAATCTCTTTATCCTAATCCAAGCTATGAGGAGGTAGGTTAGCATGCAAAATATGTCTTTCGCACTCAACTCCAGTATGCGACATATTTTCCGTTAATCATTCCCCCAATAAAGGAATGATTTTTTCTTGTCGCAAAATCTTATAAACCTCATGTAGATCATCAAAATCTGTCCAAGGAAGCTCAACTATTTTCTTCTATTCTAACTTCTGCGACTATTCTTTGAACAATGTATCTCACCCTGTAAATTCCTAATCACCTCCATGACTTCTTGATAAACTTCCTTCTAAAGCAGAGGGTCTGTAGTACCTTCTCCTTTGTACTGGCAAGCTTATACTTTGGAACTTCCTTAGCACATGTAGCCTTAACACGTGTAGTGATCTTCACAAGTACCAACTCAGGATTAAATGCTAACTTCAACATCCACTGATCTTCCACAATGCATTGTACTCGAACCATTCTTGCACCCTTGTCCTACTTGTGCTTCTTACTCAAGTGTTCATATAAATCCGGGCATTCTTCATAGTTATGGTTCTTTCCACAAAAATAATAAATAATTTTTTGAGGGAGTTCACACCTATAATGATCAGGGGATCCACATGTATAACATGTTCCTCATGGAAAATCACTTCATCCACTGCCATGACCTCAGCCTCTGAATCCTCCACGATATCCTCAAACTCTACCTTGGCCTCCATCAAAGCACCCTTCATTGTGATCATGATCATGATGCTCACCTTTCTCCTTTGAATTATTTTCAACACTGGTCTATCACACACCAATATCAATGACATCATGAATTTGATCAATCAACATGTAATTCTTAGTATCATGAGTGGTAGACCTATAAATATTATAGTAATAAGACACATTCTTCCTTATCACGTGTTGCAACAATGGGCACCTACTTGAATCATGATCTAAGTGATAGATCTCGCAATCTAGCAACATGGCATGCACCGATTTATGAGGAAAACTATCCTTAGTATGTCCTTCTACTTCATAATATGTGTACCAAATATTACTACACATCTCATGTGCTGAATTAGCTGATAATTTCTCTAACTATTTTTCCATTGATGCAATCTGAGCCTCCAAAAATGGGATAAATCCTGTGTCTACACTCCAAACTGCCTCAACACATAGAGCTACTTCAAGTGCCTCACATGGATCTGTATAAGTCTTGTGTGAGAGTGCCCTTCTAAAAGGCATGATCAGTCCTCCAACGAACCATTGAGCATGCCGGCTTGAGTGAATATCATAAGATAACTTCGATATTCAATTGTGCATTATACTAATGAACACTCCCCGAGTTATGCCCTACATGATTTCCTTTAGTGCGCCGATGCTCTTCGATCAAACTCGGGTATAGAAAAATCTATTAAGAATGCATCATGCAATGCAATATAGTCTACACAAGTCTAGTTCAGATCAAATTTCCTATACAACCTATGTGCACGCCCTTGCAATATAGTTGCGAAACTAATTTGCCTTGCACTATGGACCCGTAATCCCCTTTGCACACCATAGTATCTCACACATATGCACATGTTCACCGCATCATCTATTCCTCTCGTATTTGGGGAAATGAAGAGACATCTCCATATAAATTTTCTAAGGTTGGTGCGTACCATGCCCACCGATCCAGAGCCTTTATTACCTCCTATGTTTCCTCTGCCTCTGTTATCCAAAATTCACCCCTTAAGGTAATTTTGATAACACGCATCAGATTATTCAGTCCCGAGCAAGTAAATTGATTCAAGGCCCAAAATCATGTTTTTTGAGGTCCCCTCGGCCTTTTTCTAACTTTTCCATTTAAGAAGAAATCCCAACGAGTTAGAAAGAATGGAAAAAAATGCAGAAATAAGGTTGTAGGACTGTTTTGAGGCATTTTGGGTCTGAAGGGCTCGGGTTGTACCAGTTCAGGTTGAACTGAGGTTCGTCGTACCAAGCTTGGGGCTGAAAAACAAGAAAATCGGCTAAGTCCTAGTCCAGCGGTCCAGCGGGATGCTTGGGACGTCGGGACGCGAAAAGCCGAAATGGCCGAAAGCAAGGGAAAAATGTCTAAGTCTTCATTTCACGTAGTTTGGGACACACAGGGACAAAGGTACGCATGGGGCTCGAATCGGCCGATTTACCAATAGATAGTCCATTTCGGGCGGTTCGGAGATATTTGTCCTGGATAGTCCGGACAATTGGGACAAAAGTACGCGGAGGATGCGAACCGGAAAATTCAGCCAAACAGAGTCTTTCATCCAAAGCAGCTTTGGGACATCCGGGCCAAAGGTACGTGGAGGACGTGAAAAGCTGAAAAGAGCCGCCAACGAATGGAATCTCGCCACGTGTCTTCACCTCATCGCAGCCCGTGAAAAAAATTTTGAAATTTTTTCCAAAGGAAAAAAAAAGGGAAATGGTCAGGAAGGGCCCGTGTCCAATGAAATCGTGCCATGTGGCACTTGAGTGGCGGAGCGCGGGGGAGAAATGGGAAAATTTTCCCAAAGTGAAAAATACCAAATTTTCAAAGGACAAAGTGCGCCCCTCAGGCCCGAGCCAATAAAATAGTGCCATGTGTCCAAGTGGCGAGAAATTAAGGAAGGGCCCGAAATAAATTTTCAAAGGATGAGCCCACGGATGAATCAGAGCCTAACACATGTCATCCAAGTGGCAAAGTGCAGGGAAAAATTTAAATATTTTCCCGTCGATCCATTTTGGCCTGTTTGTACCCTAAATCTTCAGATCGCCATAACTTTCGATCCAAAGCTCAGATTTTCACGTTCTTTATATCAATGGAAAGTTGGTGAAATTCTCTACATGATTCCGGGTCAATATTGCATTTTGGTTCTGTTTTGAGAGAGAAAATAAAAAAATCCTCTGGCACATGATAATGGCCAGAAATGACGTTTCAACAACCAGCTTAAATGTAAAATACAGTTCACCGCTTTTGCTAGGGTTCTCACCTACCGCCATAATGAGATGAATTAAATGCAACCTAGAAGTGGTTGGGGTAGATCTGGATTTCCTCTCTCTTCCCTCTCTCATTCTTCCTATAAATTGTAAGGAGAGGAAGCATTGAACATTCTTGTTTTGCCCCTCCCTTCTTCTCTTTGGCAGACAAATTTGTGGAGTTCAAACCTCCCATTTAAAACTGTAATGCAACTTTGCCTCTTGGCATTTTGTAGTGTATTGTATCGATCTTTGGAGCAAGTAATGCATGTCTGTGGATGATTCTCAACCCTCTCTATGTTCATTTGCATCCTCCTGATCTTTCACTACAAATTTTGTTATCTGTGCATGATCTTGCATCACATTTGAATGGTTTGTGTTTATTGGCAAGATAGGTGTGCTTCATTCCTTGGTGCATCACCTCTGTTAGCTTAGCTTTATTTTTATGCATCTTCTTACCATGTCTCCTTGGTAAGATTAGATTAGGTTTTGAGTAAACCCTCTGCATTTTTGTGTGTATCTGAACAGAGGAATAGGAACCAGCCTTCTCTGGAGATTCCTTTCTCATTTTTGCAAGTCCCACACTTGGAGAAAGGATTCCATGTTGTGTAATCACACTTTGGATGCTAGTATGATCAACCTAGAAATCTGATCAACATCCAAAGTGCTTGTGATTTTGTGCTAACAGCTTCTAGCATGCAGGTGGGACATTAGAGGTCTTCACCTTCATTACAACAAGATCGATGTGCACTTGTTCCACGTTCCAGCTTTGAAGGAGCTTTGAAATTGCACATCTAGCGACTCCAAAAGAGACATAATCCACTGGTTTCAGCAGTCCAAGCCTGGAAAATTTATGAGAAGAATACAGACCAGGTCAAGAACTAGGGAGGAAGGATTGTTTGTTTATCTGCACCTATCTCCAGCAGAGAAAGAAGGGGAAGAAGAGCTCAAAGATCACCATCTCCACCTAACCGGACTTTGTCTACACCTCCACCTGGTAGACCTTTTCTCACATCAACAAGAGTTCTCAGGCCAATCAGAATGGTGCAACCACCGAATCCCTTTGTCAAATTCACTGGCAGTAACCTACTTGCCCTCAATGCACAGAATCCAGTTCCAATTGCAGTGTTGAAGAACATTCCATTTTTCACCGGAGAAAATCATACCACTCCGGTGATCATGTCAAAGACATTGCTAACGTCTGTGGTAATCCATGAGATAAATGAAATGGATGTGGCTATCAAATTGCTAGGCATATTCGTTCAAAGGGAAGGCATTGCAATGGTTTAGGAGCCTTGGAGCTGGTTCTATCACAAATTGGAATCAGTTATGCATAGTTCTCCATGAGCAGTTTGGGGAAAAGGGAGACAATTTGTCTCTACTAGAACAATTGACAACTATCAAGAGAGCTCCCAACGAGTAGCTGACTGACTTCAACTTCAGATTTCAAAGGTCTTGGGAGAGGATTCCAGTGGCAGTAAGGCCAGCAGCAGAAGGTGCTTTTCTATACTATCTTAAGGCTTTGAATTATGATATTTCTATGTTAATTCAATCTATGGGAGGCACAACCTTACCTGCTGCTTATAGCATTGCCATTAGAGCCGAAAAATGTCTTATTCAAGCTGGTAAACTGGCTCCTAGGCCTCCCATGCCCTTGTATCCAAACTTAGAAAATCCAAGCACTAGTCAAGCACCCACTTTGGCTCCTATTCCCACTCCTAGAAATCAAAGTTCAAATGAGACTTCTACTTCATCCTCTAGTGCTTTAAATGAACTCCAAGAGGTCATGAAACAATTACAAAATTTGGGAAATGAGTTGGTTACTATCAAAAGATAGCAAGCTCAAAGTGCTAGACCATATCAGCCTCAAGCACAGTACCAAGCTAGGCCCCCATACCAACAAAATAGGTCACCAACTCAGGCTGCAAATCAAAATCAAAGCCAAGTAAGGCCTCCCGCTAATAGACCATTTCAGCCCTATAACCCCAATGTCATATCTTCTTCTAAAGCATTGGTGCCAGTTCAAAATAACATGGCCCAAGAATATGATTGGTGTTTCCCATGTAGTCAGCCACATAACCAATCAATGTGCTTTAACGGTGCATTAAATCAGGCTCTTATGGTGCAAACCATTGGTGGGTCGCAAGAGTCTAGCCATGAAGAGGATCAGCAGCAAGAAGCACCTCAGCAAGGAACATCTCTAAACGAAACTACTCTTGTCAATTGGCAGGCTGAAGATTTCTGTGGTATGAATCAAATACCCTCTCAAAGTGTTGCAGCCAACACAAGGTCAAAAAGGAGAAATTTGGGTGAAGGACAGCCATTAGCTCCAAATAATCCACAACCTTCTACCACTCCACAAGCCGCTAGCAAACAAAATGTAGTTCCAAACATGCAAGGGGCACCCAAACCAGCTCCTAAACCAACTCAAATGCTAGTTGCTGCTGCCCATGTGCAAGGAATGAATGTGCAGGCCAAGGGATAGCAGAGGGATAATTCATCTCCATTCAGTATCATTGATCAGATGAAGAAGACAAATGTAAACATATCAATGTGGGAATCACTATCTATCCCAGGACAAAGAGATTTGCTACAAGCTGCCATGAAGGACTGGTCAACTTCAAATCAACAGGTCCAAATGTAAGAGAAGGTAATCACAAGTGTTTCCCAGCCTGAAGGAAATCATGGAGGACAACAAGGTAAAATGTTGAAGCCCCCTCCTTTTTATGTCTCATTAATCATTGGAAACCAATTGGTACATAATTGCATGATCGACTCTGGAGCAAGCAGCTCAGTCATGCCAAAATAGATAGCTGATCAATTAGGGCTCCAATATGAAGTCATCTCCAAGGGTGTAGTGCAATTAGATGGGACAACAGTGACAACGGTTGGAGTAATCAAAGGTTTGAGCCTCACACTGCACGCATGTCCCAACGTAATAGTATTACAAGATGTGTCAGTCATAGACCTGCCACCACTCTTTGCATTGTGCTTGTCAAGAGACTTCACTGCTAAAATCGGAGGCTATCTTTCGGTGGATTGGTCACACATGTTGTTTAGAACAAGGTATGGAACTAAGGCCACAATCAGATCTGAACCTATCACAAACTTTCACATTGAGCCTTACACTCCAAGCCAAATCAATACCAACTGTTCGGCGTTTGATCAAGAAGATTATCCAAGCACTGATGAAGCTGACACCAAGGTTGGAAGCATCCCAGATTTGACTCTTGATGAATGGGCAAGCAAGGTGCATGCTTTTGATCCTTATCAAGAAATAGAAGAATCTGAGCTAGGAGTTTATTGTTTACATGAAGAGAATCAACCTCTCCCCAAAGATCACCAAGCCGATCATAAAGACAAGAATGAAGTATGGCAATTGTTCTTTGATGGGTCAAGGAGTAGACAAGGTGCAGGAGGAGGAGCTATGCTCATTTCTCCACAAGGTATAAAGTATTACTCAGCCTTCCATTTTCAGTTTTCTTGCTCAAACAATACAGATTGAGTATGAAGCCTTAATTCATGGACTGCACTGGGCAAAGAAGAAAGGCATCAAGAATTTGTAAGTATTTGGTGATAGTGAGCTGATCGTAAACCAAGTTAAGGGGCAGCATGCTGTCAAGAATAATCTGCTCAAGTGCTACAAAAATCGGGTATGGGATCTTATGGAAGATTTTGGAGCTTTTAGCATCAATTCCATCCCAAGAAAAAGGAATGAAGCAGCGGACAGACTGACAACAATTGGGCTGCATTTGACGTTGTAGAAAATATCAAAAGTGAAAAATCTCAGCCTCATATCAAAGTGGTTGTGAGACCAGCTGTTCCGGATAATAACACAAGTTGGAAAGTCTTCGAGAATGATCAGCAGATTGTTAATTTCCTACAAGAAGAAGCTGAGTTCTCCGCGAGGAATCAAGACAAGCTGGAGTAGCAGTATGGTGACCAAGTGGTGCAGCTAAGAACTAACAAATTACCAAAAGGCCTCATAACCTTGGAGTCAATCTTCAACCCAAATGATCAGTTCTAGAAGGAGAAAGCAAACATTCAAGTAAAGGGTGAAGATTCAAAACCTATTTTAGTAGATGAAGGCAAGACATTGCAAATCGGCAAAGTAAGTACTCCACAAGAGAAATCTGATTTTGTTCAACTTTGTCAAGAGTTCCCAGATGTCTTCGCTTGGACTTACAAAGATTTAAGAGGTTTCAACCCAAAGTTGGCACAACATACTATTGAGTTGGATCTAGAATCCAAGCTTTGTCAGGAAAAAGTAAAGGCGATGAAATCCTCATATCGAACCTCTCATGAGAAAAGAGTTAAGCAAGCTCATTGAGGCCAGTATCATCTTCCCCATCAAACACTCAAGTTGGGTTGCAAACTTGGTGCTGGTAAGGAAAATAAATGGAGAAATAAGATTGTGTGTGGACTTTCGCAATCTAAATAGAGCATCATTCAAGGATCATTATCCGCTTCCATCAATGGAACAAATATTGCAGGTTGTAGCTGGTTCAGAAAGGTTTTCATTGCTAGATGGATATTCAGGCTATAATCAGATAATGGTGAAGGAAGAAGATCAATTCAAGATGGCCTTCACTACAAAATGGGGCACGTATGCTTACAAGAAGATGCCATTTGGACTGTCAAATGCCAGAGCAACATTCCAACGAGCTATGGATATGGCGTTCAAAGGCTTGATCAATAATATAGTCTTTGGTATACCTAGATGATATCACTATCTTCTCAAAGAATGCAAAGCAGACCATCTCTTTCACCTCGGGTAAGTGTTTCGAGGTATAGAAGGTTCAGAGTGTCATTGAATCCAAAGAAATGTATATTCTTGGCACACAAGGGAAAATTTTTGGGTCACATTGTCTCTAGGGAAGGGCTAACAATTGATCCTGAAAGGGTTGAAGCCATCCGAACACTCCCATTTCCACACCACAAGAAATCTCTTCAAAGCTTCTTAGGAAGGATAAACTTTTCTGCAAGTTTGTGCCTAATTTTTCCACTATTGTGAAGCCTTTAACAATGATGTTGAAGAAGAGTCGGCATTCAAATGGACAGAGAAGGAAAAGAGAGTTTTGAAAACATCAAGCATGCAATATCACAAGCTCCAACTCTTATCAACCCAAACTTTTCAAAGGACTTCATGTTGTATGCGTTTGGAGGATCTGATACAATCTCAGCTATCTTCACATAGCTAAATAGAGAAGGTTCAGAACAGCCCATAGCATTCTTCAGTCAAACCTTGGAAGATTACGAAATAAAGTATTCTTTCATCGAAAAGCATGTCCTTGCCGTCATCAAGAGCTTGAAGAAGTTCAGACACTTGGTCTTGAACAATAAGATTCAATTGCTGGTGTCTCATGTTGGTGTCAAGGACTTCCTCCTAAACAAGGATTTAAACAAGAAGAGAGCAGGTTGGATCACTCGGGTGATGGAATATGATATTGAAATCAAAGTGACCAAACTAGTTCGTGGCAAAGGCTTGTGTGAGCAGCTCGCTTCCAAACAACCAGATGACTCAAAAGGTGAAGAAGATGCTGTCCTACTACTACAGAATGATCAAGAACAACCAACTGATGATGCACTCATCCCATGTTGGACTCAAGACTTGGTGCATTACCTCTAAACAGGCTTGTGCCCTCCAGAAGTGAGCAAGGTGAAGAGGAGATACTTTAGATTACAAGCTATTCCGTATGTACTCATTAATGGTATCTTGTTCAAGAAAGACATCCATGGTATTCTATTAAGATGCATTGGAACAAGTCAAATTGAGAAGATCTTACATGAGTTCTATGATGGGGAAGCAGGAGGCCACTTTGCTCCACGAGTGACAGCTCTCAAAATCATGAAAGCTGGTTATTATTGGCCTACTATGTTCAATGATTGCTACTCATGGGTTAATAAATACAAGAAATGTGCATTCTTCATAGGGAAAGAAAGGTTAGTAGTGCTGCCCCTTCATCCAACTTCAGTAAATCAGCCATTCATGCAATGGGGATTGGACTTCATCGGGGTTATCAATCCCAATTCAAGTCAAGGCCACAAGTGGATACTTACAAAGACAGACTATTTCACCAAGTGGACTGAGGCAGTGGCACTCAAGGAGGTAAATGAATGTAATATCTTAGATTTCTATGAAGGGATAGTCATGCGGTTTGGTGCCCCTACCACTATCATATCAGATAATGCATTGGCATTCCTTGGCACAAAGATCACTGAATGGGCATCAAGAATTGTATGTATCTCAAAGACTTCATCGAACTATTACCCTCAGGGTAACGGCCAAGCCGAGTCTATGAACAAGAACCTACTAAGAATCATCAGAAGGACTCTGGATGAGAATCAAAGAACTTGGCACGTAAAGCTCAAATCAGCCCTATGGGCTGATAGGATCACACCCAAGAGGTCTACAGGAAGCTCTCCATACAAGCTTGTGTACGGGAAAGAAGCAGTTCTACCTATATCACTTGAGTTGCCAGCATTGGAGCTCATGAAATAGTTGGAACTAGCTGAGTTTGAACCCATGGAGGTTAGATATGCAGAATTAATGGAGCTCCAAGAAACTAGAAAGCATGCAACCCAGGCAATAGAGAAGGATCAAGCCTCGATCAAGAAGACTTTTGATAGGAAAGCCAAGGCTAGAACCTTCCAAATTGGAGATCTAGTGTTGAAATGGGATGCAGATCGTGTAAAGCTGGGAAAGCATTCCAAATTTGATGCCATCTGGAGTGGCCCTTACATGATCATTGGATGCAAAGGTAGCAATGCCTTCCGACTGACTAAGTTGGATGGTGAAGAATTGCAGATTCCGGTCAATGGGATCTATCTCAAACGTTGCTACTAGAAAGAAAGCTTCTCACCCTTGTAAATATTAATTTAGAATTTCCATTCCTCTAAGTGCTTATGCACATTGTACTGCTGTTAGAGTAGTTTTTATTTTCCCTAAGTGCTTGTGCACATGTCCTATTGCTTCTAGTATGTGCATGTTTGCAGTTCATCAAGCTCCTGGAGAAGAATTGCAGCCACGGGAGAACCAGCTCAACAAATGTTTCAATAGCTCAAGGACACAGGTTTCAAATTTTAGATCAGCTGAGAGGTTATCAAATAGACTCCATGCCCAATGGATTGCTACAAGCAGCTGGCCATTCTTCATCTAGCAGGTAGATGACCCCACTGAGTCGCCAAAATTGTTATCCAAAATTCACCCCTTAAGGTAATTTTGATAACACGCATCAGATTATTCAGTCCCGAGCAAGTAGATTGATTCAAGGCCCAAAATCATGTTTTTCGAGGTCCCCTCGGCCTTTTTCTAACTCTCCCATCCAAGAAGAAATCCCAACGAGTTAGAAAGAATGGAAAAAATGTAAAAATAAGGTTGCAAGACTATTTTGAGGCATTTCGGTCTGAAGGGCTTGGGTTGTACCAGTTCGGGTTGAATTGAGGTTCGTCGTACCAAGCTTGGGGCTGAAAAACAAGAAAATCGGCTAAGTCCTAGTCTGGCAGTCTATGGGATAGTTGGGACGTCGGGACGCGTGGGACGTGAAAAGCCGAAATGGCCGAAAGCAAGGGAAAAATGTCTAAGTCTTCGTTTCGTGCAGTTTGGGACACACAGGGACAAAGGTATGCGCGGGCGTGAATCGGCCGATTTACCGGCGTGAGTGCAGTCCCATTTCGGATGGTTCGAGATATTTGTCCTGCATAGCCGGGACAGTTGGGACAAAAGTGCACGCGGAGGACGCGAACCGCCATTCGGCCGAAAACAGAGTCTTTCATCTCAAACAATTTGGGACATCTCGGGCGAGGTACGCGGAGGACACGAAAAGCCGAAAGATCCGCCAACGAATGGAATCTCGCCACGTGTCTTCACCTCATCGGCCCGGTGGGAAAATTTTGAAAATTTTTCCAAAGGAAAAAACAAAAGGGAAATGGTCAGGAAGGGCCCGCATCCAATGAAATCATGCCATGTGGCACTTGAGTGGCGGAGCGCGGGGAGAAATGGGAAAATTTTCCCAAAGTGAAAAATACCAAATTTTCAAGGACAAAGTGCGCCCCTCAGGCCCGAGCCAATAAAATAGTGCCACGTGTCCAAGTGGCAAGAAATTAAGGAAGGGCCCGAAAGAAATTTTCAAAGGATGAGCCCGCAGATGAATCAGATCCTGACACGTGTCATCCAAGTGGCAGAGCGTGGAAAAAATTCAAATATTTTCCTGTCGATCCATTTTGGCCTGTTTTTGCCCTAAATCTTCAGATCACCATAACTTTCGATCCAGAGCTCGGATTTTCGCGTTCTTTATATCAATGGAAAGCTGGTGAAATTATCTACATGATTCCGGGGTCAATCTTGCATTTTGGTTCAGTTTGGAGAGAGAAAATAAAAATGCCTCTGGCACGTGATAATGGCCAGAAATGACATTTCAACAACCAGCTTAAATGCAAAATACAGTTCACCACTTTTGCTAGGGTTCTCACCTACCACCATAATGAGATGAATTAAATGCAACCTAGAAGTGGTTGGGGTAGATTTGGATTTCCTCTCTCTTCCCTCTCTCATTCTTCCTATAAATTGTAAGGAGGGGCTTCTTTCTAAGCGTTAAACATTCTTGTTTTGCCCCTCCCTTCTTCTCTTTGGCAGACGAATTTGTGGAGTTCAAACCTCCCATTTAAAACTGTAATGCAACTTTGCCTCTTGGCATTTTGTAGTGTATTGTATCGATCTTTGGAGCAAGTAATGCATGTCTGTGGATGATTCTCAACCCTCTCTGTGTTCATTTGCATCCTCCTGATCTTTCACTGCAAATTTTGTTATCTGTGCATGATCTTGCATCACATTTGAATGGTTTGTGTTTATTGGCAAGATAGGTGTTCTTCATTCCTCGGTGCATCACCTCTGTTAGCTTAGGTTTATTTTTATGCATCTTCTTACCCTGTCTCCTTAGCAAGATTAGATTAGGTTTTGAGTAAACCCTCTGTATTTTCGTGTGCATCTGAACAGAGGAATAGGAACCAGCCTTCTTTGGAGATTCCTTTCTCATTTTTGCAAGTCCCACACTTGGAGAAAGGATTCCATGTTGTGCAATCACACTGGATGCTAGTTTGATCAACCTAGAAATCTGATCAACATCCGGGGTCTTTGTGATTTTACCCTAACCTTCTCCGTAACCACCCGATCCGCTAGATTCCAAGCCACCTAATCCTCCTCCTATAGTAGGTACTATACTAGAGGATGCACTGCCTTGTGTTCCAATAGTTGTTCTAAAATGAACTCCTACGGTTTGGGAAGTTTTGCTACTTCCAGATGTGATTCTAATGTTCTGCATGCCCAAATTCTATGTTGATGACATGCTAGAAAACATACCTCCAAATGGACCTCCAAATAACATAGATGACGATTATGCTTCCATAGATGAATAAGCTACCTAATTAACTCCTGAACTTGACTGCAAACTAACTCTATTTGTCACTACTCTACTGCCCACACTAGCTTGCTAACTGATAGCTATCTTAGAAAATTGAAACCCAAGTGCAAGGGCTAGGTCATCAGGAGGTATAAAATGCACATTTGTGGTCTATGTAGCTTCCACCGATGCACTCTCATATGAGGTCGAAGAGGGTTCCCTACCATGCTTTCCCAAATGGGTGAGTTCCAGATGCTATAATTCCTTGTCCTCTGCATGAGCTCCAAATCCTTCACGAGCCATCTCTCTCTGCAACACCATTCATTCCGTAACTTCATGTTGCTTCTCCAAATCCCTCTCGCGCACCTCATTAAACTCAAGCCACCTTTCTTCTCTTTATATTTCTTCCACTAGGTATGACATATTTCACCACACCTGCTCCTACCCTTGCACGTGGTGTGGTTTAGCTAGCCATAGGACACTGTTCCAAATCTAGGGTTACAATCAAGATCTTAATCACTAAAGGAATACCACGCAAATATGATCCTCTGGGTTTGCACAAGAACTAGAACTCAACAACCTCTGGACAAGAATAAGTAGAAACTGCATACTCTAGAATATATAGCTATTCAGAACACCACTCCACCAATGATCTACAATGCACGTCCAAGTCATATCTACATCATACAAAGCCTGGAATTCTTCTTGTGTCCAAACAAGTGTATGAAACCTCTAATTTCTCTTCGATGCATAAGCAACCAGCCACTCGTACAACTCTATAGGAAAGATGGTGAAGAACGTCTCATACAACTTGTGATACAAATTATGTTCAACCCACATGCATGCATTAAAATTAGGTCCAATGCTAAATCTGCAAGCATACTCTTCCTCCAAATTATCTAACCACTCTTCAATACTGGCCAAGGTTAATCAATACATCTTCATCATGTAGAACTTTGACAGACAAGTGAAAAAGAGGTCCTGACAACGAAACCAAAATGTAGCCTATATTTTACCACCAATAGCCCAAGGCACACTGACACATCACTCAACCTAAAACTAAGTGGTCATCTAAAATGCGCAAGGGTACTGTGTTCCTCTTTTATGTCAACTTGTTCCGAAGTTAACATGATTACATAAATATTATAGATTTGTAATAGATAAGCAATTATATTGCAGTGCATAAACCATATCTAGATCTTAACCATTAACATGAAAAATCAAAAAGAATCAAGATTAACTTTACCATATAAGAACCATTCACAAAATTATCTACAATTAATATCCAGCCACAATGATCCATTATATTAATTGTTGTAAACACAAAAGCTTCATACATACATAGTATAGTCACCATAGTCATGCGTGCTCACAAACTTATTACATAACACTAACAAAACATGGAACTATCTAAACTCATGCAAATCAATACATATTTATATGGGTGGGGAATTTCCCTTCACTACCCATGCACCTTTAAACAATATACTACATGCTAATAATAGCCATGTGCCCTTACATGATAAATATAAGATCATGCAAGCTCACTAATAATAGATCATCTAATAATACAAAAATGGTATAATCCTATTAATAGCTCCAAAACTATGTATGGCACTTGATCTTCTACTCATCCAAAATAGCCTTTGTGTGTTCTTCAAGTCTTCTACAAAACGTGCTCCGCACTCCATGTCCAAAATCTTCCCCAAATTGGAAAATGACTAAGTCATGATTTCATACATCTGGGTGCACCCTGTGTTTCACTATAGTTCCATGTGCATATATGCGCACCGTGCCTCGTGTGTCCAATCCTTATGTTCCTTTCATACTTAGGTTATATTTCATCAGCCCAATAGTAAAAAAATCTCCCTTGTGAGGTGGAATAAACATAGGTGGTGATAGAAGATATTTTTAAGTTCACCAAAGGCTTTCTAATAATCATAATCCCAGAGAAACTCTACGTCATGGTAGAGAACATGATGAAACGACTAGAAACAATAAAAATTTGTGATATAAAATGTCATGTGGAATATAATTTACCTTTAAGGCCACACAATTGTGTAAGATTGGATGAATGAGGTATTTTCATTATGGCCTTAACCTTTGCTGGGTCAACTTCAATACCTTGAATGGATATGATGAATCCTAAAATTTTTCCAGTGAGGACACCAAAAACACATTTTATAGGATTGAGATGAAGACAATACTGAATGAGATGAGTAAAGATTGATTCGAGGATGGTAAGATGATCTTTGTGTTGTTTGGACTTTCCTAAAAGGTCATCAACATAGTCTTCGATTGTTTTGTGGATGAGGTCATGAAAAATGTAGGTCATGATGCGCTGATAAGTAGCTCCTACATTTTAAAGACCAAATGGCATAACATGGTAGCAGAAGGTTCCCAAAGGAGTGATGAAAGATGTTTTATGTTGATCATCGTTGGTGATAAGAATTTGATTATAACCAAAATCCATCCATAAAGGAGAGCATTGAGTGGTTAGATGTTAGGTCAATGAGATGATCTATGTTTGGAAGAGGGAAATCATCTTTAGGACATGCAAGATTAAGATCCCTGAAGTTTGTGAAAATGTGTAACTTACTCGAGGATTTGGTTATGGGAACAATGTTAGAGACCCATTGTGGATAATCAATGGGTATGATGAAATGAGCAGAGAAAATACGTTGTAACTCTTCTTTGACAAGAAGAGCTATACGATCATGCATCTTACATAGTTTTTGTTTAACGGGCTTAACATCAAGATATGTGATGATATTATGTAGAATAATATTAGGATCAATTTCAGGTATATCACTATATGACCAGGAAAAGGATTGATAATATTTAGTTAAAAATGACATGAAGTCATCTAGTTTTTGTAAACTAAGTGATTGACCAACCTTAACTATATGAGGATCTTGAGGGTTCCTAAGTTTACGTTAATGGTGGATTCAGAAGGAGGGTTGGTGTATCGGATGATAAGGGTTTTTAAAGGAAGTGATCCTCAACTCCCATATGGGAAAGGATGTCTTGGTCATCATGCCATTGAAGGATATCTATAGTGGGTAAATCTTCTTCAACCATTTTTGGCCAAATAAGAAGTAACGTTTTGGCGAAGTGGTCGGATCGATAAGTAATCGATCCTAAGGATATGCTATTGACTAAATTTTTTTTAGGTGAGATTAATACGATGTCATCTATGTCCATAGGATCTTCAAGAGTTGTTTCTATGTCCATGGGATTTCCACCGAATACATCTATGTCCATAAGAACTCTAGGGGTTGTGGGTGATGATAGTTCTAGTTTGGTGATATGCATGAATGTAGTGGGTTTAGATGGGTTAGAGCTGGGTTTCTCATAACCTAAACCATATTTATCATAAGTTTTAAGGGAGCATTAGATAATCAAGTTGTGTGTTCCGTATTTGTAATGGCCGATGCCAAAACTCTTCCACACACAACAGTGAAGGTACATATAGGCGAAACTTGGATTATCTAGGGATTTAAAGTCTAATATGAAAGGTATGGCATGAAAAGGATTGATAGAATGAGATGAAGGGTGATCAAGACCTCCTAAATAAGGTTTGTTTTAAGATAAGAGGGACCATAAGAGATAACATCTCCTACGTTAGGCTCATACATGGGTTGCTTATTAGGACGACCATAAGTTTTTGGTGAAGGAATGGAATTGAGCATGAGAAGGTGGTATTCCCCCTGAGTAAGGAATTGTACAACATCACTAAGGGAGGAATCATTTGGTAATTTGGAGGAAGAATTGAATGTGCTAGTACATGCTTCGTCAGATGATTCCAATGTGGATTTAGGTACTACGACATCATTTGGATGATATGTCATATAACAATCGGTGAAGGGATTCAGATCTGTGGGGACTACAAAGGTATGACCTTCATGTTCGTATTTAAGACAATAATGGAGTGTAGATGGCACACACCACATAGTATGTATCTAGGGACGTCCTGACAACATGTTATATCGGAACTCCCATTCTATAATGTAAAAGAGTTCATGTAAGGTTTTAGTGCGAATTTAAGTGGTAGAATAACAATGTTTAGTGTGTGTGCAATAATATCGTTAAAGGACCGTAGTAAAATTGGATTTTGGCAAATGATGGAAGGAGATAAATTAAGTTGATTAAAATTAATGGACGATATAATGTTGATGGCTCCACCCCATCAATCATGACCCTTATGATGAGGATATCATTGATTTGAGTGGTGATAAAGAGTGGTAAATCATGTTCCTCAAGCCTAAGCGAGGGAATTTCAGATGACTCAAATGATATAGTTGTGGATGCTTTAAGGGCCCCTACAAATTTTGTGAAAGACAAAGGGTCATCCGTCGGTACTCTTATTTATTGGAGGGCTTCGATCATAACTTGCTTATGAGAAGGTGACATCTACACCAGCTTGTAAAGTGAAATTTTGTGAGAGCATGGTGTAACCATTTAATGAAAACCTTTTGTATTGAGGTGGATGACAAGGGTGGTGCGGTGAGTATTGAAATTTTGGCTTTGGGTGACATTTTTGATTAGATGCTTTGGGAGCTAAAGAAATAGATACTTTAGGCTTATCAAAAGAATCATATAACTTAGGAGATGGAGGTATGGCCATGAAAGTTTTATCTTTCTTAGGTTCGATGGATTTGTGTCATAGTTTTATGAATGAGTGACAATGTGTATGACATCAACCTGATGGGAAGATATCTTGGACATGGGATATTTAGATTTAGATGAAGATGATGATGTGGTATGCGGTTCAGAAGGAAGGAAGGTTAGATTACCAAGTTTTTGAGCAATCAAGTGGAAGGCCTTACATTCTTCTATGGAATGTCCTCATTTCCAATGGTAATCTGCAAGAGGCATTGAAGTCATACCATGTAGGTTTCCATCCTAGTGGGTTTGATGGTTTAAGAGGTGGTAAAGTTATAAGTGATTGTTGAAGGAAGTCTTCTAAAATAGTTGCATAATGCCCCTTAGGTGCGGATACATATGGTAATGAAGTTTTTGGTATCTTATCCTCTGGTGGAAGTAATACTTTGATTGTAGGTTGTTGGGTTGTCTATCGTTGAGGGGTTTTAGATGGTGTGACAGATGAAGGACGAGGGGCTAATGGAGAGGCTTAGTAAGTAGGTTTTGATCTTGGTATGATAGGGTGGTTACTTAGGAGTGAAAATGACCTTTCTAGGAGGCGGTGGAAGAAAAGGTCGAGGGCCACGAAAATGGTTTGATTCGGGAAGGTATAGGAAGGAGTTTTAAAAACTTGGACAACAACTTGTTTGTGAGGTCCTTTTGTGGTTTTGGATAAGCTAGGTATGGTTTTTGAAGTAAGTGTTGGTGAAGGAAGAGGAGTTTGAATGATGTGGTTGATGAGATCCAAATGAGTTGTGGACTTTATAGGTTTCAGATTGATTGATGTAGGGACAATTAATTTTGTAGATAGAGGATGAATGCGGTTTGTAATTGCCTTAGGCAAAGGTATTTGTGTCATAAATGTTTCAAGAGGTATCATGGGTATATTTTCAAATGAAGGGGTAAACATAGGTGTGGTTATACTAGAAGATGCTATTGGTGGGGAAATGGATTCAGTAATAACATGTGATGAGGATGGGAAAATGGTTTTAGTAACGTTTCTAGCAGATGAGGACTTGGTGGATGTTAATGTAGATTCGGTAGATATTGATTCAATAGGTGTTGGTGTAGGTTTAATAGATGTTGATGTTGGCTCAATAGGTGTTGGTGTGGATTCGGAATAGGTAATGTTTTAGTGATGGTGTAGGTAGTATGATGAGTATGGATGGAATTTATTTGTGGTTGATTGGTAGATGGGGATGATTTGGAAAGGGTTGTTTAAATATGTCAAGAATTTGATTTAAGGGTGAATTTAGATTTTTTAAGTGGAGTTCACCTGTTAATCAAATCTTGAAGGACATTGTGGAACGTGCAACACCTTAACCCTATGGTATTTACAATAATCATTATCTCGATACTAAGAGCGTTTGGATATAGATGTATTGATAGGTTTGATTAGAGGGAGAGATATAATGTTTGCATAGGTGAGAAATTTGTCAAAGATTGCACTATAAGTCTCTCCTATGGGTGTGTAACTACGTTGTTGATGGGAATGCTAAGTAGCGGGATTTTCCTTAGGAGTAGACTTGACTACTATGTCGTTAACATATGATTTAGACTTGTCGAGGATTGAAAGATAACTTACATGGGAATTTAGTTCGTGGTTTCTTAGGACGGAGTTTAATATGACCATATTCTAGAGCACGCAGTTCTAACTTATGGGCCATAGTGAAAGATTCATCAAATGTCTGGAAAGATTGGATTTGTAGTGTTAATGAGATGTGTTTGGCATGAGTGAAAAAAGTTCAATTAATTCAGTTTGTGGTAATGGGAAGGATAATTGATTAATTGTACCCCTCCGGGGAATCAAAGTCGAATGTCGAATCGTCCTCAAATTGTTTGATGGCGTATAAGTCATTGATATTGATTTTACGAGTTATGTTTATGGAGAAGTGTTCTAGAAATAGTTGTGCGAGTTGTGAGAATGAGAAAAGGGAATATTGAGGGATGTTATTATACCAATATAGGGCGGGACCGGAAAGGGACATGGCGATATTCCTCAACATGATATTTTGATCCTAAGCTATTAGATAACAAGTGTTGCGGAAAGAACAAATGTGTTCTTTGGGAATCTTCCTTACTATAAAATTTAATAAACTTTGGAAGTTCCAGTTATCTAAAGAAATATCATAGTTATTTTGATAACTTATATTTTATTCTAAATCTAATCTTTTACATTTCAGTTACATGCACTCAAGCTTACTCCTTGGTACAATTTTCTTGGCTGCGCTTATTCCGCACACCCCATGCGCCTTGTTTCCTTCCTTGCTTTTGTTTTCCTTCTCTCATGCATTACTGCTATATCCTTTTCCATTTTCCTTTATGACTTCCTCCTACGCACTGCCTTCTTTCCTATCGTGTGTGCCCTTCTTCCATACTTGCCTTCTTTCTTGCCACATGTGTTATGTACATGCCTTTCCTCTATTTCCCTTCTGCATGCCTCGCCTTTTATAGTATTGCACCTTTTTCTTCTGTCTTTCTCCTTCTTCGCACTATCACTATGCCACATCATTCTGTCAGACTTAGTGTGCCACACGCAACCTATCAGAGCATGCCAACAGGGTGCCAAATATGGACAACCAACTAATGCATGACATGTGGCGAAAAAAGAAAAAATAAATCAACATTGGCCCATTTCTTTAGTTAATCAACGCCAGCGCCACATGTCTTACGTGCTCGGACAACTTTGATATCTTCCAAAAATCGTATCTTCTACTACGAGCGCCGATCATCGGCACACACCTAGGCTTGTCGGAGAGATCTGACACAAATTACATGTTGGACTATTCAAATTTAAATGTAGGTGGGATTTGGTAGTCATAAAATAGGGAAACATCTCTAATCTCATCAATGCACACATCCAATCAACCTCAACCACCAGATTTCAATCAGATCTTGCTTTCTTCCTTCTTACACATGCCAAACAGACATGGGGAAGTGCATTTGACAACCTTGTAGGTGTATTTGTAGGCATTTATCACTGGCTATTGGTGGTTGAAGATTTGAATCCAAGTTTCCCTCTCTTTCTCCTCCTCTTCTCTCCTTCTTCTATAAATAACAAAGTTCTACTTTGTAAAAAGGATCCCTCTCTAGTTATAACGACACTATGCCAAAATGGTGATCGACTTCCCATGGGTATCAAACATTGGCATGGTATCTGTAATGTATTCTCACCTCCTGCCATGAATGTAATCGATCAAGTCCCCTTGAGCAATAAAATTGTGTTATGTGGAACTATTATCTTCCCTCTCTTGTTTTCATTGTATCTTGCCTCTCTGTTTACATTTTCTAACATGTTGTGTGTACTCCTATACTTGCGGTGCCCATGTTTATCTCATTGCACCCAATAGAAGAATGATCCCATGTGTTGATTTGTGGCATGAAATATCCACCCTCTTCTCTCACACCTTCTTTGTTTCCTTCTCCACTTGTGGAGAGAGATTGACCCTTTCTTTCTGGTGCTATTGCCTTCCTTAGCTTAGGATTTACCCTTTCTGCACATCCTTCTATCCCTGGTCCCTTGGCATGTTTAGTCTATGATTTACATTCAACATTAGGAGTAGTGGTATTATTATAGGTAGGTAGAGGAACCAACCTTCTCCGGAGATCCATCCCAAGTGCGCAAGGTCCCACAACTTGGGGATGGTTCCTTTGTTATCTCAAACAACTTGGATCTTCTAGATCCGAGATGCGGGTGCATGTTTGAATGACCAAAAGTTTCTAGGATGCCCAGTGGGACCAGTATGAAGAGCTATACATCTTCATCTTAACAAGTTCAATGTGTTATTGTTGATATCCAGCCTTTGGAGGCATCTTTCTATGCTTCTGATGACTGCACCGATCCATACGCACCCATTTTTTCATTCGTAGACCAGTCCCCCTCATTTTTTCATTCAGTTTTCCTTCTTCCATCGTTCCACCTTCCTCTTTTGAAGTTGTGCAATCATGAATTCTTTCCCTTCATGGAATTCTCATTTGCAGTAGTAGAGCTATTTTTCTCCATCCACACAGTTTCAAAATCCTCCTCCAAATCAATTTTATAAGCCCCATTATCCTAAAAATGCATACAACCCCTTTTTGTAACTAGAATGTTTATGAAGAATATGTTTATATAGATGATGGTGGCAACTCCATAGCAAAAGCTGATTTCGAGAGGTAGGTGTAAAATATGGAGATGGTCATGATGCAACTCAGAGTCAAGTGCTCTATAAAGGTAGTTAAAGTTGGCTATAAGGTCCCTTGTCCATGGGTCGGCCCTGTACTAGGATGGTTTAACACCCATCAAAAGCTGCACTTCATCATTGAGATACTGCCCCAAATCACATAATGGGTAGAGTTAATGAAAGCTCAAAATATAGCACTCGAAACCCTGTCCATGGTGCAACCCTGTGCTACCATCATACAACCCTCCCATTCCTCTATGCCAGCCTACATCATCTTAGCATGCTGCACATGTTCCTAACTTCTTGCATGCTGCCCCCATTGAGAATTCCCCTCCTCCATCCTATCATCTTCAGTTTGTTTCCATTCCCCCTTCACGCGCACCTCTATTCCTATCACACGCATGCCTTCGTTGCCTTCCACACCCTTCCTCTCATTTTCTTAGAAGTCCCCTCTGCCTAGTTGTACCATAATTGAACAACCCCCTGCTAACATGCCTTTCCCAACCAACATCATCATGTTCAATGACTGCAAAAAATTGAAGAATGGTATGACTCACGTGACTTTGGATGGGAAGAGGAGATCATATGGGTGCCTGTTTTAGAAGAAAATTAATTAGTCGTAGAGGGTGCGCTCCCAAAGGAGATTGAGTTGCTTGTAGAGGAAGAACTATGCACACCCCAAATTTACGCTACCAAGCTTACAAGCTCTCCCCTTCATAAGGAGAGTCTATAAGAAAATATAATTTGTGGGATTGAGCTTCAAAGCAATGGGAAAATCACAAGGATCAGACCATGCCCAATCAGATATCTAGCTAGTCTAGAGCCAAAGATAGAGTTTCCACTGGTCATGCTCATTTCAAAGCATGAGGTAGAGCTTCAACGTGCCAAAGGTCAATAACAATGCCTCCTGAATCCAAGTGCATAACAACTTCAAGAGGTATATATTTTATTTGTTGATACTTTGAGGAGGGTAAAACACCATTTGCAAGGTGGTTTTTCACTCTTATTCTAGACCATGCCTAGCGCCAAATCAATTACATGGTCACAATTTGTGAGGAAGGGAAGCTACTTCTCCCTGCCTATTACAAGTTTTACTTGAGCACCCTTTGCCTCTGGTTAGTGTAGGGTAGATTAGGTTTGATTTCAATAAAATAAGTGCTCATGCACACTCTACATGTTCTATTTGGGACATGTATGATTTTAGTTTTGTACATAGTGTTGTGATTTTATTTCAGGTTTGCTCCCTCGACTTTCCTTTCCTGTTGCACCCACGCGCCCTTTTTGTTGCTTCCTGGGATGAAATTTTAATTTTGGCATAGGTAGTTCTAACAATCTGTGTAACTTTCAACTCTCACAAAGATAAGTCGAATATCCTCATGAGAGTAGCAGTTTAGTTCAGAGTTCAGATAGAGCTTCAAGTGACTTCAGGATGTTTTTCAAGTTGTAGATCAAATCTTCAAGTTTAGCACTTGACTCCATGCCCAATGGACTTCTAAGGCTATTGGTCTCTTCATCTAGTAGGAAGATGGCCCCCAAAAGTCACCAAAACTATTATCCAAATAACTCTCCTAGTTATTTGGATAACTTATATTTTATTCTGACTATGATGTTTTACATTTTAGGTTGTGCGCACTCAAGCTTTCTCCTTGGCACAATTTACTTGGCTGTAGTTCTTCTGCATGCCTCACGTGCCGTGCTTCCTTATTTTCTTTTGTTTCCCTTATCTCGTATTCTGCTATCTCCTTTTCCATTTTCCTTTGCGCCTTCCTCCTACGTACTCCGCCTTCTTTCCTATCTTGCGTGCCCTACTTCCATACTTGCCTTTTGTAAGTATGCCTTCTTTTGCTACACATGTTACGTGTGTGCTTTCCCTTTATTTCCCCTCCGCATGCCTCACTTTTCGTAGTCTTGTGCCTTTTGCTTCCGTGTCTTGTGCCATCTTTTGTGCCGATCCACTGTGCCACGTCATTCATCGACTTGAGTGTGCCACATGTAACCTATTAGAGTGTGCCAATAGGGCATCGAATCTAGACAACCAACCGATGCATGAAACATGGCAGAAAAGACAAAAAAATCAACAATTGGCCAATTTCTTTAGTCAATCAATGTGTACCATGTGTCTTACGTGCCTAGACATCTATGATATCTTCTCGACAATTGTATCTTCTACTACAAAGCTTCAATTGGTGCACACCTAGACTTGTTAGAGAGCTGTTGACACAAAATACATGTTGGAATATTCAAATTCAAATGTAGGTGGGATTTGGTAGGTGGAAAATAGGAAACATCTCTCAACTCATCAATGCACACATCCAATCAACCTCAACCACCGATTTCAATAAGATCTTGCTTTCTTCCTTCTTCTACATGCCAAACAGCAGACACGGGAAGTGCATCTCAAAACCTTGCACACAGATTTGCAGGAATTTATCTTTGGCTATTGGTGGTTGAAGATTTGAATCTAAGTTTCCCTATTTTTATCCTCCTCTTCTCTCCTTCTTCTTCTATAAATAGTAGAGTTCTACTTTGTAAAAGGATCCCTCTCTGTTGTAACGACACCATGCCAAAATGGTGGCTGACTTCTATGGGTCTCGACCTTGGTATGGTCTCTACAATGTAATCTTGCCTCTTGCCATGAATGTAACTAATTATGCGTCCCTTGAGTAATAAAATCATGTTCTATGGAACTATTATCTTCCCTCTCTCATTTTCATTGCATCTCGCCTCTCTATTTGCATCTTCTAGTATGTTGTGCATACTCATGTGCTTTGCGAGTCCCGTGTTCATGTATTACACACGTTGGAAGGCCAAGCCCGTGTGTTGATATGTGGCACGCATCATCTACTCTCTTCTCTCATTCCCTCTCTATTTCCTTTGTCGCTGTGGAGAGATATCGACCCTTTCTTTTTAGCACTATCGCCTTATCTTAGGATTTCCCCTTTTGCACATCCTTCTATCCTGGTCACTTGGCATGCTTAGTCTAGGATTTTCATTTAGCATTAGGAGTAGCAATAACATTAGAGGTAGGTAGAGGAACCGACCTTCTCTAGAGATCTTTCCCAAGCGCGCAAGGTACCACAACTTGGGGATGGTTCCATTGTTGTCTCAAATAACTTGTCTCTTCTAGATCCAAGACGTGGGTGCACGTTTGAATGACCAACAACTCCCAATGGGGTGGATATGCTTTGTGTGACACTGAAGGGTGAATAAGCTCATTGAAAATTTGGTCATAAGAGAGGACATTTTGAGGTCCCGATGAGGTAGGTTCAAGATAAGATACGCGGTTCATGAGAGCTTGAAGTGGATCTAGTTGTGCTAGTTGCTGTGAAGATGGACCGGGTTGAAATGAGAACTGGATAGGTTGTGAATATGTCTGATATTGCTAAGGAATGTTTTGCTGGTAGGGAATATTTTGTTGTGGAATATTATAAATAAGTGGAATGTTTTGTTGTGGAATGTTTTGTTGAGGGATGTTTTGTTGTGGGATGTCTTTGTTGATACAAAATGTTTTGTTGAGAAGGAATGCTTTGTTGAGGAATGTATTGTTGTGAAACATATTATTGAGGGATATTTTTTGTGGATATTTTGATGTGGGATATTATATGCAGGTTGAGACACTAAAGGTTGTGATGGTTGAATATACTAATAAGGATGTGGGATAGATGTAGTGGTAAATGGTTGTGAATAAGGAGGTGGTTTCTAATAATACATTGCAGAGGAAGTGGAAGATGGTGCTTGTTGTGGGATGTTCTGCATAGGAATAGATTGTGGTATGGAAATTAATGGCTTGCGATGGTTGTGGAATATGTTGTGAGATAAGAGGTACAGAGGATTGTGTTGAAACATGATGAGTAGTGGCAATAGCACTAGTATTGATTAAGGGAATGGATGAAGGAATAGACATAGTAATATTCCGAATACTTGCTAATCTAGTTGAGATACAATAGTAAAAGTGACAACAAAACTCATTGGAGGTGTCTGGGTAATTGAGGATGTTGGAGGGGTAGATAATGAAACACTGGTATTGTTTTATGGAGGTGTTGAACTAGTGCAAGGTTAGGTGAAGATCTATGTTGTTGGGTGGTTGTGTCTTGAGAAGAGATCATATGAAGACTAAGAATATGAATGGAAGACGAAAATTCTAATGTTTCTAGTTGACTTAAAGGTAGATATGAGTGTATTTTTTGAATGATAGGTTGGTATTTTAGATCAATAAGATGTGAAACCCCATATGAAGGATCAAGGACATATGGTGGTGGTTCAGGTACATATTATTGGTTTGAATCAATAGGACGTGAAGAACTAGATGAAGGATTAGGGATATTTGAATATGGTTCGGTTTGAATGGTTGGAGTTGAACACCCCTAGCTATAAGATAAGCATTGAGAGAAATGGGGTATGAAGCCAAAATTTCTGCGAAAACAAGGTCTCTCTCTATCATGAAAAAGATGTTCAAAAGATTATGATTGCGAGTTGGGGAGTACGATTGTTTAGTTTCTTCTTGTTCGGATCCATGGAGGATTTGACTGTGAAACCGATGTGAAGAATGTAAGATATGCTATCACATTTCTTCATTGTATTGTTCCTCTATTTCATTCTAGGCTTGTTGATGTGCAAATAGAGGAGTAGATGTGATTGGTTGATGAAATGGGTTTTGTTGTTGTAATGGTGTAGAGAATGTAGTAGGTAATGGTGTAGATACGGTAGTGGATAAAGGTGTAGGAAATGGTGTAGAAAGTGGAATAGATAATGGGATCTATTGTTGCAAAGATGTAGGTAATGATGTAGACATATTGTTGGAAGTTTGATTGTGGGCTTGTTGTCTAGTTTATACCATAGTGAACAAACAAACACTCACCTAGTAAAAAAAAACTAAATGGGTTTATTACAAACATGCAAAGATAAGAAAAATGTTTTTTTAGATTTTCTTGATTTAATTATGAGAAAGTGAAATGTGTAAAATGGCTACCGAAGGTCCTAGGAAATGGCAAGCTATGGATGGGTTTGGGTTTTTCAAGGTGGAGTCCTTGATATACCCGAAGGTAAGTGAGGCTCAACTTTGTACTTTGCTTATCGATACGGGATTGGTTTTTGGCCTACTCCTTAATTTCACGGTCCTCTACTGCAATAAGGGAGTCGGTGATTTGACAATATACTTGTGACAAGTGATTATACTCGGCCGAACACCAAGTCAAATTCTCCTCTTGGGGATCAAATCCAAGTAGGTATAAACCTAGGTAGGAATGTTTGAATGTAGATTATGTTTTATTGTGATTTGGTTGTGTGTGGGGAAAATAAAGTGGATGTAGCCAATTCACCTTCCTAATTAAAACTATGTGAGAAAGAAAAAATGCAATTGCTCATTTTAAAACTCAAAAATGAAATGTCGATTTCGATGAGGGCAAAAAAACAAATAATGTAATACTGAAAACAAAGAGAAGGTTATAGGAATCACCTCTAATAACACTTCCCTTTTTGTAAAGTTTTTTTTTGTAAGCGATCCCACAATCCAGCAAAAAATCTAACAAGAAAAACCAATAACAACAACAACAACAACCCGAAAAACTAGATTAGCGAAAGAAAAGAAAAAATAGAAAATAGAAAAAATAAAGATTAACATGCTAACTATAAATTAATCAAAAGGACTCGGAGGAATCTCCGGCGATTGTAGGAAATGTAGGCAATCACCTATATCCTTGGCGATTACTAAACATAAAACCTAGATGTGGAAAAATATGATGTTACTGAGATAACTAAAATAAATTTTGTTTTTATATTTTGATATTGAATATACAAAGACATAAATATAGAACATTATCTAACATAAAACATAGAAATGTCTAGAAAATAAGACCGAGAAGGAAAACTACAATGTAAGCAAAAGCATTCACACAAATCATTGGTGATTGGTTTGAATCGCAGTGATTCATTGATTTCTTGTGATTGACCAAATCACTTTGGTGATTCTTGTGTAGAGAACCAAAATGAAAAACAAATGATATTTTTAATGAAATTAACAATAAAATGAGGGACAAGGTCCCACCGGGCGTGCCAAGATGTTTAGAATAAATCTTACCTCTTCAACTTAATTCACTAAGCAAGAAAGTAAAATTTAACCAACCTTAGAATGATAGGGTTTAGTGATACTCATGGATGTGATTGATGGTAATTGATATTACACTCTATATACGAAATGATGTAGGCTCTCTTCCTATGAGAAAGCACAACGAGATCAAAAACACTAAATAAAGTATGATTATTAAAATATGAGGCGATTTCCTAAGCGAAAGGCCATTTAGAAATCAAAGGACTTCCTCACAAGAGTGTCAATCTACTTTTACACAATAAAGTGGGTATGAAAACGATATAATATTTATGATAATCAGATGGTGATAATAAATGAGTTTATTACAAACATATAACTGATAGATAATGAGAAATGAAAGGTATAAACTATGGCTCAAATTTAGAATCTAAGTCCAAATATGAATTCTTAGAGAAATCTAAATCCTCTTCTTATGTATTTTGGATTTCCTTCTTCAAAGAAGTTGGAATTCTCTTCTTCTTGATGTTTGTACTTAGTACTAAAATTCAGAATCTGAGTCCTCAAAGTCAGTTTCATCCTCATATTCAGACTTGAAGTTTGAATCTTCTAACTCGAATTCAATGATATTCAAACCAAATAAAATCAACTTGGATGCATTGTACCTCAAAGTATGCTTCCCAAAATTCCTTTACAATCTCGAGAATCCACCGAGTGGACTTAAAGATGCTTTGAAAATTATCCAAAGGGGCACAATGGATGGCACACAACTCGAGATTGTGTAGGATGTCGTATTGTTCCTAGTACAATAGATGACAGATAATGGGCAATGAGTTAATACTAGTAATCTCGTAACTTGGACCATCTATTGCCATCTAAAACAATCCATGTTGGATAAAGTGTTAGAGATAAATAGATTCATAATAACTTGTAAAAGAGATGAAAGCGATAGAAAAACAAAAGTAACAGAATCACGATGATTACGTAGATATTACTAGACTAAGAAAATCAAGTGATTGACTGATTAAATTAATGTTTCAGGCATACAAAAGATTCAGATATGATATATAATAAATGAACTGATGAATAAAAGTACCTGAAACCTAATGTGGGGTGAGGAGAAACCTCTAACCTTGATGGAAAGTGATACAGAAGCTAAAAAACTCTGCCAATTGGGTGACATGATGCTTATCTATAAGGGCTTAGGAACAACTTGGAGATGTTTGATGAATGTTGGGATGTTACTGGATGATAACACGAACACTTTGATGCACAATAATACTAATGAATTCAAGTAGAAAGCTCAGATTGAAAATGCAAGTGGATGATCCTGAAGAGAGACTGAAAAATTCTCTTAAGTAATTGCGGTGATTACCCAATCACGGCGATTTTTGTCTGCTTTTGGATGGAAAATGGTTGAAACAATTTTCCAAATCGAGGTTTCTTGTTTTGAATTTTGAGGAGTGAGTTTTTATTTTTTGGGATGTGTTGGGTTGGCTGGAAACATGTCGGATTTGTTTAGGGAAGTGATGAAATAGGTTAGATATTGTCTAATTTAGCTAGGTTTGTTTTAGGATAGATATTAGGTGGTTATTTAACGATTCATTAAGTGTAAGAATATAAGATTATATACGATAATTGGTAGATAATATGATATTTATAGGATAATAAAATGTGTTATATTTAGGATATGAAGTTTTAATATATACTTAATTAATTAAGGATAAACATGTATAATATATAACTTAGATATGGAATACTAATGTGTTAATCAAATGAGGGCGTGTGTTATGTAAGACTTAGGATTATGTATGTATTAATATTTAATTAATTTAAAGGGAATATTAATGTGTTGATTAAATAAAGAGAAGAGATGTATTTGTGGAATGTCAATGAGATTAATTAATCGAAGAGGAGGGTTCATTGTAATGAATGTTGATGTGTTTAATTAATGATTTGGACAAAGATGAGGAAGAGTAGATTTTTAGTCTCTATAGAGAGTTACGATAGTATCTCTTAATTCAAGCTTAATGAGCGGGAACTTATTAATAGAGATACTTGTGATTATGTTATCCTATGAAGTTAAAACAATAGAAGTATGAGGACCCTAAGAGTGTTCGATTGAGATCGGAGTTAACCAAAATGATTGAGAAAATATTGAATAAATAGATGCCTAATTCTAATATAATGTAGCATAAATAAATAAGCAATAAAATACATAATTTACCCAAGCAAATAAAGCTAGAAAGTATGAAACCTAGTTGTAAAGAAGGAAAAAATAATTTAGTTGATTCACAACCAAATATGGACTATGCCAAAGTGATGACCTAATGAGAAAAGAGGAGAAGTGTTGCAAAAGCCTCGAGAAAAATGTGTGACTAGAAGATCTCACTGGTGAGGCACTGGAAAGAAGCAGGGCACTGCGAGGTGCCATAGACCTACTATGGGAACTGTGACTATTAAAATATTAAGAAAACATCCTTCGCAGGTCACGAGATGTTCATTATCCTTCACTTATTGTCGCTAGTAGGCCACACAATGATCACCGATGTCATTGATAACCTCTGATCTACGATTGACCTGCAAAACCCTCGAGAGTGCATTAAATTCCAAAAAGAAAAAATGCAAATGAGGGTTTTGAGTATCCTCAATTGTTAAACAAGAAAAATTATGACTAAGCATTACACTACATTTCAAATCCAATGTAGTTCTAGGTGTGTGTGTGCAGAATTGTACCCTAGGTGGCTCTTGTGCGTGTCACACTTAATATCAAGAAAATAACTAGATGTATGAGATGTAAATAGATATGTACATGGAATAGAATGAAATTCCCCTCCTATGAAGTGTATGTAGAATAATGTAGTCCCTTTCCCTTGAATGGATGCTAGAATGGATGCTTTAATGCTCTTGAATAGCCTTTAGATGCAACCTTAGGTGGTGATAGCTAATTCTTAGTGCTTCGTAACTTAATACGATCACGTAACTTTATATTTATATGTCACTTACTTGAATTTTGTAATTAACCCCAAAAAGGAAGACTACCATAAAGATAAGATAATGGATAGAAAGAACCCAAAAATGTGAACATACTACAAAGAGGCCGGGGGTGCCCAAATGGGGCAAGGACTCTGGCTTTGGAACCTTGGCTAGAAGGTGACATCTAAGATGATAAATGCCGAGGTGTGAAAAGAAAAGTTGAGCTAGAAATAGTGTAAGATAAAAAGTAGCTACATAAAGTAAAGAAAGATGGCCAAAGACATGGGTTAATTAGTACTTTTTCTTACTTAGAAATCATATGAATAGTAGGATGAAATCAGGACTAGATATATACCCAAAGTGCATGATTTTGTGTCTACATTCATCACCTAAGATTGCATCCAAAAGGAACCTAAAGAACTCTAAAGGAATACATATAACAATTCACTCAAGGAAAAGGACTACATCAACTTTGCATACACAACATAGGAAGGGGAAGTCTATTCTATTCAATCCAAACATACTACTACATTTATACATTTTAGCTACAACTCGTTGTCAAGTGCAACTTGCACAAGGGCATCTTAGTCCACAATTTCTACACACACTCACCATAACTACATGGAGTTTGAGATGTAGTGTAGTGCTCGCCATAAGTTCACTCTTGGGGTGACCATCGGGGTCGATCGACTCCCCATTATGCATATTTCTTTTTGGATTCTATGTGGTTTGTGGGATTTTATAGGTGATATCTATTTTATAGGTTACAGGTATCCTCATAAATCAAAGAATGATATACATGAGATCAACATGGAATATTGTAGAAACTTGTGCGAGATAGTAAAAGTATATTATGACTATTTATGTAGTCATGTACGCCCAATAAGCGATCTCAGGTGCCCAAGTACCCTTTTTATTTTGTGGGTGCCCATGTCCCATCTATCCATGGATTACGAGAATTTATACTGAGTAGTAACGACACTCTTCCCATTATTTTCATCACTTTTCCTAGTCCAAAACACTTCCAGATCAAGCATAAATCAACTAAGTCATTCTTTCTACATCTCTTGCTTAGGGTTTCATACTTACTTGCTTATTTTCTTGCATCATATTGTACTTAGTAGTTGTATATCATAGTTTACATCAGTTACTTTGTAATAGGGTTTAATAAAAATATATTTTTGTTAAATCATTTGGTAAAACTACATTCAATTATACTTGGATCCTTTTTTTCTTCTCTCACGGCTCCTAAAAATCCTCCAATTTATTTGCATGACCTACTTCAAATGCATCCACATTGCAAGGTTGTTCTCCAAAAAACCCTAGACACTATGTATCTCCCTCGCAATACACCGCCCGCTCAAGTAAGTGTGATTTTTGATTGTCTATCTAATGAATATATTATTCCTAATCCTCCATCTAATCAACTTGAGTCTTAGTGTCGAATTCGAGATTTACATTGTTTATTTTAAGATAAAATTTAAGCTATGGAAACAATGATTACATCTCTTAAAGATGAAATCCAACATCTCAATGATGCTTCTCAAACCCATGCTAATTCTTCTTCTACATCTCATAATACTTCTATGAATTCTACATGTGCTCATATTAGTTAACCCCAAGTATTGCCACTACCCACACCTATCAAGTTTGATTTCAATATTAAAAAACATGATATTCTTTTTTAGTTCCTCATTCATCAATTGATCAACTTGTCATCTACTCATTCTTATCCTCCTTATCAGATTGTAAAATACCAAGGTCATCCATATTGCAATTATCATTGAATCAATGGACATAATGACAATGATTTCTATGCTCTAAAATGAAAAATTGGCCACCTTAAACATTATGGTCTCATTTCATTTGCTACACAAAATGTTACTACATGTTCATCTCTAATTGCTAAATCCCACTAGGTTCCTAAATTTGATCCATCTATGTCTAATGAGCATCATGCCATCGTTACTAATGTTCCTACTTCGTAAGTCAAGAGCCGTTTGTTCAACCCATTCCAACTCATTAAATTCCTCTCAAAATTTTTTCCAAACCCTCCTCCTCTCAAGTCTTCTACCACTTAACCAACTCCAACTTAGTAACTTCCTCTCAAAATCAGTCCAACCCCTCCTTCTCTCAAGTATTCTACAACATTATCAATCCCACATAAGCTACCACCATTCAAGATCCCTCCCCATCCTACTCCACTTCTATGTCCAATTCATTTTGTCAAACAAACTATTCCTTATATTGATGGCCAAGACACATTTCAAGCCCCGTCACCATCAAAATGTATTTCTTTCATTGTCCAATGATATCCACCACTCACACACTTAGGGGCATTACACTTACCGCATTCTAGCACTATCAATTCTCTCAAACATCGACATCATAATTAATGCTCTACACTTCATGATTCATCTTTTTAAGCACTTTCAAAACCTTTAATACAAAACTTGTATTGTCATTACCCTATGAAGCAATCTAGTTCCACGGTTCATACTCAATCTGCTAAGGGTCGAATATGAAATGAACCTCACATCACCCCACTTTTTACACTCTATACTTCATGATATATCTTTATAGCACACATTTTAAAAACCATATCCTGATACACACTATTGATTCTATGGTTCAATCTTGAATTCATCTCATTGATTTTAAGGAGCATGTTATAAATTAACCTCATCTCATACAAATCCTCCAGGGGGAACGCTAATCCTACCATCTCCACACTTTGAATTCCATACCATCACACTCATACACTTTGCATTTGTATTTCTTGGTTGCACTTATTCTTACTTTCTTATATTATTACATGATGCACTTTTCTTACTATGTTAGTCATATACTCAGTATATCATTATATTTATCATATACACATGCATGTTTACTTGGTCTCTAGTTGTGAATGCATATTTCTTACTGATTTTCACATGTTGCAATGATGCTCGGAATGTACCTTTTACTAGTCCCATTGAGGCTCTTGGGTGCATCTACCATCACTACTCTCACACACTATAGGTGTTATTATTTCATTATCTACTACTTCTAATTTATAGCACATGTAATTTCCACTAATACATACATGCCTTGACATAATTTTTATCTTTCTAACATTCTAACGGGTGCTTCATGTGTAGCATTTTCTTTGTAGGACTATATGCCACCATGGTTGTTTGATATACTTTGTTTTCCATTGATGTTAGAAGAACAACAGACTGAGAGGGGGTGAATCAGTCCTTCAATAATTTAAATTCATATTTTAGATTTTCTTATCCAAAACTCATAAACATTCAATCATCTATTTATGTGTGCAAACAATAAATCATCACATGTGCAAGAACCATAAGCAATATATCAACACAAGACACAAGATATAAGTGGGAAATCCTCAAGATGAAGAAAACCCATTGAAAAAAATATTATATTGATTTATTTCAAAATTTAGTGAGTCACCAACCCAATAAGGATCACCACCCTTGTTTAGTAGAGCACCAACCCTACAAGGAAAACCAACCCCTAATTTTGTGAAGCACCAACTCCACAAGGAGGCTACAACCCCCCAAGATGATCAAGCACCCACTCAACCACCTTATGAAGATATGATCTCTGATTTTTTTTCCACAAATGATGGATACCACTTGGTTCGAGATCACACTTATTTAAACCCTCACACAAACCTTAGGTGTCCAATCCTTCACAACAAATCAATTTCTTCACTTCTTAAATCTTCAAACACTTACACACATAATTTCTGATCCTACTCAACCTAAAAACAATTGATTCAACCTCAATTCATGCTTCAAAACCTGCAAATATCTCACACCTAGGTCCCACAACTTGCACACCCACAACTAGCTTGTAAAAACACCCAAAACGATGATTTTATAATCTCCTCTTGATTTAAAATTCAAACAAAATCTTTTCCCTCCTTTGGCATGACCCATGCATCATAAAAAAATCCCAAATTCTAACTATAATAGTCACAAGTGACCCAAGTAGGTTGGCTTGGCTAAAACCTCATTACATGTGCCAAAAATGGCTTAAAACCCCATGGGGACAAAGATTAAAATGCCCTTACATAAAAACCATACTTAGGCATGCCAAATAAATCATTACACATGCTTAAAATAATTTTTAATATTCATACATGGTCACAATTTATCTTAACCAATCAAATTATTTCATTTAATGGGCCCAATACTCTTGTATTTCTCAAAATCTGTTGTTTCCTACACCCTTCAGCACCCTGGAAACTTCATTATGCCACCAAATTCACTTCAAATAAACCTAAAAATTCCATGTAACCACTTGATATAAATCATATAATATTTAGAACACTTCTAAGAAAGTTATAATCCTTGAAATAATCACCTGCTCAAACCACATCTACTTTTGTCTTCACCAAATTCAACTACCCAAAAAACTATTTTTCCAAAGATAAGATGATAAAATAATTTATATGAACATTAAATACCTCTAAATGATTAATTGGATTCCAAATTCATCCCTATTCACATTTCAGGTGATATAAATCATCACCTAATCCATCTCATTCTTAAAAAACTCAAAACGTTCGAAAATCATGTCTATCATGTATCGGCAAAAAAATCTCATGTCCAAAATATTGACCTGGAAACCATATTAAATATCCTAATCATAAAAAAATATTATATCACTGAAATATCTCTGAATCCTCTTTCCAATACATTTTTAATCATCTCAAAATTCCACATGTAGCTCATGTTATGATCATTTTACTGAACACTTCTTTTAAGGCCTCAAAACTACCCTTTGACCAATAAACATGAATGGAGATCATTTGACCATGTACCTGGATCAAAATTTCCTAAAACCTCCTTGGACATCAAGATCAAAATCACATACATCATAACCATTAATTTAGTATGTTACTTCTTTGGACTAACTTTCCCCAAAACACTCTTCTTCAAAAACAAACCTGTTTGAGTGGGGCCCACTCATCACCATGACCTCTACCATAAGTTTCACTAGGAGAGTCATATACATCATCAAATCATCACTTTTGATGAATAAATCAAAACATGCTCACTATACCTCTTCTTCTACAAGCTTCTCCTAGCTAGGGTTTAACTAGGGTTTTAGACCACTTTATCTTCTTAACATTCGTTCATAAAAACTTGAAAATGAAATGACCTCATTATTTTTGTAAAACTTATATAATCACCATAGAAACATACTTGAAATAAAAAATGTCACATGTAAAGCACACAATTTAGGGTGAGCATCAGAAGATCAAATTTGAGCTAGAAATGCACTACTTCTTCACCCTGTCTCACCAAAACTGACATAGCTTGAAAAATTCTCATCATGGAAACCTGAATTTTTTTCCCAAAGCACCATGAAACATCATGAAAAATTATCCAATCATCATAATGTCATCACCATGCCTAAAAATCTCTAGACATTGAGACTTTCATAACAACCCCTTAGGATTTCTCACTCTAGAAGCTAGGGTCAACTGAAAAATGCTATAACTCATCATGAAATCACTAAAATGACCCAAACATACCTGATACACCATGATATACCTGAATGAATTCATAATCAATGAGCTCATATAGCTCCAAAACTCAATCTCATACCTCCAAGCAACCATACCTACTCTAGATGACCACCTAAAACAAAGCCAATCACATGTATATGTACCATGCCACTATGTGAGTTCTAAAACTCTCTAAAACTTTATCCATCATGCCAAAATATTCTCAAGCATCCAAGAATCTCATACCATCATGCAACATCACCTAGGCACTTGAATGGGCTTGCAAGAGTAAGTAATCCTCACTGAATCTCATTGTATCATCAAGTACACATCTGAATCATCATGTAAAATCACACACAACATCATCTGACCCTACTCCATCATCCACTTTGTCATTAATGTGGTTTTTCATCAATGACAACACCTATAGGACCACATGCCAACAATCTCCCCCTTTGTCATTAATGGAAAACTACCTGAAATTCTCCCCCTTTTACATTAATGATAAAGGCATACATGTAGAATATTATTCACCTACCTCATCTTCATAGCATCATGTTTTGGTTAGAAACATCAACCAAAGATATCAAATAAGCACAATATCTTGAAAAATCACTCAAACTTGATTTTTTTGCTTTCTTTCAAGCATGCAATCACCATGCCCCCTAGAATAAGCATCTACAACATCTGAACATCATTAATAAAGCATGAATAAGCATTATCATACCATTTTGGGAGCTAAAACATCATTTTAAACCTTCTACGCATGAAAAACAAGTTATTTATCCTTAACCCCTATTTTAGCTCTCATGTGACCACATGTAGCTAAGCAGTAACATGAGCCATTCACATCTTGAACATGCCAACAATGCCATAACTAATCATGCAAGCCATCATATCTTCTTTCTTGACCAAATTCCATCTTGTCTAGGCATAAGACAAGCTCTTCAATGCATATTTTTGATCTCCACATCACACTTGAGACTAGAGCCCTAAACAGTCTTCTTAGTGTATTTAGAACCAACTTTAACAAGTTCTATAACCTCATACATGCCTTGACCATGAAACCCATAACTCCCCATGTCATGAGTGCACTCATACAACTCTGAGCAATCATTTGGACCTGATCCAACTTGAGAGTACAATATTATTGTGAGATTCAAAGAGATCAAGAGTCATCACTCTTTCACATTGTTATATGTCTTGTCAATCAAATCATTTGATTCTATAACCACATCTCCTTGCACAACCTTTAAGATCATTCTAAACACAATATGCACCACCACCATATTTTAATAGATACCTACAAGCTTGTAGGTAAAATTTTAGGCAAAGCATAGTAGTTTCTTATTCTTTCACAGTGACATAAACCCCCATATTCAATCCATGGAGGAAACATTTATCATATTCAAGATCAAAATTGGTCAAAAAGAACTCAAAACACACCTTTACCTTGTAGAACAAGCATACTCTTGCCTTTGAGAGTACATCATAACTGTAACAAATCATTCTTGCACATAGAGTCATATGCGGGCCAACAAAAATCAACAGATACATCGAGGTTACCTTTTTACTCAACTTTAGAACTCTCAACACCTTTACTTATGCATATCTCATCTTTATAAGGTCTCAGACTTGACAAAGATTCAAAATGTTAATGCTCTTACCTGTAGGGATATTACTATCAATCTGAGTCCACTGAACATGTAGCCTTCAACATAATTTCTTCAACATAATCAAAGATACTTAAGCACTAAGAACCAATATTGTAAAGAGTAACCATGATCTCTCTAAGATACTACTCATCAAATTAGTGTGCATACTATCTATACTCACTTTCATCAATTTGAAGGACTCGAGAAACATAGATGAGACATTGAAATACTTGAGATGAACCATCCAAAACTTTGCAAAGCTAGATATACTAAGAGGGCATAATGAACAAGCACCAGACCTTATACCATCAAAATATGCATTCCTCAAGAGTTAGATAGTCAAAAGAAAGACATATATATGCTTAAGACACCATGAAGATACCTCATGACCAACTTCACTCTTTAAAAATTCTCATTTACAGTCAACTATCCCAGGATCTTCAAGAATCATACATAATTTTTGGCATTCAAGAAATTATGGTGGTTCCTTACCTGATGTAGACACCCATTTAGCTGGAAAAATTCCATCAATAACCTTGAGAGGCCACTCCAAAAGAGACACTTCAACGGTTTGCAAAAGTACCTAACTCATATTAGGTCTCTAGTAACCACATAGTCAACTTTCAACACTATCATGAATTCTTGGAAATATATACATTCTTATGAGTTGAAACCACTTACATCCTTTAGTTCTCATAATCAAGATGATATGTACAAAATTTTAGGCCTATAATCCATTATTAAGACTAAATCTTAGTTTCCATCATATCGCTTATTTTGAGTGTGAACTTTGTGAACACAATCAAAGGAAGAGAGACCTCAAAGATGAGAAAAAATACTTTCAATATCTAAAAATGGTCATACACACTAGGTGATGATCACCAAACTTTTTGAGCACTTATACACTTGATTTAGAACTCTGTATGGAAATTTCACACCTGATTTCATCTTGATTTTTTCTTGTTTAGTCTTGAGAACACTACACAAGTCCTTAACTTTACAATAAAAGCTTAGATCAACACTCATGAAGACAATATCATTTTCAAGACCTTACAAAGAAACATTTACATCTCTTAGAGCTCATGACACATAGTCATAATGACATTTTAGACCAATGGAAAATTTAGACCCTCTCTTCAAGATGACCAAGACACACAACCAAGAAGAGTAGACTATCTAGATCTCTTGAAAGGACTTCAACAACTTCTGAGAAATGAGCCTAACCCAACTTACATCATGGATTCATAGACACTTGATAATTGTATATACAACACATGAATTTCCCACATAACACAACTAAGACTAAGACTTTATCTCTAATCATCTCACAAATAACATACCTTCATCACTTGCTAAACATAGACTTAGAGACTAAGAAACATACTTCATGAGTTTGAAAACAATTACTCATTCCTTATGACATATCAATGATACTCTAGAACAAACCAGACATATTAGACCAACCACACACCAAGATGATGTAAACACAAACCATAAAGAACACAATTATGTACTACTAACCATTACCGTAAGACTCATTAAGACGTCTAAAATAATAACCACCATCATGAACCAATAAGATCATGAACAAGAACATAAGATGACATACCTTGACCATATGGGGAACACATATTTTGACTCAGATAACTCCCCTCTCTTGAATGCTTCATATGCATTGATATACCTTCAAGAAGCATAGTGAAGGTATATATGCTCCATGATGACCTAAAATAAGGTCTTGAAAAGGTCCCAAGCCTTCTTGGGCACCTGCAAAAACATCTTCATCCTCTTTCTTTTGATCTGAAATCTAAGAAACAATTCTTCCACTAACCTCTGCTCTTGATGAGACACCATTATCTCTCCTTGGTTCCCATGCCCTTCTAGGACCACTATCTTGCATTCTATCCCCTTGAAAGTTATTTCCATGCACTCTAGGTCCTTAAGCCATCTATTTTTGTCTTGAATAAGCATGAAAAAAACTCTTTCCACATGACCAATCTCATTATAGTTGTAGCATACTACTAATTCTTTCTTTTGAAAGCCTTCATCTTGACTAGGTGAATCATACAAGAAATACCTAGTTGTGTGACCTTGTTCATTACAATTGTAGCATACTATCCTCTTAGAAAACTCACTTCTATTGTCCCTCCAAGGATGATCATCTCTAGAATATATTCTACACTCACTAGCCCTATGACCAAAAACATTACAAGTAAAACAATGACCATTGAAGGTTCTCTCATACCTTGAGGCATTGGGCTTGTCTAATAGACCTTGATTTCACATTGTACTTGATGGGTGTCACCTTCTTTTCTTCCTTAATAACAGGTTCACCTGATTCTTTTCTTAAACACAATAACTTCTTGCTTTACTTCCTTGTCTTTAGACTCCTCTTTGAAGCCCAAACCAATCCTATCATCTGTTGCTCTTTGTTTTCTAAGTAGATCATCTAGGTATTTAGCACTTTTCTCAAATTTTTTGTAAGGACATAGTCTTCTTGCTAATCTCTAATAACTCATCCCTTAAGAACTCTATATCTTCTTCATATTTTGAGCACAAAATTTATTTATCTTGCATATTTGAAATAAGATACTTTACCTTTTCTCCTATAACAACCTTGATTGATTCACTTTTTTGTAGATTCAACCACATATTGTTCCTCTAGCTTATGAAACTTGATTTTCATATTCCTTGATTTGCAAAGTCAGATTTTGGTTCTCTTTTTCAACATGCTTTAGTTCTCTTTTGATGCTCTCAAAATCATATTTTTCATCCTCATCATCTTCATCAAATAACTGCAATAACCTGAAATAAAATCTCCTAACAAAGAAGATCCATCATTAGAAGACCTCATAGCTTCTTTAGTCATGAATAAGGCCTCATTTCCAATGTTCTCACAATCAGATTCAGATTCAGAAATCTGAAACACCACTACTTGCATCAGATAACTCATCATCTTGATTTTTATAGAAGCTTCTTTTTCCTTCTTATGATTAAACCTCTTGAAGTTATTCTTACCTTTTCCAAACTTGTAATTCTTATTTTTAGGTTCAGCTTCATGATCTTCATCATCATCCTCCTTCTCATGCCTATGAGGACACTTGTAGAAAAAATGTCCTACTTCACCACAATTAAAACATTTGAATGGAAGTTTACCACTATACTTACTAGATCCATGCTTCAATATTCTAGCCACCATAGCAAAGATATCTTCATCTCAATCTCAAGAGTAACATCATCATCCTTTACCTTTACAAAATTCATTTCAAATTTGAATGCAATCTCCTTCTTGGCTGGTTTAGAGTCACCTATTCTCATTTCATAAGTAGTTAAAGTACCATGTCAACTCATCCAATTTCAAGGTAGTTAGATCCTTTACCTCTTTAATAATAGAAAATTTGGCATCAAACCTAGAGAGTTAGTGATCTCAAAACCTTTTGAACAAAAATTTCTTCTTTTACCTCATCTCCTAACCCTTTCATGTTATTGACAACTTTATCAACTCTAAGAAGGTATGCAACAATGGACTCATTATCATTCATCTTAAGACAAACTAATTTCTAAAGGAGTTTTGAAATTTTTACCTTTGTGTCACCTTCATATAGAACTTGCAACTTTATCCCACATTTCCTTTGTAGTTTTTCAATGCATCACTTTTCCCATCTCTGATTCTCCAAGGCCACTTATGATGGCATTAAAAGCTTTTGAATTATTGGTATATGCCTTCTTTTTTGTTCTTCAATACTTGGAGGAGTGGTAGGAGGATTATAACCATGCTCCACAACATCCCAAACATAAAACCCTTGAGCCATGATGAATGAATTCATCCTCAAGATCCAAAAACCATAATTCACTCCATCAAACAATGGTGCCTTTCCAATATGCTTCTCACCATATTGTGCTTCAAGGATCTCCTTTCAAGCTATCAAACTTCTCCAAAAGGACTCTATGATACAAATTATTAGAAGCACAATGGAATGAGAGGGTTGGGGGTGAATTAGTTCTTACGATAATTTAAATTTAGATTTCATATTATTTAAAAAAAATCATAAATATTCAACCATCCATTTATGTGTGCAAATAATAAATATCACATGTGCAAGAACCATAAAAATATATCAACATAAGACACAAGATATAAGTGGGAAACCCTCAAAGGGGAAAGAAAACCATGAAACACAATATTACATTGATATGTTTCAAATTTAGTAAGGCACCAACCCCATAGGAGCACACTAACCCCTATTTTAGTAGAGTAACCCTAACCCCCCTAATTTTGTGAAGCACTAACTCCACAAGGAGGCTACAACCCCCAAAGATGATCAAGCACACAATCAACCACCTTATGAATATATTATCTCTGATTTTTTTTCCATAACTGATGGATACCACTTGGTTCAGCTCGCACTTCTTCAAATCCTCACACAAACCCTAGGTGTCCAATCCTTCACAAACAATCACTTTCTTCACTTCTCAAACCTTCAAACACTTGCATACATAATTTATAATTCCGATCAACCTGAAAATACTTGATTCAACCTCAATTCATGCTTCAAAACCTACAAATCTCTCACACCTAGGTCGCACACCTTGCACACACACAACTAGCTTGCAAAAGCACCCAAAACAATGCTTTTATAAGCTCCTCTTGATTTAAAATTCAAACAATTTTTTCCCTCCTTTGGCATGAACCATGCATAAAAAAATCCAAAATTCTAACTATAATAGTCACAAGTGAACCAAGTAGGTTGGTTTGGCTAAAACCTCATTACATGTGCCAAAAATGGCTCAAAACCCCATGGGCACAAAGATAAAAATGCCCTTACATCAAAACCATACTTAGTCATGACCATAAATCATTACACATGCTTAAAATACTTATTTAACATTGATATATGGTCTCAATTTACCTTAACCAATCTAAATTAATTCAGTTAATGGGCCTAGTACTCTTCGTCATCTCAAAATTGTTGTTTCCTACACCCTTTAGACCCTGAAACACTATTATGCCACCAAATCACTTCAATCAAAAAAAACCATTCCATGTAACCACTTCTTGGAAATTATAGAACCTTTATAACACTTCTAAGCAAGTTAGAATCCTTGAAACAATCCACACTCAAACCACAATACTTTTGTCTTTACCAAATTCAACCTACCAAAAAGCTATTTTCAAAGATCGATGATAAAATAATTCCTAGAACATTAGATAACTATAAATGGATTAATTGGATGAAAAATTAATCCCTCTTCACATTACAAGTGATAGAAAGTATCACCTAATCCATCATAAGCTTCAAACAACTCAAAACGTTCGTAAAACACATGTCCTATCATTGCTATTGGCAAAAACGTTCCTATCCAAATATTGAACTATAAACCATACCAAATATAATAATCATGAGAAAAAAATATATCACTAGAAATATATTTGAATCCTCTTTCCAACACATTTTTAATCATCTCAAAATTCCACTTGTAGCTCTGTTATGCCCATTTTAATGAACACTGTTTTTATGGCCTCAAAACTACCCTTTGACCAATCAACCTGAATGGAGCTCATTTGAACATGTACTTACATCAAAATATATCAAAACCTCCTTGTATATCAGGAAAAATTCACATACATCATGCACCATTAATTTAGCATGTTAGTCCTTTGGACAACCTTGTCCCAAAACACTTTTCTTCAAAAACTGACTTGTTTGAGTGGGGCCCACTCATCACCATAACCTCTACCATAAATTTTTGGAAAACTAGGAGATCATCTACATCATCCAATCACCAATTTTTATGAATAAATCAAAACAGGATCACTATACCTCTTCTTCTGCAAGCTTCTCTTAGCTAGGGTTTAACAAGGGTTTTAGACCACTTTATCTTCTTAACATTCGTTCATAAAACCTGATAATGAAATGAATTAATTATTTTTGTGAAACCTTATAGAATCACTTTATAAACATCCATGAAAGCCACAAGGTCCCATGCAAAGCACACATTTTAGCGTGAGCATTAGGAGATCAAATTCAGAGCTGAAATGCATTAGTTCTTCACACAATCTCACCAAAACTGACATAACTTGCAAAATTATCATCATGGAAACGTGAAATTTTTTTCCCAAAGCACCATGACACATCATAAAAATTCTCCAATCATCATAATTTCATCACCATACCTCAAACTCTCTAGACACTAGAGACTTGCATAACAACCCCTTAGGATTTCTCACTATAGAAGCTAGGGTCAACTGAAAGAATGCTATAAATCATCATGAAATCACTGAAAATGACCCAAACATACATGGTACACCATGATATACCTGAATTCAAGCATCAATGAGCTCATATAGCTCCAAGGCTCAATCTCATACCTCCTAGCAACCATGCTTGCTCCAGATGAGCACCTGAAACAAAGCCAATCACTTGTATCTATACCATGCCATTAATGTGAGTGCCTAAACACTCTCTAAACCTGATATCCATCATTCCAAAAATATTCTCAAGAATCCAAGAATCTCATACCATCATTCAACAACACATGGGCACCTAAATGTGCTTGCAAGAGCAAGCAATCCTAATTGAATCTCACAATATCATTAAGTACACATCGAACCATCATGTCAACATCACACAAAACATCATTTGACCCTAATCCATCATCCAATTTTTTTATTAATGTGGTTTTTATCAATGAAAAAACCTATAGGACCACATTCTAATAATTGATTTCTATTATATGCCATTGTTTTGCAGTATGCTCTATGTCTTGTTTGATCAATACTTACGCTTTGGACACTTTGGCCCCGATTGTTATGTGACATTGTGAGCGATATCCCATGTCCGAAACCCAATTTTTTTGGTCTATCTTATATGCACATTTGCTTGTTACATTGTTTCTCTATGATATGTTTTCTTCTTTTACTACTAGCAGATGTGTCTAGTCACTTTATTTGCATGTTCATTGTTTATACCATGCACATCCCCTCCCCCATATGGGGATACAATACATGATTCAACATCGTGTCCTCTCATTTGGGACACATTTTCCTATCAACGTCACATGCACCCTAAATGAGGGGGCATACATTGGGTGAAAAAATCACCCCATAAAGCAACTCAAAGCTACATCACAATATAATACAACACAAAATTGACACATGTTATAGGTACAACACTAGCTCAAAATTTGACTTGGGTCATAATCATAGCATAGACAACAATGCACAGGCTCATAAAAGAGTGCCTGGGTGCTTGTGTCCTACCCTAGGCACTAATTTCCTGAGAGAAAATACAATTAGTTTTTAAGATCGATCAGTTCACACAAGCCTTCAGAGTAGTTTTATAGTATTATGCATAGTTCTCCAGTAACAAAATGCATGCAATCTCCATTTCAATCGGAAAAAACATTACATTCAAAAATAATTCAGGACAACAGGGACACACCATCTGCAGTGGTATTTACCAGGAAGAGTCATAGAAGGAGAGGAACATTATACCTCTCTCCCCAACACTTGCTCTTGGGCGTGAGATCACCTAAAAACTCACATTTGGTGTGATATTGCTCAAAAACTGATAATTGGCATGAGATCACCCAAAAAGACTCGCACTTGGCACAAGATTTCCCAAACAACTCACTCTTGATGCAAGATCACCCACAAAACTCACTCTACACAACATTTCAGGACACTTTTCTATCCTTTTACACTCTTATACATCAGGTGCACACTTTCCTTTACACACTTTTACATACTTATGCACATTTTTATTTGATTTATCATATACAATACTTTAACTACATTCTTTCTCTTCTTTTTGGGTTCATCCGTCTGAAGAAGCATTAACCATAAGCTAGAACAACATGTACAACACAATGCATATGCTTCACCCCTAGGGTCACTTTCCTTTCCTAGTCTCCACGCTTCACTTTGCATCATTCCACGCTTCACTTGTCCACTCAAAGACACATTTCACCACACGTTCTACAAGATCATAAGGTATGCATCTCTTATCTACTTTATGTTATCGAGTATTCACTCAACAATGTAAAGCGGGACAAATGTAGACACAAAACCATGCATTTGGGTACATTTCTAGGTCCTAAAAACATGCTAGCATTTACATGATTCACAAGCAAGAAAAGTAGTGATTGACAACTATCTTTAGCTTCTTTTCTCGTGTTTCTTATTTTCTATTTGGTCTTGCACACCCTACGGTCCAATCAAAAATTTACTTTTTATATTTCATGGCTTGAGACACCACCGCCTAGCCAGTGACCAAGGATAATTTTAGTAGTAAATATTTGTAATATGGCAAAAATTTCATTTTAGGAAAATTTGAAAAGGTAATTTTTTCAGAGCAGGTCAGTGTCTTGTTCGCCTAAAATTTATAGTATATTTTCTTAGGAGCCGGCTTCACCTACATTTGAAAACATCTCCTATAAAAACCTAGGTGATTCACTCGAGTAGGTTACTACTAACTAACTACTAGTTAAGGTATCAACATATCAAGTACTCTAAACTTGCATACTCTAAACACCACCGCACAAAAGTGCGAGATCTATTTTCAAGTTTTCAATCAAAGCGATAAGTGTTATTTATTCACACGTGATAAGGAGATTTCACTAATGTGTGACAAGGAGATTTCATTGACATGTGACAAGGAGATTTCACTAACGTGCGATAAGGAGATTTCACTGACACACAACAAGGAGATTTCAATGACACGTGACAAGGATATTTCACTGATGTGTGATAAGGGTTTGGTTGTTGGCACATGACACAACTACTAGTGATGCATGATAGTAATCTTGTTGACGCACGACACAATATTTCTCTGACCTGTGACAAGGATATTGTGTTGACGAGAGATTTAAATTTTGTAGTCATGCAACAATATGTTTGTTATCATATGACAACAAGGTTGTTGTTGTGCGATATCAAGTTCACTATTGTGAGACAACAATCTTGCTTTGTCGGTGACAATAACATCCTTGTTGATGCACGACAACAAGGTTGTTGTCATGCAATAACAACCTTGTTGTCATGTGACAGACCTTATTGTCACCCAACAACAAGGTTGTTATCACATGACAGTAAACTTGCTTCCGCATGACAGTAACCTTCCTGTCGCATGTCTTGAAAATTAAAGCTTCTTTTGGGTGAAAATGTTGCACACAAACCCCAGAAAAATCACTTGTTTCACGAAAGTGGTTATGGGCATATTCGCCAGGGATTTTCCACCTTCAATTTCCCAGAGGTCTCTTAAAATGAACCCCAGGCCGGGACAATAGCGCGCTTAGGAAATCTTGTCCCCTATAGCCTTCCTTGACCCTTTCTTACCTTACTCGCTCTTTTTAGGTGTCTTTTACCTTTTGGGCATATTTTTCACTTATGGGTCGGCCTTCCAGGTTTTCAATCACAAAATTCAAAAAAGGGAATCATATAAATACATAGTTATGGGTTCAAAATAAAATACCAAGCACTAAGCATTACTATCATCACCTAAGCTTACTGCAACCAAAAGGAACCTAAAGCACCCCAAAGGAATCCATCTAGAAATCCACTCAAGGGACAAGGGCCACATCAACTTTGTATACACAACATAGGAAGGGGAAGTCTATTTTATTATGTCCACACATATTACTACATTGTTACATTCTAGCTACAACTCGCTATCAAGTGTCACTTGGATAATGACATCCTAGGGCACAATATATACACACACTCACCGAACTACATGGATTCTGAGATGCGGTGTAGTGCTCGATCCAAGTTCACTCTCGGGGTGACCACCGGGTCACTCCGACTCCCCATCTCGCATCTTTCAATTTTTGGATTTGATGTGGTTTATGGTATTTTGCAAGTGATATCTATTTTGCAGGTTACAGGCACCCTCGGTGATCAAAGAGTGACATACACGCGATGAACAGGGAATATTTGTGACACTTTTGCAACACAATAAAAAAGTAGATTCAGAATTTTTGCATAGTCACGGGTGCCTAGTAGTAGGCTCCAGTGCCTAGGTGCCCATGTCCTTCCATGGGCACCCATGTCTAGCTCTGTCCATGGATTGCAACATTTATACTGAGCAATAACGACACTCTTCCCATTTTTTTCGTCACATTTCCTAGTCTAGAGTACTTCCAGATCAAGCGTAAATCAACTAAGTCATTATTTCTATAGGTATTTCTTAGGGTTTAATACTTAATTGCTTATTTTCTTGCATCATATTGTAGTTATCAGCAATATATCATAGTTTACATCAGTTACTCTATAAAAAGGTTTAATAAAAAACTATTTTTGTTAAATCAGTAAGAAATTTTATCATATTGGTGTCTTGAGAAAAGGGCATTATAATTTAGGAGTGATTTTAATTATAGGTATATATCTTGCTAATGGAGTAGATGTAAATATTAATTGGAAATGAAATGAAAATTTGTTTAATGTGCTCCTACGTGAAAGTAACGATTATGTATTATTGCGTGCTTTAAAAAAATACTTGGGAAACTCTGAAGAACATAAACACTTTCTAGAGGAATGGTTAGGGGTTTACCACTTTTAGGAGGTTATTTTAAAAGCTATCTGTATGAGCCTAATCTAACAACCCATGAGAAGGTTACCCTTGAGCATTGTGTTATTCATGTGTTTTTCACCTAAAAGGATTTCTTGTGCATGTAGAAGTGTGCATGTTGTTATAATTAAGGGTACAATGTCACCTCGTGACATGAATGATGTATTGTTTTAATAATTTTTTTTTTAAATGGGTGTCTTTATTCTAAGTCTCTCTGGAAGGGATAATCAATGCATGTGTATAGGGTCATAAGGGAAAATAAGGAAGGTAACTATTGTTCCTTGAAATGTGATCAAGAAAAGTTTGGTAAATTGCAAAGTACGGTGGTTCCCTCATTTGTTTTATTATATTAAAATAATCTTGACTCAAATTAAATACAAGTTAATTAATTCTTGTTCATGAGTGTTTTGGAGAGTCTAGGGCGAATCATATAGGAGATGTGTGTTGAGAGATCTCTTAGAAGGTTTAACTACGGATGATATTTTCATTTAGATCCTGCTGTCCAATTGGAATTCTCGATTGCAACAATAAGAGTCTAATGTGAATGAAATCATTATTAACCTTTAGAAATTAAATTGTATTCATGAGTTGCCAGTTTTTGAAAGAAAGTAAAACTTGGAGGTTATGAGATAGAGGTGTTTGAACCACTCAAAGTTGACTTTTAGTGGGAGCAAATCTCTTGAGTGTAAATAAAATAAAATTAAAATGTAAGACCTTTTATATCCTATTGGTATTCAAACCTATAGTCAACCTTGCATATCAAAAAGGTTTCCCTAAGATGTTGACCTTTTGAGAAAACAAAATATGGTATCCATTCTCTTTAAACTAATGCTCACTCTTTTTGTGTTATTGAGTGTATTTGTTGTAAATTAAATTTGAAATGAATTAAATAATAAGTAACGTTGTGAATGAGAATATATGCTTACATGATAAATGATTCTGAGACCTATAGGGTTAAATAAGGGAGTTTAAAGGGTAATTAAGATGGAACTGTCTTAAGTTAAGTGTTAAACGAAATAAAAGAAATGTAGTCTAGAGAAAAGGAAAAAATGTGCTTTCATGTTAAGTTTTCTTGAAACCTTTAAGGATAATAATGAAATATGATTACAATAAATATGTAACCATGAAAATGTGATTTTGTGGAAGGTGCCTATTTATGATGTTGATGTTGTGGTTGGGTAGTGGTTTTATACTTGTTCGTTTATATAAGCGTGATGTTGATTTGCATATTGTGTCATATTGACATTTGCATGTTCTTCTTGTTGGTGTAAACGTTGCATGTGGTGTTGAGTAATCTATTGTAAGCATACATGGTGTTCCATAGCTATATCAAGTAAATGAAAATAAAAGAAAATCCTAGTATATTTGGTCTTGTGTTTGGGTCCCACATGGGCGAGCACTACACAGTGTGGTTGACACATTATCATGGCTCCCTGAGATATAATTTCTTGCGTGTTATTAATAATAAAAACAACCATGGACATGAATGAATTCTCAACCAAGAACAAAGAAAATAGAAACAAAATTTTTGGAAAGCTAAAAACTAATGAAAAAATGATTTTAGCTATTAGGGTTTTAAACAGTAGTATACAAAAATGGCGGCGAGACTAAAAGTAAATGTGATTTGTTGTTGGATATTAGGGGTTTTAAAAATGTGTGGATGATGTGCATTATTTCATTTGTTGACGATACAAGCCTTCTCCATCATCAATCTTCTAAAAATGTCAATAATAGACACCCTTCATCCCATTTGGAGAAGCATATATCGACGTAAATATGGATCCCTATCAATGTTTCATGTACACTTTTGGGTAGTGATTATATTCTATTAAAAAGTGACAAAATAACTCAAGATATCCTTGACTATATGTATATGGAAGTATAATTTTGTAGCATTTTATATCAACTTCTTCAATCTCATTTGTATGGGTAATTCTCTAGAAGCCTTTTTGTAAATACCATCAATAACGTATGACATACTTGAAATAAAGTTACATGCACAAAATGAAACTCGCTAAAAAAGGTGGATGGGAAAATATTGGCTTGTGCCATTCGATATGTATAAAATTTTAAGCCATTGATTTGATATATCTTCTCAGTTCACCTGCGTAGTGATTGAAATTATTATCCCACGCTCTGTGTTAAACTGTGGTTTTCTTTTCCATTCATTTTAAATTTGGGACGACAAAGTTACATGATTATTCTACTCCTTACATTCACTAACAAATTTTGTATGGTGGCTAGTGCTCCCCATTTGCATTTCTTTTCAAAAAATTCCATTAATTAATAAGTTATTTTACGGTAAAAATTACACATACGGTCATACCATCATTAAATTTGATGCAAGTGTCAGAAAATTGGAATTTTAAAAAGTTGCGTGAATTAAAAAATGATTACATAAGTAATACCTACATTTTTGGTCATTGATGTTAACGAAACATAAAATATTGAGTTTGGCCACATGAATAAGAATATGAGTGACCTTATTCCTAGAAAGGAAGATAAAGATTATTAAAATATTATGGAGTTTAAGAAATGACAGAAGATTATTTTTATGGTCTGCACATTAATTTTGTTTGCTACTCACCATAATTTTAATGGCCTCATTATTATCTCATCTCACATGCATTTGGTTTTAATGCTGCAAATGAATAATATTAGTAGCAAACAACTTTCATAATACTTAGAGAAACACCTATCAATCTAATTATTATTAGAAAATGTAATGGTATTATAGCCCCCTGTAAAAATAATAATAATCGTTAAGGTTATAAATAATCAATATGATTTGTTTAATAGATGTTGCATTTTATTCTACGTTTTTATTTTTGTATTCTCAGGCTTGATTTCAGTATCAAAACTATAACATGTTTATGATTTCTATTGTAAAATTTTATGTGTCATATTTTTCAATTGTGTCAATACTAGTCTTGAAAACAATATGTATATCACTAATATGCAATGTAGTTGTAACATATCCAATTTCTAATGGTAAGTGATTTATAAGAGAGATCGAGCAAATTTATGTAAGATTTGATTGTCATTATTGAAACCCCAAAATCTATAACTCATAGAATGGTAAGAACGGCTCTACAACATCAATAAAAATATTTTTTCAATATAACATCTAGCCCTACTTCTCTTTATCCCTTACTAAATGAAAAAAATAATTAATATGTTGGGTTTTCAAAATAATGTAAATTTATCTCCATTACACCATGGATTCTTAGGAAAAGTTTGAATAGTGACAAATCTCTCTGCAAATGGATAGTCATTGTTCAAGTATTCTTACATCGAGATAGTTGGAGGGTTGCATGTTGTTATACGGATAAAAAGACATTTCATAAGTAAAATGTTTCTTTACTAGGGATGAGAGGCTTCTTATTTTGTAATGTTGTGGAAATGTTATCATTGTGTTTGTACCATACAAATATTTAATGAGATTTTATTATGGAAGGTTATAAGGTATGTTATAGGTAGAATATTTTGAAAAAATTAATCTGCATTAACTACATAATCTAGAATATAGCTATTAATAGAACAAACAATGATATGACAATGAAACGATTGCTTAAAACAAGTAAAGGAATAAGTACTTAGCTACACACAAATGGTATAAAAATGATTTGGGTGTGCAACCCGAGTGAAATATCTCTTTTGAATATGGAAATTCTTTTCTTTGATATTGAATTGGAAATTGTTCCTATGCAAGAATGTACATCCCTACCGAACGTGGTACAATATTGGATCCTTCTATATAATATTGGACCTATGCATAATGAGGTTCTACAACTTTTCTTACTCTTTAATTGTTTGGGCTCGAGTTTAACCTGCTATCGTTAGGGCTCACACAACTTCGAAACCATCTATAATGAGCCACAACCAATAGAAACCATAGAAACTTACAATGACCTCATGAAAGAATTAGATAACCAAAGGAGAAATAAATGTGTCTGTGATGTTGGACTATCCTTGGTGATCAATCCCTTCTAAACGAGTCCAAGTACTATACTACATCCCCTTGAGCGGGAGCAAGGCTTGTGTAGTTCTCCTGGTGTAGGTACATGTGTGTATGCATATCTAATCTAACCCACTATTGGTGTCATAACATCTCTAAAAAAAAGCGACAATGGGATAACTAGAGAGTAGAGAATGTACCCAACATGGTATTAATGTGATGTGGTGTGCTTCATATGCTTAGAATAATCCCTTTTGTCTCTTAAAGACCTTTGATAATGTTTGGAGTGACTTTCTCTTGCTAAGACATGGCTCTATGACCTTTGAGTGCTTGGAAATGGAGGAAGCTAGACTCTTAAAACTAACATTTCATTAAATTTGGACATATGTTCAAGAATCTGGACTTATAGTATCATCATTTCTAGTTTTATAATTATTGAAATTAGATTCCTAAATTTCTATTATTAGTTTTTAACTAGTGTGATATCGGATTCCAATATTGTTATTATTGGTTTTTAAGTAGTGTGATTTTTGATTCCAATGTTGTTATTATTGGATTCCAACTTGTGTAAAATCATATTCCAATTATATCCTAATTAGTCTTGATCACATAATGCCCCATAGTTATCATAGAACTATGTAATATTTGTCTAAATATTACCTCATATTAAACAATCACATCATTTAGACATGTTAGATTGAAAAATATTAGATCACCAATGTATAATAACATATTTACACTATGTACAAGTATTGGAAAACACTTTTTATCAATACCAAAATCATCCCATTGTACCCTTGTGAAACCAAAGTGGTTGCCGTATACAAGTATCTAAACTTGAAAGGTTTACACTTTATAGTGATAGTAGATCAATTAAAAATAAGCTAATTTAGAATGAGAATTTACCCATTTTAAACAAGTAACTCGTTATCCCAAATTCACCCCTGGAAAATTTGGTCAAGAAAACTCCTGCACATAAGGAAATTATGAGGGAAAATGTTTCAGACCTACGAGCTCACATTCTAGAATGAGGCAAAGGAAAAAGTCAAAGTTTGAACCTGAGTCAAAGCTAATGCGGGGATGCGGGACTTTGGAGGTAAATTGGATTTTTTGACTTTTTGTCAAAAAATGTAAAATGGAAAAAAGGAAGCCCCTACCTCCGCCGACCCCAATGGATGCCACGTCATCGGTGGATTTGCGGGGAAAAAGTTCAAAATTCGCTTGAAGCCAAATTTGCAGGAAACATAAGGAAAAACACAGAAGGCCATATCTTTTGATCCAGAGCTCCATTTTTGACGATCTTGGTACCAATGGAAAGATCTAGAGATTCTCTTCATCATGGAGTCTTCAATTTTTGATTTTGGTAGAGATTTGTGGGAGAAATTTACAAAACATGTTTTGGCGTGGAAAAGACAAAAAAACCAGTTCCAACCACCAGATTTAATGAAGTATGGGTCATTTTCTTTGGTCTGTGAAGTAGATACATGGAATTATGAGCTTTTGCATCGAGCCCATCAATAGAGGAAGAATTAAAACACATTTTGAAAAGTGGTTGAAAGACAAATTTCGGATTCGATTTTTCCCTCTTCTCTCTCTCTTATTCTTTCTATATATTGTAACACTTCTCATTTTGAGAAAGAGAGACATTCAGGCATAGAGAAACTCTGTCAAATTTGTTTCTCGATGCCATTTTTGAGCAGCGAACCTTCTCCCACACTTTCCAAATGTATTTGTGCCTCTATTCCAAAAATGTAATGGTCTGTGCACCTTCTAAAGCAATAAAAATGTGTTTTGCGGTGTTCTTCAACCCTTTGCATCATTGTTTTGTTTCTCCGTGCCTCTCCCTTTCAATCTTGGTTTTCTGTGCATGTATTTCACATTTACAGGTGTAAGATGATGTGTTTCATGGAGTTTAATGAATGATTTGTAGATCTGGGTCGTGTCACTTCTGTCTGACCTCCCTCATCTCCATTTTTCTGTTTCTTTCTCCCTCAATAGAATATCTTGCTTCCTTTGCTGGTGTATCACCACTTTAGTGTAGGCTCTTTTTTCCCTCTTTCTCTCTCCTTGGTTCCTTGGAATGGTTAGATTAGGTTAGATTTATTTTTCCTACACTAGATTAGCTCATGGCAGGTAGTTTAGGAATAAGAACCAACTTTCTCTGGAGAGCTTTCCCACTTTTGCAAGGTCCCACACCTTGGGAAAGTTTAATGTTATGCAATCACACCAAATGAGTCTGCCTTAGAAAAGTAGATCCATAACTCATTTGGGGGTGTTGTGATTTCACACTAACAATTTTGGCATGCCTTGGTGGGACAGGTCTGAAGCACCTTACCACTTCACTTCATCAGGTTCAATGTGCTCTTGGTGAAGATTTCAGCCTTTGGAGGCACATTCAAAGCACATCTGGTGACTCCATCTGGTCAAAACCCATTCTTTGAGTTGCAAACCTTTTCCATCCATTTCCACTCATTTCATCCATTTTATTCTTCCATCTCTTTCATTTTCTCCCATTCCATGAGGTTGTGCAATCATGACTTCATTCCCTTCATGGAACTCACACTTACAGCAATACAGTCCACCTCCAATGTATTTCCCAACTCCTCTAGATCAACATTATAATCAGATCTAGGACCATAATGCTTACCCATATGAACAATGTCAAAACCAGTTTGACTATGAAGCTTATCAAGGACAAGGGGACACATATAATGGTGATAGTTATGCAGAGGATGCTGGTTTACTAGAGAAGATTCGAAAAATAGAGGCTAGCATGGTGCATTCAAGGGCAACAGCTCAAATGAAGGCATTCAAGATTGGTTGCAGGGCACCTTGTCCATGGGAAGGCCCTTTTCCAAGACACTACAACCCTCGGAGAAGTTGGACTTGATGATTAGAATGCTACCCCAAATTTCACAATGGGCAAGAAGAGATAGAGGCCTATGAACTTGGTGTCAGCAACCTTGTCAATGGGTAAATCCTACACCATTATCTGGTAATTTTATCTCTACTCCTCAAGCAACACCATCTCAATTTGGGCTTCAATTTCCAAGCTTCCCATTGAATGCTGCCCCAAGTGTTGATTTCATTTCTCCATTCCCTATTCTTCCACCTCATCTTAGTTCTTCTGTCCTTTTCCCTTCCAAATAGTCATCCCCTCTAAACAAACAAGAAGTTCCACCTCCCTCCCCACCACAAACAATTGCAAAGTCTAGTTGAATCCCAACCTGCCACTCCTCTTGCTTTCCCAAGCCCATGTTGGGAAGAGACTCAAGAATCCAGTCAAGGAGAAAACAAGAAGAGGATCCCAATAGAAAATAAATGACAGACAATTTGAAGATTTGGGCTACCAAATTTAGGTTTACAAAGATCCCCTTGTTGATTAAGCCAATAGAGGAGGTCAAGATTGAAGAACTAGTGGTGGTTGAGGCCGAGTTTATGTAGCAGAAGAAGATTAAGAACAAGAGGAGGAACAATCAGTCCTAAGCCCCATTAAAGAGGAGCAGTTGGGAGAGATAAAATCAGTGTTGAGGCCACTCAATTAAGAAGACATCATTGAAGATTTTTTGCTTTGATTTCAAGGGCCTGATTTGATTGATGAACCCATGATGGAGGAGGACCATACAGTTTCAGAGGCTCCAAGTATAGAGTAGGCCATAGGAGAACCTTTATTTCTTCCTCCCACTTCATCCCCATCAAGCTCTGATGTTGAAGAAGAGTTTGATCTCTCAAAATTCATGTTTGAGAGTGAAGGGAGCCATGGTGATCAAGTTGCAGATCAAGAAGGCACCATAGAGGAGGTAGAGCACTTGCAGCAAAACAAGGAGGTAGACTGTCTGTCAGACTTGAGAGATTGCTTTGATGAAGAAATTACATCATTCACTCCTCCATCCATCTTCCACGCACATGAGCCTACTGCCATGGAGGAGAACATTCAGGAACAACAGTCTGCACCTTATAACAACCCTCTGGAACCAAGATTGGAAGACATGACTCTCCCATGTTCTTCATAGGAGGAGGAAGAGAAAAGGCAGGAGGATGTCATCATCTCTCTCATGCCATTCATCCAAGAAGGTCCACAAGAAGACTCCATTTTTGGAGTTGAATTTTAGAGAAATGGGCACATCCAAAGGATCAGACCATGCCCAATCAGGTACTTGGCTTCATTAGAGCCAAAGGAGAAGCCAAAACCAGTCATGCCTACTTCAGGGCATGAGGATGAGCATCAAAGTACCAAGGGTCACCATCAACACCTCCAGAAGTTTGATGCAAGTTAGCTTGAGGAGGTATTTCCCATTAAAGCTGATACTTTGATGATTTGGGTGGAAGACTGACTTATTGTTAGTTTTTCACTCATCTAACCAGCCATGTTCAGTGCCAAATCAGTTGCATGGCTGCCATTTTTGAGGAAGGGAAGCTATTTCTCCTGTCAATTGTAGGATTTGTTTGAGTTCCCTTTACTCTTGGTTAGAGTAGAGTAGGTAGGTTTGTTTTTCAAGTAGAAGAAGTGCTTTTACACACTCTGCATATCCCACTTGGGGTATGTATGATTTTCAATTTGTACATAGTTTTTGGTGTTGTTGTTTTGCTCTTGCACAATGCATTCGGTTGGATTTTGGTGAAGTCCAACTCCAAGTTTCAGCGGGTTTCCAAGAGGCTCAGAGGTTAGAATTTCAGAGTTCATATCAGAGTTAGTTTATAAGGCTGGACTCCATGCCCAATGGATGCAACTAAGGCCACTAGTCTCTTCATCTAGTAGGAAGATGTCCCCGTGAGTCACCAAATTGTTATCCCAAATTCACCCCCCGGAAAATTTGGTCAAGACAACTCCTGCACATAAGGAAATTATGAGGAAAATGTTTCGGACCTACGAGCTCGCATTCCAGAATGAGGCAAAGGAAAAATTCAAAGTTTGAACCCGAGTCAAAGCTAATGCGGGGATGCGGGACTTCAGAGGTAAATTGGATTTTTTGACTTTTTGTCAAAAAATGTAAAATGAAAAAAGGAATCCCCTGCCTCTGCCGAACCCAATGGATGCCATGTCATCGACGGATTTGTGGGGAAAAAGTTCAAAATTCACCAAGCCAAATTTACAAGAAAAACGCAAGGAAAAACCTAAGGTCATATCGTTTGATCCGAGCTCCATTTTTGACAATCTTAGTACCAATGGAAAGATCTAGAGATTCTCTTCATCATGGAGTCTTTAATTTTTGATTTTGGTAGATATTTACAAAATGTGTTTTGGCATGGAAATGGAAAAAAACCGATTCTGACCACCAAATTTAATGAAGTATGGGTCATTTTCTTTGGTCTGCGAAGTAGATACATGGAATTATGAGCTTTTGCATCGAGCCCATCAATAGAGGAATAATTAAAACACATTTTGAAAAGTGGTTGAAAGACAGATTTCGGGATTTGATTTTTCCCTCTTCTCTCTCTCTTATTCTTTCTATATATTATAACACTTCTCATTTTGAGAAGAGAGACATTCTGGGCATAGAGAAACTCTGTCAATTTTTTTCTCGATGCCAATTTTGAGCAGCGAACCTTCTCCCATGCCTAGAAAATGTATTTGTGCCTCTATTCCAGAAATATAATGGTCTGTGCACCTTCTAGAGCAATAAAAACGTGTTTTTGTGGTGTTCTTCAACCCTTTGCATCATTTTGTTGTTTCTTTGTGCCTCTCCCTTTCAGTATTGGTTTTCTATGCATGTATTTCACATTTGTAGGTGTAGGATGTTGTGTTTCATGGAGTTTAATGGATGATTTGCAGATCTGGGCTGTGTCACTTCTGTCTGACCTCCCTCATCTCCATTTTTCTATTTCTTTCTCCCTCAATAGAATATCTTGCTTCCTTTGTAGGTGTATCACTGCTTTAGTGTAGGCTCTTTTTCCCTATTTCTCTCTCCCCTTGGTTCCTTGGAATGGTTAGATTAGGTTCGATTTAGTTTTCCTAAACTAGAGTAGCTCGTGGGAGGTAGTTTAGGAACAAGAACCAACTTTCTTTCTGAGAGCTTTCCCACTTTTGCAAGGTCCCACACCTTGGGGAAAGTTCAATGTTATGCAATCACACCAAATGATTCTTCCTTAGAAAAGTAGATCCATAACTCATTTGGGGGTTCTGTGATTTTGCACTTATAGTAACTTAAGAATTTTTAATCTGGAATGATTGAGATGGAAGGAACATGCACATTATGCATGCTAGGTCTAAGGTTAAATTCACTACTAATACATCAATGCTAAGAGCATGATCAATTTTTTACAATCATAAGTTTTGTGGCTTCATTTATTAAGGTTTATTAACATCTAAAATTAATTAATGGGTTATGCATAATTAATTAATTATATTTATTAATTTAAGAATTAGGGGAACAACGTATAATTTAGTTATTGTAATGAAATCACAAATCATAACAAATTATATGTAAAACCAAAGTGGATACCATGTAGTTAAGTATCTAGACTTGAAATGTTTGCACCTTATAGAAGTATTAGAACAATTACAAAATAAGCTAATTTAGAATGGGCATTTTCCCATTCTAAACAAGTAACTTAGGAATATTTGTAATAGAAGGATTGAGATGGTGATTCAATAAAATCTATTTATTTTATATGAATCTAAATGTAAAACTATGATATAAATTATATGTAGTTAAAAATGAATGCTAAACAATTTATTTGACTTTATTAATGAAAGGAAATGAGAAGGATAATGTACTAACCTCGATGTTGCTTACCTCACAGTGACCTAGGACTGAGCAGTATGATGGAAAAGGAACACATACTATTGAAAATAGGTACAAAAAAATGTAGAAACACTCAGAATAACTAGACAAGGGTGTCTGGGTAGGGATAGGGGTGCTACGGGAACCCGAGTCCTCTCTGTGGGTGTTTGAGTTTACCAAAAATATTGGGATGTGGTTGTGGGAGTGTCGCTAGGGTTTCACAACTCTTTTCCTTTTGTCACTACAAGATTGCATAATAATCGTTGGAGATGTCGTAAACTGCAATGAAGTAAGAACATGAACCTCAAATAGACACCAAATCCTAAAAAAGAAATATTCAAAGTGAGGGGCTGAACTGTTTCTTAGCTACCACAATGGTGCACTTATAACTGAGTGTTGCACTACGTCACAAACCCAATGTAGTTATGTGTGCTTGTGTGTGTAATAGTGCTCTTAGGTCACCCTCATGCCAATGATGCCAAGATAGTGAGCAATAACTAGATAAAAATGCAAATGTGTGGATGGAATAGAATGAAATCCCCTTCCTATGCAATGTGTATGCAAAATAATGGCCCAAATGCAGTCCCTTGCTCTATGTAGATAGCTAGCCCTTGATAAGAATAGTCTTCCCATATAATGGTATGTATGTTATGTTTATATAGGGATCTCTTGTTTGAATTTCAACACTAATGACCCGACATGCCGAATAGTACCTCGGGAGATGAGAGGGAAAACCAAAAATAATGACCTCAAATGTCAAAAATAAGATCAAACATAAAGAGGATAGGGGCACCCAGGATGGACAGAGTGCACTTGACACTTGTGTCTAGAGACAAGTGACAAAAAATGAGTGATAACTGATAGACAAGGATCCCTGAGACTTGACCATAACTGTGTGTATGTGACCAACGTGCAAGACAAACAACAACAAGAAAGGCCAATAACACAAACAAATGGACTATGGAATGGGTCATCAGTGAATACTTTTCTTACACAATATCCATATATAAAAAAACATACTTGATAGTATAATAATAGTAGTAAGTGTGTGATTTTGTGTCTACATTTTCCCCCACTTTATGTTGGTGAACAAACTCTCAATAACATAAAGTAGATAGAGATGCATACCTAAGAATTCTAGAGAAGCCCATGTCACTAAAGTACATGAAGAGTGCAGTCAAATTACCTACCAAGTGAAAACATATAGTGTGACAAACCATGAATCAATGTGTTGATCCATGCGGCGTGACGAGGCACATGAGACCGTTATGAGAAGTAATAAGAAAAATAGATGATGTTGATAGTGAATGATTAGAGATTGGGTGATTTTTTCGCTAATGGAGATGTGATGGGGAAGGGAGTGATCAATTCCCAACCTGATTGTGCATGTGTATGTGCAAAAATTGAGGATTTGGGCATCCTACCACTAGAGGAAGGGTGTAGGGAGAGAATTCTAGTGTCTCTCCAAATTTAACCACATCCTCAAAAGATCTAGCCACTGCAATCGACATAGATCAATTTTTGTTGATTTTGGATCCATTTTTCAATCAAACATGATAACCCATATAGGAGTAGTATAGGAAAGGTAATGACGTCTCATTTCCCCCACTCCATGGGTGTTTCAGAACTATGTGTGGTGGCTTCCACGTTAGGTCATTTCAAGAAATTGTGAAATGTAGAGTAACTTCCCATGTTAGGTCATCTGGGAAAGTGGTGATATAACTCCCAAGTTAGGTCATATGGGAGGATAAATGCACTATGTTTATGTCAATTGGTTGATATGATTGAAATTTTTGTTGTTGAAATTATAATGTATGATTGATTTATTGGTTGATTACTCATGGAGATATTTTACGCTTGTTGCCCCCAGGTTAGGTCATTAGGGGGAATCACTAAAAAGTGATGTGACATGTTGTACGGTGTATGAGAAAATGTTTGATAATGGTGTGTTAAAAATATATATTTTTCACATAATGGAGTAAGGGGAATTATAAGATGACCCCAATATATGTACCCCTTTTGGTGAAAGGGGGAGTGATGATGAGAACAAACATTGAGCTGAAAGTAATCACATAATGATGAGTATGTGATGGATATCACAAAAGGTTATGTATATTGAGTGTAAATGATGGTGAATAGGAATATAATGTGTGTGAAATGTGTACGTTACGGTAGTAGGTGGAATTTTGAAGAGAATTTTGTAAACGAGACAAAAATTGGAGTAGGTATGCTCAAGATATGATCGAAACCATGCGATGTGAATTAGTTGAGAGAATGAATGTGGTGAATGACCATAGTAAAGTGAATAATGGAAAGTTACTATAAATAGTAGTGTAAAAAGTGAATAAGCAACTCATTTTTCTTTTGTGTGAGTGTGATAGTGAGCTCTGAGTGTGTGAGGATGCCACAAGTTAGAGTAGTGTGACCGAGTTGATTTGAGATGGTGGCAATGATTATGGCATCACGTCATGATGGTGGGATTGGTAAACATGATTTTTTTCAAAAATGTGTTGATATTAGTCATTTTGATGAATTTTTCTCAAATGTTTTAGATCTAGAAAAGAGTGGTGAAGGCGCTAACAAACTTAAAGATAGGAGCTCCCATATATGGGCGTTGGAGTCCTACTCCAGGGCACCACAGATCCTGCAGGTGCCCATGTTCGAGAGTGTGAGTTGAATCTAGAGTTATGTAAATGTGAAAGTTTATGTATATTGATGTTGTATAGGAGAATGTTTGTATGTATATTATGTGTTAACACTATGTTTGTTATTGCTTTGTGGTGTGTAGAGGATATCCATTTAAGAGAGTTATGTGGTGGCCACCATTTGAGTACATTACTAGGATTAGGGTTGTTAGACAATGAGTGTGATGTCCTGGACCGCTACGACCTGCAACACATAGTGAGGATGGGGGACGTGCTCCATAATATGCCCATGCTTACAATGTTGTGTGAGAGGTGGTGTTCAGATACTTGCACCTTTTAGTTACCTATAGGGGAGATGATAGTCACACTAAAGGACGTGCATCACATAATGTGATTACCTATTGAGTTCGAGAGGGTAAAGGTTATGGAAGTGGATGATATTTAGAGATAGATGAGAGCTTCTAGGTGGTATTTTGTGGGGAATCAAGTTCATAGAAAGGCCCATATTAACATAGATTTTATTTTGACATCGGGGCTCTATGATTATGGAATTTTATTACCTTGGTGATAGTGTAAATCAATTACAAATGGAGGGTGGTGGTGTAGGTATCTTATATAAGATGCATGATATCTACCGCCGAGATAGAGAAGGAGAGCACTAGGTATGCCTGGGCATGATGTGTATTGCCCACCTGTATAGGGATATATACAGATTTACAAAGGAGGAGCATAGAGGTGGCATTATAGCTATGACATTGTTGCATGTATGGTCCTATGAGCATATTGTAGTATTGAGGCTAGTTGGTGGGCTGCAAGGAGAGTGGGCTAGACCAAATATATTTACAGGTAGGTGGGTTGGTATATGGGGTAGGAAGATGGATACAGATACCTATAGAGCTATGCTAGATCACATGGGGCCAGATACCATTATATGGAGGCCATATCGAGACTACAGAGGATGACCAGAGGATGTAGTAGAGCTACGATGTGTACGTTGTACTATATGGTTAGAGGATTGGTTTCCAGGGGTGGCCAAGTTATTTTAGGTTCAGTGGGTTTTACGGTAGGTTGGCATGGTTTAGGATGCTCCCTTAGATCCAAATGTATGGGTTAGAGCTATTAGGGCACCGAGGAGGGTTAGAGTGAGACCAGGGCTCATAGTAGGGAAACTAGTATCTCCAGGGCCAAACAAGAGTGATTCGATGATATAGTCAATATATGTGGATTACTCGAGATGTACAAGCGGCCTACCATGCATGATGGGCATAACATAAATGGTTTTATTTCTTTCTAGTATTGGCAGATGTGGCGGGGTTACCTCTAGGAGGAGGAGGAGTAGAGGGGCAAGAACCTACCCCCGGTGGCATAACAATGGCGGTAGTTGAGCATGAGTATTTATATAGTTATGTTGTACAATTTTGTAGTTGGTTGTGTAATGGTCATTGTTGTCTAATATTTTCTTCTTACGGTTGTAGGGGATGCGTATTGGTCATTGATTATGGACACATCTATCCACACATTGATGCGGAATGTGCCCATTGACATACCCCTTGGCGGGAGGCATGTTAGAGCATGTAGATGATATTATGGGTGAGCATGCCCATTTGTTTGAGCTAGTTGCGATAATAACAATGACATGTACCATGTTCTTTGAGGAGAGGGATGAAATGTGAGAAGAGACATGATGAGTTAGAGATGCGGTGGGTGGCGGTCCTCTAGAACAAGATATTTGCTCATTTTGTTGAGTTACAGAGTCACTTTGAGGAGTAGTCGAAGGAGAATAACCTATTGCGTAGAAAAATAGATAAATATAGGGGCCACGATCAGCATCGTAGGGTGAGTGGTAAGGCTTCTAGTTCTAGAGCTCTTACATTGGCAGATAGTGATAGTGATGATGAGATTTGATATATTTTGATGTATTGATGTAGGGGAGTTTCCCCCAATGATAGGGTTTGTTGTAACTATGATTTTAATCGAGATATATATGGACCATTGGCATATGTTGTTATATTTGGTGTTTATTGATTATGCGATGTGATGATTTGGTGTGCATATGTTGATGTATGATGTGTCGATTATTGTTATTATATTCGATGTGTGATATTGTGATGATTGGGACTTGTATGTTAATATATGATGTGTTGATGATTGTCGTTATATTGGATGTTTTGATGTTGTGAATATTGTTGTGGTGATTTGATTTTCTAACGTATAGTTGTTGATGATGAGTAATGATAGTATAATGATGATGTAGTGTATAAGATGTATGTAGTATAATTGGGATGTGTGATAGATAAAAGAGTGTATTGTATGTATGAATACCACTTTGAGGAATGGGGCGGGGAGAATAGTGATGCCCCCAGTGTATGGATGATGATTTTCATTTATATAAGGTCCCTTATAAGTTGAGAATGAACCATAAAGCAAGAGTGCATCATTGGGAAATGAGTCGATAATGTGCACTAGATGAATCAAGAAAGCACGTGAAGAGAGGTTATTATTATAACAGATCCCTCAATAGTCATGTAAGAACTATAAGAACATGAGTGCATCATTAGGGGTAAGGTGATAGAAATCACCTACCAAATACCAAGATGGCGTGAAGTGGTGGAAGCATGTGGAATGAAAGCAACATGAGTTTATGAGCTGAATTGAATGTCATGTGGAGCGGTGCTAATGATGGGTGAAGTAGCGGTGGGAAGCACAAATGCCAAGGGATGTGGAAGCCAATGTGTAGTAATAACATGATGTGGTGGATGAGATGGTGTAATGATGGATGGATGAGATGGAGAGTGCGCATGAGTAATAACCTATGGCGGTGGATGGAAAATGACCTTAGAACTAGCTGAAGGAGATAACTCAATTGGAGTAACAACACACCTATGAGGGAGTGGAGATATAAACCACTCACGTGAGTGAGATCCAAAGGAAATGATGCCCTTATCTTATAATTATTGCAAGCGATCATGAAGGGAATAATAGTCATTGTCCTTATGGCTATTGATACGTGATAGTTGTAGTAAGGTCTATCATGTTGGCATTACAAGTGATGTGGTGGATGGTGCTGATTAGAAGGTAAGAAGATTAAACAATTGTCAAATAAGGAACAAAAACATCATGGGGTATAACGTGATGCAAAAATTTAATGGTCCTCATGAAATAGGTGTAGAATTCTAAGGTGTAGCTTGACATAGAGTAGGAGATGGAGGACATGTAGGTAATGGAGTAGACTGAACTTGTTTGCGAGGTGGAGGAGATGGAGACCATGTAGGATGCTCAATAGATGGGAGTGGAGAAGAACTAGATGATGTAGCAATAGTAGTAATAGGAGGAGGATCTATAACATGTGTAATGAATGAGATCTTGTTCTAAATAAATGACTCTATAGCATAAAAGCGTGAATGATTCACATGTGTCATATTACAATTGTTGTTTTAAGGGAGGAATCAAACCACAATAGAAGATAAACTACTTCTCTAAGTCAATAGGTTGGAATACTAATTGGTGCATGTAAGCATTGAATCGTAAAATGTAATCAATGATAGGTTCAGTTTTTCCTTGATGTAAGCTAGGTAGATGATCATACATGACTCTAGGGCCGTTGTTGACTATGAATCGATGAAGAAAAACTTCTTCCATCTCACAATAGGTACTAATAGATCCAAAGGGTAGATGCATGTACCATTAGAGAGCGTCATCTATAATACTATGGCAAAAGGATTTAAGTAATAATCGATCATTAGAATATGAATCCATAGTCATATGATAGTGCTTGAGATGAAAGTACAGATTTCCAATGCCATCAAAACATGAAAATGTAGGCATAACAAAATCCTTAGGAATGCTTGAGTTGTGTATATTTTTGGGGATATGATTTTCATGAAATGAATTATTATCAATGGAAGTGTAATAGGTATTTGATTTCTAACGTGAGAGATTGGACCGAGACCGTAAGTGACCAAAAAAATTAACAAGGGAAAATATATCCTATGAAGGAATAACGAAGGATGGAAATAATGCATTAAGTGGTTGTAATTTTCCATTAAGAGTAATCATAGGAATATCAAGAAGATATATAGGAGATTCGATAGTAAGTGCACACTATATGTTGGTGCCAAAGAAGTAATAGGTGGTGAAGGACATAGAACATCTATAGAAAAATAGGGCTAGCATCGGAAACATGCATAGGAGATGGAGATGAGGCGACGGAGGAGGTGAACTAATAAAAGGAGATGAAGTGAGAGGAGGAGATGAAATAATAGATGGAGATGAATCATGCATATTATTAGATAAAATATCAAAAGAAGATGATAGTGGAGTAGGGGATTCACACTCAATAGTATGCAAAGAAGTGGAATCATGACTATCAAGTGTTTCATCGAAATCAAACAAAGATTCAGATAAAAGGATATCATTAAGCATATCATCAACATAGAATGAAGGAGAAGGAGAACTAGTATGTGATGTGTCATGTGAAACATTTTTAAAAGTAGGAGTATGAGAAGCAACTATAAAATCATTTGAACTAGTAGAGTAATAAAAGCATGCACATGTTTATTGTTATCGAGATTAAGCATGAAACTAATAAGATCATCATCTAAGTTCTTATTATAAATAACATAAGGTGGAACATGGATAAATGAATAATAAGGTGTATAACAATTAAAACTCATCGAGATCAGAAAAAATGCTAATAGTATAATTATCAAATCTAGTAGGCACATTGCATTCATTAGCTAAGAGTTGTTGCTTGAGTATCATCCGGAAGAGTAACATCATAATATAGGGCAGTGAGTTTAGATATGCTTTCCTCATCATAGATAGGATTAAAGCTGACATGGGGCATGAATAGCCTAGGAGGAGAAGAGATACCTTTACCAATTAGGTTTTAGTGGATCCTAGGGAAAATAGTTCTAAGCTACTGGGTTCACCAAAATGATTTAATAAAATCTAATTATTTTATATGAATCTAAATGTACAACTATGATATAAATGATATGCAATAAAATATGAATGCTAAACAATTTATTTGATTTTATTAATGAAAGGAAATGAGAGGGATAAGGTACTAACCTTGATCTTTCTTATCTCGCAGTGACTGGGGTGAGTGATATGATGAAACAAGAACACATACTATCACAAATAGATACAAAAAATGTAGAAACACTCGGAATAACTAGAGAAGGGTGCTTGGGTAGGGATAGGGGTGCCTGTGGGTGTCTAGGTCCTCTCTATGGGCATCTAAGTCTACCAAAAAGCTCAATATCTGGTTCTAGCGGTGTCACTAGGGTTTCACATCTCTTCACCTTTTGTCACTACAAGATCACACAATAATCATTGGAGCTGTTATAACCCGTAATGAAGAAAACACATGTAAAACCCTCAAATAGACATCAAATCCTAAAAAAGAAAGATACAAAATGAGGGGTCAAACTATCCTCAGCCTGCCACAATGGTGGACTTACAACTGAGCGCTACACTACATCTCATACCTAATGTAGTTATGTGTGTTTGTGTGTGTAATAGTGCTCCTAGGTCGCCCTTGCGCCAATGACACCAAGATAGTGGGAATTAGCTAGATAAAAATGTAAATATGTGGATGAAATAGAATGAACTCCTCGTCCCATACAATTTCTATGTAGAATAATGCCCCAAATGCAGTACATTTCTCTATATAGATAGCTTGCCCTTGATAAGAATAGTCCGCCCATATAATGGTATGTATGTTATTTTTATGGAGGGATATTTTGTTTGAATTTAAACACTAATGACCTGACATGACGACTAGTACCACAAGAGATAAGAGGGGAAAATGAAAACACCGAACTCAAATGTCAAGAAATAAGATCAAACATAAAGAGGGCGAGGGGCTCCCAAGATGAACATGAGCACTCGGTGCTACTTTCCAACCCTGGGAGCTAGTGTCTAGAGATAAGTGATGACAAATGAGTGATAAATGACAGACAAGGATCCCTGACATGATCATAACTGTGTGTATGAGTGACCAACATGTAAGACAAACAACAATAAAGGCCAATAAGACAAACATATGGACTATGAAATGGTACATCAATGAATAATTTTCTTACGCAATATCCACATATTAAAAATCATACTTAACGGTATAATAATAGTAGTAAGTGCGTGATTTTGTGTTTACAGATGGAAGGAAGCATGTGCATTATTCATTCTAGGGCTAACGTTCGAGTTCATCAAGTCTAATACATCAATGGTAAGAGCATGGTTTGTATTTTTAAAATTATAAGTTTAGTGACTTCGTTTATTAAGGTTTATTAGTGTCATAAGTTATGTAGTTCTTAATTTAAGAATTAGGTGAAGAGCATTTAATTTAGTGGTTGTAATGAAATCATAAATCATAACCAATTCCGTGAAAAAAAAAGCATGAAATATTGAAATATGGAAAAATCTCCATAATTACTTTACACTCAATCTTCCATTTAAATATCAAACATTAATAGTACAGTTGTAAAAGTACTTCCTCAATCGGTAAAAGTGAATGTACTTGACCCTTCTTCCCATGTTCTCGTAGGAGTCCATGATATGTGGCAAAGAAAATGTGTCTAGTTTATGTAATGATCCTAATAATCTTCCAAAAGTCCCATCTATATCCTCATGAGTGTGTCTCACTAGAAGGAAGCTTAAATACACAATGTTGAATAATTTTTTTCTATCAACATTGATGCCAATGTAAAAATGTACGATTCTTGTTATTACTTGAAGCATTATCCAGATTCAAGTATAGGATTGGTGGTTATTTTTGAATAAAGTAATCAAACTAGCAACACTAATTGATTTAGAATGGTTATATATTTCCTTGTACCCTTTACATTTTTCATGCACTTCATTTTGTAATAGTGCATCATGCAATGGCTATTTGGATGGTCTAGAACTATATAATTAATCCCCATCCTCATCAATAACAGGTTTTTCAAGCTTCTTGACACACAAATGATGTGATTGTGTAGTTTTTTCCACGTTAATAATTGACATGCCAAAGTTTCCAAAACACCTTGTTTTGTGTTCATGTGTGAACATACCAATCAAATAAATTGGTAGGTTCATAACACTACTTATTGAATTTTATTTTTACCCATCCTTGGTATGGAAGTTTTCATTTTTTTCATTTTATCATGTACAACACTAAAAACTCCATGAAAAATTGCATGAAACATTTGAATGTATTCATTATTCCATGTTTGTTCCTCTTAAATTTTCGAGGGTGATTTTGGGTATGTGGTGGATCAATGTTTGCTGTATAAATCTCTACACTCATCAAACTTGGCAAAGAAATTGTTTTTTGCAATTGAAACATGTTAAAATATTTTGGTCATTTTCTTGTTGAAATTTGGCTACGATAATGGAATTTTTTTCAATAATTCAAGTTCCTTGTTACACTTATTTCATAATAAATTGTGGGTATAGAATGTAGGAAGAAACCTTTGAGGAAATTTTATTCCATCCTATCCTATAAATGAGTCAAATGCGGAGATATATCTGAATTTATCTCAAAAATTCTTTATATGAAGGTAATTTTTGTGGTGGTATTTGACCTTTCTTTCTCTTTTTCAAAGTGTTACCATTCAATGCTATAGAAAAAAATCACGCACTTTGGGTAATTATTTAGTCCCGGTCTCATACTACTATTCATATGGTTCTTAAGTGAAAAAGAGTACTAATTAACCCATGTATTTGGCCATCTTGCATTGTTTTTTTGTTGCTACTTTCGATCTTGCACCCATACTTTCCCAGTATGTACTTTCATACTATGTTTTCCCTTACCTTGGTCCCCTCTAGGTGCCATGATCCTCTTTACACTTTCCTCTCAATTTTTGGGTACTTTCTAGCTGTTTGAGCTTCTTATATTTTTTATGGTCGGCCTTTTTGGGGTTAATTACGAAATTAAAGCAAGAGAACCATATAAATATAAAGTTATGTGACCATAATGAGGGACCAAACACTAAGCACTAACTATCACCACCTAAGGTTGCATCCATCAAAGGATTCTACTACTCCATTTGCATCCATCTAGCTCCATCACAAGGGACAAAGGCTAGTTCATCTGCATCACACTTCATAGGAGGGAGTTTATTTTATTCCATGCACACATTATTTACATTCTACATCTAGTTATTACTCGCTACTTAACAAAGTATGATTGGCACAAGAGAAACCTAGGGAACAATTTCCACACACACCTAGAACTACATTGGGTCTGAGATGAAGTGAAAAACTTAGTAAGTCCACTATTGTGGCCACTGAGGACAGTCTGATCCCTTCATATGCATATTTATTTTTTAGGTTTTGATGCTTTGCTTGGGGTTTTACAGGTGATTCTTCTATTACAGGTTTACGGTGACATCTGGAGAAGTGTCGTGGTATACACACGATAAGAAGCGAAGGAGTGCGGACATATTATGACCACTGAAATTTTAGGTTTTCACCATCTATACGTGAACAAGGCGTCTAAAATTTAGACCGGGGTTCTTACGAAGCACCTCTATCCTTCCCCAAGCACCATAGTCTAGTGAAATCCTCCAAATCTACATTTTCTTAGGATCTTTGTGTGACAGCTTCCTCCTCATGTTCATACGGTCTCCATTTCGACACAATCCCACGACATCTTTTAATCGAGATAAGGCTCTTTCAACCATCTTTACACATTAGCGTTTCATATTTCATTTAATTATTTTCTTGGGTGTATTTTAGTTATTTCATTACTTATTTATTTACTACTCCTATAACATCTATATTACACTAGAATATTCACATTTTAGTTAATCATTTTGGTTAACCCGTTGGATCCAACCCTTCCTTTTGAACATGTCTTCTCCTTATCGAGTCACGGCTCAATCATCTTATCCTTATTTCACACCAACTAAAGTCTCTGGTATAGTCACTATTGCTGCTAATTTCATGCAAGTGCATACTCAACATCCTCCTTGCTTTTTTACCCCTAGGGCTGATCCATCCATCAATGTAGTTACTACTCACCACACTCACCCTCCTATGGCTCCACCCACTACTCTTCCTCCACCTATCACTTCCTCGGATCCTTTGGCTCCTCCTAAGGGTTATGATATCATAGAACAACTTAAAAACACACCAGATAAGATTTATCTCTGTGAAAAGTTACGTAGTGCACCAAACTATCATCAAACACTAGAAGCAACCCTTCGTGCCATTCATATAGAAAGTGATAATTCTACGGTGGCCTTTACACACCTCATACAGTCTCTCCAAAATCTGCCACATGCTATATCCTTCACTGATGAGGATCTATTGCCTTTGAATAAAAATAATCCATGTCCACCTTTTCTCATTACTGTCATCATTAGCACCACTTGCATAAAAAAGTACTTATTAATAATGGGTCAGCCATCAACCTATGTGCTCATTCTCTTTTAAAACAACTGGGTATTAACGATAATCTAATTTCTAAGAATTCTACTCTCATTCGAGGTTATGATTCTACCACTCGCACATGTCTAGGGACTATCTCATTACACATTCAGGTTGGGCCTAAGACCATTCTCACTGACTTCTATGTTATAGATGCCTCATTTCAATTCAATATATTGCTAGGTAGACCTTGGATCCAAGAAATGCAAGCAGTCCCATCTATTGTTCACCAATGTGTCAAATTTTTGCATGATGGTTATGAACATACTATTACTGCTGATCTCGAACCATTCAAATTTTGTCGCATAAACCCTTTTACTGGTATGCCTATTCCTCCCCCGTAACCTATTCCATATGGTAGTATTGACACATATGACATTGGTCAATCTAGCACTTTGTAACCTTCTTCCACTGCTCCGAGTACTCTAGCTATTTTTACTCACACTACGAAAATTATTACACGTACCATATCTACTCCACTAAGCATAGTTGCTACGCCTATCGATACACCTCCCACTCCTCCACCTAGTACAACTCCTGATAATATACTTGACAAAGCGATACAACATGATAATGCTAACACAAATATTTATGAGGACTCTGATGAAAAAGTTGATGCTATCGAAATCACTGATGAAGCATTAGGCCAACTGAATTTTACACCTATTGATGTAGATGACTCTTACTTTGAAGACACCTTTGTGGTGATGGCCAGGTGAATATAAATTCAAGACCCCTCCTTCTACCAATGCTATGATACTTTATCAGGGATATGTTAACACTTTATATGTTGTTTCTCCTACCACGTAGTCTACATCTCCACCACCTCCTTTCACATGCATGTTATTCATCAACAACTCCTTTTGGCATAACATTCTGATCAATCGTACTTGTTTAGATACTATTTGTACACTTGAGGGATTAACTAGGCTTGGTTTGACACTTAATGATATCTTACCACCGATTCACTCACCTCATATTTATCATGGTTATTGTCACATTACAGCCACCTATGGCCTTTGTGTGCTTTATTTGACTATCTTCATTACACGCGTCCCTCACACTTCTCCACTAATACTTGGACACTCTTGGCTTGACTATTAGAGGTACTTTAGACATAGACCACACTTTTATCATGTTTCTTATGCCATTTAGAAATGTTTCCATCACTAATGACTCATATCCCTCTTATGCTCTGAATCTTTCTCATTGGTATGTACACAAATATCCACAAGTACCCTTCACTGATGAAGATTATGCCATGAATGGCAACACACTACATCACAATGGTTCTTTGTATGATCTACCTCATTCTATTGCTTATCACGTATCCAATGCTGCTCTAGTAGGTTTCAATCATGACAATGATGATATTTTAGACAATGTCACATGATTGTATTCACCTCCACATGCTTGGGAGACATAGCATTCAAACATTCCCCCCCACTCTAGCATTAACACACCTTTCATACTCACATTACCACACATCAACATTCTAACATACACATTGTCATCTACCCGATGACATACTATTGTGATTACATTCACTCTTGACTATTGAGGGCATATTACACACATGAACCCACACACTGCACCATAGACACTACATATTGCACATTTTCACACATCATCCACTTTACATCCTACACTTTATACCTTCTCCTACATACATCATACACATTCTACACATACCTCACTACACCATAGCATATTGCGTGTGTTTTCACATATCATACACATCATCTTACACCTCACACATCACATCTTGTGTCTTACATATACTGTGCATCTACACATCTTAGGTCATCTATGCATATCACATTACATACTATACATCCTACTACACATATTACACATTTTACACACTCACTTCTATGCACACCACTTACTAGCCTTTGACACACTCTAGTCTCATGGTCCATATTGTTACTGTTGAAGGTATACATAAAAAATGGACCTTGTCACACTCGGACATTTTTATCATTCAATACTTTCCATCATGGAACATTCCTAGTTTAGTGATATACACCATAGGCTACATTGTCACTTTTCCTTGCATCACTTAGTGGTATACGTCGTAGGCTACATCACCACCCCTTTTGATCATCTCATCGTGATATATGCTTTAGGCTTAATCATCACACATTTTCATACATCATCTCTAGGTCACATTTCATCACTACACACTCATCACAACGCGCTACACACAACACATAGTTCAACTATTTCTCGATGAAGCACTCTCATTTACGGTTCATTATTGAATGCTAAGGGGGAATAAACAAATGAACCTCATTGCATAAACTTCCATTCACTCGGGGGCACATGGCTCCTATCATCCACTCTACATTCCATTCCACCCATCCACAACATACTGTATTTTATGGTTGTATTTACTCTTTCTTGCATTTACTTGTACATGCTCACTTTAATACACATGCTAGATAGATATATTGTATGTCATTAATTTTACCATACACACATGCACATTCACTTGATTTTCTAGTTGTGATCGCAGATTATACAAAACCATTACACATAGCACGTATGCTTGGCACCCGAGTCTCACAAAGGTTCTTGGGGCATCCACATTCGTACACTATAGGTGCTATTGTTTCATCTTTGTTAAGTAACAAACTACCTTATTGGTTTATACACGCTTTGACATATGTTTTATCTTTCTAACATGATAATGGGTGTTTCATGTACAAAATTTTTCATGCATGGATATGTTCTTCCATACTTGTTTGTTACATTGTCTACTATTACTTGTTCTTGTTTGTGGGCTTTGACCTTTGTCTTGTGTGCACACTTGTTTGTTTGCAGCCATTGCAGCCTTGCGTGTCTTGTAACATCATGAGTGATGTTCCATGTTTGCAACCCACTTTTGTGTGGTCTATACTATCTTCTTGGGTGTTTACATTATCTACTTGCATACTATCTTACCCATTTTTGTTTGGCCTACACTTATATTCTATATACATGCTTGTTCATACTAACACTTATTTCCTAGCCATTTTTTTACATGTGCCTTTATTTCTACCAAGCACATATCCTTCCCTTATAGGAACAATATCATCGATCAATCCTCTTCGGTTGCATTATCCTATTCATGAAGTTGCATGTGCCCCCAAAGAGGGGGACATCATTTGGGTTTACACACACTACATAATGCTTTGTCTGCTACAATTCAGTTTTCAAATTTTGGTTCATGACACAAAGGGTTACACAATGAGTGGATTCAGACCAGTCTACAAAAATTCATACACAATGGCTTTTATAGGGTAGATTGTCCTTAACATTCGGGGAGTAGTTACAGGTTAGAGGATAAACCAGACCTTCTTGTCTACACTGCTTTGGCCAGTGGCGTTGGATCACCCAAAAAACTAGATAGTACATAGATCTCTTCATTCTCGAGAAGTAGTTATAGGTTAGAGGATAAATTAGAATTTCCTACCTACACTTCTTTTTTCAGTGGCGTGAGATCGTCCAAAAAACTTGCGCACGTCAACATATCTACATGATCCTTTCTACACCCTTTTTCTTAGCACAGATCAATTGCACATGTTCCTTTTTCATTTTCATACTTTCCTTACACACTTTTTACATATATATGAAAGGAATGATAAGAAGATTGTTCCAAGCTATGATCTCAGATGATAATAACACACCACATTAGATTTACAAAATAGAAGATCTAAAATACCTTATATGGAAATCCATCATAATCCATAATGCTCAATACATTACAATACAATGACTTGGATTATTCAATAAGAATAATGCACATGTAAGAAGAGGAAATGAAACTACTACCTAAATCGGTGGTGAAGAAATCCCAGGTAACTAATTTACTAGTATTTAAGTTAACTCCAGAAGACTAGTAAGCTAACTCCACATAACTGAGAAGCTAACTCAACATAACTAGTAAGCTAACTCCACACAACTAGTACACCTAAGCAAGCTAACCCAAAAAGTGTAGGGCTAACACAAGTGTAAGAATTATCCTAATAAATAAATAAAAGGATAAATAATAACCTACACTAATAATATACACGTGTTTTTGCACATTATACATGCGTATTTGACTACTTGATCATCTTCTCTTTTACGGTCCATCCATATAGGAAGCAAGTAGTCAACGTCACACACATATCGGTATATCACACACATGATAATAACCATACATGTACACCACACACATCAGCATATACACATGCATTTCTTTCCTAAGTTCAAATTCATCCCTTTTTATGCTTTTGCACATTTAGTTTCCACACTCCATCTTTTTTCACTCCATGCTTTGTATAGAACCTTAGTACATTTTCTGCATAACTCTACATGGATATCGGTACACATCTCTATCTATTTTATGTTACCAAGCATTCTTATCACTAACATAAAGTGGAGGAAAATGTAGACACAAAATCACACACTTTGGGTAATTATTTAGTCCCGATTGCATCCTACTATTCATATGGTTTGTAAGTGAAAAATAGTACTAATTAAGCCATGTCTTTGGCCATATTGCATTGTTTTACATTTGCTACTTTTGATCTTGAATCCATACTTTCCCGATCTGTACTTTCATCTTTGCATTTTCCCTATTTCGACTAGGGTGCACCAGGTGCCCTGGTCCTCTCTGGAGTGCCCTAATCCTCTTTACACCTTCCTCTCACTTTTTGGGCACTTTCAGCCATTGAACTTCTTATTTTTTTGGTTGTCGGCCTTTTTGGGGTTAATTATGAAATTAGATCAAGAGAACCATATAAATATAAAGTTATATGACCATAATAAGGTACCAAACACTAAACACTAACTATCACCACTTAAGGTTGCATCCATTAAAGGCTTCTACTACTCCATTTGCATCCGTCTAGATCCATCACAAGGGAAAAAGGATGGTTCATCTTCATCACATTTAATAGGAGGGGAGTTTATTCTATTCCATGCACACATTATTTACATCTTACATATAGTTATTTCTTGCTACTTCAAAAATTACGACCGTGACACAAAAATAGAAAGACATTGGAGTCGAGATGTAGCGAAATTTTCAATTAGTAAGTCCACTATTGTGGCCACTTTGAGGATAGTTAGAGCAATTCATATGCATATTTATTTTTCGGGGTTTGGTGATTTGCTTGGGGTTTTGTAGGTGATTGTTCTATTACGGGTTCACGAGACATCTAGAAAAGTGCGGTGGCATACACATGACAATAAAAAAGGAGTAAAGACATCTTATGACCCCAAAAATTTAGGTTTTTGACCATCTATGTAGACTAGGGAATCCATAATTCATGCATTATGAATTTTCTTAGGATCCCGTGGAATAGTTTCCTCCTCTGTTTAGTCGGTCTCCATTTCTACACGGTCTCGTGAAATATTCTAATCAACTAAGGATCTTCTAACCCTCTTTGTACATCAAGGATTCATATTTAATTTACTTATTTGTTTGGGTGTATTTCAGTTATTTCATTGCTTATTTATTTACTGCTCCTATAACATTTAGATTACACTAGATTATTCACATTTTAGTTAATCAATTGCATGCATGTCACCACTTATCTAGTCATATTAATGATTATAGAAGGTACTACTTAGGTACCCATAAAATTTTTACCATGCATTTTGACAAACATCAATCCCATCATATTTCATTTTATGTACCTCCATAGATTGGTTGCACACCTGAAGATGGAATTTGATGTTAATGCATCAAGAACAAAATTCTTTCTATCGATTTCATTTAGGGATCTAGTTTTACACCATAATTTTTGAAATATAACATTAGTAAGAGGAAATGTTGAAGACAATTATATTTATAACAATAGAATTTCACATTTTCCAATATCCATAAATACTTGACAATTTTCTATCCTCATTGGATTTCTGATTTGATAGATTTGCTAGAGGTGCATCCAATTTTTGGTGTTCTTTAGCATTATAAGATCTTCTTATCAATTTTTTGGAATGATTATGATTCATGGAATCAAAATATAATGGATTAATAACGAGGTTTTCACTCTTCTAATGCATCCCACATGATGACCTTAACCTCTTTTAGGAATTGTTTAAATCTAATATCCATATGAGAACCATTAATGTTGGTCAATTGCTTAGTAGGCCCATTATATGAGAGATCATTCAGATAGAGAGCATCCTTTACAAGGAGGGTTGAATAATCTATCAATATGCAAACTAATGCTATTGGCATCAGATCTCTTAAAATGTACCATGTCTCCTTCAAGTACATTGGTAATTGTTCCCTTTACAACATACTCGCTCTTATATGAGCATAAAAGGGTTATTTTAATAACAAATCCCTTGAAATTCAAACCGTGTTCACTAGTGTGCACAAGGTGAAAACCATCCAGTTGGGAACTCCTTTGCTTAACCATAAGGGAAATTCTTGTTTCATGGAAAAGTAAATATTTTATTAGCCAACTTATTAATTTATTAGGTTGTAGCAAGTTTGAGCAATCAGAACAAAAATTTACCACATTTTAGAGCATTACACCAAATTTCAAAGGACCCAACCTCTCTCCATTAATTTTGTGATCTTCTAGCACATGATTTATAAAACCCATGGCTATGTCATTATCTCTACTAGAACATTTGTGTTTGAGAATGACATTGTCTATGACAAAATCAGTTCTATCTTTAGGACTTGTATTGATGGTGCTTTCAATGTCATCATTGTTATCTCTATCTCTGTAGAATTAGAAACCTATGAGCCGATAAAAATGTGATCACTACAAACATAAGGAATGGATGAATTTGAATGATTTGAAAATTCACTCTCTATCTCGAGCAATGTAATATTCTTTATTCTCGACATCTTCCAAGGTTTCAAATTCATCTATTGAAAAAGAAAATTTTACTCTTCCATCCAATCTTGTGTTAACATTGACAACAACAAATCCTTTTCCCACATCTCTGTAATGTAGTTTCCTTATACTTGGATATACTCTTCCTTCAACAACTTTGGTACCTTTTGAGAACAAGTCCACATGATCATCCTCTATAAATGCAAGAGACATTGATGTTATAACAACACCAAAAAAACTTGGTATGAAAGTAAATATGTAAAACCATATTAGATAAAAGAATTAAAAATTGTTATGTATAACCATAACAAATATCTATACACATGTAAATTGTTATGTATAACCATTAAAAATGAGTAAACACAAAAATACACTAACAAAAAAGTAATTAATTAGTCCCATATAGAAAATTTACCCTATATATTAGAAACAAATATATATATTAAAATACGAAAATTATATACTAAATTTATTAATTTTAATTTATTACTTAGGTTTTTAATCTTCTTTATAATTATTACAATGGATATTATTTTAATAGTCAAATCCTTTTATTAATCATCCCATTTTATAGAATGCTCAACATTATCCACAATAATAATAAAACACATGCAAAATATTCTATTAATGGTTCAAAAGAGGTAAATTATATAATGAAGGAGGACAAAATATGACCAATTATCATTTTTTCTTGATTAATATTTATTTGGAATCCATTAGGTCAAGTTTAATCATCATTTGTAATCCATGTTATAATAGGATTCTTGTCAATTTTATTATTTTCGTGAGTATTTGGAACCTAGTTTTTGGGAGAAAGCTTGGAAATGGCATTTGCATTGCCATTTGATTTGTTATTGCATGTTGTTATAGCGAGAAGGGTGAAATTTGGAAACAATGTTTATGTTTCCATCAATTTTTTTTGCATGCCATTATAAAAAGCTGGGAAAAAGTGGAAACCATGTTTGTGTTGTCATCGAAATTTTGTTGCTTGCTGTTAACAAACAAGTTTCTTCTTACCTTTATTCCCTACTAATTATTAGACATATAAAATATTTTATGGGTTGGAAATGATAATTTTTGAAAAACATCAATTACATGGTGTTTCGCTTCGATTTATTGTTGTTTCTTCATTACATCATTTATTTATTCACATAGATTCGAGGACATTTCTTTTTCTTTTTTTGTTGAGGTTACCTAGGGAGAGGGCCCTATCCCTTTATGGCATCACCATCCCACACTAGCCGTGGAACCATCTAAGGATGGAATTTTAAGCTCTCGGATAGCCCATGGATTAAACCACATTATCATGGTACCCTATCACCAGGGTATCCAAACTATTGGTAGTAGGCCACCTTAACACGAAGCCAAGATTTGAACCTTAGACCTCCCAATTACTAGGAGACCCAAGAACCGTTACACCACTTGCCCATTGCATAAGGACGTTTCATTTATTTCTTATTGGTTTTTGATGTAATTATTTCAATTAACTTTGAAGATTTCATCTTGGGTGTCATGTTATCTAGTACAACCATTTAGGGTTTGAATCATTATGTTTAGGGTTGATAATAATTTTTTCAATTACCTTTGAAGATTTCATTTTGGGTGTCGAGTTCTCTATTACAACCATTTAGGGTTTGAGTCTTCCATGTTTAGGGTGGCTATGATTTTTATTGCTCCAGACATGCTAAACTCTATATTTTCCTATTACAATCATTTAGGGTTTGGGTCTATTTTATTTCGGGTGGTCATGTCATTTTCTTCTCTAGATGATAAAATCTCTATTTTCTAAACTCCTTGTTAGGATGACTCATAATGTTTATCCCTTTTTGTGGTATTATGTGGCTTTAGATTGAATATTGTTAATGCTCGTATCACTAAAAGCTCAGTTTAAACTATCCATGTGTTATATACAATACACTCTTACCAAGCATACCTCAAAATGTATTATTTTCTTGTGTTTGGTCCCTCATATAAATTACTTCTTATATTTTTTAAATTAGAATGAGGAAGGTATTGTATTCTAACATATACATCTTTCTTGGTATTTTTTATTTTGTTGTGCTTTCTTTTCAACCTAAATAAATGTTGTTACTATATTATATTCATTATTATTGAATATAATGCTAATAGTTTTAGGTAGTGAGTGTATTTGAATAAATTTGTTTGATGTGAATGTATTTTATTAGTCATATAAAATACATAAATACATTTATTCTCTGTAGACAACATGACACAATGATTCCAAATTATCATTAGATATCATTACTTAGGTTTTTTCCTTGTATATAATAATCACAATGGACATGATTTTAATAGTCAAAATGTTTAACTTAGGTTTTCCCTTGTTTATAATAATCATAGTGGATATGATTTTCATACACAAAACTTTATGTATGTATAACCATAATAAGTATGTATACACATGTATATATTATATGTAAATTTTAGCTATTATACACATGTATATATTATATTACATATGCAATTATTAATCATCGCATTTTACAAAATGCCCAACATCGATCTGTAATAATAATAAAACACATGCAAAATATGCTTTATGGTTTGTGGAAAGTAAATAATATAATGATGGGGAGACAACGACCCGACCCCTTATCATTGTGTCATGTTTAATCTTCATTTTGGTATCCATTAGATCAAGTTTAATCATCATTTGAAATCCATGTTATAAATGGATTCTTTAAAAATTAAATTTTATCATGAGGATTTGAATGTTCAATCTTATTGCTCACTATTTTCATACTTGTGTAATGAATATGAGAATTGGTAGATGCCTATTCTCATATAATTAATATAGAGGTAGAATAATGGTAATGAAAATGAGAAAGGGTAGATGTCGATTCTCATATAGATCATATAGAGGCATAATATAGGGGTGGAATACAATTAATATAGATGTATATTAATATTAATACATAGGCATAATACTATTAATATAAAGGCATAATACAATCAATTTTTATTTTAGTTGTGATGATTTGAAACCGTAGTTGTTGGGAGAAAGATAGAAATAGGGTCTTTGTTTCCATCAAACTGTTGTTGCATGATGTTATAGGGATATGGAAGTCCTTTTGGAGGAGGAAGTTAACAAGAAAGTTTCTTCATATCTTCATTTGATACTAATTACTAGACATAGATAAACACTTATGGGCTATAAATGATAAGTTAATGAGTAGTTGTATATGACAATATAGTAATATTTTGGCATATACACGATTCTCCCATTTTGGCATATTTTGGCATATACACAAGTATTAATTATTTGTATTGGATGTATGTGATTTTTTTGAAAAGGTAGATGCCCATTCTTATACAAGTAATATAGAGGGACAATAAATGTTAGTTTTTATTTTGTATAGGAGGGACAATTTCCCATTATCATTGGCATTATAGATGTATTAAAATAACAAAGAAACAAGTTTGACCATGAAGGTTTATTTCCCTTAGATGGTCATCATCTCCCCATCTTGGAGTCATTAATTTAAAATATTTAAGTGTTTAAGTTGAATAATTCTTGTATTGTTCCTCTACATTTTCTATATGAGAATGTCTAGAATGGTCATCTGCTCATTCTCATATATGCAATATAGAGGAAGAATAAATGATACACTTTTATTTTGTATACAATAAGAAGATGTCCATTATCATACATGCAATATAGTGGAATAATAGAGATTACATTTTTAATTTGTATAGAATGGAAAAATGCCCATTATCATACACACATATAGAGGAAGTATAAAGGTTACATTTTTAAGGATACAAGAGTAAAATTCATGTTAATAAATAGATATATTTATGTTGTGTTAATAAGTTTTATGTATTAGAATAACGAAAAATAAGTTTGACCATTATGGTATATTTCCTTTACAAAGTAAGCACCTCTCCAAAACAACATAATCATATAAGTTTTTCTAGGTAGCTGGAATCTAGAATGAGAAACAAACATAATCATATTAAGTGATTACATATATATCTAATATTTAGTTTGGAATATAGATAAGAAGTAACTTTCCGATGTGATGAACTAACCTTCGTAAATATTTTATAGGGCATTGGAGAATTTTTTTAATTGTGAATGGCAATTTTTTTAACTTAATTGGACCATACAAAGATAATGCATTAGAATATTAATACTATGAATATGTACCAATGTTTTGAAAGGTAAAAGGAGAAAGAAGTATGAATACACATGACTTGAAAAGTGACTATTGAACTACTTGTATTTGATCACAATGATCTTGTGGGAAAAATTTAATCCTTGAGGATATATATGTGAATGGAAGGAGATCTTACGTACATTAAATTGTCATTCGAGTCCTATGTTGAGTTATTTATTAGGATTTTGGGTTGGGGGTTATTTACTTTCCTGAATCCATCGAAGAATATTTGTTTCCCCACCTAAACTTCTCTTGTATGTGAAGGGAAATGGATTTTCCACTTTCATCACGGAAAAATGACTGTGGATGGTTTTTTGGGCCCGGTTTGGGGTGGTGGTGAACACCATTAAGGCTATTCTTAGCCTTGGACTATGTGTAGTTATAGGGTTGTTCTAGGGTTAACTCTAAGGTGGATGTAAATTTTTTTAATAATTTTATCCTTATTAATCTAGATAAGTCCATGGTGATTATTTGGGTAAGTCCATGGGAAAAGCTCTATCTTCTTTATCAATACCCCTAAAAGAAGAAGCATCAAAATTGCTTGGTATTCTTGGTTGCCCCTCTAAAACCCTCCCAACCAGATACCTTGGTATGCTTATTGGGATGGAAAAACCAAAGAATGCTGAATGGAATTTCTTAATTGATAGATTTATGAAGAAACTTGAAGGGTGGAAAGGATCGCTTCTATCTCAAGTGGGAAAAGCTGTCCTTAAATGCTCTATACAAATTTACCAGTTTATACGATGTCTATCTATAGATTACCCTCTGAGATTGCATGCAAGATGGAGAGCATACAAAAAGATTTCTATGGAGTGGAACTGAATCAAAAGACAAAATTCCTCTAATTTCCTGGGATAAGGTTTGTTTCCAAAATTTTTTGGTGGCCTTGGTATCAGAGATTGGACTAAAATGAATAAAGCTATGCTAGCCAAAATGAGTTGGAGACTGTTAAAGGAAGATAGTGTCTGGACTAGTATCATAAGATGTAAATACTTGGCCTAACCTATCTACTAATGAATGGTGCTTTTGTACCCAAAACTCTAATGCTTCTTCATGCTTCTGGAAGTCCTTAAATTGGGCTAAACATGTGTTATCTGAAGGATGCAAATGGCTTGTTGGAAATGGATGCACCATTAACTTTTGGGAGGAAAACTGGCTGGAGAATTTTCCTCTCAAGACTATTTTCCCTACTATCTACAGAGACTCTGTGTCCAAATATGGGACTAAGGTTAGAGATTACTTCAATTTGGATGATCCTTTGGGACAGTGGAAAACCATATCTTTGGATCATTCTAACAACTTAGAGATCTCTTCTATTAACAAAAATTAAGAGGAGTTATTATTAATAGAGAGAATCCTGTTGAAGATAGCTTATACTTGGTCTAAGGAAGAAAATGGTATTTTCTCGGTCAAAAGTGCCTACCGCTCTTTCTTTCATGAGGAGGAGATAGGTGATAATTTTAATTGGGGAAGCATATGGATCAAAGAATTAATCCCCAAGATTAATATGTTTTGGTGGTTGGTTATCCATGATAAGATTCTAACTGTTGGCAATCTGAACAAGAGAAATTTCCACATGGTTAATAGATGTGTTTTGTGTGAATCTGATTGTGAAGACACCTCACACCTATTCCTTAACTTGTCCCTTTCTTGTTTCAGTTAGGGAAACCATCCTTAACATCTTTGATGTCAACTGGGTCTTCCCAGACTCCATAAAATTGTTGTGGATCCAATGGACTAGTCCTTTTAAGAGCCAAGGTCTGAAGTTCTTATGGATTTTCTCTATAATACATTTGGCTTGGGAAATATGGAAGGAAAGAAATAGAAGAATATTTAAAGGAAAAAAAGAATCCCATGTCAAAATTGGAGCCCGTTGTGTGAGATCCATCCTTGCTAACTTCTCTATCTTGAACTCCCAAAAGAAGTCTTTCTCTCAGCATGAATCTTGTTTCTCCTTGAAGTGGGGTCTGGGACCTTCTACCCTTAGGCCCCTAGTCTAAACCCTAGACTAAATGGATGGGTCAAACCTAGCAAGGACTGTTTAAAATTAAAATTTGATGGCGCTTCCAAGGGAAATCCTGGTCGTGCTAGCTGTGGTGGGGTCTTTCGTGATTCTGAAGGAAGTTTTATTCTTGGATACTTCTACAATTTGGGCACTCAAACTAATAATGTTGTTGAAGCTGTTGGGGTCTTTTGGGGTCTATCTATAGCTCTTCAACACAACTTTGTTAATCTGGAAGTGGAAGGTGACTCCCTGAACATAATTAACAAGATAAATAAGAAAGGTCCCATCTCTATTGCCAATTTTAACTCTATTAAGAGTATTAAGCAAATGGCCCATTCTTTTAATTTTATCTCCTTCAAACATGTGTATAGGGAAGCAAATGCCGTGGCAGATTTCTTTGCTAATATGGGGGTTAATGGGCATGATTTGACACTTTTGAGGAAGGTGGAAATTCTTGATCCCAAGGTGCGGCACACTTATTAAAAGACACTAATGCTCACATATAAGGTCTCTTCATGGGGTGTCTATCCTGTCATGATCCTTTTCTATATGATGAATTTGCATTTATTTCTTAATTATGAGAAGATTGGGTTTGTGATTTACACATATTTTTGGAGAACTCTATCTGGAAACCACTACTTTGTAGAATCATTTTGTGGTGTGCGAGTAAGCTCTCGGCTCTCTGGTTTCTGAGTCATTTTGTGAAGAGGCCTTTGTTGTTTAGCGGAATGGGTGGGGATCTTGTTAGGATTGAACTTGTTGACCTCGCTGGGGTCACTCCCAAAGCTATGTCCCTATTTGATAGCAAGGGTTTTACCCCCTTTCTGAAAATATTTGAAGGGCACTACGAGAATCTCAACAAAGACTTTGCTAGTGCATGGAAAGTGACCAAAAAAGGTGCTATTTTTTGAGATGAAGGGGATTAGTCTGGAGATCACTTTGTGGATTCGGTGGCTAAAGTTATGGGAATTCTCGGTAGTGGGGAGGGAGGTCTATAAACAAAGAAGGAAGCCTCTGAAGAACTAAATCTGTTTCTTAAAGGTAATGAGAATCTCACCTCCCATTTTGTTGGCTACCTTAGAATGTCTTTACCTAATCCATATGACGAGGTGGCTCTCACCTTAATTCAATTCTTAACCCTAGAAGGCTGCCACAAATGTATTTACGCTTACCACCTCCCAATGCTAAACCATTTTAGACGGGGCGGGATTTTAGTTTTCCCTATTTCTTGTATCATTCTCTGTGTGCCTCTGTTTCACAGTTTAAAATGCGTAGGATCTTTGTCCCTCTCCACCAGGATTTATCCTTGCCCTTGTCAAAAGGGTGGCCCTAGACATTGAAAAAATGGTGCCCTCAAGTTGGCTTTGGAAGCTTATGCGGATGGTTTGGGGTCTGATTCGGAGGAGGAGGATTCGAGCGATGATGAAGATTCTCTGGATGGTGACATGGAAGAGGATGAGGTGGAGGTGGTTGTGGCCCAAAACCTAAAGGATCTTAAATCTAAGTAGACCTTGAGCACTGAGCTGAACACTAAGGGTGAGTCTAGCAAACAGGGTGCCCCGACTCCTATAAATGCTCAATTAGAACAACACTATGAGGCTATGGGTCATGTCGGCTTGATCAAAGGGGACAATCACTTGGCCAGGATGGTGGCTGATATCGATGAGCTCAAGGGGGACATGCGGCTCACTAAGAGCTCAGGTCTAGTTTCTTTTTAATGATTGACACAAGATGAAGGAGCAGGTGCAGGAAGCTGTTAGCAATGGGTAGGGTGGTGAGATTGAGATCCTAAAGGCCAACTTTGGGGCCATAACCAAGGAAATGGATCAGGTTAAAGCTATCCTCCATAGCTATATGGAATGGAGCATTGTGACTATTAAGTCAACCCTGCTACACCTTCAAACTATGGGGCAGCTTTCCAATTCTTATTATGTTGTGGATAGTCAAGGAAGGAAACAAAAGGTGACCCCGGATGGTTTAGACCTGGGCTGTTTGGCTATTAATATTGATGCTCTTGCAAAAGAATGGGCTAAGGTGCTGGAGGGGCTTGAAAAATCCTATAAATGACTTTGGTGTGGGGTGATCTATTTTTTCACTATCTCTTGTCTATGGCTTATTAGTTCCTTCGATGTTGTTAGTTTCACTATGGTTTTTTGTTGCTATTAGTATCACTATATGGGCTCCTAAGTGCTCTTATTACTATGAACTTTTATAATATGGTTTTTGATGTTATTATAATTGGATTTATCTGCTCTCATGGAGATTTCTTGATGTATGGGGTAGGGTCCCCTTAACCCTCTTTTTACCACTAATAAAAAATAATAATTGGGTAACATTTCATTAAGCCCATTAAATTAACACGAGAGGAGGTAGTGGTTGGGAATTGTATTCTTTCTTCTATTTTACTCATAGAACCGATGGTGGGCTATTAGACACTATCAGTGGTGTCGTTCCACTACCAAAATTTCCCGATCCTTTTGGGCTACACCACCCATCGATGTATTTTAAGTGTCTTGAGAGTAAAAACTTGTCAAAATTTGACGGGTGATAACTAACAAAACGTGAAACTTGGGAATGTTTCTTCTAAACTTGTAGATGTGAATTTGGTCCACCTACAAAAACCTATCTTGGTTTCTCCCATCTCTCACCCATTTTTTTGTGGCGACATCAAATTAAACGTGGAAAAATCCTTCAATTAGCATCAATGTTAGAGATTAAAAATTGTTTTAAATAAAAATATAATATAGGTATCTTGTGGCACCAAACCGATGGTTCCCACACGTCTGGGTGGGCTGTTAGATGCTCTTGTTGAAATGAGAATATGCAAGATGTAAAAATAATGTTTAAAAAGAGATTTCATATGATATAGGTGGTAAAATGAGAATGTGTTATTGTTAAAAATAATGTGAAAAATAACTATCTTTTTCGCTATCTCTTGATTTATCTCTCTCTTTATCTCTTGCCCTCTATTTCTCTATATCTATTTGTTTATCTATCTCTCTTTCTCTCTTGCCCTCTCTCTTACTCAATCTATCTATCTATATATATATCTCTCTCTTTCTCCTTCTCATTCTCTCATTCTCTCATTCTCTCTTTCTCTCTCACTCTCCTCATTCCCTCTCTCTCTCTCTCATTCTCTATCTCTCTCTCATTCTCTATATCTCTCTCATTCTCTATATCTCTCTCATTATCTCTCTCTCTCTCTCTATCATTCTCTTTCACTCTCACTTTATCCTTCTCATTATCTTTCTCTCTTTCTCTCTTTCCATCTCTCTCTCTCTCTCATGCTCTATCTCACTCTATTTCATGCTTTATCTATCTCTCTCTCTTTCTTTATCTCTCACTATTTATCTAATTCTCTATCAATATTGATTTCTCATTCTCTTTATTTATCTCTCTCTCTCACTCACTCTCTCTCTCTCTCACTTATCTAGATAGGGCAGAAGATCATAAATAAATGAAGATGAATTGACAATGGGAGAAAATTCCCTTACCATTTTCATTTATCCACCATATGATACAAAAATCACTGATAATGAATGAAAAAGTAATCTTTATCTTAGCATTAGGGAGTTAGCTAGGAAATTAAGAGACGAGGTTAGAGATGGAGAGGGTGGGAGGAAGCAGTGTGGAGATATAGAAATGGAAAATAACTAGATAAAAGGTCTGTGTTAGATGCGGGATATGGATAATATTTCATCCCACCATGAGGAATTAGTCAAATAGTTCATGTCCCTGATTTGAAGCCAACACCCTTTGCAGAAGGGCAAAAATTAGTCTAATTATAAAACATGCTAGAATGGGAAGAGCTTGCATTATGAGTAATGAATCAAATGAATAGAGTGCAGAGCATGATGTTTGAAACTACACTTATTTTGTTAAGAATTTTATTTTGTGTGCACACAAAGGTGTTGGTAAGACCAATGTTTCCATGTTAACCATACTTCAACAGATTTGTCTCAATAAGAGTCCAGATGGTTTCATAGATAGAGGAAACACAAATAATTGTAACCATTCTTGAAAACGGGATATCGTTTCCTGGAATTCTAGGGATAGAAGTTACACTCAACTTGTGATACTCCTGATTATTGATTAAATTCATCCTCTACATTTCAATAGAGGATCAATGCTCGAACACATTGTTTCTAGGAAAGTTAGACAAATTGAGAATACCCAAGAAATGATATAGTTACTTAGATTGTCTGCAACATTTCCAAATTTTGATAATGTTTCCTATTCTTAAGAGTTTTCAATTCAAAATATCTGTTCTATTTCGATAATGGTTATAGGAAAATTTCGATCGGTTATATTGTCTACAACATTGTAAAATTATGAGGATGTTTCCATATTCTTAATGGTTGATAATTTGTAAGGGTCTTCTATTTTGATAAGAGTTATAGACCTTTTTTCCTTATGGATTTTAATTTCATCATCCAGGGGATAACAAGGAGAGATAAAACTATGGTAGAAGAAACTTTTGATGATGGGCATCTTATCAAAGTTTAAGTATCAACTTGTCACTCTCTCCTGGGGAGTAAATTTACCTACTCATACAATCATACTTCTCATTCCTTATATTTTTCCTTTATGATAATAGACATCTCCCATTCTATTTATTCTCATATAATATTATTTCTCATTCCTTATATTTTTTCTCTCTCTCTTTCTCACTCTCTTTGTCTCTCTTTCTCTCTCTCTCGCGCGCACACACACACACATCTCTCTCTATCGGGCTTTCTTTGTTTCTCTTTCTCTCATTCTCTCTCACATGTTCTCACTTTCTATCATTCTCTCTCACTCTTACTTTCTTGATCTCTCTCAAGCTCTCTCTCACTCTCACTCTCTCTATTTCTCTCTTTCTCATTCTTACTCTCACACACTCTCTCACTCTCTTTGTCTCTCTTTCTCTCTCACAAACACACACACTCTCTCTCTATTTTTGTATCTCTCTATCTCTCTCTCACACTCTCTCATGCTCTTACTTTCACTCTCATTTTATCTCTCTATCTCTCTCATATTATCTCTTGCTCTTGCTCTCTCCTTATCATTATCTCACTTTTTATTTATATCTTGCTCACACTCTCTCACTCTCTCTATCTCTCTCTCTCTCATTTTTCTTTGTCTCTCTCACTTTCTCTCACTCTCACTCTCTTTTCATCTCAAACTCTATCTAACTCTTTGTCTATCCCTCACTTTGTCTATCTCTTTCTCTCTTGATATCTCTTTGTCTCTCTTTTTAATCTCTCTCACACCTTTATCTCTATTTCTTTATCTTACTCTCTCACTCACACACACACACACACTCTCTATGTCTCATTCTCTCTATCTCTCTCTCGCTCTCTCAAAAACTTGCTTTTTCTCACTTTGTATCTCTCTCATGCTCTCTCTCGCTCTCGCTCTCTCTTTATCTCACACTCACACTCTCTCTTTATCTTTATCTCACTCTCCTATTCTCTCTTTCTCTCACACCCACTCTCTCTTTCTATGTCTATCCCTCTTGCATTCCCTCTCTCTATTTCTCTCTATAGTTACATTTTAATTATTATAATTAATGTAATATTATGTTGTCTCATTACATATGTTTCATTTGAATTATTGAGATTCTAGGAAGTGGATGGCATTGACATTGACATTATATGATTATAATTGATGTCATTAAATGATTATAGTAGTGGATAAATTGTATGTTAGTTACATATATATTTTAATTCCCATGTTCAAAACATAAAAAAATTAACACTAATAATACATGTTAACATAACATACATATGGAATCATATTAATCCACTTAGATACATGTATAAATCATGTTTCATCCACTATACAAGTTTTAAAAATATTATTTTGTCTCATACATTATATTGATTTCAAAAATCCTTGATAACATACAAAATTTGAACAAAATCAATGTCTTAACAAAGCCATGTAGGCATACAATGATATACACCAACAAAATATAAATCTATGCCAACATGCCACGAAGGAAAACACAAAAATATACATATATATTTAAAATATTAGTTATCATCAAATAATCTAGTTCTCTTGGGCCACCGGGAAGATGAGCCAGTCACATTAGTGGAATTTCCCTTATGTCGATCAGACCTCATACACTCAAAGGATGCTTGTAGCTCCAACTATTAATACAAATAAACAACATACCCATTAATATACAACTAATGACATATAAAATGACAAATTACTTATAAATAAATACTTACTGCAATCTCATGATCACTCAATCATCCTCTTCCTCTCAAGATCGACCTCAAGGAAATACCATTAGTAGGAGTTGAACAAATTAGAGTTCTCAACTCCTCCCTTGGGAACCATGAGGATGAAAAAGTATAATATACATGAATGTCATTTAATTATACTAAATTATGTTATTTAATACAACCAATTCAATATGAAAATTACTTTAATAGAACATACCTATGTAAGAAGCACAACATAAGCTATGCCCATAACAAATACAATATCCAAAGATTGCTGAATGTCGACATGAGACTCAGTAATGATGTCATCAACTAAAAAAGGAAAAAGGTAACACACATATAAGTTACATGAGATTAGCTTCATACATTAACTACAGTTCATTCTCTTCATGTATGTGATGAATAAAAATAATAAAACTCACATTAGTAAATTAACCAACATACAAACTCATACCGAAATTCACACCTTGTTCAACATGAAATTTTTATTTTAGGATAAAATATCTATATGGAAAACAAATTAGCATAATATATTTATTAATTCATTACCAATTTATACGAGGGGTTATCATGCCCACAAACAACTATGGAGAAGGGGAATGCGACACTAGATGTGTAGTTTGAGCATGTAATTTTATAAAAATACACATGATTAATTAATTTTCATTCATAATGGATTAATATTTTTAATTACCAAATTTTGTATAAAATATATATATATATATGTATATATATATAACGAAAGTAAATTCATCTAAAATTACCTACCGTCAATACCAAAGGTAAAATCCAGTAGAACATATGTGATGATGATATTTTCCAACATAGAATCATGACATGCATCCTCCAATCGACACCCTACTCATCCCGTGGAGCATCCAGGACTAGGATGTGGAGTAGCCTCATTAGATTATGGAGCAGTATTGCTAGGATGTATAGCTGCCTCGTGAGGATGTGGAGATGCCTAGTGAGGCTGTGGAGATATCTTGCTAGGATATGGAACTCCCTCATCAACCACATAGGTTCTTATACTCCCACAAGAATGACATTGTATGTTATATGATGTTTGATGCCTCGAATGAATAGCCTCATCATCCTGGGAGAGGCAGTGCCATGCTAAATAAATGAATGTGTCAAATACCTAATAGAATCAAGAGTCTCAACCTCCACCATTTCCTTCACAAAAGAAGGGAATAGAACATGCTAAATAAATGGGTCTAAATGGTCGAGTTCTTCAAACGTTGTGCCCCCAATATATCATTTATAGACCCTTTACCTCTACCTTGAAACTATTAAATATCATAATAGTTTGGTATTTCATTGAGGATGAACTCAAAATAGAGTTTCCTATAGAAATACCGTGCCACGTCAAAATCGTTACAAGGTGGTTGGTCAAAACCATCTACCATCTATCCTAAAAATTATTTTTTATACCTTCATGGTTACACCAATGGATCGAGAATCTTCTACAACTCAATAGTAAGGGTGCATTAGTTTTAGGATCAATGAAAAAAGCACACAACTTGTCATTTGTGGTTTTTTTCCTTCACTGCATCATAAGACAAATTGTTTGCATAAAATTGCAACAATTGGTTTTGTAACACTCCCATGTGTTTATTTGATCCACCAAATTATCAATATTAGATAATAATGAATCGATGATGTAGCAAGGTTTTGGTGATGGGGATTTGTTGCATTGGGGTTTTTAGGGTTTTTATTAAGCCCTCAAATAGATTAATAATGAAAGTTATCCTAAAATCAATAAGAACTCACCTTGTGAAATTTACTCCATAATCGATTCGAGTTGTAGAATTTTTTTGATATCCGAAAATGTGATCACATTTTTTCCTACTTGAGTTTTGACAGGTAGAGTTTTTTTACTTTTTAGAATAATTTTGAGCTCTCGGGATCGACCGTGTGTTTTATTACAGTCTAAACGTGCTCACGTTATAACACAAGTGAATTATGGCTTGGTAAATCCAAACCATAACACCCTCACATTATTACACGAGCTAAAAGTTTTGTTGTATGTTATAATGTGATCGATCCATAATGCGAATGCGTTATGGAAAAATGGCCAAAGAGTGGATTTTTGGCCTCTTTTTGGTACCCCATCTCCATGCACATGCCCACATGACCATTTTATGCAAAGTAAAAAAGTAACCTCTATTCTTCCTCCATATTAACTATATAAGAATTAACATATTCCCATTCTAAAAGTTGACTCATAAATGCAAATATAAAGAAAGAATAAAGTTTATGTCTTATCATTTTCATACATGAAACATAGAGGAATAATATAGGCTTACTATATTACATTTTTAACATTGCATATAGTTTAATCATTCATATATGTTTTCTTGATAAAGATACAACTACACTTTCTTCATGTTAGCTCTATGAGAATGGGCTTCTACAAATTCTAAGAATATTTGGTATGGGCGGATGCCTATTCTATACAAATTAAATATGTATTATTTATTCAACCTCTACATTTCCTTTTTGAAAATTTTCTAATGTAACAATATAATTACTATAAAGGAATCCTCAAACAGATTAATACGAGAGGAATTCTTAGCATTCTCATACAAACAATACAAGTAATACTGAACTTTATACCTTAGAAACGAAATATACCGTAATGGTTAACTTTATTATTTGTCATTTTAATACCTTTTATAGAACCATTTTAATTTTCAAACTTATTTTATTATTCTATAACAAAAATAAAAATGAGGAAATTCCCATTTCATACAAAATAAAAAAATTAACTTTTTATTTTTGTGTCTAAATACCTAAGAGAATTAAAACATATTACTCGTTGTATTTTAAATCGATAGAGACGGATAAGCATAATCATTTAAATTTTCATATGTATCTAATATTTAATGTGGAATGATGATAAGAAGAAACTTTCCGATTCTATTGGGCGATCTTATTAACTATTTTACAGGCATAGAAACAAAAACTTGTTGTGGTAAAAGGGGAAGGATTTTCCTTGATTGGATACCAAGATTAGGGTGATTTGGACGTCTAGAAAAGTAATTTTTTATTGGGTAAATTTTGTTTTACATAGTCCCTATTTGGTGACAAATGAGAAAGAAAATGTTTCTAATTCTAATAAATTGTTTCCATAAATGACAGATTGCGAAGACAAAGAAAAAAGTTGTAGAAAAAGTGAAAAGGGGTGACACATAATACTTATTTTATAGAAAATACTCTAAAAACCATACACATGTACTTATTGTATCCATTATCTCATTTAAAAAAATATTTTCTCTGTATTTGTTTGTAGTTATGTTTAAACATTTAAAAAAACAACGTTTGTCACTTCTATGTAAAATAAAGTTTTTGGTTTACATTTTTTCTTCATTAGAAGTAAATAGAATACGAAATAATGGAATGCATTTCATGAGAGAAAACTCTAAAATATATGTGGAATATAATTCTTTGTAGCTTTATTGTTTGTAGTGAATCTTGGTTGTCAATTGTATGATAAACACAAGAAACTTGAAAGATAGTAGGGTTTAATGATACCCGCGTTGACAATGTAACGTCGGGATGAATGAATACCAAAGATGTGAGGTAATCATCACTACAAAAATGAGATAACCTACATGTAAAGATAACGTGAACAAAATAGATATTAGATAAATATTTGACAAGTTGTTTGATAAAGGCTGGTCCCAGGGAACCAAATGAGCTTCCTTGAAGGGTGCCAACTAGTTTTTTACAATCAAGTGATATGATATGAAAGTAATTGAAAATGAAAGAATGATTTAAAAATCCAATGAGATAGGAAGATCTTGTTCTACATGTTAGGTGGCCCGGTGAGGCCTACGAAACGCTCAAAGTCCTAGAAGTAGTCAAACCGGAACTATTCAAGAACATCCCATTATTTTTGTATGATTTCAAGTTGGCATTCTAAGTCACGTGATTTTAGGTGTCAAGATGATGGCACAAAGGATGAGTTCATGCAAGATATCAAATTATTCATAGAGGACGAGTTGTTGAACAATCAAAGATTGTAAATGCTGGTAATGGGGGTATGAGTCACTTAAGACTGCCATCTACAAAGATGCACATGTTGAAAATAGACATATTAAGAAGATGATATACTTGATAAAATGACAGAGAGTATGTAAATTTGATTAAAATTATAAAATGATAGATATTGTTGGTGATTTAGGTAGAATCACTAACGATTAATATAAATTGTTGGTGATTACTATGGAAAAGACCAATTCTTTGACAAAATGCAAATTGGGTGCAAAATAACTGATTTAATGGTTATCTTAGAGTTGTAAGTGATGTTTAAAGAGATTAGATGGAATTACTTAACTTTTCTATGGAAAATGGACTGACAGAGTGAAGAATCCTTACAAGAGTTTGTGAGTACTCCAAGGGTCTAACTAGGTTGTTGGAGATATCAAAATGTTGATGTTGATATCATCTAGGTTTGGAGTGGAACAAAGATTCACTTTGCAAATGTTTGAGGATCCATTTCAAGGTGGTTTAGTGTTTTTTTATATCCGATGATTCTGTTAGAATCGCTAACGACCTGAAAAAAGTGGGAAAACCCACGTGGAAGTGGTTTTAACCACTTCCAAATAAGGTTTTCAAGCTAATGGATGAGTGAAGATGGTGGGGAGGTTTTGGGGGAGTTAAGAGGTTGGCTGATTTAGGATAAAAGGGTTTAAATGGGTTATGTGTGGTTAGGGCGGTTTTATGATAGGTAAATGGTATTTACAGGGGGTAGAATTTACTTTTATGGGGGTGGAGTCATGTTTTAGGATAGTGAGATAGGTTTTAGGATTTTCAAATGAGGGTGTGAGGGGTGTAGCCAGGAAACAAGTGTCTATATTTTCCCCTTTTTGTCAAGTGGTTTGTGATAAGAAAAACTTTGGAAAAAACAAGTGGAATTATCTAATTTGATGTTAGATAGGTGGCCTCCCTTAAACTCGGGATTATTATGATAAAGTGAAATGGTCACCAATTTGATTAGGTTCTTTGGATGAGACATGGTTTGTGTGATGTTGTGTTTCTTTTAAGATGCCCCAAGAATAGGCATGAAAATAAATTTCCACAAAGGTGGACTTGTGTAACTAGAGATTCAAGTGATAGGGGAACTAATGGGTTCTCAACCTATAGATGTATGACTCATATGAAATACTAATGGGAAATGATACTAAAAGTGTATAGTATCCATGATTTATTGGTAGATGCAAAGCTGCGATAAAGGATGTTTTTACAAAGGTGGGATTATAGGACCGTGAAGTCAAGTGATAGGGGAACTAATGGGTTCTTGACCTATAGACATATGACTCAATGGTGGCGGGGAAAAGTTTCCCTAATGGCTTTAAAATATGAAATGGATTTGATAAAGGTAGGATTTGTATAGATTGATTGATTTGATTTTGTAGATGGTATCGAGGCCCATAAAGGAAGCACATACTTGAAAAATGTGTAATTTTCATAAGGACTGATGAAAATGATGGTTTGACAAGGCTCAAAGGCAACTAAATGATATTTTGGATTAAAAGGGGGAATCACCAAGATTAGGTAGAAATCGTTAGTGATTAGCCCAATTTAAGCAATTGGGTGGGTGGAAAAATTTTGATATAAAAGTTGATTTGGAGGATCATTTGGTCATTTTGATTTGAGAATCTTAAGAGACCAAAAGTAACCTAATTTGCTATTTTTTCAATACTTTGAGTGAGATGGAGGTGGTTAGAGGTGTAAAAAGGTGACAAAGGCCGACACATGCTAAGGTAGGTGGCGTACTTAAGATTTTTGTTGTTTTTTTTTAAATTTGGAAGTTCTTAGAAATCGCTAGTGATTTATGGGTTGCTGGCAGTTTTGATTGGGTTGCTAGCAATTATAAAAAAATGTTGTGATTTTTTTGATTGTTGGTGGATTTGAATTGATTTTTTCATTGTTTTATTATTAGATGTAGGATCAAGAGAAGTTGAGCACACATGATAGGATATTGAAGATATTTGATGATGTACGAGATTTATTATCAGATGATGATTGGGCTCATTTATAAGGTGTTGGATTAGGTGAGATGCATCATTACAAATGCATCCATATAAACATGACTTTTTTGTTTGCATTATTTGAGTGATGGGACCATGCGACATGCACTTTATAGCTTCATACTAGGGAGATGATAGTCACTTTGGAGGATGTACACAAGATATTATGATTTCGATACAAGGTGAGTAGATTTAAGTGATTGACGAGGCCGGTAGGGGTATCGCAATGAATAATTTGTATGGTGATGATGGAGGGGATGTAGTGTATACTTTAGGAGCTTTTTCATATGGATCCCTATATAATGATGATGAGGAGGGTAGAGCCTTAGTGACTATGATGATGATAGGGATCAATTGTTATGCCTTACTAGATTTAGGTGAGGGCTATTCTCATAGATGTTAACGGTGTGGTGGTGGATATGTTGGTTTGTAGGACAATGTGTGCTTGGGCCCTACTTTTTTGGCATATGTGTATAATGAGTTGTGGTCTTGGAGCACTAGATGAAGGTTTGGGGTCGATGTATCATTTTTGTTAGAGTGTTGGGTGTATGAGCACATTGCATTGGCTCGAGATGAGAGGGTAACATGGATGGGATGGGTGGATTTGTAGTATCCCATCGAGTTTATGGGGTGGAGGTCATATTTTGTGGCTATAGGGTCTGTCCAAGGCAAGGCTTATTACGAAAAACTTCTAACTATTTTACAGGGGCAAGGATGTTATTTGAAGGCCTTATAAAGGTTTCCCAGTATGTCCTAGTGTAAAGGGGGAGTTGAGAGCATAAAAATAGTATAAATGGGTGTGGGGGAGGGATGATAAGTGGGAGTTGATATATTTTAGTCATGTTCGATGATAGTTTGGTTTGTTTTCAGTCAGTGTGCCGAAGGAAATTAGGACGTATCGGAGAGATGATGCAGTGAAGATATAGTGTTGCCAACCTGTCAGGAGGTGGTTGACATGGTAGATAAGAAGGGGTTAGGTGTAAAGGTAAATTCTTAGGGACCATTGACATAATATGATGATCTTTGGAGTGAATGATGCCTATTTTGCGTGGTGGTAGGGGAAGCTAGGGGGTTTGAGAGGTGGGTACAGGATCATGTGGAGGTGGAACCTTGTTAGTCACAAAAAGTGTCTAAGTGCCAACGAAGCACAAAATATTGCACCCACATAATGAGAAATTTGAGGATAGTACGCAAAGGTACATGCAGCACATACAAACATGTCAATGTGTAAGGCCGCGTGCATACATGTAATACTAAGGACTCAACCAATTTTGCATACATGGATAAAAATAGGAAAAGTAGGATGACGTGAGGAGAAAACAAGGTCTATTATTCGAAAAGAACATGCAACACAAAGATAAAGATAACACAAGGAAATAGACTAATAATAGGATTAAATCGGGATAAAAACATGTAAGGATTGATCTAATTATAACTTAATATATTCTTAGGAAAAGAGTTGAAAAATTATGTAGGCTAGGAATGACATGCCTATTATTAGGAAAGGTGCATGTAAATGGTGAAGGGAAAGTCCCCACCATGTATAAATAGGTGATGTACCATTGTATTTACTAGTTATATTTCTTTTGGAGTTTGCGATATAGAGAGTCTATGTGTGAGTGCGCATGGTCCAACATATAGTCGTAAATAGTAAGGATGTAATCAGTTCTTTGTTATGTAATGAATTATGGTTGTTATGGATAATCATGGTTGGATAACTAAAGTGACTATGTCTGAACATGGATTGGTTTTTATTAAAATATTATTAGTTATTTTCTATGGGTGATTTCCTTATTAATATATGTGTTGCTGAATTACTATGCTATATCTCCACCTCTCCATGGTTGTATGTTGTTATGGTTATAGTTATGAACATGCATGCTAACATCTTGTTAAGAAAACAAAGGAGGGACCCGGTGGATGCACATGCTTCGGGTGAGCTTCCGGACTTTTCTCGTTGAAGTGCCAGTGCACCTAGCTAACATTGGTAAATAAAAGACTACATTTTGGTTCCGTTGCTGGGACCTCTTTTTCAATCTGTCTACCAGGATGTTGCATGTAGATGGTGTTCCAATTGTCCTTGGAGAATATTGAGAACTGGATATATGACGACCAAGACACGTTTTCTTAGAGATATAACACTAGACCTAATTTTAATGCATGAAAGTGGGTGGAAGACAATCTATATAACTACTTGTATGAGACATTCTTCAACTTTTTCCCAGAGAATTGCACGGTGGTTGAAACTTACACTCGTCAAACCCCGTAATTTTGGTTTGCTTTGATGAAATGAATAGGTCATAAATGAGGAGTGGGTCATGTGAGCCGAAGAATAAACTCTAGTCCAAAGTCAGTATATGCAGCCACATGTGCATGTGTATAACCTAGAAAGGATATGCACACTTACTTGTAGTTGGATGTGTAACCTCGTAGTAGCGCTTGTCATTCGAAACACGTAATGCACAAAACATTTACAAAAAAATCTTGCTTTACTTATAGCTTGTATGTACTTATCTTGTTGTGTACAATGATGCGATGCATTGTTGAGCTATTTGGTGTTGTATTCATAATATGGATTATTGTGAACTTGGCTATCTTGTCTTACATAATTGAAAGTGATGACTATTGCATTGATATATTACATGGTTGTTGTGATACACATTTCCTTCTTGTTGTAGATGATGATCAATTATTTGAAATATGATCATTTTGTGACCTGTTTCATTGTATGACCATTAAGTGTTTAACTTGGTCATCTTTCATTTGGAATAATTGTTAACTTGTTTGTTGTTAATAACGACCTATTAATAAAGGAAATACTATGCCAATATGATGTTATTATGAAAGAAATAATTAATTGATCAATTTATAAGGTCATATATTGTTCCCAATGATGGTCGATATTCATCAATGTTTAGTTAGGTAAATTAAAAGGTATTCAACCTTATATTGACATGATGATATGGTCTTAGACCATTGAGCGAGGAATAATTAATAGTTGATTAAATATAAAACGCCTACTCCATTTGATTTAGGGTAGAATTGAATGGAAAAAGGGAAAAAGGGTGGGTGTTGATTTTACAATAAGTAATTAAAGCCATTGGTAAGACAGATCAATAAGAGACTTAGCCTCCATGGATAGTTATATGTGAAATCAATCCCCATCATGCATTATGTGGTTTTGATTTGTTGAATAATTGATCTCTACCATCGATTGCTACAATCAATATGGTTTCTACCAAACTTCATTGAATCTTGATTACCATTGTGGTAGACATTTCATTTTTAAATTTTGAAGGTTATTCATGTTGGATTATAACCTTGATCTTATGTTATATTAAGAATGATTATTTGAATGGTCGAAGTGACCCATGCAAAAGTGGTTTTATCAAATATGAATGACAAGGTGAAGGTTTTAATATTTAGAAGGGTTATGAACCCACCATACATTAATTTGAATATAGTGGAATATAATGGCTAGGAACACCCGTACACTTTGTCAATACTAAGATGGAAGTGACTGCAAGTTAATGTATCCACTCTGTGGCCCGATGTGAGTGGAATGTGTTTAATGAACTTGCAAACCCTTGAGAAACTTGAAGATATTCACTAAGTTACCAAACTTGTATGGGAAAGGGTAAACCATTTTATTGTTGGTGTTTTTTTGAGATATCTCTCTCCCTTGGTTTATTGATCTACCATACTCGTGAGCACATGTGCATGCATATGATGAGCTATTCTTGACTCTACTAAAAATGGCAAAAATCTACATTATATATTTAAATTTGAGAAAATTTGAAAAGGAGGTTGGAATATTGTGTTATTGTGTTAAATTTTTGTTATATTCTTGGATGACTATGGGGAGAATTTAAAATGAGAATGTTTGGTCATTCAATTTAAGGAGGCTTACAATAAAAAGACATGATTACTCTTCTATCTGTTTCACTCTTTCATTGGAAAAAATTAATTAATTCGGTGAAAGTTAATTTTTATCTGAAGTTATTTTCTTGCTTGTCATCAGTTTAATGGCTAATTATTTGAGTCTAGATAATTTTCCTCTATATGGGTATTGTAATGCAAATGTGCAACAAGGAAATCAACAATTTCCGAGCATGACAACTTTACCCTTGTGTTAATTTTCTCAAGTTTTACTCTTCCAAGGAACCCGGTGGTCTACCCAAATCCCAAGTGACCTCCCAATTAATGTTACCTCACCCCCTAGGTGATTTAGGAATGTCCATTCATCCCCCCTAGGTGATTTTAGGAGTTCATTAAAAGTTGTAAGCTTCAGGCAGTTGTGGGAAGGGATGTTAATGGCCTTCCTAGGGTATCAGTAACAACCCCATGGAGCGGAGCTGAAAAACCAAAAATATGTGGAGCAAATTAAAAGGCCTTGGGACATTATGGAATTTATTTAGGAATATTTTGGAAGGACTTAGAGAAGTTGGGGAAATTTCACTAAAATTAGGGTTCACAAGCCTAGGCAAAGTGCACATGCCAAAATAATCTGCTTTGAACTTTTGAAGGTGATTTCAGAGCTCCGGATGGAGTTATGAGAAAAAAACATATTTAGAAAGGGAATTAAAAGCCTTACAAGATGGTGAAATTATTTTTTTCACAACACTTTGGTGCATTGGTTCTGCAAGCAGTTTTTCTCATGCACATGTGGAGTACCAAATCAAAAATCCACTTTTCGGGGATCAAATAAGGGAATAAATACTTGAGACCCATGCCATTGGATTCAAAAGGTAATTTAAAGTTAGGATAATATAAAATTTCATTAAAAAATCCATTGGGAGCTCAAGTTATTGTCGTTTCAAGTTGTCCTCTTGGAGTGAGTTCGGGAGTTAGTCAAATTTTGGGAGGACACGTGTCAGCTCCAGGATCTGGTGAGATTTTGTGTCCCTCACGTCCCTCAAGGTCAGGGAAATAAAACATGGAAAAATGTACCTAGCCCCTAAGAAAACTCCTGACAATCACGTGACCTCTTTAAGATCGAATTTCCAGCCCCCAGATGTTGGCCAAGCCTCCATTCTCAACCGTTAGATCTCCGCCATGTGTCATCACCTTGCTCACCATGGAATTTGATGTCCCTCACATCCCTTTGAGGTGAGGGACATCAAACATGAAAAAATTCACCCCACCCTTGCTATGCATTCTTTTTGAATAATTTAAATCCGACACTTAGCCATTCCCCTCCCATTTCTTCTTCACAACTTCATACCTTGCCATGGCTTTGTTCATGATTGTCTAGACACCCGGTCCACCATTGTTGCTCTGAACCAGATCCGACATGGCAAAAAAACCATCCACTCCATGAAAATGCATAGGTATCGAGAAAAAATGGGTTGAAAAATGAGAAACGATAGAGAAATGAAGAAAAATGAAGATTTTTCGCTAGATAACCACGAAGTCACCGAATCGAAAAATCCTCATATCTTGAAAAATAAAATTTGGATTGAGGTGATGTCTTTTGAAAACTTCAAAATTTTCAAGATGATCAAGATGCAACAAATGGGAGGTCGAATGGTGCATTGAAACATTTGTTCCAACAAAATCTCCTTTTCGTGCACTCGACTCACATTTGTCGGATTTCCCATCAATCCGGTAATGGAAACAAGCTAAAAACTTACACATGGACTCCAAATGGAAAACCTATCATAATGGAGTTTTTTTATTTATAAATGGAGACAAAAACCAGACCTACAAATTTTGAGCTCCATTAATGGCTGCCATGGCAGCTCCGTGCTCAAGCCACTGCTAGGTGAAAATTTTAAATTTTATTTCCAAGCATTCTAGTGGGAAAAATCAAGTGAAATTTGGAGGACATGACCATGATGACGAGCCAAGTTTGGAAAAATATGTTCCATCACAAACCAAGTAGTGGAAGTCCACTTTCTAAAAATAGTAAGTTTTCCTATACAGACTCACTATGTTTGGAAAGTCGTCATAAAAAGTGGCTATGACAAAGGCAGTGTGCACTGAAGATCACCAAGAAGCCAAAATGATTGTCTAGAGCATAAAATAGTGAAAATGACCACTTACTAAAAATAGTAAGCTCTCTATATGGGTGTTTACTAAAAATAGTAAGTCAACCCAAGAAGTGGTCAAGGCGAAGGTAGTGTGCACATGATTGAATGAAGAACTTCATCACATCAAGATGGTCAAGAAGAAGCAAGAATCACCTCTTACTATAAATAGTAAGTATCCCATGTGGGTACTCGCTATCAATGGTAATTCATACTCAAGGGGTAGTTTTGGAACAATGGGACATAAAGGGATGATCATTTAGGTCAATACCATCATTTAGGATCATCCATGGGCATTGCTCATAGGGAATTTGAGACTCATCTCAGATAATTCAACAATATCTCTTGACACTCACTTCATGGCTTGAGTTGTAGGAGTATCTTGTGCGGGGTGGAAGTTACAGTCATTGCGTAACCATTCAACAATGTTTTTAAACACTCATTCCAAAGAATCAGTGAGCTAATTTGAAGGAGTTTGACAAGAGTTTGAAGTTTCAGAGTTTCATTGCATTGGGGATTTCCATCAATGAGGATCATCAAAATTCATCAGAGGCAACATCTTATCTTCTTAGCTCTCTCTCTCTCTTCATACTTTCTCTCTCTCTCTCTTGTCAATGATCTAATTTTGTGTTGGGGTTGTACTTTTTCATATGTCTTAATGTTTCTAATGTAATAAGTCACCTTTATGTTATAAAAAGGGACTTAAAAGTTTCCTAGGAAGTTGAAAAGTTTTAAGTTGTGTGAGGACATATGAAAAGGCATTGGGGGTAGACGATGAGTTACCTATCATTCTATAAATTTTAAAGCCATTCCCATTTCAAAGGGTTGGTGATTGATTTTGTAAACTCAAGATTGCATTGAGAGAAAAAAGGAGATAACCAAATTCTTCCATTCCCCTCATTCTCAAATTTTCTCCATTTCCCCACTATGTACAAATTTGGTTTGAGCAATCAATATAAGAAGAATGAGTTTCTAGCTTTCTTTGACTAAGGGATTTCATGATACTTTGTGCTCATCAAATTCTATTTGGTCTTATTGCTACTTACAAAGTTGTTTCCTCTTAATTTAGTGCATGTGATGAAGTTTCTAACTAGTGTGTGTAGGAATATGATTTTCTACCTGCAACATTAGTTCCCCTACCTCATATTCTCACTCCCTTTCCCACTTCCAGACAAATTCCTCTCTAGAAAGCAATTGCTAGCTTTTCCGCAGGGTCAGTGGAGTTCCCCTGTTGGATCCTTGACCGCAAGGCCACTAGGAAAAATCCACCTTTTTCACTCGTGCATGCATATACGGTAGCTGCACCGGTTAAGTAGAGGGACTTAGACTCCTAGAGCATTGGCAAGAAGTCCATCAATTTTCCCGACAAATTTTCTCACCAACACTTGGGTATATGAAAATAATTTATTTTTAATAGATTTCATTTTAATTAATGATCTTATAATATCTTTTTGACTTGTGAATGTGAACTGAAAATGTACCCTTATTAACATAAAATTGGTTTTGGGTATTGTGGATTTTTATCATGGTTATGGTTGATGCTTGGTGTATGGTGCTCGATGATTTTGCTGAATTTGAATATCCTATTGATCTTATGGGTGGTGAACCATTATTTGAAGTAACCACTAATTGAAATATTTATTTTGGGGTGTATTTTACTCCTTGAGGTTAGTTTGTGGGTGATACCCCCTTAGGTTCAATTCAATAACGTTAAAATCATTAGGCATGAAGGGTCGTAAGGATGATTCGACCCTTGTGTATTTTATGAAAACCTTGAATCATATTTGTTTATATCTAAATTATATTCAACTTGATCGAGTCTTGTGGGATGATTAATTTTAATAAGGTCGACACAGGAAAGATTATCTTACAGATAGTAAGATCTCGGTTTAGAGGGATGAAGTGGGGTCTTTGTTAAATCTGGGTTGCATTCCAATATTCCTAAAAATGGATCAATACCAGAGACTACTAGTGATATTTTCAGAGTCGATGGTTGGGAGTTGTCTCGACAAGTTTAGCTCCTATATATTATTCATTAGTGGGTTGTTTGGTAATAAAACCATATGAAATTTGATAGAATTTTTAATAGGATAGTTATCATTTCCATTTGATTTTATATAATGACAAGAGAATATATACACTCAAGCTACGTATTCGGATAGAAATGTTGTAATGTTTGCTGCTATGTATGTTATATGGTATGTGATATTTGGAAAATAGGATTCGTGGCAATAGCCTTTGTCTATGAGAAATTACTTTTTACTTCTTCAAGGATTTGAAATTATGAGAGATAGGTTATTGTATGTTATTTTTTATATGAAATATGGATCGACATATTTTGTTTTAATAAGCTATCTTTCTCTTGAATTCCTATGGAAGTTTTAAATGATTTTTATTTATAAAAAAATTATGTATTAGTTACCTTGCAGAAATGATTGAAAAAAGAGAAAGTATGTTTAGATTTGTAAAAGTTAGACATTTTACCATAATTGGAGTAAATAAAATGGCATTTAAATACAATATGTGGTTTAAGTATTTTATTAATATTTGGGTATTCCATTAGAGTTGAATGTTTCACTTTGAAAAGGGTTAATGGATTAAATCATGTTGAATAGTTTAATCTTTTCTTAATGAAACAAATAGAAAGTGAACAATGTAAACCATGTCGGTTCTTGCGAACCCACCATGTTGAAATTATCATTTTCAGGTTTGTAGGTTTATAAAGTATTTCGAATTGGATTAAATATTAGTTTCCGATGCATTTATTATTATTGTACTATTTCATGAAATAGTAAATAATGTAATTATACTTGTTAGAAGGTGAAAAGTGTTTTCTTTGCAAGAGAATAAGGCAACATAAGGCGTGTTGTATTTATTATTTTTTTTGTATCTTTATGTACATTTAATTGGGGTTTAATCTCCATATTATTAATATATGTCATTGTTTTACAACATACCATGATTTTCCAAAGTGTTATAATGCCAAATTTTTGACAAATTATTGATGTATTATTAAAAATACGAATTGATGATTATTTATGATTGGTTATGTAAGTACGAAAACACTACAACACTACAACACTACACTAACACTACCACACTACAACACTACTATTGTACCATTGCAACAATTTATTATGTCATCAAATTTAATTAAGAATTAAAATATGTTTCATAAGTGAACAATGATTAATGATTAATCGTAAAAAGTATTAACAACTCAATGTTATGACAACATGAAGAGATAGTCATAACAATGATATCTCACTTTGCTATTTTAAGATCATTATTAAATGACACATAATAAAATAAGTGTACTTTCCATATCATGAATATAACTATGAAATATTTGAGGCTGAAAATATGTGTCACAAAGATATGTGATAGTATCCCGACCAAGCCAACTTGAAATTTCTATGGGAAAGGTGATGAGGTATGATGATGTAAGTCATCATGTATCTGTAACCTTTCCCATACGTATTCCAAGATGGTTCATCGATGTACTATCGTAGGGATTTAAGGGTCTTAATGGCTGTAAATTATAAAAGGGAAATTAAATTGTTCCTAAAATCGGTGAAATCTTATAGAAGTATACTTAAGGGAACAAATATAAATGGGGTACTTAGGTATGATAGATAATATAAGACTTATCTATCAATATAGATAACTCGGGATGCTATAACCAATTTGTATGGTATAAACGAGGATCTTTGTCTTTCAACCGCAATGACATGTAATCACATAGATAAGTATCATCATCGTAAGATCAAATCACAACGGTATGGAATGAATTACAAAGGTATTTTGAGAGAACATGAAAAGGGTAAAAATGTACATATATTTCCTAAGTAAACTAAAATGGTTAATTATAAAATTAATAATAAGTTAAGAACAAAAGGAATATCAATATTGTGAATGAGACAATTGTGCGGTGAATGGAGGGACAAGTTTCATGTAGCTAGTGTGTAGTCATGAAACCATGATAGCTTGTGTGATGAGATAAACTATGGCAATATTATTGCAAATGAATGATAGCATTGTTCGATCAACATTTATTATTTTAAACTATGTTGTGCCCTACTGAGGTGAACACTAAGAAGATACACATAGTTCTCTATACCTTTAAAAGGTTTAACCAAATGATATATTGGGTATATTGGCTCGTAATGAGTGTTTGAAAGGGGATCGAGTAGGATCTAAACCCTTACAATTGCACATGGTTATCATAGCTTGTTTGGTTGGATTATAAACATTATTTAATGTTGTGAGCTATTAATCATTGAAGGCATCAAGATAATTAAATAATGCTGGAATAATTCAATGGTTGTTGTAAATGATGTTACTCATTTCAGCATAAGATAACGGATTTATAAACTCTTGTATGCTGGAATTTAATTGTTGCATGTTAAATTCATTGAAGGCATTAACTATAATTAATGAGTTGATAAAAATTTTCCTTAGTTTGATGAGTCATAATTTGAGGTGCTACATACACGTCTAACAAAGGTTTCGGATAGGAACAAAGTAAGCTTGGAGATAGGAAGATTACTAGGTACTATTTGATTTGAACGCACCATGGACCAAAGCTGTAGATCATTGGTGTGAAGGTGGGATTTGCAATTATACCTTGAAGTACATGATTTCGACATAATCGTGCCCCGAGAGGAAGCAAAGTTCTAGTTTTTACTTAAGGCAAGATAATCATATTTGCGTGAAATACCTTTAGCTATCAAGATCTTGATGGTTGAAATGGGAATGAAGAACCTACTAATGGAGAGATAAAAACTCACCATGTGCATGAGTAGGAAGAAGGTTTGGGAAGGATGGCGGTGACCCTAGAAAAAGAAAGGGAAAGAGGGAAAATGACTCAAGTATAATGATGCGTGATAGAGGGCGATTGAGGAGGTGTTGAGATCAAGAAAAATGATGATTGGAAGAAGTGATGAGAACTCCATGGAAGGTGAGGGATAATAATATCATGTCCTCTCAACAATGGGGAAGAAAAATAGAGACCCCTTTGACATCTGATGAGAGTGAGTCTGAGGAGAATAAGAACTGTGGGTGCACATTTGACCCGGGGTAGCCACCTAGCCCTTGCGTAAGGTGTTCAAAATCTAGAGGTTGTTGTAGAAGAGCATCACAATGAAGGAAAATAAGAATGATCTCTACGTTGGGTAGGAGATAAAGGTAGGCATATTTTAGTATCATCTTAGGAGGTAAAATAGATTAAGGACGTGCACATGACAAAATAATAGGTGCCCATGATTGAACAAAGTATTTTTGGATAAGATTTTATAAAAATGTCATCATGACAGAGCATTAAGGAGCAACCCATTAGAATTAATCCCATAAGTACAACTATAACACAAAAATTGGTGTCTAGTTTAGCATAACCACATGGATGCAAGGAAGTTCATCTACATGGCCATAGATCATGACGAGAGGTGAGGAGGTACAAGTCACCACCACATGGAGGAAATCCTAGTGGAGGTTTAGGTTTAGGATTTGGCCCCATTCTAGGAAAGGGGCCACAAACCCATGATAACAACCTTAGAAACCATAATAGTAGACACCTAAGATCTTCTTTGAGATATCTCTTTACTTTCTAGAGTATAAAGGTGTGGAAGGCAGAGTTGAACATGTGCACAAGTGTGAGTTATTATGGAAATCCAAGGGAATAATAACTCCTAATAGAAAGGAAAGTCAATTTACCACCACACTTCAAGGGTGTACACATAAATAGTATAGGAAATATTATCCACACCAAATTGCAGTGGATTATGATGAATTATACAATTCCTTTTTAGCTGAGTTTCATATCCTTGGGTTCAAAAACAGCGAGCATTAGTGTCTTTGAAGGACATTAAACGTGGGCTTGTCTAAAAGTGTAAGGGAGTATGACACATGTTTTAAGAATTTTTGTCCAAGCTATCCTATGATATTCAATAGAGACAACATGCAAAGTGGTTTTTTGGAGGCTTGTTGACTCATTGTTGAAGGGTTTTACCATATAAAAATTTACCGATCCATGTGAGGCCTTGGAAGCACTTTGCACACCGAAGCACTTGGGAGTGTAGATACATGGGTAAGCCCTTTTCTTTAGGCACATATAATAATTATGGCTACACAGTTGAAGAATTTTATGCCAATTCAGTGCATGAGATGCAAAGTGGGCTATGGTGTACTGATTGCAAAGTGGAAGGACATATGAAGGATAATGTTGTCTAAAATAAATCTCTTAGTTATTTTGACAACATACATCCCCATTATGGCTCTCAAGTCCTATATTTTCAGTTGCGTACACTTTGGTTGTCCCTCTTGCACTATTTCCTTGGTTAAAATTTCCTCGTGTGACCTCGTGTGAATTTCTCTTCATGCATGCCTTCCACTTCCTTCCACATTCATATATCTCTTTCATTTCCCTTGTGCACACTCCTTGTGCATCCGAATTCTTCCTAATAGTTCATGCACCCTTCACATGCACCTTATAATTTCTTCCCAAAATTAGTTGAGTCCCGACATCTTTGTGTGCCCCTTTCCCCACATTGCGCATCACCTTACGGATGTTCGTGCCTTGTCTACATTCTTATCTCCTATAAGTATGTTATTATTCCTCCCATGAGCTTTGCTTTTATGCCTATGTATTTTGATTTTTCATTCCACACCTCTTTCTTTTACATGTACCTATGCCTTCTTTTGTGCGATTCTTTGTGCCATGTGACAACCTATAAAAATGAGTGTGTCACACACAACCTATCAAAGTGCACCAATAGGGTGTCAAATTATTATGAAGGAACAATATATAACACATGGTAGAAACAACAAAAAAAATGTATAGTTTCCCAATCTTCTAGCCAATCATCATGTGCCACATGTCATTGTGTGTTTAGATTCTACTCTATCCTTCATATTGTCATAAATTTTGCTATAGGGCTCACGATATCCATGTACTAAGGCTTGTTTGAAATATGCTGATGTGGGATACATTACAAATCATTCAAGTTTAAATTTTTGTGAGATTAGGTAGGTGAGAAATAAGGAAATGAACTTCCATCCATTAATGTAGGATTTGTTCGACCCAACCACTAGAAGTCATTGAAATATTGCATCCTTCCTTCTCCTACATGCCAATCAGACACGGGAAGCACATTTGATAGATTTATAGGAGGATTTACAGGTATTCATTGATGATTTTGGTGGTTGAAGATTCAAATCTGATTTTCCCTCCTTTCTCCTCCTCTTCTCTCCTTCATTCTTCTATAAATGTAAGAGCATTTCTCATTGTAAAGGGTTGGACACATTGGATCCTCTAGTATTGCTAAGGGTTCTAGTTATTTTGAATTTTGAGTTGCAAGCCTTTGGATCTAGTATTTGCATGTGGATATCAGCCTCATACGCCATTATAATAGATTGTGCATTCTGAAAGTAATAGAAGCATTGTTTTGTGGCTATCTTTTGCCTTAACTTATTTTATTCTTCCTTCTTTCCTTTCCTTTATGTTGTGTGCTTTTTGTGCTTTCTCATGTCCCTTGCATCTCCTTTTCTAATTGTGCCTCATGAAAATGATTGTGTGACTATGTTCTGGTTTGTGATATGTGTGTCTAACCTTCCTCTACACATTTTCATTCATTTTCACTCAAAATAGGTCATGTTCACCCACTTTATTTCAGGTGCTATCACCTCCTTAGATTAGTTTTCCATTTTCACATATCCTTCTATCCACTGGTCCTTGGCATGTTTAGCTTAGGATTTCCATTTTAGCATTAGGAGTAGTAGTAGTAGTAGAAGTAGGTAGAGGAACTGCCTTCTCCGGAGGTTTGTCTCAAGCGCACAAGGTCCCACAACTTGGAGACAATCCCATTATTGCCTCAATGACCCAGTTTAACCTAATCTGGGATGGGTACAAGTTTGAGCTCCAATAGTTTTTGCACACTCAATGGGACAAGAATTGAAAGCTTAAATTTCATCATTATTAAGTTCTAGTGTGTGACTTAGTGATTTCTAGCCTTTAGAGGCTCATTTTAACACATATGGTGACTCCCAACACTCAGATATACTATTTTTAGAAGTCGTGAGCCTTTTATGAGAAGAGTGCATACCAAAATAGAGCGCAACAATTTGAAGAATCCTTTGAATACCTCTAGCTATCTTTGAGAAGAACACATAGAATAAAATGCACATGTACATCTCCATCTCTAGTGCGTCGTGCAATTTCACTCCACCTCTTGGAAAACCTCCTGTGCGGCCTATCATATGTAGTCCTCCACCTCAGAGAAACTTTTCCATCTTTATTAGCGGGGTCCCACTTCTTCTCAATGCGTAACATGATATGCCAACAACTACACTCAAAGTATTCCATACTTCATTGGTGAGAATCAAGTCACCCCTGTTGAGCACATCCAGGATGTAGCCAATGTGTGCTCTATCTATTTGGTCACACATGATGATGTAGTAGTTAGGATGCTTGTGGCTTCGCTCAAGGAAAAGCACTCCAATGGTACAAAATTCTAAGACCCACATCCATTACTAGCTAGGATGAGATTAGAATGGATCTTTTTAACTATTTTGAAGATAATTCAGATCACCTTCCTTGGTGGAGAAACTAACGACAAAAAAAAAGAGAGCCCAATGAGTAGATGAATGATTTTAATATTAGGTTTCAAAATACTTGGGACATAATCCCTCAAGTGGTAAGGCCTACAACCCAACATGCTTTCTTGTATTATCTAAGGGATTTGAATAGTGACATATCAGTCATGATTCAGTCCATGGGGTAGAACCTTACATGCTGCTTATAATATTGCAATAAGGGTAGAAAATAGTCTCATTCAAGTAGGAAAATTAGCTCCTAAATTGCTTGTGCCCTTATTCCCAGAAATTCCTCACGTGCCCAACCTTATGTATCCCTTATTCCCTTAGCAAAGTGCTCAACCCACTACATCCACATCCTATTCTCCCACATGGAAAAAGGAATGATGAAGAAATGAAGGCCCTGATTAGAACTTATCCAATAAATTCATATCTTTAGAGAAGCAACAGTGCAAGCCTTTAGAAATAATTCTAATCAAGGATATAACCAAAGCCATCAGCCCTTTAGAAATCAATATGTAAATCAAATATATGGGCATAACCAAAAAAATGATAGATGACATGTTAATGTGCACCTTCCATTGCAAGTAGTTCCTCATGCACAGCCTCTTCCAAAGATGCCCAACGCAAGCCAAGTACTAGTTCTAGTGCAAAAAATATGGATCAAGATGAATGGTTATTTCCTTATAATATGCCTCACAGTAAATATCATTACACCCATGTAGTGTGCACACAAGATTACATGATTCAAGATGCTTCTAAACCTTGAAGCTTCTACTAACATGCAAAATCCCAAAAATCAAGAAATGATAGAAGATACTCCCGAGAGCAATCTTATGTGATTTTGTGCTGAAGAATTATGTGTAATCAATCAAGCTACATATGACACAAATAGAACATGTTCCTAGGTTACTGATAACACAAGATATAAAAGGAAAAAAGCTTGATTCGGCACACAACCTTTAGCTCTCCTATCACACAGGATGATCCTCAAAAGTAAAGAGATGTAGTTCATAAACCCAACAAAAATGGCACACGTTTTATGCATGAGAGATTATGTGTAATGCTCCAACAAAGTAAGTGTACACACCTCCTCCTTTAGGTCAATCCTCTATGCCAGGCTAAGGCCCTTATGTATGTACTTGAACAATCAAGAAAAGATGTTGTTGTGCCTCAAATGCATAAGTCAATGGGCCTTCCATTCAAAATTGTGGACCAGATGAAGAAGAAAATGTAAATTTCATAATGTGGGATGCCTGGCCATTCCATCTCAGGCACCTATTACATGAAGCTCTAACATAACTCCACGTGCTGATCTAAACTACTCAAAAAATTCATGCTACTATCAATATATATCAAGTAGAGGAGAAGAAATTAAGTAAGGTTGTCAAAACCCCACCCTTCTATATGTCCTTGATCATAGGTAAACACCTTGTGTATAATTTTATGATTTATTCAGGGGCCAATACTTCTGTTATGCCAAATAAAATTACATGTCATGGCTTAAGTACACCCTATGTCCAAAAGAAATCTTAAAAATTAATGGCTCAACTTATCACAACTCTAGGAGTCATTAGGATCTTGAGTTAACCCTCCATGCATGTCCAAGCCTCACAATAACTCAAGATGTTTCAATCATTGACCTACCTCCCTTGTTTTCCTTGTGTCTATCAAGAGATTTTACTACTAAAGTGGGTGGTTACTTGTCTTCTAATTGGTCCCATATGTTACTAAAACAAGGTATGGTACCTGATTTACCATACAAGTTGAGCCAATATTTTCCTATCATGTTGATTCATATGACCCATCCCCTCTCCAAGCCAATTGCCTAATCCAAGAAGGCAAGTTTTAGTTTCTGAAGAACAACTTATTCCTCCTCCTCTACCTGATTTATTTATAAATAAATGAGAAGAGAGGAATCAAAAATTTGATCCATATGCTTGAAGAGATTGAAGCCTTTGAAATTGGACTTGGAACTTATTGCATCCTTGAAGAAGAAGTTGTGATGCGGTGCGTGCTTAAATAAATAAAGAAAGTTGCTAGTATGTGGAAGTTATAATTTGATGGATCCAAGAGAAGGAATGTCACCGGTGTAAGTGTTGTTCTTATTTCTCCCAAGGATGAGAATTTATTCTTCGACACACAAGTTGTAATTTACATGCTCCAATAATGTAGCAGAATATGAAGCATTGGTGCATGGCCTTCTCATTGCTGAAAAAAGACAAATATTAAGGCACTGCATTTTTTTGGGGATATAAAATTAATCATCTACTAGGTCACAAACAAGTTCACAACAAACATTAAGATTAAATTAAGCTTATAAGCATAGATTTTGGGACCTCCTTGAGAGATTTGATGCTCTGAATCTGTAGGTGGTGCCAAGAAGATGAACAAAGAAGAAGCAGATGTCGGATGCCCGCACTTGGTTTGAAATTTTCACCTGCTAATGACTTTGTTAAAGGAAATGCACAACATGTCAAAATGGTGATCATGCCATCTATTCTAGATAATAATACCAACTGCAAAGTGTTTGAAAATGATGTGTAAATTGTCTAGTTCATTCAAAATGAAGTTGAGTTCTCTTCAAGCATGCAAGTTGACTTGCATGATAACTATGGTGACCAAGTGATTCAACTCAAGAAAAATAAGTTTCCTAAAGGGTTTTTCACCTTAGAGAAAATGTTTAGCCATGATGATGAGTTTAAGGGTGAAAAAAACTATATGCGTGTAGTGTAAGAATATTTTACTCCCAGTCACTATTACGTGTGGTAAGGAGTTGTTTCTTAGTAAATATTATGTGCATGATGAAAAGTAGGCCTTCATCTCTCTCTGTTAGAAATATAGTGATATCTTCTCATGGGAGTATGAAGACCTCAAAGGATTTGATCCAAGTGTTTCTCAACACTCCATTGACCTTGATCCTAGTATCAAGCCCATTAGACAAAAGTAAAGACCAATTAATCCAAGGATAGAGCCCCTCATGAGGAAAGAATTGTCTAAACTCATCGAGGTGAATATAATATTCCCTATCAAGTACTCTACTTGGGTCGTGAATCTTGTTCCAATGCCCAAGAATGGTGAAATCAGACTCTATGTTGATTTCATAAATTTGAATAAGGAATCCTTGAAGGATCACTATCATTTGCCTTCTATGGAGCATATTTTACAGAATGTAGCTTGCGCACAAACTTTTTCCATGTTGGATGGGTATTATATCTTCAATAACATCATGGTTAAGAGAGAGGATCAATTCAAAATAACGTTTACAACCAAATGGGGAGGAATGCATATCATAAGAAGATTCCCTTTGGTCTTTCTAATGTAGGAAAAACATTCCAGTGGGCCATGAAAATCACCTTCAAAGGATATATCAATGAGTTCATCCTAGTCTACTTGGATGACATAACTATCTTCTCAAAGCATAGCACAAATCACATGCCACACCTACAAAAGTCTTTGAGAGATGCAGAGAATTTGGGGTATCTCTTAACCCCAAGAAGTGTAATTTTTTGTGGCACAAGGAAATATTTTGGGTGACGTGGTCTCAAAGGATGGTATTTCCATTGATCTTGAGTGCATTTCAACCATCCTTGCTCTTTCCCTACCCACATAAAAAGCCTTGCATCCTTTCCTAGGAAAATAAATTTTGTAGGAGGCTTATTCCTAAATTTTCAGGGAATGATAAGGCCCATCACCCTAATGCTCAAGAAATATGTATCCTTCAAATGGACAACAAAAGGAAAATAGATCTTCAACAAAATCAAGTAAGAAATTACTTGCATGCTAACACTCATCAATCCAGATTATTCTAAGGATTTTATCCTTTATGCTTACAAAGATGATGTGAGTGTTGATGTGATCTTGACACAAGAAAAAACAAGGATTAGACTAGCCATGGATTTTTCATCAAAAACTAAAAGGATTATGAGTTGAAATACAATCACATAGTGAAACATATCTACACCATCATGTACATTCTAAAAAATTTCAAAATTATGCTCACCACAAATCATATCAAGGTGTTAGTTTTACACTCAGGTGTGAGAGACTTCATCATGGAGAAAAAATCAGCAAGAAAAGAGCAATATGGGTGACAAAAATCATGGAGTATGATGTGACTATAAAATCCACAAAGTTGGTTAGAGGCAAGCATTCTATAAGCAACTTCTTGAAGATGATGACAATCTAAACTCGAGACTTCACTATTTATTAATGAAGAGCTCCCATGCACTGAAACTGAACAAAGTGAATATTCTAGCGTATACACCTAGATGAATAACATGATCACATTCTTCTAGTGCTTACCCTTCTAGTTTGAACAAATAAAAGAGGTGACATCTGAGGCTATAGTCTATTCCATATGTGATGGTTGATGGAGCTCTCTTTAAAAGAAATATTGATGGTGTGTTGCTGAGATGTATTGATGACACGGAAGTTGAAAAAGTGTTAGCATAATTTAACGATGGATTATCTTGAGGAAACTTCTCTGCTAAGGTGATATTAATGAAGATCATCAAGGAAGGATACTTTTGGCCTACCCTATTCGCAGATGCGCATAGGTGGGTTATGAAATGCAAATAATGTGCTTTATTTACAGGAAAGAAAAAATTGGTAGTGCTTCCCCTTCGACCAATCCAAATAGATAAAATTTTTATGAAATGGGGTCTTGACTTCATAGGCATGATCAATCCTCCTTTGTGCACTAGGTACAAGTGGGTGTTGACGGCTATGGACTATTTCACTAGATGGACAAAATATTTTGCGATCAAGGAATCAACTGAGTCAGTCATCCTTGAATTTCTTGAGGTCATTGTAATAAGGTTTGCTGTTCCTCAAACCATTATATTTGATAATGCAAAGGCATTCCTTGGTATTAAAATTTATGATTGGGAATTGAGCCTTGGAATCTACTTAAAGACTTATTTAAACTATTATCCCTAGGGTAATGACGTAATAGAGTTTACGAATAAGAACCTGATCAAAATCATGAAGCTGAAAATGAATATTAACTAGATACAGTGGCACACAAAGGTATCACATGTGCTCTAGGTAGATAGAATCACGTTGAATAAGGTAATAGGCACTTCACCTTACAAAATTGTTTATGGAAAGGAAGCCAAACTTCCTTTGTCTCTTGAGTTGCCTTCATTAGAGCTTTCCCAACAACTAGAGTTTGAAGGCGTGGATCGAGAGAAAATCAAAATGACAGAGCTGGTCGAACTTGAAGAATTGAGAAAATCTACCATGATCAAGCTAGAAAAGCATCAATAATCAACAAATAAGTGGTTTCACAGAAAGGATAGGCCTCGAAATTTCAATGTTATTGACTTAGTTTTAAAATGGGATGCTGAAAAAGCCAAACTAGGGTGCCATTCAAAGTTTGATGCATTTTTGGATTGGCCCATACATCATCGGTTTGTGTAAGGAGGTTGACTCTTTCAAGTTATCTCATCTTAATGGAGGCACACTATCAATCTCACTCAATGGAATTTATCCAAAAACCTTTTACTAAGTCTTATGCATTATTTTATACATTAGAGTAGTTTTAATTCCTCTAAGTACACTTACATGCACAAATTGTTTTGCCTATACATAGTTCTTTCTTCTCATGTGCACCTCTTTTGCTTCCAAAATGCTAGTAATATTCTAGCGAGTTTCAAACAATTTTGTAGGATTCAGGAATAGAGTTCGAAAAATGTTTCAAATGACTTGAGGGATAGTTCTTCAAGTGATCAATCAAAATTTCATATTTTTAGGCTGATTACACACCCAATGGATTCTCTAGATACTGATCTCTTTCATCTAGCAGGAATATGGCCCCAAAGTCACCAAAACTATTGTCTAAAATAAATCCCTTGTTATTTTGACAACTTACGTCCCCATTTTCACTTTGAAGTCCTATATTATAGGTTGCACACACTTTTTGGTTATCCCCTTGGCATTATTTCCTTGGTTGCAATTTCCTCACGCACTTTTCTCTTCATGCATGCATTCATTCCAATTCCTTCCCTATTCATCTATCTCTTTCATTTACCTTGTGCGAGAATCCTTGTGCATCTGCCTTCTTCCCAATAGTTCATGCACCCTTCACGCATATCTTAGACTTGCTTCCAAAAATTAGTTGAGTCCTTGACATCCTTGCGTGACCCTTTCCCCACTACCACACATTACCTTCTGGATGCTTGTGCCTTGTATACATACTTATCTCCTATAAGTATGTTTCTATTCCTCCTACACGCATTACTTTTGCACATATGTCTTTTGATTTTTCTTTTGTGCCTCTTTATTTTGTATACATCCGTGCCTTCTTTTTCACAAATTACTGTGCCATGTGGCAACCTATTAGAATGTGTGTGTCACATGCAACCTATCAAAGTGAATCAACATGGAACCAAATTCTTATGAAAAACTAGTGCTTGACACGTGGCAAAAAATGATAAAATAAATGTACAATTGGCCAATATTCCAGCCAATCAACATACACCACATGTCATTGTGTGTTTAGATTCTATTGTAGCATTTAGATCATTATCAATTTTTCTATAGGGATTTGACACCCACACACCTAGGCTTGTTTGAAATCTTCTGATGTGGGCTACACTCCAGATCACTCAAGTTCAAATTTTGGCGGGATTAGGGAGGTGAGAAATTGGGAAACAAACTTCCAACCATTAATATGGGATCTGATTGACCCAACCACCAAATTTCATTGAAATATCACCTCCTTCCTTCTCCTAAATGCCAAGTAAACATGGGGAAACACAACTGATATATTTATAGGTGGATTTGCAAGAATTCATTGATGATTGTTGGTGGTTGGAGTTTTAAATCCGATATTCCCTCATTTCTCCTCCTCTTATCTCCTTCATTCTTCTATAAATGTAAGAGAATTGCTCATTGTAAAGGGTTGGACACATTAGATCCTCTAGTATTGCTAAGGGTTTCTAGTTCTTTTAAATTTTGAGTTATAGGCCTTTGGTTTTGGTATTTGCATGTGGATATGGTCCTCATACGTCATTGTAATAGATTGTGCATTCCTTGAAGTAATAAAATAATTGTTTTGTGGCTCTTTTTTTGGATTAACCTATTTTATTCTTCCTTCTTTCCTTTCCTTTATGTTGTGTGATTGTTTTTATTTCTCACTTACTTTGCATATACTTTTCTGATTGTGCCTCATGAAAGCGATTGTGTTCTAGTTTGTGTTACACATGTATAACCTTCCTCTCCACATTTTCCTTCATTTTCTCTCAAAACAGATCATGTTCACCCCTCTTTCTTTCTAGTGATATCACCTCATGTAGAATTGTTTTCCATTTTCACATATCCTTCTATCCCTAGTCCCTTAGCATGTTTAGCTTAGGATTTCCATTGTAGCATTAGGAGTAGTAGTAGCACTAGAAGTAGGTAGAGGAGCCGACCTTCTCCGGAGGTCTGTCTTAAGCATCCAAGGTCCCAAAAATTGGAGACAATCCCATTGTTGTCTCAACAACCTAGTTCAACATGATCTGATATGAGTGCAAGTTTTAACTACAATAGACATTTGTACACACGGGAATGCACGTGCATTATTAATATCTTGTGATATTTTCCACAAGAATCATCATGTCGGAATTATCCACTCTTGCAACACGTGGCAAAGAAGAATATCTCTATGTATTACAATATTTGTGATACAAATACCCATGATACATTGAATTACAATTGATTGATCATATTCATGAGGCATGCAAGACTGGATTGAGGAGAGCATAACCGTGGCTAGTAATTCTCAAGCGTAAGAAGGACAAACCAATGAAGGTTGCAAGAATGAACATGGTAGATTTTGAGTTGGATATCGATCGAGGCCATGGTGGTAGTAGAGGAAGGTTTACACACGAGACATGCTATACTAATGGATCACCAAATCATTACCAATGTGAATGCCAAAAAAACCAAGTTTACGTATAGTATGACGAGGGTGCACATGGTTCGAGATTTTCCAGGACCTCTATGCCAATCTGTGTAAGAACAAAAAGATAGAAAAAGGCATGGGGATGATTAAGGTGGATCACATGAATCATGAAAAATGGGAACCTAATAATATGGTTGATCCGTAGCTTTAACTTGTGTTAGTCGCTACACATGTATAAGTAGTGCACGCATGTGAGCATATTAAAGAAAAACCCCTTATTAGGAAGGAGGAGGTTATACATGTTAAGTATCATTAAAGTAAAACCCCTTATCAGGAAAGAGGAGGTTATACATGTTAAGTATCTAGATGTGGCTCATCGAAGGAGGTTTATTAGGAGACCATGGGGGTTGGCCGTGAATTACAAGGAAAGATCCGAGTTCTTGAAGGAGAAGGCGTGAGAGAGAATGCCCAAAGAGAACTGAACTTCCTCAAAAATATGTAGATGATTTGAAATAAGTATGAAGAATGGTGTGACATGAGAACATCATCCCCTTCCTAGGATAATGGTTGCGAAAAAATGTACCATGCGCGGGGGTTGAGCAAGAGTGCTTGATCCTTCATGTAAATCTACCACTATAAGACCATGAATTTGACAAGGAGATCACATTGGATGCAGTAATAGATGGTTGGTTTGTGAGTAACATTCTTATCGACACAGGTGCATAGGTCAATGTCCTCACATTAGATGCTTGGAATCAAATGGGAATGCCACAATTATAGCCATCTTCCAATGTGATGTATATGACAAATAAAACAAGGGCCATGCCCATTAGGGTGTGGAAGGATGTTTCAATCACTATTCAAGGAGCTAAATGTACAGTTGATTTTAAAATGTTGGAACTTGCTTTGAGGAAGTTAATTTCCTGCATTGTTTGGACATCCTTGGTGCTATGCTAATAATATAGATATGTGCTTCAATAAAATATACATTAGTTTTGAGAACAAGGAAGAGTGTGTTGTCATACCCTTGGATGATGTTAATGTTGCGCATTATATTGAGCCTATTAAAGAGGAGGAAATTAACATAATATATGCACATACAGTGCACAATCCAAAAAAATGTAGAACCATAAAAATAAGACGTACTTCATTTGGAAGACACACAATATATTAGTGATACTACTAGTGTTACTTGTGGCAATTGGCTCATGGAAATTATGAGATGGTAGGTCATGAAGTCAATGGAAGAGTTATTAGGATGATTATGCCACACAAGATTAGCTATTTGGGCAAGACTTAGTTACAAAGATATACTTTAGAAGAGAAAATTGACTCTTTCTTGCACACGATGGAAATCTAGTGGAAAAATGAGGGAGATAGATAGAACATGATGATTTACAATTGCACAAGATAATAACACACTAGTGGGAGACACACATGTATAATCTATTAAGGCGGTGTGAGGTAAGGGTAGCATTTTTAACAAGGTTTAATTGGAGAAATTTTCTCTATCTTGTACACAATTATGATGGGAAGAATCTTAATTTAGTCCACATATAACTATGAGAGACAATGGGTATAAGGAAAATAAGCTATACCACCACCCCTTTGGTTACATAAGTTTTACTCTACTCTACGAGGATGCGCATGTGCTTTCTATGTGCATGTTGAGTTAAGGAAAGAAAGTGCAAGTTGGAGCGACATGACGGAAGGTATTGCTCATACTTTTGACTATTTTTCCACTAAACCACGAGTAAACAAGGCCTTGAAGATGACAAAGTGCATCACATTGGGATATAACATAAAGGGAGGGTAAATTATGAATCATCTCATTAGGAGAGCTTGAGGTGAGGCATGTGAGAATATGTTGGAAATAGAAGAAACATTGCTATGGAACATATGGAAAGAGAAGGAAAAAGGGAATATGGTGTACCTCATTAATGATGAGGAAGTTAAATATTTGGACATAAAGTACACGAGAGGGTGTGCACGAGGTATTGGAATCTATAGATGAGAAGGAACATAAATACCATGTACCCTTAAAGACCATGAAGGTGAATATTGGGATTGACGATGTACCTAAAGAGGAAATAATTAGTGATTATCGGTTGAAACTGGAGTTCACGAAGATCATTAAGTTGTTGCATGAATTATAATATTTATTTCTAATGGGTTGTCATGTGTTTAAGGGAATGCATCCCTAGTTAGGAGAGATGAATATTAAGCTGAAAGAAGACACACATCCGGTTTAGAAGAGGCCTTATAGAATGAACCTGAACCTAAGAGAGAAGGTAAAAAGGATATTGACAAGATGCTTAAGTTAGATATCATAAATACCATTAAAGAATATGAATAGATTAGCTCCATAGTGATCAGCATAAACAAGGATGTATAGATCATGATCTATGTTGACTACATGGTACTCAATGCTTCATGTGTCATAGATCCTTTTCCTACACCATTTACTGAGGAGATCTTGGAAGGTGTAGTAGGGTGTGAAATATATTCATTCATAGATGGATTCTCAAGATACCATCAAGTACACATTGCACATGAAGACCAAGAGAAGACCACCTTTGTAATTGAATGGGTAAGTTTTGCATACATTGTGATGCCCTTTGGGTTGAAGAATTCACCAACAGTTTTCTCATGCATCGTTGTTCAAGAATTCCAAGAATTCATTTAGAAGTTTTTGTAGGTCTATCTAGACAATTGGACCATCTATGGGCTAATAAAAGATCAACTTTGTGATAACTTTGTGATTGATGTTTGAAAGGTACATGTGGCTTGACATCTCCCTCAACATCAAGAAGTGTATTTTTCCCACCCCCTTTGGAACATTTCTTGGGCACATTATTTACAAGGACTGATTGTTGGTAGACCCATATAATATTGCACTCATATTGGGGCTGGAAGAACCAACTAATCATAGTGAAGTATGTGGATTCTTGGGGCACATTGGTTACTATATAAAATTCAATAAGGGTTAAGAAAATATTTCGTGCCCTTGGAAGAGTTACAAGGCCAAAGGAAAATTCTACGAGGGGATATACATCAACAAGATTTTGAAACCTTGAAGGAATACTGACTACTATGCCCATTGTAAGCCTTCTTTCTCAGAACCACCCTTTCTATGTACACATGGATACATATGGTATGGAAATTGGAGTACTCTTGGCACATTCATGTAAAGAAAATGTTTACCACCCTATTTTTTTTGCAAGTAGGAAACTAACACAGATAGAGAAGAACTATATAATGATAAAGTGTAATGCATTATCCATGATCTAAGCACTCCATAAGTTCAGACAATACTTATTGGCCACACTATTTATATTTTATACAAATCATATGGCATTGAAGTACTTAGTCAATAAAATGGTCTTGCAGGGGCACATCTACTAATGGATACTTATTTTTCAAGAGTTTGATTTTATAGTCATAGTGAAGAGAAGAAGAAAATTGGGACTTGATCACTTGTTATGGATCAACTCGGGGAGGATGTGCGAGAACATTGAGGATACATTTCCAATGCATAGTTGTTTAGATTGAACCATGCACCAGCTGATTTGGAATACATAACAATATTTCTATGCACTAGATTAACACTTGATGGTATGTAGACACTTTGGAAAAGAAGTAACTTACTATATGTGTTGTGCCATATCAGCTCATTGGAGGAGACTTGTATAATATGGGAAGAGATGATATCTTGCATAGATGTGTTCGGAGCATGAGTGCAATGTTATTATAGAGGAAGCTCATGGACGATAATTGGAGGACACTATGCAGGGATGTAACTACACACAAGATCATATTATCCAGTCTATGGTGGGAAACATTATACAAGGAAACTAATGATTTTTCTAAGGCATGTGACCACTATTATAGAATTGGTAAGCTTGAAATAAAAATGAGATGCCATTGCGACCCATAGAAAGTGAAAAGCCTTTTGAAAAATGGGCACTTGATTTTGTAGGATCTATTACACCACCCACACGCAGGGACATGTGAACACTATATTATCACATGTATTAATTACTTGAAAAGGTTGGTAGAGGAAACACCTTCAAAAATTACACAACAACAAAAAAACTAGGTTCCTTTAGGAAAACATCATCAATAGATATGGATGTCCATTGAGCCTAACAAGTGATAGTGGGACTCATTTCTGAATGAGATGATAAGGATCTTGTGGGCATATTTCATGGTGGCACACCATAAGACTATCCCTTGTCACCCCCAAGATAATAGAAATGCTAAAGCTTTCAACAAGATATTGGGAAAAACATTAACAAAGATATGTGATGTTGGAAGAAAGGATTGGGATGATAAGGTATCAACCGTAATTTGAGCCTATAGAACAACTTATAAATAATTGAATAAGGCCATACCCATTCAATTAGTATTTAGCGCAGAGGCTATGCTACATGTGAAATTTATGTTTCCATCCATGCATATTGCACACACAAAAGGATTAGATGATGAACATGCAATTGATGAGTGCATTGAAAAATTGATGCATTAGATGGGAGGTATGCCATTTTGCATTGGAGTTAGTAGACATATAAGGCATGATAGAAGGCTTGGCATGATAGGTATATTAAGAACACGTCCTTTGTTGTGGGAAATATGGTACTTATGTATGACTCAAAGATTATGCACCATTCAAGAAAGTTTAAAGTTCATTGGTTGGAATCCTTTGTAGTGACTAAGATACTAGAAATCAGGTGCATATCGATCACAAGCACTAGATTGCACCATGTTTCCTGGTTACTTCAATAGGAGTAGGATGAAGACCTACTATAAATGAGCTTCCTTTGTGTTTGTAATATGGTAGTATTTCCATCTTAGATTAGATTTCCCTTTTCATGTTTATTTTTATTGTTTTGTTGAAATAATGTGTTCATATGTAGGGAATGATTACTATCGATAAGATGATGCATAGAGGACCACACAAACTTTTAGTGTGGGGTGAAATAGGTGTGAGTGTGCGGAAAATAGACTATGTGATGCTAGTACATCTATTGGAGTTGGTTCGGGGGTGACCACAAAGATGTAAAAATATGTTTTTGATGGACATGTATTGAGGATAAGAGAAAGGAAACATCATATGTGCTCATGGATAATGGTACTTGAAAGGAATTTCCCGAGTTTGAGACCACGTGAGAAAGATGGTTTTATAGTATAAAGTGAGGGAGGTAGTGGTAGTGTAGATTACTTGGTAAGTGGCACGGAGAGGAAGATTGATTATAGGGATGTGCGCATAAGGATGACTGCAGCCTAGAGAGTAGTGGTGTGCACAAAGGTTATAACTATTGCATGCGGAAGTAGGAAAAAACATGGGAAAAATAAAAACATAGTTGAATCTTTGGAGTGGTAGTAGGTGAGGAACTATAAATGTAGAGAAACTAGGAAAAATTATAAATAGGGCGGGGGTGAAGTTCATTCTTACCTTTCTTATCAAAAAATTGTGTGATTTGAAAAGTGAAATTACAATTGAGTTTAAAGAGCAAGTGCAAAAAGAGCTAGTACAAAGATCAAAATAGAGAATTAAAAACCAGAGCAATGTGTACATTACCTTAGACTAGAAGATCCTTTGGTGAAAGTGGAAGCAAAGAAGGAAGGCATGAAAGGTTCATGTGCTAGCATTTTTGAGGTGAGAATTCACATATCTCAAATTTGTAGACTTAGGGCATGGGGAGAACAAACCAAAAACAAGGGAGACAATTGAAAGCAAGATTTTAAGTAAAAAGGAGTTTGATTTAAGAATTAGATACTCGATGCTCTAACACAAAACTTGAGTAAGTTTATTCAAGCACCCATGGCATGTGCTTTCTATAATTTTAAAGTTTGAGAAATTTGTGAAGTTGTAGTGGTTAATTACAAAGAACAAAAGTAATGACACTAAAGAAGGTAGCCCTAGTCAAACAATCACCCAAGGGAAAGGGTAAGGGTAAAAAAATTTTTTTGTTATTGAGGATGCACTAGAAGAATGGTTTTCAAAGATGTAGTACCCCTAAAGGTTATAGTAGGGCAGCCATGGGATTCAAATTTAACAAAGTGCAAAATCAACGATTATAACCGTCGCTTAGAGGCCCACAAAGGAGAGATAAATATGGACATGATGAAGCAACACCCAAAGGACACAAACATGGAAACTGGTCTATGATGATACGGTGAAAAAGGACCTTGAGAGTGTAGGGTACTATAGATATATGAGCTACCTTATTTTAGTAGGTTGGTGCACCTCTGCTAGTGGCTTATGTCACACCTTCACGAAGAATTATTTTAATTTATAGGGAGAATAATGCACATTACCATGTAGTTAATTGGGAGAGTCACATGGTTACACAAATTAGGAGTAGATATTGAGCATGAATTGCAAGGTGATGAGGCTATGGAGGTCACTGCCAAAAAATTCAATTATCAAAGGTGAAATTAGATGATGGATATTACAAGTCATTGAACCAAGCACAAGGGTTGCAACATGCCTCCTAAGTTGTAAATTGGGAACATCTGAATGATGGTCTCAAGTAAGTAAGATTTGGATGCATATAGTGCACAAGATGGTGTAGAAGACCATGTACAACATTACCACTTTTATTTTTAAGGGGATAGTGGAATAAGTGAGGATCCAAATAAGCAAAGGTGAGAAAATAACATGGGGCACTATCTTGCTTTTGATAGTATTTTGGAAGATAGGGGTCCTCTATGCCTAAGAATCCACACATGATTCCTAGACACATTCAAACTCCCGAGGTCGATTCTAGGATAGATGGAATGTGCAAGATTGTGGGAATGATGATGAACAACTATATGAGAATGATGGACTAAGATTGGGTAGTGTGAGTTCCTAGTAGTTGAGTTGGCCAAAGGGGAATTAGAGGCTATGTATGGGTAGTGTAAGTTCCCTATTGTTTGATTTCTTGGTTTAATTGAATGCTAAACTACGTTGAAAGTTCATTTTAAATAACTATGAAAAGTAAATCTAGCTTAAATAAAAGACAAGTGTGTTTTAATCTTTTAATTAGCTACATTCATTCCCAATTAATTATCCAAAATGAAATAAAAACTAATCTATTTGTTTGAAAGGAAATGAACTAAAGGAAACTAATTAAAAAACTAACATCTACCTTTCACTAATTAATTAAAATAAAGCTAATCTACAGACACAGACAATTGCTTCATATTAAATAGAACTTCCTCTATGCTAAAATAAAATAAGACAAATAGGGAATAGCCGGATGTGGCTATTCCTTTGTTGCATATTAATGAATCTAATCTAATTTAAACGAGTTTATTTCCAATTTGTAATTGTGGATTGTTTATTTCTTCTAATGCCTCACCTCAGAGTCATGAGAAGAAATGAAGCTTCTCAAAAGTAATTTATTTCCTTGAAACTTCCCTGGTGAAACACTAAAATTCCAAAAAATATTTTTAAGGTAAATAAATTCAACAAGATGCACAGACACAAAATATTCTTCAAACTTACTTCCCTTGTAGATCCACATGGATAAGTAGGGAGGAATATTTCAAGAGAATCTTTTCTTGTATACATGTTTAAATCTAACTAATGAATAAAAGGAAAGCTATAGGTAATTTGACAGTGAAGAAATGAAAATATTTATGCACAAAAACTTCCTCCAAATCCTTCCCAGGAAAATCCATAAGGATAAGCTGAGAAGGAGTTTTCAATAGAAGCTACTTACAGGAAATAAAACTAACTTGTAAATTCTACCTTTCTTAAAACAATCTTTTGAATTGATTATGAATTGAAATCTAAATTAAAAGAAATCTTTAAAGAATTGAATTACACCCCAACCTAGAAATGTAGAACTGTGACAATATCCAATGTTGGATGTGATTTTATTTATCCCCTCAACTTCTTTTCTAATAATGAATCCAATGTAGTCTAGGGAGCTGTGTTGGTTGGTATTCAAAAGAATTGTAGAAGTGTTGGAGCAAGTTGGTTGTAGGTGTTCTGTAACAATGCAAGAAAGGAAGTAATAAGGAAAAGGCTCTAAGTTTGCTTGTGTGTTTCTTAAAAATATTTCAGCAGAGTAACAATGTAATTCCAATTCAAGAGACTCCAACCAATGCTTCGAGAAAAATCTTGGTTTTTATAGAAAGTTGGTAGGGAAATGGTCCAACACACTTGACAATCAATAATTTCTAGATCACTCAAAGGAGGGGCAATCAACTTACTAAGAATAGTAAGTAAAGAATAAGAAGTTCATACACATCTATCAAGCTAAAAAAACTGATTTGGTTAAGAAACATGTGATAAAATGACTTAGAAGCCAACAACACATTTACAAAACACGCCGCTTAAGTCTTAGATTTAAGTGCAAGAAACTACCGGTCTTTGTAGATAAGAGGTTAAGAAACCATTGCGGCGATTGCGTAACCACCACTTAAGGAAGATCGACGATTATGTAATCACTGAGGTGGTTATGCAACCACCACGATGGTTATATAACTTAAAGGCAAAAAGCTAAGGAAAAGAGGATGAAAAGAGTTTGTGGAAGTGTGTAATGCTAGGAAACTAAGAAGAAAAGGAAACTAAGTCACATGGGTAAAAAAATCAAAAAAATGGGACCTGAACTCATCATTTATTCTAGAAATGAAAATTATCATCATTGGGGATCTTACCATTCCAACAATATAACACCATGCAATTTTGGGTGCGTACGGGTCCTAGACAGGCCGAAAGATAAAAATGGATCCACCTAATAGATAAAAATTCTCCCACAATGAAGTTTACCGAGTTCACATGCGATGGGGCCATAATAAATACATATAAACTAAGGGTATACAAGTTTTACAAATGAATGCACAAATCATTCAAGAATGAGTGACGCGTGTACCCAGGGAGTTTCCCTCAATACTTTATGGGAAATTAGAGTTCGTGGTGCATCAACACTTTTACCTAGGAAATTTTTGCTCAACAACAGAGAGATGGGGCCTTGGTGTAAGTTTCCCTTTTATTTCATAGCCAAATACTTATAGGCCTCTTTCAACAGAATCAATAATGTACACAAGTTGATTTTTGATGTAGATAAGGTTGATTGAGATTACAACACCTTGCGCACAAACTATGTATACCCCTTAAGGATGACATACATAGAGGTGATGGAATCAAATAATATGGAAATAACTCCATCGACTCTCATAGTGGGTTAGGGCATATTCAAAGTATATATATCGATGTCCAAAATGAAGAAAGGGAGGCATGTTGATATGTGGGACCTTCATCTCCCGAACCTCTCGAAGAGGAAGATGATAGTGGGGATTGCAAGGAGAATACATGAGGATACCCCCTCAAGAAGAAGAAGATGAAGAAAATGAGAAAGATGAAGAGGAGGAGGATGTGGAAGAAGAAGAAGACACCATGATAGACTATAGGAACAAAAGGAAGTTGCAAAGGTGGCCTAGAGCACAAATCTAGGGCACAAGAACATCAAAAACATCTAAGGGTTCATCCTTCATCACCCCAATAGAACCAAGCCCAAAGAAGAAATATAAATTCCACCAAGGAAGAAGAGGTGGCGGTTGGTTCACGTTGAGGAGATAAATGAAGAAAATTTAGTGGAAGAGGTTTCACACGGTGAGCCCAACCCATGAAGAGGAAGACACCAAGGATGGGACCATGTAGGATGATAAGGAAATGCACCTTGCACACGGGGAAGGCCCCGAGATAGAAGAAGAAGAGAAAGGCAACATGGAATGATCTCAGGAAGGCTTGGGAGTTGATGGAGGAGAGTGGGAGTAACATTTAGATGAATGTTGAGAAAGAGATACCAAGGAGGACGTGCAATAGAGGAAGAAGAAAGAAGAAGGAAATTCTACAACCCCCATATATGAACATATGAAGGTGTTGAGGGAAAGGTTCCAAAGTGTAGTGCCATGTAAGTACCTTTACGGCTAGGAGTTTCTTGATATGGAAGGAGTGAAGTTGTGCACCAAGAAGATGCTTTCTTAGAAAATGGAAACACACATGGAGGAGCCCAAATTTGAAATAAATAATGAAGCATATGCCATAAGAAAGAATATGAAGGATTTAGGTATGGTCATCATGAGCCTCAATCCTGCGAGCTAAGCGAGGAGAAGATCAGTAATATTTTGAGTATGAAGATGGAATCTTGGTTGGTATCCTTCTTATCAAGCCATGCAAATCCGTCTCGGGCATGGTTTGACCGGATAGTGATCTTTGAAATTTAGAGGTTAGATTTCAATCCGTAGTTCCATTATGGTGTATACCTCTTCCAAACTATTTCTAGGTATGTGTACATTATTTCCTTGCCTCTGTAAATATCCCTCCCCTGTAATATAGTTTACATTCTCCGTTGTGTGTTTTTTCCAATTTCGGTGTGTTTCCCTTATGTGCGTTTGTTCATGTGTTTTATTGGAAGAAATGACTCCATAAGCCCAATGGAAAAGGTATTAGTCTATGAAGTGTCTTGAGATTATGGGGTTCCTACTTACTATGTTCTCATTGCACTTGATCTAGAACATGTCCCATAGCTAGAGCTATTTGTTTTCATGTGTTTTTGCAAGGGAAAAATTCAATGTTGAAATATGAAAACTATACCCTAGTGTCAAAATGTTTCTTGAAAAACCCTCTTGAGAACCTCTCTGGATCAATATTCCCTTAATGGCATACTTATCATGATCTTTGAAAGTACTCATATGTTTTATATACACATTACATATTGTTTGAAATGTCAAGACAAGGTGACTCACCTTTCATGTAATGCTTTCAAAGGAGAATTCTTCAATAACCTTAGAAAGGCTATTTTTGGCCTTTCCGGGATAGGTGTGCATCCTCAAGGATAGAGGTAAATGATCAAAATAATTGAGAAGTGGTTTTGAAGAGTTTATAAAAATTTTCAAGTGTTTTAAGAAAGTTTAGGGAAGATTTGAAGGTTTAGGAGTAAGTACAGTGAAAGTGGGTTTTTGAAGGTGAAGGAGCTTGTAGTTCAAAATAATGCCTAAGCTTTGAAAGGTGATTCTAAGAGATATGTAAGGGTTAGAGGTAAAACAATATGTCATTGGAAATATAATTCAATTCTCTAAATAAAGGTATTTTCATATTTTGTAAAAGCCTCAAACACATTTCTCCATATCCCATTTTTAGCGAGATAAACCATGGTGTCCCAAGAAAAAAGGCTACTTATGAGGGGGTTTCAGGAATAATTAGATGTTTATATCCTTCCAATTCATCTAAAAAGTGTATTTAGATTCAATTTCATATAGATAAGTACTAAAAATTTCCACTTGAAGCTCCAGAAACTTCATCTTCAAGGCTCTCCTCAAGGTAAGCTTTCAGGACTTAGCCATTTTCATAAGAGGAAACATGTCAACCTGAGGTTGAGGAAATTTTAACTATCCCTTTGTACCTATCCCTTGGGAACATATGGGATGATTAAATGTTTCTAGCCCCAGCTTATGCCTCTTGAACCTCCACATGACCCTGAACAGGATTTGCAAGAACTTTTGCCTAGTTTCTAGCCCTCCCATCATGCAATCATTTTTGTCAACCTAGGGTGAGGACACATTTTTATATCCCATCTATCCTTGTCCCATGGTCCAGATGGTACAGTAAAATTTTCCCCATACTTCTCTTGGACCATGGTTCTTTACTTGACTTGAAACTTGCTCCAATATGAATTTCTAAGCCCCTTCCCCTCTTCACCTCGTCAAACAACAACTTACCACTTGTCACCTCTATATCAGGGTGAATTTTTCTTCCTCATATGTCCATATCCCATGGGGATAGATGGAATGATAAAATGTGCCCCATCCTTGCCCCTGCTATGTTTTCTCATGTGAACTAGTCTCAACTCCCTGGGTGCTCGAAGGTTGTTTTTCTATCTTTGCCCCATTGGATAATCGAAAATGCCACTTGTAAAGCATCAAAGTAATTTTTATGACCCTTATATCCCTACCCCAAGGGGTATATGGGATAGAAAATTCACCCCACATCATGTTGGTTGAAAACTCAAATTTTGGTTGTCTTTTTCTCACTTGTTGTTTATTTCTTCCTCTTAGTGAAGTGAAAATACCTCCTAAAGTTTTAAACACAAAGAAAATCTTACCCATTTCATTTTTTTTATCATGGAATCCATGGTTTTAGAGTAAGATCCTCCATTAAACCTGTAAATTTCTCTAGAATGACCATATTCTCTAAAACATAGAAAATTCATATCTTTCTAACCAAAGGTGAACGAATATGAACGATATTTTCAAAGTTTCTCTTCATCCCATACGCCTATAAGAAGCAAGTAACAACATATCAGATGATGCCCTCAATTTTTAATGGCAATTAACCCTAGTTTTATGCCCTACTAGTTTCTTTTTTAGTTTCCAAACATTCGAGTGAGAGGATTGAACTAAAATTTAGAAACCATCCGAATCCCAAGAGTGAGCCTAATCCAATGGTGAAATTTTTGTTGCAATATGAGGTGGAAAAATGTAGTTTCTAAATATAGTAACTACTTTTTCCTCACTTACTAAAAATATTAACTCCCCTCAGATTTGTGCACTCGGATAACATTGCAAATGGTAAACAAGGCAATTTTGACTAAAAAGGCAAAAAAAAAAAGAATGAAGTAAAAAACAATGGAAACTATTTAAAAATAGAAAGTTTCCAAAATAAAAAAACATCCCCAAAATATTTGAACACTCCAGATGAAAAATAAGTTCTAATTTGAGAAAAACAAGTGAAATATCTCAAAATAACGGTCTTGGTTCCACTGCTAAAAATGGAAAGCCTCTCATTATGGGTGTAGAAAGTTGTAGTAGCCTTATTTTTCATTTATATATATAATTTTGACATTCTCATAGGTTTAAAAGTAATATCATAGTCCAAATAAGGTAATTAATCCTCCAAAGGGGTTCCAAGGCATCATTCTAATCACGGTTGTGTATGAGAGTAAGGTAGAACATCACATGGCACAACATTTGAAAGTTAGAGACATTATGTAATCTGATAAGATATTAAAAAAAGATTCAAGATATCCAAAGGTCATAATTCTAAACCTTCAATAAAGTTGAATCCATCTGCACTCTCTGTGAGATGGATGAGTGGGCTCATGAGTTATTTAAGGTGAGTTAAGCAAGTTGAGCTTGGTGAGCTAGTTGAGTGAGCCCGGTGAGCGGGGAGACATGGTTTGGTGAGTTAAGGAGAGTTGGTGAGGCTTAGATAAGTAAAGGTGTAATGCCCCATTTGATGTTTCCCCAGTCCCTAACATGACGACCCTATTGCTAAGCATGAGAGATTTGTGTGCGTGTGTTCTCATTGACCGTTGTTGACTTTGTCCTTATTGCAGTGAAGATTTTACACCTTCCCTCTCCTTCTTGCCTTTCGGGTCGTTGTCGACACCCCAAACTATGGACCTCGTAGCGTCATGGATGACTATCCGGTTAAAGGAAAATATGGTTCTTGGTTCTTCGAGTTTTTCTGGTCGTCGCCATTAATAGGATTAATAATAATTATCATTATTTTAGCCGTAAAATCATTAAAATAATGTTTATAATAATATTACAATTTATATTGCCGACTTATGATCAGTTGCTTTTGTGTCGAAATTTTATCATTGGTAATGGATTAACTTTAAGCTATATTTTATTTATTTATCTACTTCGTTTTAGGGTCTTATGACCTTTTTGATTAAAACAAACAAAAAGAAAGAAAGAAAGAAAGAAATTAATAGAAATTTTAAAAAAGGGGGCATGAAAATTGGGAGGATTTAGAGCAAGGGGGGCTCTGGGCTCCATGATTTTATTTCATTTTTTTTTTTTTTTTCATCCTTTTGGCTTTGCTATTGGAGGAGAGTGCTGCCACCATGGAAGAGAGAGGGATTTTTGATAGATGTTGTAGTCGCAAATGCTGAAGGGGGCACTTGTGTTTAGTGTTTGACCAAATGAAAAAATGAGACAACTCCTCATGAAATTTGTTTGCTGCTATGCGTGGGAGGACGTGGGTCCCTCATAAGGCAGTCACACTGTTTCACCATGCAACAAACAGGTCTCCAACTTGTTGAGTTTACATTTTCCAAAGATACTTCCATCCCGTACCAAAATACAAGTTTCAAACAGGGGTTAGACATCCACGTGGTTTCCAGCCAGCGCATAAAAGACAGAAGGTTCCTTTTTATCAAATGTTGGAGTTGAAAATGCTGTATGTCCATCTATCTAAGCATAATGGAGATTTGTTTTTTATTGCCAGTTTTTGTTGTTTTCCCCCTCCCAATCTACACCAAAATGGGGAAGCTTTAGAACAGGTTAGGGACGTCCATCAAAGTGCATTGGAAATATGATTTGTTTGTCATGTTGCTAGCTCCTCCCAAGCTGCGCCAAAATGGGGAAACCCTTAAACTACATGGATTTCTATCAAAGCATAGAAGATAGAAGAGTTTGTCTTCTAAACAGTTTAGTAGACCAGTGTGCAACGTGGAAGCTTTGGAACAGGGTATGAACAATAGAATCTGGTTTTTGTAAGATTTTGTACTTGCAAGTGTCATAGTGGTTATGCGTGAAAAACGTGGAAGTGTATTCAAGGCATGTGAATTTTTCGACAAAATGGATTTGTTGAGAAGGCACATGAACTGTTTGATAGAATGCCTCAAAGAAATGCGGTCTCATGGAGTGTCATGGTTGCAGGATATGCACAAATGGATTTGATGAGAAACTTTGGAAACAATAAAAGCATAATGGGCAACAAATTTTAAGAGATTGAACTGTTAGTGTATTTGTACTCTAGTTGCATAATCATGGGGCTATAATGAGCTCATAAATTGGTTGCAAATCATGCTCAAACTGGATTCTGAAAAGGCCTTGGAAACCGTCGGTATTTGGAACTCGTCCACGTATCGCCAACCCTACTGTAAACACTCACCAGTTTATTCCTAGGCATGGTTCACCTTCCCTCATCTTTCATAACTCTTGTATTTTATTTTTTCATTTGCAACTTAATATAATTTTAAAATATTAGGATTATATTACAGTTAAATGTTTATATCAACTCGTTGCAAAACAATGAAGTGTCATGTCGTAACTCATGAGTCAAAATAACTCATTGCATTAAAACATAAACTTCCACCCTCATTCTGTGGTGATTTAGAAAACTTCCTACCCACCTAGATCACCCCAATATTGGTATATCGACAAGACGAGATTGACTTCCCAGTAATAATGTTGACCTTCTCCCTAGTTAAATAGTTAATTTTTGCATTTTTTGGAGACTCATTAAGTTCCCTTCGTAACTCTAAAAATTAGATGTTAAGCTTCATTCATGTACCTTGGCATGCGAGGAGTCACCTTGACCTTTGGATTGACCCCGAATGAATATATGAGATCTTTTTGACGCTCTTATAGGAGCCCTGTTACACTAGTTTACAACAGTAGAAAACTGTTAAATCTAGAAAGTTGGCTTTCGTTTTGAACCTCCGTTTGAAACTGGATAGAGAAATTATTTCCTGTCTTCACAAACCTATAATGTTTATACAAGAAAATTGCATGGAACATTCAGTTAGGGAAAATCAATTTTTTGGATAGTTTGGCAAAGCCATTTTGTAGGCCTCCGGTCGTAGTGTGATGAGGTCAAATGGACCAATTTCGACTTGTCGCTCTAGAAAACTTGTCACCGTTTGAAAATGGTTTTTTAGTTCTCTCGTCCCATCAACTCGATGAATTCTCCTTATATAGGGGAACTAGTAGGAAGAGTCTCGTTGCGTGCCCATCCATCAAATGTCAATTTTGGACGTGATTTTTCGAGCCTTCGAGCTAACTTTTGTCCTTTTTCAATCGGGTCAACTACGACCAAGAGTGTCCCGAAAAACTAGCCGCCAAACGTAAAACGTTCACTTTTTCCCAATTCCATCTATTGCTATGAATTCTTGGTATATCTGGGCACATGTAGAAATTTAATTTTTGTGTGCGTTCTCATTGGAAGATAACTTTTGGAAGCGGTTTCTTAGCCTCCGAGCCCATTTTGAACGTTTTGTAGCTAGTAAGAAAATGTAAAAATAGGAAGTTACGGGACCATCGTCGGGTTGCCAAATCACCGTAGACACATTTGACACATGTAAATAACTATTTAAAACACTATATTGGAACTTGTTGTGTGCATTAGAACTTTTGACAAAACAGTGTTTTCTCTCTCTTCCCTTCTCTTTCTCTCTCCTGGGTTACAAAATGAAGTAAAATGAAATGTAATGAATACATGTCTTTAGACCTTTTTATTTCTATTGCAAATTGTAATTATTATCATATGTAAATGGGAAACTAAAAAATGATACTTATGTTAGGTTAGGGTGGATGCCATGCCAGCGAATTATCGTTGATATCATGCTCACGTGGTTTTGCAGGATGAAAGAATGACGACAAAAGGGCGATGTATAATTCATTTATTTATCTTGTAATTTATATAGTTCATTGTTAAATGAATAAATGTATAATATAGTATCATGTTACAGATGGTTATATTTGATAATTTGTTGATATGCGTGAAATGCTAGTTTAAAGGACATCTAGGAAATGTACATTTAATCATAGGTCAATTAGATAATAGTACACTTGGTAAAAAGGTTTGACATTTATATAAGGTAAATGAATCTAAAGTAATATCTTGTAGTGCATATTTAGTGTTCAATAAATGATTAACGAGTCATCTTGTGCATTCATACTTTGTAAATGTAATAAAGAGATTTAAATGAAACCCTCTACCCTTGTTCAATATCGGAGAAAAACTTGTTTTTCATGTGTGATTCTCCTTATCGTAGAAGACATTGAAAACTATAGGATGGACTTAAACTCTACACTTGATGGAACCTCCTAGTTTGAGTAAGAAAGAACCTGAGAATGGGCTTATTATCTTAGTCAGTATGTTTAGTGACATTGTCTTAAACCTTCCTATTAGGAGTGACACAGTAAAACTTCACTTAGAGTATGTAGAGCTAACTCTTCCTTCGTATCCTAGTGGTCTACCTTGTTTTCCAAAGATAGTTTTAAAATTAAAATTCTTCATTTAATGAAATGCATGTTGGATCCAAATGACATAAATGGAGATTGGGATATAGGTGTTCCTTGCCTTGCAATCTTGTTAATGGAACCCTTATCTCCACCTAGCTAAAGGTGTTACATTGGTTCTCTCAACATCACACCTTGGTCCTTTTGGAAGGTGTCTTAGCTTAAATTTTTCCTCTCGCTTAAAAATCCTATTTAGTTAAGGGGTAGACCCTTAGGTGAAGTTGGAATTAATCTAAACGTCGAGTTGATTTGGATGTTGGCTTATGGTTTGTGTGTAGCTTCAAGTATCCTTATCATATATGTCTTCAAGAAGTTATAAAAACACTTCGTAACTCATTTTACAAGACAATGCTAATAATAAGGCCATAACATGACGTAGAAAATAAAGCATATAAGAGTAAAAATGGGATCTGAGGTTCGAATAATGCCACTCTTGGAGACCTTATATCTCAATTAAAAATACTCTTTTGTTTCAAAGAATATGAATTGCATTGTTGTGATCAAACTATGAGAAAACAAAAGATATATAAATATAAAAGGAAGTCATTAAGTTATTGAACTTTATTAGCTATGGTAGTGAAATAACTTTACCGTGATCGAGGAATGTTTTGTGGTAAAAAGATATCTTGCAATTAGATCTCCGTTAAATCCTAATATCGCTTATATGGACACCAAGTCACATTCACTTGAGTTGCAAGAGTAAAAGACATCGAATAAATGCTGGAGAAGAATATTCTTAACACAATAATAAGATAATTAAGTACTTTGTATGCAATTTTATTTATGCCAAATAAGTATGTTAGTTATGGTAATTTTTATAAAGTATAAGAAGCAAAAATAAGATGGTCGAACTGTATTTTAACTGCGGAATAAAATTAAGAATATGTGGGTGGACAAACGAGAAATTTATCCTTGCTAAATAATGTTCTTGGAATGTTAATCGTAACTAAAATAGATTTAAAGAAATGATGTGTTGTGGGTTCGCCGTTCCTGAAGTCATGTTTCTTGTGGTTGGGTCATTGCTAGTATTCGTTCATTGGGAAAAGTGTGGCATCAAGATGCCTATGTCATTTTCATGTTTCTACATGTGAGTCGATGACTTATGTGATTGTCGTATGTGAGTTGAGTTTGTGTACTTGGAGCCCTTCTTGTGTTGTGTGTAGTGAACAATGCAAGTAAAAAAAAAAATCCTGGTATTTTACTTATGTATTTGGGTGCGTAAAATGTGGGCAATACATATGTTATCAGAGAAGAGGTTCATGCTCTCGAACCTCTGGGATGGATTGGAGTTGTGATGATTCTACATGATGGTGGTGGACATTGGAAGAGTAATGTGATATGTATTGTAATGTGAACAATGTTGTAATTGTGACCTTATGGAAGCACCTGTGGTGCATGTCACTTAGTGCGTATTTGTTATCATTTTGGTGTGCTTGTGATGAGAGTATTGACTCTCTTTTTCACGGATTCAATGAGGAATCCGTGTGTGATGTACCGCCTTGTTGTTTGTGAACAAAATGTTATTGTGGATTGTATAGGGTTAAAACATTATGGATTTATGTGATGTGAAGGTGTATTGATGTAAATTGATGATAAGACATTGTGTTCCTCATATGTATAATTCATGTAATATGTGATGATTTACATCATGATTTAGGGGAATTTGGTGAGCGTATGATCCCTATGGTATAGTGATTGCACTCCGGTTGCGGGATGTGGTAATGTGATGTATCGTAACCCATGAAAGTAATGGTTGTGTTATACCACGTATATAAATACCATGCTTAAGACATTGTGGTTAATGTGTGTGAATCACCATTGTGTGAGTGATGTAGTTATGTGTATGTTGTGAAACTTACACTAGACGACCCTAAGGGGACAAACTGTTAAGAGTGTATGTGTGGAGAGAGGAGGCATGGACCGGGTTTTCACAATCTTGAGCCAAGTATGAGTGAGGAAGTGGAGTCTTATATAGACCGAAAACCCACTTCTATCTCGTTTAGTATACGTTGAGCTTGCTCAAGATATTGTGGGTGTGCACCACCTTAGGCTCAACTTATGCAACTAGAGTTCCCCTCGCTCTTTCTTATTGGATTGTTCATTGGCTAATCCTATGTAATTTTGACTATGTTAATCCTTGTGGGAGTATGGAGGAATGATTTAGGTAGAGATGATGACAATTCATGATTGATATACTCATTTCTCGTTACATGTATATTTTTACGTCTTTGAGGCATGTTATTATATTTTGGGCTTTTATTTGATTGTTGCATTAAAATCTGTAGTTTGCGCTAACCATGGCTAATTATCCATTTGTTTTTTTCTAGTTTTAAAACTTTCTTTTCATATTTAAAAGTTTTTAGCCTAGCTCAAGGCTTTTGATTTTCCTACTTGGCATTTGAATGGATTGTTATGCTGGTTCTAATGTCGTAATGTGTTGGGATAGGGTCATGGGATTCACCATGGAGTGGTGGAACCTATGGTCCCACTTCATTGTATGGGGGTACGCCCGAAGGAGTTCTGAGATAACTAGTGGGTTGTTGAACCACGAGTTATTATGTCACTTGGGTTTGGGGGTGATGGGGCTCTATGTGCCTAGGGCCATAGGGTGATCCGATCTCATTTAAAAGGAGAAAGGAAATGGGCATCTATGATTGAGAGACCCTATATTATTTATGGTACTCTATGCTTGAGTGACCTAATATTCTGGATGGGGCTCTATGGTTAAGTTACCCGATATTCCTTATGGCACTCTATGGTTGAGTGACCTAATATTCTTGATGGGGCTCTATGGTTGAGTGACCCGGCTTGGTTTAGGCACTATGATTCCTTCTCTATGAGAGGTATATGGAGGTTATTTGGTGATGCTTTGGGATGGATATGGAATTTTATTTTGTGCTTTTGGAGATATCTGGGGTTTGTTTCGTGATGTCTTGTTAGGTGTGGAGTTGGTATAATGAGTTATGTGTACTCTTGTGAGTCTTGTTAGACATTGTTATGGTTGAGGATTGACATTTCCATTTGTATTGACTACTTTGGATATTGGATTGGAACTATGTTGTTACAGTCATGGATTGTTTTGGGTCATGTGATACCCGTTGTATATGTATCAGCGTGTTGACCCAGTTTGTCAGTCATATGTGTGTACTAGATCTATGTCTAGGATGTAATTGTTGGAAATTATTTGCTATGTGGTGTACTTGTTGTCATTCCATGGTTTAGTAAAACCCTTGCGATGTGATACGGTCGTGAAAGTATGCTTGTGAAATTTTAGTGTTGTGTATGACCTTGGTAGGGTGTTGTGACTATAGTTCATGATGGGAACCCACATGAATGAATAAACTAAAATTCTACAAAAATGAAATTCTAAAGGACTTGAATTAAGAATAATGTTAATAGAAAGAGATTAATGAAATAATGAATAAGAGGGAACTACCAATCTTCACAGAACCTTGAAAGTTAAAATTTCTACCAAATGTTCCTAGGGCCACCCTGTAACCATGATTTTGTATCTGAAATCTTAACCTTAGAGCTTACCCTCACCCATTTTGTTCCTTGTTGCTTACCATTTCTCTTTCTTCATTGTATGTCACATCGAGGACGATGCTTTCTTAAGGGGAGGAGAATGTAATGCCCCATTTGATGTTTCCCCAGTCCTTGACATGACGACCCTGTTGCTAAGCATGGGAGATTTGTGTGCGTGTGCTCTCATTGACCATTGTTGACTTTGTCCTTGTCGTAGTGAAGATGTTACACCTTCCCTCTCCTTCTTTCCTTTCAGGTCGTTGTCGACACCCCAAACTATGGACCTCGTAGCGTCATGGATGACTCTCTGGTTAAAGGAAAATATGGTTCTTAGTTCTTTGAGTTTTCCTTGTCGTCGCCATTAATAGGATTAATAATTATTATCATTATTTTAGCTGTAAAATCATTAAAATAATGTTTATAATAATATTATAATTTATATTGCCGACTTACGATCAGTTGCTTTTGTGTCAAAATTTTATCACTGGTAATGGATTAACTTTAAGCTATATTTTATTTATTTATCTACTTCGTTTTAGGGTCTTATGACCTTTTTAGATTAAAACAAACAAAAAGAAATAAATAAATTAATTAATAGAATTTAAAAAAAAGGGGGTGTGAAAATTGGGGCGGATTTAGGGTAAGGGGGGCTCGGGCTCCATGATTTTATTTCCTTTTTTTTCATCCTTTGGCTTTGTTGTTGGAGGAGAGTGTCGCCACCATGGAAGAGAGAGGGATTTTTGACAGATGTTGTAGTCGCAAATGCTGAAGGGGGTGTTGTGTTCGAGTGTTTGACCAAATGAAAAAATGAGACAGATCCTCGTGAAATTTGTTTGCACATCTGTGTGTGGGAGGACGTGGGTCCCTAATAAGTTAGTCACACTTTTTCACCATGCAAAAATAGATCTCCAACTGTTGAGTTTACATTTACCAAAGATACTTCCAACTTGTGCCAAAATACGAGTTTTGAAACAGGGTTTAGACATCCACGTGGTTTCCAAATGAAAGGTTGCATAAAAGATAGAATGTTCTTTTTTTTTTTAGATGTTGCGAGTTAAAAAATGTATGGCCATCTGTCTAAGCATAATGGAGATTTGTTTTTTATTTCTAGTTTTTTTGTTTTCCCCTCCCAATCTACGCCAAAATGGTGAAGCTTTAGAACAAAGTTAGGGATGTCCGTCAAAGTGCGTTGGAAATATAATTTGTTTGTCACATTGCTAGCTCCTCTAAGGCTATGCCAAAATGGGGAAACCCTTAAACTACATGGATTTCTATCAAAGCATAGAAGATAGAAGAGTTTGTCTTCTAAACAGTTTGGCAGACCAGCGTGCAACGTGGAAGCTTTGGAATAGGGTATGAACAATAGAATCTTGTTTTTTTGTAAGATTTTGTACTTGCAAGTGTCATAGTGGTTATGCGTGAAAAATGTGGAAGTGTATTTAAGGCATGTGAATTGTTCGACAAAATGGATTTGTTGAGAAGGAACATGAACTATTTTACAGAATTCCTCAAAGAAATGCGGTCTCATGGAGTGTCATGGTTGCAAGATATGCACAAATGGATTTGATGAGAAACTTTGGAAACAATAAAAGCATAATGGGAATTTTTTTAAGAGATTGAACTGTTAGTGTATTTGTGCTCTGGTTGCATAATCATGGGGCTATAATGAGCTCATAAATTGGTTGCAAATCATGCTCAAACTGGATTCTAAAAAGGCCTTGGAAACAGTCGGTATTGGAACTCGTCCACATATCGCCAACCTGCTTGTAAACACTCGCCAGTTTATTCCCGGCATGGTTCACCTTCCCTCATCTTTCATAACTCTCATATTTTAGTTTTTCGTTTGCAACTTAATATAATTTTAAAATATTAGGATTATATTACAATTAAATGTTTATATCAACTCGTTGCAAAATAATGAAGTGTCGTGTCGTAACTCACGAGTCAAAATAACTCATTGCATTAAAACATAAACTTCTACCCTCAGTTTGTGGTGATTTAGAAAACTTCCTACCCACCTAGATTGCCCCAATATTGGTATATCGACAAGATGATATTTACTTCCCAGTAATAATGTTGACCTTCTCCCTTGTTAAATAGTTAATTTTTGCATTTTTCAGAGACTCATTAAGTGCCCTTCGTAACTCTGAAAATGAGATGTTAAGCTTCATTTGTGTACCTTGGCATGCGAGGAGTCACCTTGAAATTTGGATTCATCCCGAAGGAATATATGAGATCTTTTTGACGCTCTTATAGGATCCCTGTTACACTGGTTTACAGCAGTAGAAAATTATTAAATCTAGAAAGTTGGCTTTCGTTTTGAACCACCATTTGAAACCTGGATAGAGAAATTATTTCCCATCTTTGCAAACCTCTAGTGTTTATACTAGAAAATTGCATGGAACATTCAGTTAGGGAAAATCACTTTTCTGGATAGTTTGGCAAAGCCATTTTGTAGGCCTCTGGCCGCAGTTGTGACGAGGTCAAACTGACCAATTTCGACTTGTCACTCCAGAAAACTTGTCACCATTTGAAAATAGTTTTCTAGTTCTCTCGTCCCGTTGAATCTGATGAATTATCCTTGTATAAGGGAACTAGTAGGAAGAGTCTCGTTGCGTGCCCATCCATCGAACGTCGCTTTTGGACGTGTTTTTGAGCCTTCGAGCTAACTTTTTTTCCTTTTTCAACCGGGTCAACTACGACCAAGTAGCCTCGGAAAATTAGCCGCCAAACGTAAACTGCTCACTTTTTCCCAATTTCGTCGATTCTTTGTGAACTCTTGGTATATCTAGGGACATGTAGAAAGTTAATCATGGTGTGTGTTCTCATCGGAAGATAAATTTTGGAAGCGGTTTCATAGCCTCTCTGTGCCCATTTTGAATGTTTTGTAGCTAGTAAGAAAATGTAAAAATAGGAAGTTGTGGGACCCTCGTTGGGTTGCTAAATTACCGTAGATACTTTTGACACATGTAAATAACTGTTTAAAACACTATAGTGTAACTTGTTGTGTGCATTAGAAATTTTTACAAAATGGTGTTTTCTCTCTCTTCCATTCTCTTTTCTCTCTTCTCGGGTTACAAAATGAAGTAAAATGAAATGTAATGAATACATGTCTCTAGACCTTTTTATTTCAATTACAAATTGTAATTATTGTCATATGTAAATGGGAAACTTAAAAATGATACTTATGTTAGGTTAGGGTGGATGCCATGCTAGCGAATTATCGCTAATATCATGCTCATGTGGTTTTGTAGGATGAAAGAGTGACGATGAAAGGGCGATGTGTAATTCATTTATTTATCTTGTAATTTATATAGTTCATTGTTAAATGAATAAATGTATAATATAGTATCATGTTACATAAGGTTATATTTGATAATTTGTTGATATGTGCTAAATGCTAGTTTCAAGGACATCTAGGAAATGTGCATTTAATCATAGGTCAATTAGATAATAGTACACCTGGTAAAAAGGTTTGACATTTATATAAGGTAAATGAATATGAAGTAATATCTTGTAGTGCATATTTAGTGTTCAATAAATGATTAACGAGTCATCTTGTGCATTCATACTTTGTAAATGTAATAAAGAGATTTAAATGAAACCCTCTACCCTTGTTCAATATCGGAGAAAAACTTGTTTTTCATCTGTGATTCTCCTTACCGTAGAATACATTGAAACTATAGGATGGACTTAAAATCTGCACTCGATGGAACCTCCTAGTTTGAGTAAGCAAGAACCCGAGAATGGGCTTATCATCTTATTCAAAGATGTTTAGTGTCATTGTCTTAAACCTACATGTTAGGAGTGACACGGTCAAAATTCACTTGGAGTATGTAGAGCTAACTCCTCCTTCATATCCTAGTGGTCTACCTTGTCTGGCGATGATAGTTTTAAAATTAAAATTCTTCATCGATTGAAATCCTTGTTGGATCTAAATGACATAAATGGAGATCTGGATATAGTTGTTCCTTGCCTTGTACTCTTGTTAATGGAACCCTTATCTCCACCCAGATAAAGGTGTTACATTGGTTTCTCTCAACATCACACCTTGGTCCTTCTGGAAGGTGGCTTAGCATAAATTTTTTCCTCTCGCTTAAAAATCCTATTTAGTTGAGGGGTAGACCCTTAGGTGAAGTTGGAATTAATCTAAACCTCGGTTGATTTGGATGTTGGCTTAGGGTTCATGTGTAGCTTCAAGTATCCTTATCATATATGTCTTCAAGAGGTTAGACAAACACTTCGTAACTCCTTTTACAAGACAATGCTAATAATAAGGGTATAACAAGATGTAGAAAATAAAGCATATTAGAGTAACAATGGGATCGAGGTTTGGAATAATGCCACTCTTGGACCTTATATCTCAATTAAAAATACTCTTTTGTTTCAAAGAATAGGAATTGCATTGTTGTGATCAAACTTCGAGAAAACAAAAGATATATAAATAGAAAAGGAAGTCATTATGTTATTGAAATTTATTAGCTATGGTAGCGAAATAAATTTACCGTGATCGAGGAATGTTTTGTGGTAAAAAGCTATCTTGAAATTAGATCTCCATTAAATCCTAATATCGCTATATGGACACCAAGTCACATTCACTTGAGTTGCAAGAGTAAAAATGTAGACATCAAATAAATGTTGGAGAAGAATATTCTTAACACAATAATAAGATAATTAAGTACTTTGTATGTAATTTGATTTATGCCAAATAAGTATGTTATTTATGGAATTTTTATAAAGTATAAGAAGCCAACATAAGATGGTCGAACCGTATTTTAACCACGGAATAAACTTAAGAATATGTGGGTGGACAAATGATAAATTTATCCTTTCTCAATAATGTTCTTGGAATGTTAATCGTAACTAAAATACATTTAAATAAATGATGTGTTGTGGGTTCGCCGTTCCTGAAGTCATGTTTCTTGTGGTTGGGTCATTGCTAGTATTCGTTCATTGGGAAAAGTGTGGCATCAAGATGCCTATGTCATTTTCATGTGTCTATGTGAGTCGATGACTTATGTGATTATCATATGTGAGTTGAGTTTCGTACTTGGAGCCCTTTCGTGTTGTGTGTAGTGAGCAACGTAAGTCAAAAAATAAAATAAATTTATCCCGGTATTTTACCGTTGTATTTGAGTGCATAAAATGTGGGCACTACAAAAGGAAATTAAGAGTGGTTCATATTATCACCTTTCTCTTTTGAAGCATTTAAATATGTCTTCTCGAGGTCAAAGCTTCCCCACAAAGTGATCAAGAGTTGATTTCAAAACAAACTACTAAAGGTACTCCATCGATAGACATAATGTTAACTCATGAAGATCCTTTTCCATTAATTCAAGAAATGCTCGAGAGTGAGCTAAGGAAAAAAATCTTACTATTATGCCCAAGATCAAAAAAATCTTAGGGACACCGAAGTCCAAGTGAAGAAATAAGGCCCGATATTTTCCCACTTCTTCAAAGTGACACCTCAAGTAATTAGTATGTTGAATTTTTATGCCTAGGAATGAAAATACTATTGAGGATATGAATCCATCAAATTATGAGTTGACCCAATTCTCATTGGATCAAAATTCACATGATAATGATTCTCGCATGTTTAAGGAATAATCTTCCCACCTCCTCTCTTGGAACAAAGAATACATGTAAACAATTGTGTAATGGGAGGGACATGTAAAAGTTATTAGTGCTCACGTTAAAACTTTCTTAGAATATGACCCAACATCTTCCTTTTCAGTAAAAGGAATCCATATAATCCATAGTTTTGATCCTGATATGATTAAGAAATCACAATGCTACATGATTCATGGGAAGGATAATGAGAATTGGATTGATAAAATCAATTATCAAGGAAAGGCATTGTTTTCAGATATCATTTCTCTCATCAAGTACATTCTCGTAACTTCAACATAAGTGAAGAATACAAAGGAGTTTTCAAAAGAGGTAATTGAGTTGGATGAGATGTTTCCACTAGTATCTGAGATGATCTCCTTTGACTCTGACATCCTCCCGGTAAGAATGTGTTTGCATATGCTGTGTAGAACTTTTCTCAAGTTTGGATCCACATTATAGATATGAAATATGGAATGCTCAAAAATACAATATCCGAGTTGGACTCTTACGGATAACATTCTTTCGAATATTGAACGATGTGTTCAAAACTTGAGTTCCCACCACTCACCAAGGACTCATTATTAGAATAAATCATTGCTTCCTTTTAGGAGTTAATCAAGAAAGAGGCAGGTGACTCTCTCTTTAATGAAGATAACTTAGAGTCCCTCACCAATATCAAAAGTTACATTGATGTAATTGAAATGGATCATGAAAGATGCCTCAATCAATGTAAGAATATTGGTGATGTTCCTAGAACATTAACCAAGGTGTTGAGCTGTATTTGCATTCCAGAGGAGAATAAGTTGAGCTCTATGATAGCTCATTTCAAAAAGAATCAAATAGGAAGCATGAATCAACATGATCTTCATCATAGAGAGCTTCTTCATCATATATGAAAAATTCTTCCCTCTCCTCTCTTTCTCCCTTTACTTCTCTCCCCTTTCTAATTCTTCATTGTATGTAATCATGATATTTCATCTCATTCACTTAAGTTATTTTCAAAGAATGAATTGTAAAATTCCCTTTAATTCATAAAAAGGAACTTATTTCTCGCTTCCCGGAAGATATAAAGTCACAAGTCAAATGATATCATGAATATTCATGTGGGGGTAGATGAAAGGTCAATTCACATTTCTATAAATTAGGATGGCTTCTCCATTCCAAAGGATTCAGATTTTTATAGTTTCTATGTTGTAGCAATTGTGAATTGTGGTTTTGGGTCTTGAGATTTGTATCACCAATGCACAAAAAATAAAATCTACATTTTTACATTCCCCTTTCTATGCGTTCCTCTATTTTCTCTCTTATATGCACTTTGTAAGTATATTGATCAAGAAAGATATTTGTATCTTTGATGAATGAATCCAAAGAACTATGTGTTTGGGTTTATTTGTCTCACTAAATATCTTCATTGTTTCTTTCCTCTAATTAAATGTTGAATTTATCTTATTATTGGGTGTTAATTCTACTTATGCCTACTCACGAAATAACCTTCCTTTTTCTAATTTCTTTCCTTCACCTCTTATTGCTGCAATTTCCTCCCTTCTACCCCGTATAATAAAATTTCCACAGTTTAGTGAAGTGATCCCTGTGTGATCCCGAGCCTACCAGCCATCCCCAAAACATTTAGATAGGAGTAGATTAGTTTTCATTCAATAATGGGAGCTTCCCCATACACAAGGATGGGCGTAGCCCCGTGAGCATTGGTGGAAACACATAATTAGACATATGAAAAATTATTTCACCAACACTATCAGTGTATCTTTGAGAAAATGGGTCTCACATATTCTTGCTTGACTGTATTAGGGTAGGTTAACTTGCACCTTGTCAACCCTTCATCCAAGGTCCATGAGAATTCTCCTTCTCTAACCTTGTGGGAAAAATTATCATTTTCACAAGTATCAAACTAGAGACTATTTAAGGGAGACAACGCACATCACAAAAGAATCCCATTGTGACATTCTTAAGTCTTAAGTTAAACCAAATGTTCCTTTGGTGAGTAGTAATGTAATATGTTTGGATTATACGAAGGTCTTGTGAGTTAAGGATATTGACCACTTTGCTATGAGTTTCATGATGCTCTTCATTTGGCTATCTTAGTGATGGATATTGACCACTTTTCTTCAAGTTTCATGTATGCTTATTGACCTTGTCATGAAATCACTCTGTAGGAATGGTAATGGATAAAAAATATCTAGAACATGTGGGTTTTCTCCTATTAATTTCATTTATGCATGTGGAATTTGTGTGGGATACTTTAGTTTAAGGTATAAAGTCACTTTGGGTCATGTAGGACGTAAAGTCTAAGAAACATAATTGTTTAGTTGTGTTGAGGCTAGGCATGGAGGGCTAAACAATGAACGTACTAGGTAGCATATGGGAAAATAGGAAATATAAATTTGCAACACTGATGGGTGATCATACAAACTTTGGTGAACCATAAATTGAATGGGCCTCTTAAGTTAGTACCTCAAGAGAATCCGGTTTTAAATATAATGTAACCCTTTTAAACCAACACATGAGTAGAATGAAAGGTTTTAGGTGACAAGATAAGAGATGTGTTTGGAAGAAATATTAGAGGATTTAGGTTACAGATGAATTCCATGCCAAATTTCAACTATCAATTTTGTTTTCCATAATATGATATTAAGAGTTAATTGTGGATAATAGCAAAATTGTAATTATCATGTAGCATTTGAATGTGTATTCATGAGATGTTTTTCTAGGAGAAAAGTGAAATTCAGAGCTTTCTTATAACTTGTTTTATCCTTCTTATTTTGTGGGAAAAGAATGTAAGTTGATCCATGTGAAATATAAATATGGAATTTTATTCAAGAAAAATAAATGTATGACATGTATATGCTGATATGAACCAATCCAATTATTAATGTATATAATAATAACAAATAATCTTGAGCCTTAATCCCTAAAATTATAGACCTCTTCCCTCTTGATAATGTACTAGTTACTATTGCGTAATGAAAGTATAATTCTAAACCAATTAAACATGTTCCTTAGGAATGAATTCGTAAGACAAGTAATAAAATCCTCATGTGTTTCTAAATTTTCCTATTAAATAATCAAGCTATATAAACTAATTGCGATAAGAGAAACAAACAAAATCAAGTAATGCAAGAAAAAAAATTATTCTAGTATTTTTATTGTTTTATTTATGTGTTAAAATTGTGGGTGTGACATACCTCCTTGAGGGTTTCCATAAGAGACAACTTACGAGACGATGTGAGTATACCAAGTAGAAAATGTTTCTTTTTAACCCAAATGTGGAAAACAATTCATTGTTATCAACATACTCCTATCATATAAAAATAAAATAATAATAATAATATATTTTTAATAGCAAATGGATATCCATCTAGGCATAAGAGACAAGAATGGTGTCATACATTTCTATTGCAAGTGTTATGATAGACATACATATAAACTATGAACACATAGAAAAGGGATATGCACCGTTTGAAAGAATGTAAGAGAGTAGACATGGCGTGAATTGTGTGACAAAATGTTGAAACACAAAAAGGCATGTGAAATCTTCGATAAAATTTTCCAATAAAATGGGTTGTGTGGAAAATAATGGATTGTAAGACATGCACAAAATAGGTTTGCAAGAGTTGTTTTTCAATGAGAACCATTCACAATATAATTGGATATCTTGGTATGCGACCTCTTGAAAACTAGAGTTTGGGATAATCTTGTTGGTCAAAGAACCACTTGGACATGAGTGAGTGCTTGGTGAATGTGCATATGGTTGATAAACTTGGCATTGTTTAGTGGTGGGAAGATGTTTACTATTTTTATTTTATGGAAAGTTTTATTGATTAGTTTTAGACACTTTTTGGTTACACTTATTGAAACAATGTCAATGATTTGTGAGGATTCTCTTGTCTTTTTCTAGATGGTTTAAATTAGAGGGAAAAGTGCTCATGATTTCAACATTATAGAATTGAATCTTTAGGGTCACATGAAATGTGGTGTTAGGAAGAAATTCTCACCCTTTCCAACATACTCCTAACTTGTGGAAAAATGAGAGATTTGGAGCAAGATATGGTTACAAATTGGAGGAATTGTGGTTGTGGCAATCTATATTATAGAATACTCAAAGTTATGGATTCCCATAAAATACAAGTGGACCTTCTTGGAGCATCTCACACACCACCTTGCCATTTAATCATGTATGGTATTCTAACCTATATCTTGCATTATTTTCTGCATTTACAATTTCTCTCTCCTTAGTGACCAAATAAATCAAATTTTAAAAATATTGTTTATTTTTGGTAAATTAAAATGACTTGTAATATAAACGTTATAAATTGTCTTATTTGTTGCAAAATAAAAAGGATTATTTTAGTGTTATTTGTACCACTGAGATTGATCCCATTACAATGGAAAATTTAGATGAAGAGATACGATAATGGAAATCCTCTAAAATGACATGCTTTAACTTGTTACCTGGTCTCATGAGATACCATATAAACCTTTAGAATAATCTGCAGATGTTTGGTTGGCCATTTTGAGGAACACATCGAGGATCCCAATTGGCATTTTTGCAGTTGGAAAACTACTAAAAGTGGAAAGTTTGGTTTGGATTTGGGTCATGGTGTGTATATGAATTAGTTAACAATGCAAAGGAAATCAAATCTAACACCCAAAAGCTTCAATAAAATGCTAACTAGATCAATATAACATCATACTTGAGCTTAAGTAGAACATTAACATATTTGCATTAGAACATGAAATGAAGATTCAAACTAACATGCTAAATAAATTAACCTCTATCTATAATTGAATTCTAATGAAATGAACCTATTTAGATCCTTACAAATCAAAAGGGTTGATTGTATGCTTGAATCCCAAGGTTTTCAAGAATGGAGTCTTATCAATCCATGGCTACAAGACCATTTGACATATCTCCATATGAATTCAAAACTTAAATGGATGAATGCAAGAAATGAAGATAACTAGCTCCTCTAATGGAAGAATTCTCTAAGATGATAAAATGGCTATAATATAGGCTCTATGCTCATTTAGGTGTAAGTAGAAAGGTTATAGGAGGGTTCCTTTTATAACCTAATGGTTTGAAGAAGCTTTGCATCCTATTGTATGTGGGATAATAACAAAGCTAGGTTAGTTATGGATAAACATGGTTTAGAAGTGGTTGAGTTTACTTTAGGAGAGTTTAGTTTGTCCTCTAGTGACTCATGGGGATTGAGGGGGTTTATTAATTAACCAAAGTGATTAATTAATAGGTGTGCAAGCTTATAGAAGCTTTTAGAGGAATAGTTAGTATGATTTATGTTATGAGAGAATTTTAATCAAATAAATGATGATTTATTGATTAAATAGAAGAGAGAATTAATTAATTAAGAATAATTAATTAATTTAGATAGAAAGAGGATCTTAATTAATTATAAATAAATAATTAATCTAGATAGAAAGGGGAGCTGATTAACGGAAGGTCGTTAATTGGCGTCATTTTTGGATAGAAGAGTTAATTAACTAACGTAATGTAATTAATTAATGATGATATCGAGAAAATGTGTGATATTGATGATATGTCATCAATTTTTAGGAAAAAGGGTATAATTAACGTAATTTAAGTATTTAAATTGCTCGAGCTAAATTATAGGTGTCTACATTTTCCCCTCTTTGGGGTGGCGTAAGTGACACCACTTCAAAGATAGTAGATAGATAAAATTTTGAAGGGGTAGAAGAAAAATTAGTAGAAGTGAGAGATGCCCCTCGAGTGTCGATGGGGTGATGAAAGAAGGTGATCAATGATCAAAAAAGGTGAGAGAAATGGATAGAAGAATGGGTAGGGGTAGGATGCCCTAGGTGAATTAAGAAGAATAGTGTTGATAGGAGAATGATGTAGAAGAGGAATGAAGACAAAAAGAAAAGAGAAATATTTCATCCAGTGTATTGAAACAACTTTAGTGTCATCATATTGCCAAAGATCTACGTCATCGGTCCTTATTAAAAATATAAGCATACGAAAAAGTAGAATGACATGAAAATCCATACTATGAACAATTTTCCATTGCTAAAAACACCAACTCAATGCAACATACAAAAATCAATGCAATATGAGAAGGAAACAAGCTCATTTAACAGGGAAACAAGTACAAACACACATACTCAAACCAACAATGGTCAAGATGGTTGTAAAATGTTTTGTTATCAAGCTGAAGATCCCCAAATGTTCATGATTGATGAAAAGGGTGAAAAATGATGCCCCTAGAAGGATACATGCAAGGGAAAATGATGAAGGATGCCGGGTCTAATGATAAAGCATTGTGCGCAACAAAACAATATCAGACAACTGGATGTGCCCTAGAGTATCGACAAAGCAAGCAAGCTAGCTTTGTAAATGGTTGTAAATATGATGATCCACAAGTCATTTGATTTGTGAACATGTGAAAATTCCAGCAAGATATGGAATGAATACCATGCACAAGACACGAGTTTCAACTGCTATGAGTTGTTTACCTATTTTTGTAAATTTTACAATTTTTGAGAAATTTGAAATTTTATGTGTTTGTATTTTTCTATTTTTTTTTTTGTAATGTTTAGGTATTTTTGATTTTTAAGAAGAAATGAGAAAATATGAGATCACCTACAAGCAAAAAAATTTCCCTAGGGAGAAGAAATAAAACAATCATTACGTGTTAGGTAGCAAAAACACGCCCGGCGTGATGAAAATGATTTAAACATGATTATTTAATAAAAAATCAATCATTACGGTGGATAGAATAAGTGTTAGAGTGATCACGAAGTCAAAACATGCCCCTAGGGCATCAGGGATAGGTTAAAATAGCCAAATATACTCCTCTCGAGGGGGTAAATCATCCTGATAAGTACATTTGCTACCAAACCCTACCAAATTTTTACCGTGAGTTACCATGAGTGACGAGCGAGATGGCTAGGGTGTAGAATCACCATAGACACGCTGATACCATTTGAGAGTACATCTGGAATGATGATGATGGACCATTCGTGAGTACCCCAACCCTTCTTGGTCTTTTTACACATTTAATTTCATATTTACTAGCATTAATTAGCATTTAGACATGCCACATATTTATATGATTCATGATGATTAATATGGTTATGGATGAGGATTGGATCATGATGTTGTCTAATTTTATTTCTTATGTATGTACCATGATGGATATTGATGACATATCACATGTGTTTGATTTTTATGATAGATCCATAGATGATATAAATTGTATTGTATATGTGATGTTATAGATTAGTGAATGGAATGATATGATGATATTGGTGTGGGGGGATAGATTTTGATATTTGTGATCCCTTGCCCCTATTTGATGATATGATATGTGATGATTAACTTAGCCTACATGTATGATGTACACGTAGCATTTTATTTATATATGATGTAAAGATGATGTTAGATGTGATGATATAGATGGAGATATGATGATGTGATAACAAAACTATGTACATGCGACAAGAAAACACAAGTAAATGTTAACAAACCTATCAAATATACATTGCTAAACAACATGAATTAACATAAATATGTACAATTATTTACAATCATCTAAAAAAACACTTCATATGTATAAGTAAGAATGAATCTAATCTAAGCAAGAAAAAAGATGAATCTAACAAAGTATGTTTAAGTGAAAAACTATACAAATTTACAAGCAAGCAACAACTATACAAGCAAATAGAAACTATACAAGTAAGTAGAAACTAACAAACAAAATGTAACAAACTAAAAATAAAACAAGAAACAAGATAAAGAAAGTAAACTAAAGCTATGTTTTTGTAAGATTGTTTTTAGTGCATTTTGTGTTTGTGGGAATTTTGTGAAACAATTTTCTATTGTTTTTGTGTTTTGTGTTTTTCTATTGTTTGTGTGTTTTTTTGTTTTTCTATTGTTTACGTTTTTCAAGTCTTTTGTGATTGTTTTTTTTTTTAAACATATTTGAATGTTTTTGTGATTTTCTAAGGTTTTCCAAAGCTATGTATAGAAACCAGAAACGTGGATGCCCCCAATGTTAGATGGAGAATATACAAGGGCATGCACCACGTATTTATAAATAGGAAGGTGAAAGTGAAAAGGTGCCCCCAACATTAGATGGGGAATATATAAAGGAAATCCTTCACCAGATTTATAAAAGGAGAAACATCCGGATCAAGGCTTGACAGATAGGCTCACAGGGAATCTCGGATGCTAGATTGGAACTAGCCCCAGCTAAGTAAAAGTACCCCCTAGAAACCAGATGCTTGTGAACAACGAGTCCTCCCAAGGCATCGGAAGCTAGTTTCACCAAGGGATCTATCCAAAGCACCACAATTGTGTGGTTTTCACATATGGATGACCTACTTTCTTTTTTTTTTTCTCTTTTTGACTTTTTGTATTTTGATCCTTTTTACTTTTTGTTTATTTTTTTGATTTTTGTGCCATGTTTAAGCATAAACCACTTAAGGTGCATGGAATTCATTAGATCATAGAGCTCATCTCCATCAAAATGAGAAAATTTTATATGCTCATGTTCCATATTTTGCCACAATGACATAAGGTCCTAACCAGTGTGGTTCGAACTTGCCTTTCTTCTCTCTTTCTACCCTTGTGTTGAACTTGATTCTCTTTCATGACCAAATCTCCAACCTCAAATTGACGAGGTATGATCCTTTTGTTGTAGTTCTAGGAGACTCTATTTTTGATATACCTTGAGATGGTTAAGGGCACAGATGCACTTTTCATCTAGGAGTTCCAATTTTTCCACTGCCACTCTGTAATCCTCATCTTTGTCTAGATAATCCCTAAGAGATATCCTTAGGGAAGGAAGCTCTATTTCTAATGGGATGATAGATTATGTTCCAAACACTAGGGAATAGGGTGTCACACCAGTAGGAGTGTGAATGGAGGTCCTATAAGCCCAGAGGGTTGGGTGAATTTGTAAATGCCAGATTCTGACCTATCTTACTCACCATATTTTCCATGATTTGAACCAATGTTTTTTTAGTGGCTTCAAATTTCCCATTACCTTGAGGGTAATATGGCATGGACCACTTTAATCTTATTTGAAATCGATGAAAAATATCTTCACTTTCTTGTTCTTAAATGATTTTCCATTATCAGTAATAATGGCAGGGATGCCATACCGAAAAATGAGGTGATTCATGATAAAATTTGATATCTGAGCACTTGTAACATAGGTTAATGGAATGGCCTCCACCCACTTAGTGAAATATTTTGTGGCCATGATGATGTGGGTATGACCATCGATGAGGTAGGGGTGAGATTCCCTATTAAATCCAGTCCCCATTTGGAAAATGGCCATGGTGTTGTTATTGGCTGTAAAGGCTGTGATGGTGCATGGATGAAATTTCCATACTTTTGACATAGAACACATTTCCTCACATGGTTGCAACAATTTGTCTCCATAGTAGGCTAGTAGTAGCCTACCCATAACAACTTCTTTGCTAGGACCATTCCATTCGTATGGGCACCACACACGCCTTCATGCACCTCCTTGATCACTTGGACTGACTCTACTACATCTAGAAAATGAAACAGATTCCCATCATAGCCTCGATGGTAGAGCGTACCTCCTAGGAGGGTGTAACAGGCTATTTGGTGGATAAGGATTTGTTTTTGGATTAGGAAATGTTAGTAGGAAAGGTACCACTTTTAAGATAGTCATAGATAGGTGCATACCATGGGAGTAGGGACCAACAACTTCACATGCCAAACAAGATTCTAGCATGTCATACATAGGATGACGTAGATTCTCAACAAAGAATGGCATATCATTACTTTTTGGTGGGATCCATAACATAAAACCTACTATTTCCATTCATTGCATCCACAACTCTATTTTGTGCTCTTGGAATTTGTTCAAAGGTGATGCACACAAAGTATTCTTTCAAAGTTTCCACCAATTTCTTGTATGGGATGAGATTGTCATCCTTGACCTTGTACTCATCATTGACTTGTTTGATAATCAATTGTGAGTCACCAACGACCTTGACATGGTGGATATTCCATTTTATTTCCAGCTTCATCCCAATGATGAGTGCTTCATATTATACTATGTTGTTTGTGCAAGGAAAGCCAAGATGGAAAGCTTGTGGGATAGGATCTCTGAAGGAGTGATTAGTACTACACCTACCCCTGAACCATGGAAAGTGAATGATCCATCAAAGTGGACCTGCCACATGATATATTCCTCAATATACATCGTGATGCATCTCCATGAGCAGCTCCAAACTTACAAGTTCTTCTCCAGGTAAGGGTACTTCGCTAATTGGTTAGCAAGTACTTGTCCTTTAACTGAATTCTAGTGTATGTATTCAATGTCAAATTCACTAAGTAGAATGATCCAATTAGCCATTCTACCCATAAGGGTAGGTTTTGACAATAGGTACTTGATTGGGTCAACTTTAGATATAAGCTTGGTTTTATTATTCAATAGGTAATGGTGAAGTTTTTGAAAGGTAAAAATGATATCCAAACAAGATTTTTCAATTTTGGATAGTTGAGCTCATAGGAAATCAAGGTACAACTAAGGTAGTACATGGATTTTCTCTTTTTGGCTCAGGTCATATTGTGTAAGAAAAGCGCCAATAGAAAATTGGGTAGTGGATATGTATAGAAAAAGTGGCTCACCAGGGGTTGAGGCATGAGGACAAGATGGATTGGCCAAGTATTGTTTAAGAAAGGTGAAGGCTTGTTGTTGCTCTTAGTCCCCAAATGAAATCAACATCCTTCTTAAGTAGATGAGTAAAGGAATGACACTTATCAACAAGCTGAAATGAAGTGATGAATGGCTTGTATTTTTCCTTGCAGGTACGCGAACTATTTGATATTCTTGGGAGGAGGCATTTCAGTAATGGTAGTGACTTTGGTTGGGTCCACCTCAATCCCTCTCCTTGATATAATGAAGCCTAGCAAATTCCCTGATAATACTCCAAACACATTTCTTTGGATTCAACCTAACCTTATATTCCCACAGGCATTCAAAGATACGCCGAAAAAATTTAGGGTGGTTCTTCTCTTGTCTTGGAATTCCTAGGATATCATCTACATAGTCCTCCATGATGTCATGGATCATATCATGGAATATCACTATCATCTCCCTTTGATAGGTTACACTAATGTTTTTGAGGCCAAGGGCATTACCTGATAGCATAATGTCCCCAAAGGGTTGTGAAGGTTGTCTTGTGTTGATCTTCTTCCGCTATCTTGATCTTGATTATATCTAGAAAATCCATCCATAAGAGAAAGCATTTCATAGCCCACAGTTGAGTCAACAATCATGTCAATATTGGGCAAGGGGAAATCATCTTTTGGACATGCCTTGTTGATGTCTCTAAAATATATGTGAAAATTTTGATGCCTACAGGTTTCTTTTGTACCAAAACTATGTTCGATATCCATTCTAAGTAGTCAATAGGTCTAATGAACCCTGTTACTAGCAATCTTTCTAACTCTTCTTTAACTAGAAGAGCCACATGTGGATGCATTTTTCTTAGCTTTTGTTTGATGGGCTTTGCATCTATGTGCACAACTAAGTTGTGCACTACCAAAGTTGGATCCAAGCCCACATATCTTTATAAGACCATGAAAATATATCTACAAATTCTCTAAGAAGAAAGGTGAATGTATTTTGTTCTTGTACTAAGAGCGAAGCTCCCAACTTGACTATCTTTGGGTCTTTTTCCATTCCAATGTTTACATCAATGGTTTCTTCTACCAAAATTTTTGACATATCCTCCATACATGCGTAGGATTGGGAGGAAGGTTGAGATCTTCTTCCAAGGGCATCTCTATGATATTTTCACCCTTGGTGTGGTCACTTTTCTTATCTCATTGATTTTTTTACTTGTTTTTCAGCCAACACCTCAAAGAGGTTTTCACTTTGTGTGACTTGAATTTTTCTTTTGTCAAGGATTTTCATTGGAACTTTTTCCCTCACTTTTTCTTAAGTTTTTTTGACCACGAAGCTCAAATTCCTCTCCAAAATATGCACAGTATCTAAGTCAATGTAGAAACCTTTCTTATGGTCTCCAATTGGAATTGTATCTCGTATGCCCATGAATTCTACAATGGCCTCATCATTCTCAAAGAGGTCCAATGACACATGACGTTGTTGGTCCCAATCGATAAGGGAAGGGTAGACAAGGTCAATTTTAGGTTTAGTGGGGGTTAAGGTAAGGACAATGATATCCATGAATAGGTTCATGGAGGCAAGATCCTCATATTGGCTATAGTGGGAATCTATGTGTCACTGTTTAAATAATCAGAGCTATCCTCATGCTTAGAATAGGTAGTGTCTTGATCATTGGGGTGGGCCCCATATGGCTGAATGCCAATACCATAGCACTCTATTTTGAAATGTGGAAGTGGGACTAGATCCCTTGGTCCTTGCTCATATTTTCCACATCCTAGGCCTTTATAGCCCATAGAATACATCATTCGGCTAGACTTCTCATATTCAGGGATTTTGTAGTAGGTAGGTTGAGTGTCTTCGGGACCCAAGTTATAGGTGGGTCCAAAAATTCTCTTCTTCAAGTAATCCCCCATAGTAGGAATTTCCCAATAGTTTGTCATCTCTAGGCCGCTTGAAACGATAGTTGGGCCTTCCTCTTATTTTTGGTGATAAAGATAGGTCTGAAACTAGAGAGCTTGTTGCACATTGTATTCTCCACAACCATATTCCATAATTTTCATCTCCCATGAATCAAAGGGAGAGGTAGATGTAGAAGCCTCATGAGTGCAAGAACTTAGGGAGTCTAAATCTACCTATGATTCCATAGCTTTTGATTGAAGGGGAACAACTATATCCATATAAGGACATGTATATGTACCCCTACGTGCAAAGTTGTTGAGAGATCTAGTAGTGAGCGAAGGGTTTTGATCTCCTTGAATGGTAATAGTGTGTCCTTCATGTTTTAACTTGATGCATTGATGGAATGTTGATGGTATGGCTTGTATGGCATGAATCCATGGGTGCCAAGAAGCATATTATAAGGAAGTTCCAAATCTAAGATGTGAAACTTCATGTGGTGACAAGTTGGTCCTACTTCCATCGGAAATGTGATTGTTCTAGCTGATTCCCACTCCGCATTGTCGTAAGTGGTTATGGTAATGATATGGGACTCTAGATCTTCCTCTGTGTGTCCCAACTATTTGATTAGTTTCAAGGTGCATATATTCAATCCCGACCCATTGTCCACAAGCACCCATTTTATCTTCTAGTGGGTAACAAATACCTCTATATACAAGGGAAGATTATGTGTGTGATCTTCATTGGGGATTTCCTTGTGGTTAAATGAGATGTGTTCACTTGGTGTAATATTTTCCACCACAGCTTGTAAATGTGAAGGGTCTACTTCCATTGGCACTCCTGACCCCTAGAGAGTTTTGTATAGGATTTATTTGTGTATGTTTGATATCTTAAGAAGATCTAAGATTGAAATCTTAGCAGATGTCTTCTCAAGTTGCTCTAGGATATTATACTGACCATCCTGAGGGGTAGACAGAGGAGGTTCTAGATCATGAGATGAGCGCACCTTGTTACTACAACACAATCTTTTTCCTTGATCCTAATGGTATTCACATGCTCATCAGAAGAGCGAACACATCCAATAAGTGAGTCATAATGATTGTTGTCACTTTTGGTATATAGATAGTTTGTGGATTTGTAGCTTTGGGATGAATCTCCTAATCTTTCTTCTCATTAGGCTTACCATGCTTAGGGAATGGTTCTTTGAATATCCCCATATTTTCATTTGGCATTTGAATTTTCTCTCTGGGTGCATCAAATTCTATCTCTCCATTGTCGATAAGATCTTGGATGTAGTGACAAAGTCTTAGGCACTTGTCTATCTTGTGTCCCTTTACATGATGAAAATCACAATATTCATGTTCTTTTATACCATGATGGTTTAGGAGCATTTTCATCAAAGGGTTGTGTTGTTGGATAAGTCACCATGTGGACCACATCCAATTGTTTCAATATTGTAGACAAAGACTCATTAAGAGGAGTGAACATTCTACATTTAGGTGGTGGTTGAATAGGTCCTTTGGTTAGTTTAAAAGGTTGACCAACTTGAACCATTTGTACCCGTTTGGAATCTGTGATCCCGTCTCCCACCATGTTCTTTTTTTTGTTAAAGATCTTTGGATTTTCTTTGGTTTGGCATTTTGATTATCTTTGGAAGATGATTTGATTGTTCCTTTTGCAATGAGGGCCTTTTCTATTTGTATACCCTTTTCAATAACCTCTTCAAATGTATGGACACAATGCATTTGTAAATGGAAAGCAATGTCCAGATTTAGATTGGGTACAAATATGCTCACAAGTTATTTTTAGAAATGCGCAAGGGAAGTAGGCTAGGCTATCCCCACCATCTTTGTAAGAAGCTCATGAATGTTTCATTAGGACATTGTTTAGTATTACACAAGTCTTCCATAGTTATGTCACTTTCTATGTTGTATGAGAAATGTTGAATGAACCTCTCTACCAATTTAGGCCATGTGAATACGGATCCACGAGGTATGTGAGTAAACCATTCTAAGGCTTGGCCTCCCAGGATTTTTGGAAATAGCCATAGGAGGTAATTGTTGCTTATATGCCACTTCTTGGCATGCCATGTAGAAATATTTCACATGATCGCATGGGTCACCTTTCCCTCTATATTTTTCAAACTTTGGCATGTCAAATTTCTTGGGAAAAGGTTGAAGCAACATAGTTTTGTCAAATGGATGGGGACATAGTTCTTCATATTGATATCTCTTACTATGTCCTCCACTATTTTCTTGAAGGATTACAAGTGTTGCTTTCATGGATTGTAGTTCCTGTGAAAGAATTTGGTCCTTCATAGGAGAAGGTGGCATGTATACATGACTATTCTTTGATGTTTCACCTTCTTGGTTTTCTATGTGAAGTTCACTACTTTTGACCTTAGGCTTCTCCTTATGTACATTTTTGTTTGTTTCCTTCTGTACATGAGATGTTAGTAAGGCTAATTGTTGATTAAGGTTTTGGATTTGTTGTTGAATAGTGACTTCTTCTTCATTAGGTTCTTCTTCATCTTCATCGTGTGGGGGATGTTCCACATTTCCATGTTCTATTCTAACTCTATGTGGTATCTTGATGAATGGAATTTTATAACCCACCATGTTGTCATTTCCTACATTGGATGTGGAAGCGTGTCCATGTGTTAGGATGTCTTCCATGTTGATGAGAGGTTGTTCTTCCTCATTGGCTTCATTTGTAGGTGGAATTGTCTCATGTTCTGTAGGCATCCTAGCTCCTAATTCCACTACTCTTGCTAGCACTTGATCTTTTTTATGAAAAGGAATTCATCTAATAGGGCATGGGGTCAAAATCAAACTCCACATGTGGTGATCCTATTTCATCACCACTATGATCTATCATTTCTTCTATTTCTTTTTCTGTGAGAAAAGAGGTCTCAAGTTATGACCAATAAAGGGATTTGACCCTTGTTTGGTGGATGTTTCCCATGCTTATTTTGTTTCAATTACTTGTTTTCTAGCTCCCAGTCTTGTTTTAGGGGCCATGATGTATGAGATCTTCACTAAGGTGTTTTAAATTTTGTTCAAGAGGTATTAATCAAACCTAAGTGAGAGTCTACAAATGTCAAAGAATGTCAATAGCTCAAAGTATAATGAATGTCAAAGGATCAATGTGACAAAGTGATTTTCTAAATGAATAAGTCAATAGTGAAAAACAAGATACAATCACACAATGTTTAGTTCTAGACCAATCAATCAAATGATGTACTTCCTAAGTCTGTTTCCAAATGGTAGTTGGTGTTTCAAGATGATTAACAAAATGTCACCACTTATGTCAAGTTTAAAGAAATGAACAAGGTGTAAGTAATAACAAGAAGTTAATGTGATCCCCAAACAAAGTATACTAAAAGTGAGCTTGAATCCAATCAAGACCTATATCCCAAAAAGTGGTAGTTACGATTGTGAATGACACAACAATACCACCAAGATATGTTAACCAAACTTTTGAAAAAGTAAGGTATTAATATCAAGATGATATTGATATAACGTGCACAAATGGTAACACTCAACACTTTTCAAAATCGAGGTAGTAATTGAAATCAAACTAGGGCTAGAGTATACCAAGGAATTGTTAGAGTGTGTATAGTGTAACGTCACAATATATATATTTAGGCCAAGTTTATGAGAAACAAGATGTAAATACCGAAATTGTAGCGACACGATATAAAAAAATAACAATTCAAAGGAGAATCAAGGTGATGAATCAAGCCTAACTACGATGATGATCTTGACTTGGGTATCAAGATCAAAAAGGATACCAATGATATGAAAATGTCTCCACACACTTTACATTTAACAACTCATCCAAAAACATGGATGAGTGTAAACAAACACAAAAGTGGTGAATACAATCAATTAAAAACACAAGGGTAGTCACTCTTCTTCTAATCAACAAAGTGTCAAAAGAAAGTGAAGGAAGTAGATCAATTGGGGGTGAAAAATGTTGGCCTCACTTTGGAAAGAGTTTCACCTTGCCTTAGGGAGTGAAAAACTAAGAAAAATTAACACTTCACACATTTCATGATGAATAATGGCTCTCAACTCAAATTGGTTTTGAAATGGTCAAAGTTTGGCTCTAGTCAAAGATAGCTTCCTAGGTGGTTCACTCAACTAGGTGTCAAAAGTTATCTAAGAGCGAGCTCGATTTTGCCAAGGTTTCCCAAGGATTATCCCAAATTTACTTTACCCCCTTCAAGCACAGTGGGCAATAAATGCATCCATCATGTACTCTCACTGGGGTCGCGATATAGATAACTTTGATGCTAAATCTCATGTGTATACTAGTCAAGTAGGTGTGCGAAAACTTCCCATTTTATCCACAAGGTTCCCTCTTGTGGACTACTTTGGGGTTCCTAGGACCACCCCCATTGTTGTAGCTTAAGGCTTATGCCAAAGGGGTTATGTCCTAGTTTTAAGCAGACAAGGCATACCCTTATCCAAACTTGCAAATCAAGTGTTTTGAATGTGGTGTGTTTTTTTTCTCTTTTAGACTTAATGTGGTTTATTCATTTTCCATTTGGAAACCTGCAACACACATGTAGTTAGAAAATTTGTTTCAACTCCTTTCTTTGACAAGCATTTTTAGGTCCTGCACTCAAGCATTAGTAGTTCTCCAAGAAAATCACATTATTTAAAAGAGGATTAAGAGTTGTTTTGATTCTCAAGATCATCCAAGGATGCAAGAGAAATAGCATACACAACAAATAATCCAACTAAAAAGTAAAGGAAAACTTTGCAATTAATGAACCATACAAAAAGATTGATAAATGTTCATTCCCTTAAACCAAAAATGAAAGATGAAGTTTCCAATTAACCAAATGTTAGAAAATGAAGACTAAAGTTGATTTTGATTCTCAAGATCACCCTAAGGTGCAAGAGAAGAGCATACACAAACTTTATCCCAACTAGATAGAAATGGAAAACTTCAAATCAAAGGACCATAAAAAAATGCTTTGTAAAAGGTTCATTCCCTTAAGCAAAATGAATAATCAAATTTCTAAGTTAATCCAAATGTTAAAAATATAGAGATCAAAGTTTTTTTTATTCTCAAGATCACCAAAATGTGCAAGAGAAGAGCATACACAATATTTTGTCTAAATCAAGTAAAATGGAAATACAACATTCATCAAAACATTAGACATGTTAGAAAATGACTCAGTTTTACAATAAAGGAAAACCTAAAATTTATATAATTATAAATCCCAAATTTATGTTTTCATTGCATATTTCACTTCAATACCTTTCCAACATAAAAAAATGGAGTCATTTTGAGTTCGGGAGCAAAAGTTATGGCCTTCGGAAGATGGGTTACACATATGCTCTTATGCTCACGGTATGCACTTAACATGTACTCAAAAAATGTGAAAAAAACATCCCTTAATCTGTAAAAAGGTCAAATTTTCCAACCAAGATTCAATTTTGACAACAACCCATCACATTAGTATATGAATAGAAGACTCAATGCTATCAAACATTAACATTCATGATAAAAAAACTTAACATTTTCAAGAAATTGACAAAACTAACATGTAGAATGATGAAAAAGTAAGCTCTAAAAATGAAAACATGGAGAAATATTGAAATTTTTCACCAAGATTCAATTTTGACAACAATCCACAACATTAATATGTAAATAGAAGACTCAACACTATCAAACACTAACCTACATGCTCAAGAATTTAAGATTTTCAAGAAATTGACAAAACTAACATGTAGAATGTTGAAAAATGAAGCTCTAAACATGAAAACATGGAGAAATATTGAAATTTTCCCATCAAGATCTAATTTTGACAAAACTTTGCCTCCTTTATACCTATAAGGAAGACTCAACACATACAAACTCAACAAAACAAGTTAAGAAAAACAAGTTAGATCAACATGTGCAAAAGAGGGTTAGTAACCAAAATTGAAACATAACTACAAAAACTTGAAATTAAGTGCAAAGGAAAATGGAGTAAGTCCCACCGGCATGCCAAATGTGTATATGAATTAGTTAAAAATTCAAAGGAAATCAAAGCTAACACCTAATAGCTTCAATACAATGCTAACTAGATCAATATACCATCATGCTTAGAGCTTAAACAAAGTTAATCTATTAACATATTTGCATTAGAACATGAAATGAAGATTCAAACTAACATGCTAAACAAATTAACCTCTATCTCTAATTTAATGCTAATGAAATGAACCTATTTAGATCCTTAGCAATCAAAAGGTTGATTGTATGCTTGAATCCCAAGGTTTTCAAGAATGGAGTCTTGTCAATCCATGGCTACAAGACCATTTGACATATCTCCATATGACTTCAAAACTTGGATGGATGAATGCAAGAAATGAAGATAGCTAGCTCCTCTAATAGAATAATTATCTAAGATGATAAAATGGCTATAATATAGGCTCTATGCTCATTTAGGTGTAAGTAGAAAGGTTAGAGGAGGGTTCCTTTTATAACCCAATGGTTTGAAGAAGCTTTGCATCCTATTATATGTGGGATAATAGAAAATCTAGGTTAGTTATGGATAAACATGGTTTAGAAGTGGTTGAGTTTACTTTAGGAGAGTTTAGTTTTTCCTCTAGTGACTCATGGGGATTGAGGGGGTTTATTAATTAACCAAAGTGATTAATTAATAGGTGTGCAAGCTTATAAAATATTTTTAGAGGAATAGTTAGTATGATTTATGTTATGAGAGGATTTTAATCAAATAAATGATAATTTATTGATTAAATAGAAGAGAGAATTAATTAATTAATAATAATTAATTAATCTAGATAGAAAGGGGAGCTTAATTAATTATAAATAATTAATTAATCTAGATAGAAAGGGGAGATTATTAATGGAAGGTCATTAATTGATGTCATTTTTGGATAGAAGAGTTAATTAACTAACGTAATGTAATTAATTAATGACGATAGCAGATAAAATGTGTGATATTGACGATATGTCATCAATTTGTGGGAAAGGGTATAATTAGCGCAATTTAGATATTAAATTGCTTGAGCTAAATTATATGTGTCTACATACGATTTATGCGTTGATATCGATAAATGGAATTTTTCACCTTATAAATCTAGTATTTATTTAGGAAAATCATAATCATTCATTTATTTTTAGAAACTAGTTTCACAAGAAGGATTTTTAGGCCTTTAGTTATTGGGTGACAGGGTAGAACTGACCCAATTACAATAAGTAGATCCAGAATGATGGTCACCATTTGAACCTTTGTTGTCACATTTACATTCTCCAACTTCCGGGGGTTATATTTTGATAGGGAGTTGATGGAAAATTTTACATGTTGTGTTTGAGTTTTGAAAAATGTATTTTAAACTTGTTATCTAGGGTACTTTGTCTAAATTGATCAATTTTTATTAACTTAATGTAATAACAAGAAAATTACGAGGGTCCTTCTCCTAGCTAAATAATCACTAGAGAACCTATAAAAATAACACATGACTCTATGTAACTCTTGTATGTCACTTGTTTTGTGAAAAATTACTTTAAATATGGTATTTCTCTCTCTCTCTCTCTGTCTTCCCTCTCTATCTCTCTAGATTGATAAGTGAAATGAAATCACATTCATGTCTCTTACCCTTTATTGTTTCATATATGTTCTTGAATTTATTGTAAATAAAGGTAATATATATGTGAAAAATGTTAGTCATAGGTAGAATACCATGCCAACATTTATTTTTGTTGACTATGTTTTCAATAACTTGACATATTGCATGTGGCGTAAAGTAGATTAGAATAGATGATGGAAATACAAGTTTAATGTTGTTTATTAAAAAAATGTATTCTGGATGGAATTAGAAAAATTATATTATTTTAACATTTGTAATTGTACTAATGTAGGAAGGAAAATAATCACATGTATGTTTTATGGATTTTATTGGGAAGATGAATTACTAAATTGTACTTATTGATTAAATTTCATTGAAATTTGTGCTTATCCAAAAAACAAATCCTTATCCGCCAAATAGCCTGTTATAATTTTTTGTGATCATTTGATAGATAAATTAAACTTGGACCCTTCTTATGCCATAATATTGAAAGTAATATATATGTTGATGATCTTACAACTTGTGTTAACCCTTTGAACTCCTTCACCTTTAATTTTCATGTTAATTAAATTGTACGTCCCTAGTATAATGCTTGTAGGATGGTTAATGTCTTTCCTAACACTCGTAATGGTAAATTATAAATGGGAAAGTGGTCAACTAATTAAATAATATATTTATAAATTTTTGGAAAGGATATTGAATATGGACATATTAAATTCAGCTTATAATTTATTTTAGGATATTAAGTTATTGTCATGATCATATCCTTCACGATTTAAACTAATTGACTCATGTTTATACTAGTGGTGGATATTATCTCCACTTATAGGTGATATTTAGTGGCCTCATCATCATGTGAATATTTTATGGTTTCTAACCTTTGGAAAACTCATGGGTAATTACTCCAAAATGACATAACCGTCTAACTCGAGGACTTGGTAGCTAGTACTTGTCAACCGTAAAAGGGGCAATTAACAAGATTCTAAGGGAATGTCATGGTGATTTTAAACAATAGAGAGACATATAGTTCTTAAATTTTGTTAAAGAATAATATTAATTGATTTAATAATATGTGTAATATAATATTACATCGTAAAAGAAGGAAATATAAGCGTAAAACTAAGGCTTGATTTATCCATTGTTATTCATGTACATTAATGGGAACATATTGGATTGGTTTGCAATGTATAATGTGGAACCTAACCTTTATTATAGGATTTTTGGATGGATATGTATTTAAACTTAGATATGACCCCATTGTGGGATTGAGAGTGTCACAAATAAGTAGCAATTGTCGCTTAAAGTTTTACCATCGGAATTGATAGGTGGAGACTTAACTTCACAATGTAAATCTAGGAAGAATAAAAGTAATCGAGATGAATCACAGAGATGGTTTACTTATAAATAAAATGCACATTTAGTTATATCAAGTGAATACATGCTTAAAATTATAGTGTATATGACTGAAAGTAGAAGAGATTACTCTTGACGACTTAACGCAAAAGAGAGATTTCTCCCATTTTGTAAGGATAACGTAGGGTTTTGGTGATTGTTATAAGTGGTATGGTTCAATGTTTAAACACAAGGGAATTTGGTAAGGTTGAAAATTTAAGTCATGGGACCCATGTGCATGGTCGTAGAACTAAATATCTCCTTTTATAGTCCTTTTAATTGTATCATGCTACAATCATTTTAGTAGATATGGTTGACATTGTTGTCTCTTTGTGAGATCATACCTGATAAAGAATCGTAGTTTTATTTAGTTCCTTTTATTACTAAAGGATTAATTTAATTAAATGAATTGTGAACTATTTGTATATTTATGATTAAAATATTTAATTTCCTCTTCTTTTTGGTTATGATTATAGCTTTGTCTTAGGCTCAACAAGACATGCAATGTGTTGTATATAGTGGAAATATTGTTCAAGTAAGGGATATCAATCCTAAGGGACTAGTTATGAACATAGTGTCAAATGATAGTAGTTACCCAAGAGGTGGTCTATTTTGAGTGGGTTATCGTACCACACTTAGGGAAGGATTAAATAAGGCATGTGTTATAAATTTTCAATTACATATTGAGATGATGATGTTATTGAAGAAATAAGGGAGAGTACCTTAATGCTTGTAAGTAGGGAGTTATTCTTCCTTAACATTAGCGTATGGAGTAACCTCTCTAGAATTATCCTTTGATCATGTAATCACACTCATCAAGTAAATGAAATCATGCTCATATGAGAGTACGGAAAATTTTATTCCTTAGTGTGTTATTAGTTGGCTTAGAGTTTTTCATGAAAGGTATTTTGACTCGAGCTTATATTTTTCCATGAAAGGAATTATATAGGAATCTAAGTGGTTCAATGAGTGATCTTCTTAATAACCCATATTCATGGATTAGTCTTGTATGTGGAACTTACATGGTTAGTATTATTCATTTGTGGGATTCTTGATTTGAGATAAAACCATGTTCATTGGGTGGATTTTGGATATAACAATATGGGAAACATTGTGTTGTTTCAAGGTCACGCTCCCGTGCTATCATGAGAATCTTTGTCTTACAAAATTAAGATGAGGATAAATAGCGTCGAGCCTACTTAAAGTACCTATAAAATAACTTGGTGAAAATTGTTTGGAAGTCATTAAAGGGTTCTAAGTTATACTCTATTCCCTTTGTATATTTGTATTGCATGTGAGATAGACTCCATAGAGGAGTGGTGGTTAGGAAAACCTTCAATGGGTTATGCAACTCCAGTTGTGCATGCCTCACCTCTAGAGGGATGAATAATGTTCATTGTGGGTATTTCCAAAGTTTCACACTCTTTGACCTAACTTTTTGTGTTTAAGGATTGAATTAGAAATGTATGTTCTCCGAAATAAGTAGGGATATAGAAAAATATAGACTTCTATCAAAGAAGATCCAAAAAATTCAGCTAATCATGACATGGAGAGGCATGCGCATTTGGATAAGGTGATCCACACCTTGACACTTGGGGCCAGATCTGAGGTTGCAGAGGAGTTTTTTGGAGATCAGATGCCTATATATATGCACGCCCTTAGCAAAAAAAAGAGAACCCAAGGAAGGAAGCGAGCTCTGCAGAATTACTGCGAGAACTATGGGATAAAAGGGGTAGATGATTATAGGAAGGATGTAATAAGGGAATGGGGAATGTAAATTTTGTTTTGAAAGTCTTCATGTATGGATCCAGATATGGCATGACTACGGTCTCCCCTTCTGTGATATTCTATAGTAATGCTATGAATGAATATGATAAGGTTACCATGATAATTGTATTAAGATCTTCTCTCTGTATTATCTACATATTTCTATTATGCTTTTGTTCTTGTATAATCATGAACCTTATTTGAATGTTAAGTCTATTTGTGGATTTACAACTTCCTAGTTCTATTAATTCTGTTAAGCGCTTTTACTTTTGATATGACTGAAAGGGTATAGAAGCCGTTCTGAGCTCTATAGCTTTTTCATGTCCTTTAAATCACTAATTCAAGATCATGAATGATGCCTTCCACTAAACTCACATAAAAGAGAGACTCGGCTCCCTCTCGCGCCTCGGGTGAGCACCCAGTGCCCGCTGGGTGATAGGCCGGCACGCATGAGGTTCCCTTGTTCTTGGTGGGTGCAAAAATGACTACATCTTGGTTCCATTGTTGGGACCTCTTTTTGAAGTTGTAGTGGAACATGGCATACATCATGGTCTGTGTAAAAAGTGATGACGGAGCGCTTAACACTTGAAGGTGTTGAAAATTGGTTTAAAAGCATGGAGGATGAGTTTTCTCAGAGATTCAGTACTGGACCTGAGTTTGATACGTGAAGATGGGTGGAAGACACTCTCTATCATGAGTTGTACAAAACCTTCTTCTGTTGTTTCCCAGTAGAGTTATTTGAGTGGCTCTCGGCATATGCATCTAGGTCGGGGTGGTATTATAAATCACACCCTTGGACCCAAGAAACATACTAGAACTTACAAGATGTTGATCTAACATGGACCCATGCTATAGATCATTGGTGGAAGGGAGTATTGGCTAGCTACACTCTGGAATACACAATTTCCATGTATTCTTGTCTGGAAGTTGCTGAGTTTGAATTTTTGTGGGAGCCCAGAGGATCATTTTTGTGGGCTATCCCCCTAGCAATCAAAATCTTGATGGTAACCATGAGTTTAGAGGCATTCCCAATGGCCAGCTAAACCACTCTGAGCACTTGGCGAGGAAGCCAGGTTGGGGAAAGATGGCTGATATAACGACTGAAAAGGAAAGGGAGGAGAGACGGCTCAAGTATGGTGAAGCACGTGAGAGGGAGATTGTGAGATGGCATGAGGTTGCATTTACGATGGATCCATGGAGGTAGACATTTTTTGGGAGAAGAGGTTCACATGGAGGATGTGGAGCTGAACAGTCTGTGCTACCCCATCTTGGCAAGCGGAAGAGAAACCCTCGGCTTCTGATGAGAGCCCATCACATGGAGAAAGAAGAGTCATTGGCATGCATCTGACCCCACCTAGTGAAACCTTGGCACTTGGTTTGTTCGAATGAGGGAAAAGTATAGTTGATCCATTTGATATCAGTGGAAGCAACCGATCGGCTGCCCAGAAGATACTGACTTCTCATTTGGGACTTATATGGCTTCACACACTATTCCAGTATTTGGTGGAATGTTTGGACAAGGCATATATACGGTGGTTTTGGGAGCACGTTAGGAAGTGGTGGAGGAAATATGATTGGGAGTGGCACTAGTTCACAAACTATCGGCATGCACATGCATTCGGTGGGATGATGGGAGACATTTTGGCATGACAAACACAGGCCTTGTACCTAACACAGGAGGATCTGGAGGTGGAAGTGGTGGAGCTGGTGGCTCAGGATCTAGTGGATCCGGTGGAGGAGGAAACACCGGAGAGGAAATCAAGGGAGGGGGTCGGGAGGACAAGGGCCTCAGCCACCTCCTCAAGTCTTTTTGAGATGTCTCTACACTTACCAGATTACAGTGGGATAGAAGATGCCATAGAGCATGTGCATAAGTGTGAGCTGCTATGGCGCGTGAAGGGGATCATGACCCAAGATCGAAAGGCTAGTCAATTTGCAATAACCTTGCAAGGATGTGTGCATAGTTGGTATAGAAAGTATGACCCTCATCAGACTATTGTGGATTATACCACATTGAAAAATGTGTTCTTGGTGGAATTCCACATACCTGAGTTTGAACAAAAGAGCATCAACTCTCTCAAGGAAATCCAGCAGGGAATGGCAGAGAGCGTGTGGGAATATGATGCACACTTTAAAACTCTATTGTCTAAACTATCTTATGATATCCACCCTTCACAACATGCTCAGTGGTTTTTCGGAGGGTTGATCACACCCTTTAGGAGGGCTTTGTCTCATAAAACATTCACGGACCCGCGTGAAGCGTTGGAAGCTACTTTGCATGCTTTGAGGTAGTTGGTAGTGTTGACACTTGGTGTTAGCCCATTTTTGGAGGCTCAGATCATTGCCATGGCTAAGCAGTTGGAGAAATTATCTACCAACACAGTTCCAGAGACTCATGGTGGGATGTGGTGCATAGATTGTAATGTAGAAGGGCACACAAAGGATAATGGTGGGATATGTACTCGGAAGGTGGTACACACCGTAGTGGTAAATTGTGAAATATGTCACGGGGATCATGATGCAAGTAGGTGCCCCTTTTACAGTGTGTGATCCGTAAAAATGTATCTTGTTATTATAAGATATGTACCTCAACCACACATGACACCAAGGATTGTAGATTGATTGACCAGATTCATGAGGTAATTGATCTTGGTGTGCATGCCAGACTAGCATTGCCAGCAGTTCCAAAGGAGATGAGCATGTCGGTATGAAGAACACGGAGATGGAGGTGCACACGGAGGAGGGGATTTTGTGGAGGATTTCATGGCCATGGTAACCATGGGGGAAGAAGTGAGTTCCCATGTGGAACATGCTTTAATTGTGGAGCCACAGACCATTATAAGCGTGAATGTCCAGATCTTCTACAATGCTCCTGGTGTGGAAAAAAACATAAGTACGAAGAGTGCCCGAGTTATACGAACATATGAGTCAGCAGCACCAAAGGATAAGGGCACTTTGCCATGGTGAGTATTAAGAAGGATGACATGTAATGGCTCCCAGTAATACGTGAATCAGAACTAGAGCCTGTTATGGTAACAACAAGGGTGGAGTCCACGCACATGCAAGGAAGCACCTAGGCAGAGACCTCTGGTTTTGAGGAAGAAGTAGTACATGGGAAGTATCCAAACCCGGCTCACCAAAAAGAAGTCTACCAAGAAACCATGGACGTAATTTGAAAGCTTACAAGGGGAGATCCAATGCTTAAAAGAGAAAACTAGAAAAGATGAGCAAAGAAGACCAGTAGAAGCACCAAAGGATGACTTGGATGAGGTTAAGGAGGTGTGTAAACTACTGAGGCAAGAGAATGTTATTCCCCTACTAGGAGCATGGTTGAGAGAAAAGGTACCACACATCGCGGGGGAAGAACACGAAAGGTAGATCCTGCATGCAAACCTCCCACCTCACAACCTTGATTATGACAAAGAGATCACCTTGAACACAGTAGTGGATGGATGGCTGCTTAGCAACATCCTCATTGACATAGGTACGGAGGTTAATGTTCTCACTCTGGATGCTGGCATCAAATGGGAAGACCTGCATTACAGACCATCTTCAAATGTGTTGTATATGGCAAATAAGACAAAGGCAATGCCCATAGGTGTCTTGAAGGATGTGACCATTACCATTCAGGGGACTAAGTTCACTGGGGATTTTGAAGTCTTGGCACTTGCCGAGGTAGATAATTTCCCAGCGTTACTTGGGCACCGTGGTGCTATAAGAATAATGCAGATCTCTGGTTTAACAAGGGGTACATAAGCTTTGAAAACAAGGAAGAGAGGGTGATTATACCACTTGCTGATGGAAATCCACACCCTATATTGAACCCCTTGGAGAGAAGTCCTGGATAGAATATATGTGCACTCCATAAGAGATCCAGAGACCATCCACCCTACAGAAGGAGTCATCCAGTTTGATGATGCTCAATCTGTCAGTGATACTACCAGTATAGCATGTGATAATTGGGCATGGGACTTATGAATTGATTGGGTGACATCTGAAAGGATCGGTGACCAGGGTAACCATGGCATGTATAGTTTGGTGCACTAGGGAAAGGTAATAACCAAGTATTATGGGGATGCATACCTCGAGGTATTTTTTGAGAGAAATGGAAGCTCAATGGAGGGAGGATGAGCGATGAGGTATGTTGGGTTATGTTTTGATAGGCACAACAACGAGGTGGTGGGCTGCGCATGCATAGTGAAAACTTGTTGGAATGGCGTGAAGTTAGAATTGCGCTCACTTTGTCTGATTCTCGAAGAGCAATATACCCACCACTATCAAGGATTACAATGGCAATGAACCCACCTCTTCCCACATCCAGGCATGTGAGAGGGTCTAGGGAGAAGGCACGGAAGCTTTACCACCCTCCCTTTGGGTGCACAAGTTGTATTCGACACTACAAGGTTGTGCATGCGCTTGGTACATCCATTTTGAAACTCACCACCAGATGGGAAATTGGCAGGAATTAGCGGTGACTGGTTCACACATTCGAGTACCAAAGTACCAAGCAACCGGTTGATGAGGCATTTAGGCTATCAAGCACCTCACTCTGGGGGATTGCACCATGGTGGAAGATAGATTAGTAGACTTACTTGGTGGACCTAGCTTGGAAGCATGGTTCGAAGAGGAGGAACCAGAAGACATACAATTCAGTGCGCGTGTGTTGAAAAGGAGAAAGGAAAGATGGTATACGTTATTGATGGAGAGGAGATGGAGAGCCTGAATGTCGACCATTCGGTTGGGATGCGTGAGGTAGTTGATAGTGTGGATGCATGTGCGCATGTGCGCATATCATGAACCACTCAAAACCAAGAAAGTTAACATCGGCTCGGAGAAGGAGCCCAAGGAAGCTATCATTGGGGACTACTGGTCGGACAAGGAAGTATCAAAGATCATCGATCTCTTGCATGAAATTTGAGGATTTATTCCCACGGATACCATGAGTTGAAAGGCATCCACCATTCATTGGGGAAATGAGGATAAAGTTGAAAGATGGTGGTGCGCCCGGTCAGGAAGAGGCCTTACAGGATGAATCCCAACATGCGCGTAAGGGTTAAAGAAGAGCTAGACAAAATGATAGCATCCGGTATCATTGAGGCTATGGAGGAATCAAAATGGATAAGTCCAATGGTGATCAGCATAAAGAAGGATGGGTGGATTAGGATATGTGTGGATTACAGGGAGTTGAATGCATTGTTTGTATCATAGATCCTTTTCCCACCCCCTTCACTGAAGAGATTTTGGAAGGAGTTGTTGGGCGCGAGGTCTATTCCTTCACGGATGGATTCTCGGGATATCACCAAGTAAGGATTGCCAAGGAAGACCAAGAAAAGACAACTTTTTCACCACCGAGTGGGGAAGCTTTGCATACACGGTCATGCCCTTTGGATTGAGGAATGCACCCACTTGTATTTTTCGCGCATAGTGGTACAAGCATTTAAGGACTTCATCCACAAGTTCCTTCAAGTATATTTGGATGATTGGATAGTGTATGGATTGGTCAGGGACCATTGTGATAACTTGAGATTGATGTTTGAAAGATGTCGGCAGTTGAGGATTTCCCTCAACATCAAGAAATGTGTCTTTGCAACTCCTTTTGGAATGTTGTTGGGGCATATCATATGCAAAGAGGGCTTACTGGTGGATCCCATGAAAGTTGTAGTTATTGTGGGATTAGGGGAGCCCACCAGCCAAAGCATGTGCCATGTGATTTCTTGGACACACTTGGGTACTACATAAAAAGTTCATTAAGGGATACACCAAGATCACCGTGCCTTTGGAAATATTGCTCAGACATAAGAGTGCCTTTTAGTGGGGAGAGCAGCAGAGGGGCATTTGACACTCTAAAAGAAAGGCTTATCACCGCACCTATTCTATGATTCCCATCATGGGATAAACCTTTCCATGTCCACGTGGATGCCTCTAGTATAACAATGGGAGCCATTCTTGCTCAACCAGGAGAGGGGATTGTTGATCATCCCTTGTGTTTTGCAAGTAGAAAGTTGACACCAACAGAACAAAATTATACAATGACCGAGCGCGAGGCATTGTCAATGATCTACGCACTCCAAAATTTAGACAATATCTATTGGTGACTCCCTTCATATTCTACACTGACCATATGGCCTTGAAGTATCTAGTAAACAAAGCAGTGTTGCAAGGGCGCATATGTCGTTGGGTACTTTTATTTCAGGAATTTGAATTCAGAGTGGTGGTAAAACCTAGAAAGAACAATTGTGGGCGGATCATTTATCAAGGATTGATTCGGGAGAGGATGCGCAAAGTATCGAGGAAACCATGCCGGATGCATGCAACTATTCAGGTTGCGGCATGCGCCCCTGGAGTTAGAAGACATTGTTTTTTTTCTCAAGGAAGGTGTGGCACCCGAAGGGATGAATGCTTTGGAAAGGAAAAGGTTAGCCATACGCACCACGCCCTTCATGTTGATCAATGGGGATTTGTATAAAATGGGCCATGATGAGGTTTTGCACGGTGTGTATTAGAACATGAACATGCATGGCCATAATAGAAGAAGCCCATGGTGGGATTGCTTGGAGGACACTATGGGGAATGCAACCACGCACAAGATCCTAGTCACTGGACTATGGTGGGAGATGATTCACCAGGATTGCATTGAGTTTTGCAAGGCCTGTGACCACTGCCAACGCCTTGGAAAACCTGGAAGAAGGGATGAGATGCCCTTGCGCCCCATCGCCAGTAGCGTGGAACCTTTTGAGAAATGGGCAATAGATTTTGTCGGACCAATCTCACCAGCTACGTGAAGGACTAACTCATGGTATATCATTACCTATACTGATTATCTGACAAGGTGGGCAGAGGCCGCACCCACTAAGGATTGCACCACAGCCACAGCTGCTAGATTTTTGTGGGAGAACATTATCAGTAGGTATGGGTGCCCATTAAGTTTAACAAGTGATAGGGGCACTCACTTTTTAAATGAAACCATCAGGATTCTATTGGCAGAATTCATGGTAGCCCATCACAAGACTACCCCTTATCACCCTCAGGAAAATGGGACTACAGAGGCATTCAAAAAATCCTTAGTCAGTCACACAGACTGACTAAGATATGTGATGTGGGTAGGCAGGATTGGGATGACAAGGTGTCAGCAGTTCTTTGGGCATACAGAACAACATATAAAAGATTGAACAAGGCCACACCATTTCAATTGGTGTTTGGCATGGAAGTAGTTTTTCGGTCAAATTCATGCTACCATCTCTGCGTATAGCACACATAGGAGGGTTGGATGATGAGCAAGCGCTTGGAAGAAAGAATAGATGAATTGATAAAGTTGGATGAAAGGTGCTCACTAGCAAGATGGAGCCAAACAACTGAGAAGGCAAAAGCAAAAGGCATGGCATGACCACCATATTAAGAACAAAATAGTTTGAGGTTGGCCAGATGGTATTGCTATATGATTCAAAATTTCTACGCCATCCTGGAAAGTTGAAGGTGCATTGGTTGGGTCCTTATGTAATTTCATACATCCTTGATTCGGGCACGTGCCAGTTATAAGCGCTGGATGGAACAAAATTACCTGGACACTTCAATGGGAGTAGGTGAAGCCCTACTATAAATAATGCTTCTTGGTGTTTGTAAATAAGGTAGTTTTGCCAGTTAGTTTAGAATTTCCTTTTATGCTTTTCCTTTCTTGTATTTCCCTTTCGTTGTTTTTTTTTTTTGCACTTTGGGCACTCGGTAACCTTATTACTTTTTGACTTATGAATGCATAGAGGACCACACATCATTTTAGTGTGGGGTGAGATGATGAAGAGAAACTTGGAGTTATTCTGCTAGGAGGATTTGGGTTGGTGGAAAAATAAGGTTACATTGGAAATCCACGTACAAAGGAGAAAAAAGCAAAAAACACGAGGTAGGTGAAAGCAAGAATCATGAGGATGGAAGAAGTGCCTTTGGCACTTTGGTAACACACGCGTGTAAAGAGTCTTCTATCAAGATGGATTGTTTGCAAGATGGATTTGGAAAAGTTTTCACGCAAGGATTGGGCGTGGGTGGAAAAAAATTTTCACGCAAGGATTGGCGTAAGGAGAAGCGTTGAAGTCGGGTTTTGTTTGAAAACACCACATTAAATATTGTCATACGGTGGTAGGTAGCCTAGCCTTAAATGCGTAAAAGTGGGAAAAGCTATAAATACAAGAGTGGGCATTTCATTATTTCACTTTGCGAACACAAGAAGAGTGATTTTCTTTCAAGAGCTAGGGTTTTGAGAACTGACTCGTGCGAAGGAAAATCCCAAGAACTTAAGTGCAATCGGTCCATTGGATCTACAAACTAGAGCAGAAGTGATTCACGGGTGTGAGGAACATTGTGAAGAAGCGTCATGATCAAAGGAGAAAAATATGAGATTAGGGTTTGTGTTTTAGGGCATGGGGCACACGAGGAAAATGTTTCAAACAACTCACAAGTTAACCTAGGAATGAAAGCAAAGGGTGCAATGATGGCCACAAAACCAGTTGATAAACCTACAGAACAATCCAAGAAGGGAAAGGGTAAAGGAAAAGGAAAGAAGAAACAAGAAGAAATACCCTTGGATACAAATGAGGAATGGTACTCGGAGATGCAATACCCGGATGGGGTTTTGCTAGGGCAAGAGTGGGAGTCCCACATAAGAAAGATGACCATGATCGACTATAATCACCGGTCAAGTACAATCATGAAGGAAATGGCACTTGGAGCTGGTGCGCCCCACAAATAAATGAACACCTGATGGGTTGCTGATCTACATGACGTGGTCAAGGTGAAAATGGAGAAGGTAGGGCTTCTCCAACTTTTTGAGTTACCATATTTTGGGAAGCTTGAGCACTTGTACCAATGGTTGATGACACACATACACAAAGACTTCTTCTACTTCACAGGGTGCAAAAATGTGCATAACTCCCCAACTAATTTCACACTTCACAGGCCTAAACTATGTGAAGGGGGACACTCAAGATGACCTCTGGATGAGGAGGCAATCAAAGAAACCATAGCATCCCAGGAATTGAAGAAGGGATCAAGGTACTATGACATCTCGGATATCAGCGATCCGGTGATGAAGATGGCCACACACCTAGTCTCCAAGCTGAATGGACAAGAAAGGTGGACCCAGGTGAGCAAGCCCTGGCTGAATGTCTACAGGAAAGTCACGAGAGGCACCATATACAACCTCTCCCAATATATTGTAGATGGAATCATAAGCAGCACGGAGAAGGGAGGAAAGATCTTATTTGGAAACATTTTGTTGACAATTGTGTTCTCAAAAATCGGGGTGTCGGATGCATCTGACAAGTTCATGTGGGAGTACCCTGCTGAAGATCCCTCACCTGGAGAGGTTTCAGAAATACACATGTGAATCAATGATAGGGGTACACAAGGCACGCTTAGAAAAATGGTATACAGCACCTTAGGAATGCATTCGGGGCTGAATGGTGGATCCTGAACAACTCCCATGGTGACCAAAGGAGAAGCAGAGTTCACGAGTCTACCAACACTTATATTGGCAGGTTCATTTTGGTCGATGGAAGCTGGAGTCCATGGTGCAAACTCCCATTCTCATTTACTACCCAATTTTTCCAAGCGGGAGTAAATAGATACAAGGAGTCGAAGAAATTAAACCTTGACTTGTCCACCCTTGACAGAGAGCACAGGGAAATGAGGAAGAAGTTGGTCTACCTAGAGAAGCATGTGTACGTTGAAAGGTACGTGTCACAAGATGTGCATATTGTAAGGCCTTTGACCTTACCTATTGCTGGGAGCAATGCCACAGGATTTACCTACGCATAAGGCCAAAATTTGAAAAGGGCGCATACGTGGAGAATGAGATATCCATCCCAGATGACCCTATTGGAAGGAAGAAGCCCATGCCAAAGCGTAAGGAGAGGGAAGAGAAAGAGGAATAGAGGGGTGGAGAAGCAGGATGTAGGTACCATGGGGACAAGTACCTACATCTGAAGAAGAAGAGAGATGGTGGTCAAGGAGAAGACCCCAGAACTTGCAAAGCCACCATCCCTGAGGAACCCTCAGATGAAGAGAAGACCACATCCCTGACTCTGGAGTTTTCAGCAAAGGAAGAAGAAGAAGGGGATGGAAGAACCAGAGTCTGAGGATACAGATGACACAAATGCCTATATAGGTGAAAAGGATGATGATGAAGAGGAAGAGCTGGAGGTAAATCAGGAGCTGATTGATGTCCACGATTCGGAGGAAGAGGAAGCAGAAGATGCAAATGATGCTTTCATCTTTGTAAGGAGGAAGGGTGCCCAAGGGGAGGAAGGCACGTGAGAAGAAAAAGGAGTGAGGGGCAAGTACTAAGGAGCCAGATATGCCCAAGCTCACTCAGGAGGAGGTGGATGAGAAAGTGACAAGGGAGGTGGAGAAGATGATTAATACCTTGGTCGATGAGGAATTGGAGCGCAGCACGGAGCTCGTGCTCGGTGAATTCAAGGAAGAGCAAAGGGAGAAGAGTGTGAGTAGCACAAAAGGCCCAACTCTTATAGTGACTATTCCAAAGGGCATGCGCATGGGAAGTAAACGGAGGAGGAAGGAAAATCAATGATGGGGTATGTTAATGACCCTAACAAAGTTTTGCGTGCATGCTTCTCAGAGTACTGTGCCCACCAAGGAGCTCACCACCATGGAGTCCTTTGATCCTGAGGGTGGATACCCACACACAAGAAAGATGCTATCATGGGCATTTGACTCCCACCTTGATGAGCCCAGTTTGAGGTTAACCAAGGGGTGATACTAGAGCTATCCGAGACAAAGGGGGTCAACCCCATCATAAACACACAAACTATCGGATGAGCAAGTATGTAATGCACTCAACAAAGTCTCCATGGAGGTAGAGGCAAGGCTCTTCTACAGAAATGATAGGGTTAAAGTCTTGGAGGACTTGATGGAGAAGAGGAAGGAAGAAATAGTTAAGCTAACAAAGGAACTCAGCCTTGAAAAGTTGATCAGCACTCAACTACAACAAGAATTACAAGAGGAGAAAGCTAAAGTGCGTGAAGTTTCCAAGAAGGTGGAGCTCATCTCCCAGGCTATTATCATGAAGCACCCAGACCTTAACCCTCCCACAAAATATGGTTCCTCCCTGGAGTGTCTTGAGGACTTGACTCGGATCCTCACCATGGAAAGGTAGCCTTTGGCCTTGGAGTCGTAGAGGATGTAGCTACGCACTTGGAGCAGGAGGACAAGTTGAAAGTCATCGCACTCATAGCTGAATACAACAAGGTGCTTGCTGATGTAAAAATAGCTACACAAACCACTGGGGGTCGCATACGACCATTGCGCGGATCAGGACAAGGTGACAAGCATGCTGCTTGCCAATGATGAGGCCGAGCTGAAGGACTTTAGGGAAAAGTAATAAAGGCAATAGAGCCGAGTGAGAAAAGATCCTAGCCAAAGTGGAAAGAAAGTCTGAAGCTATTGAGATCCTTGGGTCTCAATCAAAACCCGGCTAAAAGAGCTCTACAAGGTCATTACGAGGAAGATGGATGCCTTGGAAGATCAAGCAAAGGAACTGGAGATGGTGGTAGAGACCATAAACACAAAAGGGAAGGGTTAACCTTCGACAGAGGTGAGCACATTGGTTGGTGACCTTTGCACAAGAGCGCAGGATGAAGTCAGTGCTTGGAATACACTGGAGGCCGACCTGTGGAAAATTTTCCCCTTCTTCTTCTTTAGGTAGTTTTCCTTCTATTCTTTCTCTCCCCCATTCTTTATTCTTTCCCTCCATTCTTTTCCAAGGCAAGGCCTTGCCTTTTTGTATTGCATTCTTTGAAAAGGTTCCCGAGGGTGGAGAATAGGTGAAGTGTGGGGTAATGTTGGGACCCTAATGTAGCTTCCAAATCTTAAAGGCGCGTAGGCGCACATACGGATGGAGGAAGCGCACAAGTTAAGGTGCAAGGTAGGATTCAAAAAGGGTTCTTGGAGAACCAAGGATGCGCGCCCACAAAGCACAATTCGGGACTTAGCCATTTTTGGCCTTTTGGATAGAACACATGAAGAACGTGTTCCATTTGGATAAGGTTCCACCTGCAACAGGTGTCTGGAAGGAATATACCTTGCGATAAGAAGATCCAAAAAGCTAATCATGACATGGAGAGGCATGCACCTGGGATCCACACCTTGACACTTGGGGCCAGATCTGAGGTTGCAGAGGAGTTTGTTGGAGATCAGATGCCTATATATATGCACCCTTAGCAAAAAAGAGAGAACCTGAAGGAAGGAAGCGGAGCTCTGCAGAATTACTACGAGAACTATGGGATAAAAGGGGTAGATGATTATAGGAAGGATGTAATAAGGGAATGGGGAATGTAAATTTTGTTTTGAAAGTCTTCATGTATGGATCCAGATATGGTGCATGACTACGGTCTCCCCTTCTGTGATATTCTATAGTAATGCTATGAATGAATATGATAAGGTTACCATGATAATTGTATTAAGATCTTCTCTCTGTATTATCTGCATATTTCTATTATGCTTTTGTTCTTGTATAATCATGAACCTTATTTGAATGTTAAGTCTATTTGTGGATTTACAACTTCCTAGTTCTTTAATTAATTATTAAGCACTTTTACTTTTGATATGATTGAAAGGGTATAGAAGCCATTCTGAGCTCTATAGCTTTTCATGTCCTTTAAATCACTAATTCAAGATCATGATGATGCCTTCCTTCCACTAAACTCAATAACTTCATTGACATGATATCTCTTAAATCATGAATTTCTAGACCATTCAATTTTAAATCGATGCATTAATCTTTTTTTTTTTCTCTTAGGCCTTTAAGAGGTTAACCCTTTGATAACCAAAAATAACATTATTGGACTATATGATTGACCAATCATGTGACATTTTGGGTGATAAAATTATTGGAAAACCCATTATTTCTTTGAGTGAGATTCTTGGGTGTATTGTTGGTGGATATAGATTTACTCATATGAGATATGAAGATATATTTGGAAGATTATGAATCAGTCATGGATTGAGATGACTGCATTATTTGACCCGTTATGATGATTATATGTTGAGATTCACACTAAATATGGTAGTATCCCTACCGGTAGACACCGAAGGCCACACAATGAATTTTATGTGAATATTGCTATGTGTATTTTATTTGTAAACATGAATTTCTAACCAACATTTTATTTAATTTAATGATTGAGAATATTCAAGGATCTTCATATTTATTTTTAGTTTTCTTGTGAGATTTTCAAAGTTAAAATGTAACTATTTTTCCAATTTTCTTTGGGTTTTGATAATTCTTTGTTTTGTTTCATTGTTTAAACTCAAAGCTTCATGGGTTTTGATGCCACTTAGATTAATGTTGTCAAGAATGTAATGTGTTTTTTCTAACTTTTTAATGATATGGTTCTATTTTTCATGTTTTGTGTATACATGTCGTTAGTGGGTACTCCCAAGGTGTCATGTCTCTATGTTTGGTATTGTAGGATATGCCCTTGGTTTTGAGGTGACAGGGATCTATACATCCAGGGGCCATGAAGTGACCTAACCTCACTTGGATACTTGATACTCGGACCTCCTATGGTGGAGCGAGATCCATAATATTTTGTCCTCCTTTTGTTATGATACATATGTGATACTTAGTCTTATATGGTTGAGAGAATTTTATGATACCCGAGCCTCTCTTTAACAGAGTGGCCTCTATTACATTAATTATAGTTAGTGGATTTTATAGTGATTTGTGTTTCTCCTTACATCCTAGGATGATGTTATTCACCATTGAGATAGATTTTATATTTTGTTTAGACTTCAGGGGTTATGCTTAGGGTTATTCACTCTTTCATATTATGGATTACTTAAGAATAATATACTTTGGGTTATGCAGGAAAACACTTGACTATAGATTTTGTTCTTTTAGCTCCGTTGATGAGGGGTTGAGATACAAGATTATATATATTTTTATAGATATTTTTATACTTGGATTCATTGGGCACTATACATAGTGAAATTGTTACTTTTGGTCTTGGGGACCCAACCATACGTGTGTTTGTCATACCCCTTTCTTATGTCTTGTACAAACCTCATTATATACCTATTATTTGGAGTCTATGTTATGGGTACCATGTTTTGGGTGTTATATACGCTACCCCTAGGTATGTGATGTCATCTTGGTGAATAAATATGGTGTTTTAATGGTGATTTGTTGGTGTTATTATAGATTTATGGCTAAATAATGTGATTTTACATATTGGTATGGTGAGTATGATATATTTATCTATCCTCTAAGTGACTCAAGGTGTTTGGAAACCCTTTTCATGTAGTCATATTTCCTTAGAGGGTGTTGGGGGAGATGGAATGAATTTATATGGGCCAATGCAACTTTCAAATTAGGCCACCTATTAAATTTCTTACATCCCACAATGACTAAGAGGGGGTATGTGTTTTAATCTTATTCTCTTTACACTTTCCAGCTATACCATTACAAATCTGATATGACACCTCTTGTTATGCCAATTTTTAGGAACATAGTATGAAAACTAAAAAGGAGGTGTAAGGAGTCCCTCAATCATGATAACAATATATTATGGATAGAATAATACAACTCCCATTTTCTCGTATGGAAGTGAGGATGCCAACATATATTTTGGTAGAGAGAAAGATACAAATAAGTGCATATATCTTGAATATGATATCTAAACCGATGGGCATACAAGTCTGAATATAGTTCATTTAGCTACAAAGGGCATGAAGGAAGCCATTTTGACATAATTATGAACAGTTGAGAACACCACAGACTACATCCAGAAGATAGGAAGCCATGTAAAATGATTTCCCATTATCCATGAAATTTTTTCTTTGGCTCACTAAATTGAAATTGAGCACTTTCCCTAAGGAAGGAATCTTTCCTTCATTAATAATAATATAAAGTAAAGGGATATTGATACATCAACTTTATAGATAGAAGGTTTTCCATATATCATCATGTTCATGAGGGAATCATGTCATCATCCATGAAAGTTTTACTCACTAGTCTAAACATTTAATACTAAAAGGATATCATCTTTATAGATAGAAGGTTTTCATATTAGAATGTCGTCTCATATTATCACTATTGGGTTTACCACCAAACTCTATAAAAGAACTCTTATTTTCCTTGTGGTCATCTAGGAATCAATTGTATTCATATTGTATAGGGTGTCCGGTTGTGGAAGTTTGTAATAGCGTCTATATACATGCCAAACATAAAAAACCTAATATGATTTTCCATGATTTATAAATACTTGGACTTGGAAATAATTTGATAGGTAGCGATCAATTACGGAAATGGAAGCACCTCTGGTTTAGTGGCAATTAAATGGAGACAAGATATTTTTATTACCCTTATGTCTTGGGACCTTAGGGTTTGATTTTCAAGATACTCTTTTTGTCTACGACATCTACATCAAGACTTTCATTTTGGACTATGGAAAAAATAGCTGAGTAATGCTAAAATTCATGATTTAAGGCAGTTAGATCAAACATGGTATCTCTAATTACTCTGGTGTCTACATAGGAATATAAATAAGAATCTATGTTTGATAGTTCCAGTTCTCCGCCATGTTGAAAAATTATAGGTCCACAAATGCTACATATATCATCAACAGAAATAGATAATGAGCCAAAGGATGTACTTGGATTTACAAAAACACTCTTATGTCTCTTATTTTGAATATTTTGTTAGATTAAAAACTCAGTTGATAAATAAATGTAAGAATTGTTGATCCTAGCAGTTGCTAGGGTCAACCATAATGAAATATTTAGAGCTTAGTGATCGCTAGGCATCATTCACATGACAACTATTAATGCAATGAGAAAATTGTGGCAATACATGCACTATTGAGGGGTCAAGACATACATAGTTTTGATCCTAACAATTGCTAAGGTCAGTCCACAATGAAATATTTAGAGCTTAGCGGTTGCTAGGAATCATTCATAGTAAAACTATTAATGCAATATACAAAGTCCAAAATGCATCCACTCTTGAGGGTCAAGACATATCTAGTTATGATCCTAGCGGTCTCTAAGTTCAGCCACAATGAAATATTTAGAGTTTCATCGTATCAAGAAATTATTCACAGGAAAAATAATATTACAATGAGAAAAAGTGTGCCAATACATGCACTATTAAGGGTCGAGACATAAAATTTACAATCCTAGCAGATTGCTAGGTCAACACCAATGAAATATTTAGATCTTGGTGGTCGTTAGTCATCATTAATAGGAAAAATATTAATGCAATGAGAAAAGTGTGGCAATACATGCACTATTGAGGGTCAAGAAATACATATTTTTGATCCTAGTGGTCACTAGTATCAGCCACAAAAAAATTTAGAGCTTAGTTGTTGCTTAGGCATCATTCACATGACAACTATTACTGCAATAAGCAAAGTACGACAATACATGCACTATTGAGGGGTCAAGACATACATATTTCTATTCTAGCGGTCGCTAAGGTCAGCCACAATGAAATATTTAGAGCTTAATGGTCACTAGACATCATTCACAATAAAACTATTAATGTAATGAGAAAAATCTGCAATACATTCACTCTTGAGGGGTCAAGACATACGTAGTTCTGATCCTAGTGGTCACTAAGGTCAACCACAATGAAATATTTAGAGCTTGGTTGTATCTAATCATTATTCACAGGAAAAATATTAATGCAATGAGAAAAAGTGTGGCAATACATGTGCTATTGAGGGGTCAAGACATACGTAGTTCTAATCTAGCGATCAATGCTAGGGTCACCAAAATGAAATATTTAGAGCTTGGAGGTCACTAGGAATCATTAACAAAAAGCTATTAATACAAAGATCAAAGTGAGGAAATACATACATTATTAAGGGTCCAATAAATACATAGTTCTAATCCTAGTGGTCGCTACGCTTAACCACAATGAAATATTTAGATCTTAACAGTCGTTAGACATCATTAATAAAAAACTATTAATGTAATGAGGAAAGTGCGGAAATACATGCACTATTGAGGGGTCAAGACATACATATTTCTTTTCCTAGTGGTTGCTAAGGTAAGCCACAATGAAATATTTAGATCATAGCAATCACTAGGAATCATTCACAGTAAAACTATTAATGCAATGAGTAAAATATAGAAATAGATGCAATCTTGATGGGTAAAGACATACATATTTCTAATCCTAACAGTCACTCGGAGTTAGCCTTAACGAAATATTTAGAGCTTGGTTGTATCTAGGCATTATTAACAGGAAAATTATTAATGCAATGAGAAAAAGTGTAGTAATATATGCACTATTGAGGGGTCAACACATATGTATTTATGATCCTAGAGGCCACCAGGGAAAGCCATAATAAAATATTTAGAGTTTGGTCATCACTAGGCATCATTAACAAGAAAACTATTAATGTAATGAGTAAAGTGAGGCAATATATACATTATTAAGGGGTCAAGAAATGTGTAGTTATGATCCTAGTGGTCTCTATGGTCAACCACAACAAAATACTTAGAGTTTCGTAGTCATTATGCATCTTTAACAAGAAAACTATTAATGTAATGAGAAAAGTGTGACAATACATGCGCTATTGAAGGGTCAAGACTTACATATTTATGTTCTTAGTAGTCTCTAAGGTCAGCCACAAATAAAATATTTAGAGCTTAGTGGTCACTAAGATCAGCCTCGAAAAATATTTTGAACTTAGTGTTTGCTAGGCATCATTCACTAGACAACTTTTCTTGAAATGAGAAAAATGTTGCAATACATGTTTTCTTAAGGGTTGAGCTTTACTTAACTATGATTCACTGTATTGCTTAGCCTAAAATCTCAAATTATAGGGTGTTTACTTCTCGATTCACCGTATTACTAGGAGGGACCTACACAGATTGAACCCTTTATATTTTCTCCTTGGCCATTGCATATATATTTCTATTAAATTGTATTTCCCACAATTTCTTTATGTAAGTAAACAATTACTTGTATTTTTAGGCTCTTAATATCAAATTTACTAAGGAAACTTTCCATACAACCTCATTAAGCAAAAGAAGAACATGTCATCCTCTAGTAGTTACTATCACTATTTCATTACTTTATTTTACTAAAATATCCACAATATGAAAGATACAAGAACACAACCATTTCATTCTTCATAATAAAACATTACTAAGCATTTCATTCATTCCCTCTTACAGATATTCATAGTATGAGTTTCCATGATCCCTCCTACAGATCTTCTAAGCCATATGAAACATATCTTCTACATCAGAAGTATCCCCTTAGAAGTTTCCCCTTTGTTTCCAAATGAATTCATTCTGTCATAAGATTAGGATATGCACTTTCATAAGACATGTACAATATATAATTAATTCAGTCTTCACTAAGGCATCAAAAACCCTTACCTTGATCTACTAACTATGGGATAACAACCATCTCATATTTCATCAAATAAGAATGGAATTGAGTCTATTATGAAATCACATTTTTGATTAAAAATGTAAATTCCATATTACAATAGCCCCTCAAATTTCAAAATAACCCATATGCCCTCAAAAATTTCCTAATAATGTATTTACGATCTAAAAAAATATTGAATAACAAACTTCAAAATTCAATACTAATTTCAATAATCAATTTATAACAAAATGTTTAGAGAAACTCATTGATAGCATTCCTAAAGTTCACTTTATTTTAATTGTATAAAAATACCTAAATGAATAAAATCCCTAACCCAATAAAATCTATTTTCCACAGATTTTTCAAAAACACCCATTTTGTTCACTTCCAACAATCATTGTTGTCCATGACAATTATTTTAGGAAAGAGATCTTAGTCCTCTTGCAAAAAAAATGCCCTTAACATGTTTGTTCATTTCTTGCAAGAATAGTATACAAATATTTCACAAATAATTTAGGAATCATTAGATTAAATAAAAACAAATGCCAAACCATTTGAATTGAGAAATATTTATTAAAATATGTGAAATAATATGGTATCATCGACATAATTGACTACTGGAAGCACACAAAATGGGTTTTTGTTGAAAAGGCTAAGGAAAATTCTACATTTACAAAGTTTCAAAATTTTGGAAGGGATAATGGTGAGAATACATATTTATTTGTAACACCAAGACGAAGTCAAACCTTGCTCAAAATTTTCAAAATAAAATTGTTAGAGCTCAAAATTGCACATATCCCAAATTAGAATGACCTAGGGCTTTGAGGAAATATGAGACTATCTCCAGTCATGTGGGGCCTTGCCCTTGAGATAGACCTCCGAGAGAAGGTTGGCTTCCTCTACTTTTTTCTCTGGTAAAAATACTCCTATGAAAGGAAATTCAACTAACTCTACTTTATGATTCCAAGGGACAAGGGTGAGAATCAAATATATAAACAAAATCCTAAGATAAAGGGAGGTGATAACACCGAAAGAAGATGATGAACATTTTCGGATGAACAAAAATGAAAGAGAATATTCATAGGGATAGCATGCATATGTGCCACAACTTACAACAAAATTCACACACTTTTTCCTAGGAAATACAATAGAAAATGGACCCTATAAAAGACATGAAACATGCACAACATACCAATATTTCAAAGGTAAGGCAAGTAAATGTAATAAAATTAGAGATAGGGAAAAAATATCCACAAAACAAACTTTTATTACTTCCAAAGTATACATAGTCGATTACAATGATGGAAGGAGGTGAGAACCTACATGTAGTGAGCCAGATCCAAGGTCTACAACTAAAAAATTTCAAGGAACACTACTCTGAATAATGTCCTTGTAAACCAAGAGAGTCTAACCTTTAAAATGAGCATTATTCAACAATTTATAGAAGAAGGAGAGAAGAGGAGGGAAAAGAGAGGGAAACTCAAAATTTAAATCTCAACACCAACAACATGCATTAAATTCCTAAAAATCCACTTGTAGCATTGTTAGATCCATCAATCTATGTCAGATAACTTATAGGAGAAGAAAAGATGATGAATCTAATAAATTCTAGGTGTTTGAGGTGACTTGATGTACGCATTAATGATCTAAACATGTTTCCTTTTTTCACTTACCAAATCCTACCAAACTATGATTTTGAATAGCCTAAAGTGTAGCCCACAAAAATAAATTTCCAGAAAGACAAGAGTGCATGATTTCAATATTTTTAGCTGAAGTTATGACAATATGATGTTCATAGTGTAGGAGGAACACACAAGCCATGTGGCACGCTCGATTGATCAAAGTCTAGGTCAACTAATTTTCTATTGATATTTATCTTCCACATGTTGTATGTTTATTCACCACAAGGATTTGGCCATAGTTTGTGCCTTTTGATTAGTTTTCATGATGTGCTCTTTATCTAACAACTTCCCAAGAGTGGAAACATGACATACTATGACTTGCGTAAGGAGGTTACAACCTTCATGCATACACATGAGTAGGGGCATGAGGAGAAGAATGCATAGGTAAACCTTCTTGTGAGAGAGTGTGTTTAAGTGGAAGAAGGAGATGCATATTTTCTAAGACATGTAAACATTCAAGGAAAACACAAGTGTCCAATAGAAGAGGTGCGTGAGAAATTGGAAGAAGGTGGCGTGCGGGAGAGAGCTAAGAGGAAAAGGGAAAAATGCACAAATCAATGGAACATGGAAGAAGTGCAAGAATGAATGTGAGAAGGATAAGAAAAAGGAGGAAAAGCCATATAGGGAGGATGCACGAGATTCAGAAAGAAAGGCATGCCCATAAGATCATGCCTAGGACTTAACAAAATTATAGGAAAGTATGCGGTGCACTCGAGAAGATGCACAACAACTTAGAGGTGTAAGTGAATGTGAAAGGAGTGTGCATGGAGGGAAAATGAAGGATATATAAGAATGAAGGGAAGGGAAAAACAATATAAATGTAGGGAGAGCACATAAGGACATGTGTGAAGAATTATAACCATGCAAGTACTCCAAGGAAGGAAACCATAGGTGTGAACAACCTACAAACTTGATGTCATAGATGGAATGGAACTGCAAATTTTCAAAATAACTAGGGGGTTATTTTGGACATCAATTTGGTGAATTTTAGGGATATATTCCTACTATATGAAGAGATCGGTGGTCTTGAAGCATTAATTGGGCATTGATTCAGCCTAAAAATATGAAATTTTGATCTCGCATCTTGTAGAAAACTTCCCGAAGTCATTTGAAACACTCGCTTGAACTTTGAATAGAATTATGCACAAAACTATTGGATGATGCCAATAAGTTGAAACATAACCTCCACCATTGAAACCTTCAAGCCCAAGAACACAATGACCGGAATTTGAAGAAAAAAATATCACGTGTAAGGGCACGTGAGAGAAAGAAAACCCATACTACAACAAGGCATTGTGCACAAGCATGCACTTGGAGGAATTGAAACTACTCTAATATGTACATGATGTAGAAGAACTTAATGGAATTATTTTAGATAAATCCCAGTGAATGGGATTAATAATGCATCTCCATCAAGTTGAGAAAACTCAAAAGAGTTAGCCTCCTTACAAGAACTAATGATATATGAGCCACTATAAAGTGCATCAAAATTTGAATGACACCTTGGTTTAGCTCTGTTAGCATCCCATTTCAAGACTAGATCACCCACTTTGAAAGCCTTAGGTCTATCATTTATGTCAAACCACTTCTTGGTTGATATTTGATGTTGTTCTATATTGATCATAATAGAGTTCCTTAATTCTACAAGTTCAACCAATTCTACCATTTTGATTTCTCTTTGATTTGCACCCTCAAACTCCAACTATTGGGACATCTCTAATGAAGGAAACTCTAGTGATAAAGGAAGTATATCCTACTTGTCATAAAAAAGTTTTTAAGGTGAAGTACATATTTCCTTATTCATTGTAATTATGTCTAACTAGATCATGTGTGAGACCTTTGTGTGTAACTTGCCTCTAGTTAATATCCATTGTATACTTCATGATGCTAATCGGTTCTTGTTAGTAGACTTTCCCAAGCCATTTCACCGAGGGTAGTAGTTGGAATAAGTTTTCAAGTATATTTCAAGGCTAAGATCCCAATCAAAAATTCTTGTACAAAGGAAGGATTTTTCATTATCAGAGATAATGGTTTGAGGGATTCCAAACCTTGTTATAATACCCTTGAGAAATTTAAGGATGACTGAATTAGTTTCTTCCTTGAGTGTGAAAACTTCTATGTATCGGTGAAGTAATCCATTACTTTGTCAGGAGCCACTTATAGCCAATGCTCGAAGGAGGATTTATCATGCCCGTGAAGTCAAGACACCGTTATGCAAATGGATGATTCACTTGGATTGGATGAAGGGGAAGCAATTCTAATTTATTCTTTCCTGTAAATAAAATGTATTCTTTACATTTTCTAACCCACTTGTTCACATCAAAAATAGGGTAGCCCAAAAGTATCCTTCTTTTATGTTTTTCATTTTTTTAATTTGGCCGAAAATTTTCCACCAAAGAATCCATCCTAGAATTATACTAACACATTTTTGGCCTATGTGCCATTAAAACATCTCAACAACGATACCATAAATGTTTCTTTTGAAGAGAACCCCATTAATAAGTGCATATGGAATGGACTACAAGCTCAAATGCCTTCTCTCGTGATTTACTCGGACCAAGAGTGTATGTGCAAGAAGAAAGGAATGTTTCCATGTCCACCATCCACATATGCACATTTCAATCTTTATTTTTCTCAACTTTAGCAATCGGAGCTTTCTCCTCTATGAACAAATAATCCTCTTTCTTATTTTACACATCCTCGACAAGCTGTTTGAAAAGTGTGTTTCCTCTAATGATATTAGTGGCTTTGATAGTCACGTCATACTCCATGATTTTTTTCACCCATTTAGATCTTTTCCCATTGAATTATTCTCCCATGATGAATTCTCTCACATTAGAGTGTGAAACCAAAAGATTGATATGATTTATGGCAAGAATACTCTTGAATTTATTCAATGCGTGCATGATGGAAAATACTTGTTTTTTAGTATGATTGTATTTTAATTCATAATCCTTCAATGTCCGACTAAAGAAAGACACTCGGCTTCTCCAAATCCTTGTTCATTCTCTTGAGTCAAGACAGTAACAACACTATTATCTGCCCCATATGCATAAATGATGAAATCCTTGGAGTAGTTTGGATTGTTAAGTGTTGTGGAATGCACAATTTATTGCTTGATTTAGTTGAAGATTTATTTTCTTTATACTTTCCACTTAAATACTGATTCCTTCTTGAGTATGATGGTAATAGGCCTAACCAAATCTATAAAGTTAGGAATGAATCTCCTAAGGATGTTGATTTTTCCTAGGAATGATTACAAGGCCTTCTTGTGCGCTGACATGTGTTTAAAATCAATGGAAATACCATCCTTTGAGACCACATGTCCTAAAATATTACCTTGTGTAACATAAAAGTTGCATTTCTTGGGGTTAAGATATACCCCAAATTTTCTACATCTCTCAAAGACTTTCTCCAAATGGTTGATATGATCTGCGCTCTACTTTGAGAAGACAATTATGTCATCCAAGTAAACTATTATGAAATTATATATATATATATATATATGCACTTCAAATAAATGGAAATACCATCCTTTGAGACCACATATCCTAAAATATTGCCTTGTGCAACATAAAAGTTTCACTTCTTGGGGTTAAGAGATACCCCAAATTGTCTGCATCTCTCAAAGACTTTCTCTAGATGACTGATGTGATCTGTGCTCTACTTTGAGAAGACAATTATGTCATCCAAGTAAACTATTATGAAATCATTGATATATCCCTTGGTGGAAATTTCCATTTCTCTTTGAAAGGTTGTGCTGCATTAGACAAACCAAAAGGCATTTTATGATAAGCATATGTTCCCCATTTGGTTGTAAATGCATTTTTAACCATCCTCTCATTGACCATGATCTTATTGAAACTCGAGTAACCATCAAGAATGGAAAATATTTATGCGCTAGCCACTATCTACATAATATACTCCATAGAAGGTAAAGGATAATGATCCTTTAATGATGCCTTGTTTAAATTTTTTAAATCAAAAAAGTTTGATTTGACCATTATTCTTACACATTGGAACACAATTTACTACCCAAGTAGAGTAATTGATAGGAATTTTTTTCCTCAATGAGTTTGGATAAATCCTTCCTCGTGAGGGGTTCTATCTTAAGATTGATAGACCTCTATTTTTTTTGGATGGTCTTGATGTTTAGATCAAGGTCAATGGAGTGTTAAGCAACACTTGGATCAAATCCTTTGAGGTCTTCATAGTCCCATGAGAAGATGTCACTATACCTTTGACACAATGAGATGAAGGCCTATTTTTACCACGTGGATAGTCCTTACCGAGAAATAATTCTTTGTTGTATTAAATAAATTGACCGACTAGTAGTGTTCTTACGCCGTGCGCATATTCTTATCTTCACCCTTGAAATCATCATCGGGACTGAAAATGTACTCTAAGGTGAACAAAAATTTAGGTAGTTTGTTTTTTAAGATGGATCACTTGATAATTATAGATACCATGTAATTAAACTTGCATTTTTGAAGAAAACCTAGTTTCATTTTCAAGGAATTACACAATATATGGATCACTATTAAACATTTTCCAGTTTGTTTCATTATCTAGAATGGATGGCATGACCACCACATTGATGTGATGCACATTTACTTGGAGAACATCCTCAGCTGGTGATAATTTTGAACCAAGGGATGCTATTTGATCCAATTCTTTATTCAACTTCCTTGGCACCACTTGCAGATTGAGAGCATCAAATCTCTCCAAGAGATCCTAAACTCTGTGTTTATAAGATTTTATTTTATTTCTTTTCTTTGCACTTATTTTTTACCTAGTGAATGACCAACTTAGTGTCCCCAAATATCCACAATTTCCTGATCTAATTTTTTTCAGCAATAAGAAGGCCATGTACCAATACTTCATACTCTTTTACGTTATTGGAGCATGCAAATTGTAACTTGTGCACAAATAAGGCCTTATCATCCTTAGGATAAATGAGAATAACACCCGTGCCTACACCATTTCTCCTTATGGACCCCTAAAAATACATCTTCCATAGTCCATAAGTATCATCATTTTCTTGTTTGAGTGGGGTAGGCATAGTAGTTTCTTATTTAAAAATGTAGTATGTACCAAGATGAGTTTCAATAGCATTGTATCATATGGATTAAACTCATAATGCTCTTTAGCCCATTCATCTAATAGTAGATCAAGTATAGAAGGAGGAATAAGCTGCTCTTCTGAAACCAAATCTTGTTCTTAGTATTCTTATATCAGTCAATTATATTGGGGAGGAGAAGGGTCATATGACTCGATGTGATAGGAAAAAATAGGCTTAGCCTGTATGGTAAACCTGGTACCATAACTTGTTCTTAGAAGTATATGATACCAATAAGAAGATAAGTAATAACCCACATTGGTTGTGAAATCCCTTGATAGGAAAATGGAAAACAAGGGAGGAAAATCAATGACAGACACATCTTGAGTTATAGTTAGACTTGGACATGCATGAAGGGTAAATTCAATATCCTTCATGAATCCTAGAATGCTTGATAGCTGAACCATCAAGTTACAAGACTCCATTTGAGATAGGGTAATATTTAAGACCTTTGATATCAATAATTTTCTTAGGCATAACAGAGGCACTAGCCCATAAGTCAATCATATAATTGTGCACAAAATGTTTTCCTATTATCAAGGATATGTAAGAGTGTGGGGTTTTGAAAAAAATTTCTTACTTTCTTCTCCTCTATTTGAAATTTGTAGAGAACAACTTGGGGTCTTTGGATGACCGGATCAATGTGTGGGAGCTATACAAGAGCTTCACGCAAGAGGTGGAGATGAGATGAAATATTTAGGGTATCACACATTGTGAAATTAACATTTTCTTCTTCATCTAGTCAACAATGTTTAATGGAAAGCCCATATACTTGTGCATTTGAGGCACATCATTCTATTTTTTTGATTGTTTAGGCACCGAGACGAGAGGTTTTAGGATACATAGAATATTGACCTATAAAAAGAGGAGCACATGCAACTTCACTTGGAAAGATGCACGAGAACCTCACGTGTGGAAGCATGCATACGCGAACTATTGGATGTATTTATGACATCCTTTGATGTTTGAGGATCAACCCGATTGATAGAAGTTGAAGGTTGCATGCTAGTTTCCACCTCTTTTCTTTGACCTAGTGTTATCAACAACATGCGAACGTGGTTTGGTCATGTTTTCCATGACTTGGTTCATTGCACAAAAAAGTCATCAACACCAAATAATATTAGATTAGTCTCACGAATGACTTTTGTAACTTATTCATTGTCATAATCTCATACGCTAGTGGAAGGATCATTAGTTGAAACACTCTAGATCATTAAATCATGTGTTCATAATGCATTTATGTGGTTATACTTGATCATTGCGTGGAAAATTTCAAGGAAAATACCATTATAATTCTTGAACAATGTTGTTTTGTATTGGAGCTAGCACTTTTCTTGAATTGGGCACTAGAAGGGGTTGCACCGGGGAAACTATCGAAGAGGAAGGTGTGCATTGTGATTTTTCCACCTATCACTTTGTTGATTCTTCCCATATCTCGATTTGGGTATTGATTTCAAAAGGTGTGATGGATTTTATTAAATCATTGACTAAAGTTATTCACAAAGGCTTACGCCTACTAATTTTCCAAGGATTTTATTTTTTTAGATAAATTTCTAATCAAAGCCTTCATATATTCATCTTATTTATGCTTTTAGGGAGAGTAAGATATGGAGGCAATAAGTGAGAACTCTACTAAGGAATTGGAGCAATGAAAGGCTAGGAAGCTTGAGGAATTTAAGGAAACAAGGGTGTAGGAAGTATGGGGATATTTTACTAGCTTGGATAAGATAATTTTCTTCCCTAATGGCTATAGGATAGGCATCAAGAAGTTGCACAACACCCATAGATTGTATCATGACAACAATATCGAATTCAAAGCTCTTAAGAAATAAAGGAAAGAGCCTTGAGTAGTTGGTCTTAAGAGAAGAAGAATTTTGTCCCATGTCTTCTGAAATATGAAGTTAAAATCAACCATGAGCTCGTTAGGAGCTCTTTTGATGGTTATTAGCTATTCTAACAAGGAATTTTTGTTAGCTTTCTCCTCAAACTGATTGCAAAGTGCTATTCCAAGGTCATCCTAGTTATGAATAGAGGAAGGTCTTAAGTTCCTAAACCATTAAATTATTTTTACTTTGAGTGAAGAAGCTAAGATCCTAACTAGATATACCGATAATACATTTGCATTGTCACGAATGTGCTCAACATGGGTGACTTGATTTTCACTAATAAAAAATGGAATACTCTTGAGTGCATGTTTTGGTATATCGTGTTATGTGGGAAGAGCCAAAGGACTACCACCATTGAAGATAAAAAATGGAATATTTCTCTTTTTCATCATGAAAAATATGGGTCTCACTACCTCAAATGAGCACACAAAAGGTGTCAAGAGGAGTGGAATGTGCCTGTGTAAGAGATGAGGAGATGCAATCACAGATCTATTACTTCTTCTTGGAGACAACTGAATATATTCAAATGATTCTTCAACTGACCCACTCTATATGTATCATTCTCATGAAATATGACACACAAAATGCTGAAATCAATAGATCTATATCCAATGGGTTCACTAGATGTGTTGGAATAAGCCTCCAAAGGTTAGAAATGACTAAGTCACACACCAAAACTTAGTAATGATGAAATATGAGATTTCAATACTCATCCCACTGGGTGTTCCAAAAATTTTAGAGCTTAAAATTACACCCGTCCCAAATCAGGATGACCTAGGGATTTGAGGCAACATTGGACTATCTCTAAGTTGTGAAACCTTGTGCTTGAGACAGACCTAAAGAGAAGGATAGATTAATCTTTTTATCTTCTATTGTTACATCTAATCTAAGAAGGGAAATGTAACTATCTAACTCTATTATATAATTCCAAGGGACCAAGGTGAGAAAGAGATATATACACAAAATCCCGAGATAAAGGGAGGTGATATCACAAAAACAATGGGATGAACACTCTTAGATGAGTGAATGATCCATAGGGATCCAGAAAAACACACCACTTCATCAGTTCCATTAGCACTAAGGAGAAACAAGAAAAGTGAGAAAAATGAGGTAAATAGAGGTTCTGATAGAACCACCGCTCTGTGCAGAGTGGTGGTTTTAGAACCACTACCCTATAGGGAAGTGGTCTTGAGACTGCTGCACAGCTAGGGTAGTGGTCCTGAGACCATTGGTCTACATAGGGTGGAGGTCCTGACACTTTCAAACAGAAAAGAAGAATGGAATGCAAGTGGACGCGTTCTTAAAGTTCCCAACCTTGTCTCTTCCCTTCCATGCCATTTCACATCCTCTAGTGCATAGGAGGACATGGGAAGGCCTATAAATACATGAAAGGAGCAAGATAATAGGCATTTGAAGATCCAGAGAGATTGAGAAGCAGAGTTTAATGAGAGAAGTGAGCAAGATCTTTAGTGCTGGAATGGAATTGTAGGAGCAAGGTGTAGAAACAAAGCAAGCAAGTAATTAGAGAGAAGGTTTACATAGTTGTTTCTTTTTATACTTATTGTAATCTGTAATTGTCTATGTTAGACCAATAAAAGTGGGAAGAAAGAGCAATTGCCCTTCCCAACCGGTTTTCCTCCTTGGAGGTTTTCAAGATAAATTTATTGGTGCTAAAGTTTGAACTCTTTCCTTCTCTATAATTTCCGTTCTATAGCACTAGATAATTAGTCATGAAACCCTAAGATTTAATAAATTATGTCATTTTCCAAAGTTGAAAGTAGAACAACATAGTTGTGTGATTCATAGAGTTCCAAAGTATAAGTTTATGGATCATTTTGGTATTAGAGATGATTATATATCCAGGATTGTGGTATTCAAATATTTGTTGTGATTTTGTATGACAGTGACAAGGTCCAAAGGCACAGAAGTTTTACCTTGTGAGCCAGATATTTCTACGAAGAAGTGGAAATAGATAATTCAAGCTCAAATGGAGGAAGAGAACTTGGTTCGTAGAGTCGAGATGCTAGAGACCATGATGGATAGATTGCATAGGAAACAAGAAGAGATTTCAGATCTACAAAAGATGACTTCAGTTAAGAAAGATTCCATGGACTCGGTGGTTCAAGCACTAGCCAAAAATTTGGTATCGAAAGAGCCATGAAGAGGAAGAATGGGAAGAGCATGAAGAGACGCCAATTGTAAGCGAGAAGGTAAAATCTACACATACACCTTTTAAAGTTGAAACAAAAGTGGAAATAAAGAATTTTGAAGGACAAGTAGATGCAGAATTACTAGATAAATGGATAAAATAGTTAGAAGTCTATTTTAGTGTGTATAATTTCACTAAGGAACAAAGGGTTACCTTTGCATGTCTCAAAATGGAAGGTCATGCTCTGGTTTGGTTGGAAACCCATCTAGCCACTTGTGAGAAGAAGAAACATCCTATTATCAGTACTTGGAAGGGTTTTAAAGAATTGATTAGAGATAAATTCTATCCTATTGGCCATAAGATTGACATGATGATTAAGTGGTAGTACTTTAGATAGGGTAGTGGTCAAAGCGTGCAAGACTACACTATGGAATTTCGGAGACAAACCATGTTGCTTAATATGGACTTGGAGGATGAGGACATTTTGACAAAGTATTTGGGAGGACTTCACACTCACCTTCTGGAGGAAGGTACTCTCCATGAAGCCCAAGGATCTCAATGAAGCTTGTGTACAAGCATACTACATTGATGACAAGAAGAAGCAAGGAGAAATAGAGCCAAAGGAGACCAGTCAACAAAACAACAAGACAAAGAACAAGGGAAGAAAAGTAACAGAGGTAAATGGAAAGGTAAACATACCGCTACTTGCTTTGCATACTTGTAAAGATCCTAAGAATTTCACGTAAGAATTGTGATGTAAATGGACATACTGATGCCACATGTTGGAATTTGCATCCGGAATTGCACCCAAAGCACCGAACCAAGGATTCCAAGAAATCCATGGCCACTGTGAAGACAAAAAGAGAGGTGGAGATTGAGGATGATTCAGATGTAGACGAGAGGCTGGGATGCATGGCCACTAACATGTACGGGGCAGCAAAAGAAGAAGAGATGAGTAAGCTATTTCAAATCAGAATCCAAATCAAGAAGACTAAGGTAAACGCTTTAGTAGATTTTGGTTCTCAGTCAAATTTGATTTTTGATGTGGTTGTAGAACAACTTGGTCTAGAGACTTACACGCATCCACATCCATACCCACTGGGATGGGTGAAGAAGGGTGTAGAAATACAAGTTACAAGGAAGTGTAAGTTTCAGTTTGGGATAAACACCCAATACATAGATGTATTAGAGGCTGATATTATTCCACTTGATGCATTTGACGTTGTCTTCGGAAGTCCTTACTTGTATATCAGGGATGTTGTGTTCACAAGGAGGGAGAACCGTTCAGATGGGTCAAGGATGGAGTTAGTTTTAACATCCGAGCACACCAGAGTAAATCAAAGAAGGCTATGGTAAGTGCCAACCAAACACCAATAATTTTTCAGGAAAATCATCAGTTTTGTTTGCTTTCATTGGAAGAAAGGAAAAATGGACGTGAGAGCATGGATATTTATGACCAAAGGATAGATAATTTGGATAGCACTTGTCAGTTTTTGCAGAAGAATCCACCATAGGAACTACTCATTCAAAGAGCAAAACAAACTTCCGCTATTCATCCTTCGTATATACCTATGAATTCACTGGACCTAACCATGGGGAAGAAAAAGAAGAGGAGATATAAGGAATGGTGGTGACTATAGCAACAACATACTTGGAGAGGATTCAACCAATCCATCTCAAGAGACAAAGACAAGAAAAGGACTAAACCACTATAGTATGGGACCTTCGCCATACTTGAGCAGGTTGGAGAAGAAACCTTTAGGCCATACTTCATGCAGATGCACGTGATAGTAAGTTACAAGAGCTCACATCCACTAATGCCATCTATGCATGAAAAAGAAGGAAAGATACAAAAGTTACCTTCTAAAGAGGATTGTACTCGAGGAAACTTAGAGGAGGATGTAGCACTGGAACAACAAACCAAAGATCCACATGAGTCTTGGCAGGTTGGACAAGAGAAGACACCAAGGCAGACCCAGTGGTACTCGAATGAGCACGAGAGGGAGTTGATTCCTCTACCACTCCCCCACTAAGATTTTGTGGGACCAAAAGCCTCCTAAGTAGGGGAGGTATGATCCATAGGGATCTAGAAAAACACACCACTTCATCAGTTCCATCAACACCAAGAAGGAGAAACAAGAAAAGTGAGAAAAATGAGGTAAATAGAGGTTTTGGATAGAACCACCGCTCTATGTAGAGTAGTGGTTTCGAACCATCACCCTGTAGGGTGGCAGTCTTGAAACTACCACCCAACCATGGTGGTGGTCTTGAGACCACCGCTCTACAAACGGTGGCGGTCCTAACACTTTCAAATAGAAAAGAAGAATGGAATGCGGCGGATACATTATTAAAGTGCCCAGTTGTGTCTCTTCCCTTCCATGCCCTTTCACATCCTCCAATGCACAGGAGAACATGGGAAGGCCTATAAATACATGAAAGGATCAAGAGAATAGGGATTCGAAAATCCAAAGAGATCGATAAGCAGAGTTTAATGAGATCGGTGAGCATGATCTTCAATGTTGGAATGGAATTGTAGGAGAAAGGTGTAGAAATAGAGAAAGCAAGTAATTTGAGAGAAGGTTTACACTGTTGCTTCTTTTCATACTTATTGTAATATGTAATTGTCTATTATAGACCAATAAAATTGGGAAGAAAGCGGGTTTCCTCCTTGGAGATTTCCAGGATAAAATTGTTGGTGCTGAAGTTTTAATTCTTTCCTTCTCTGCAATTTTTTTCTATAGCACTAGATAATCATCACGAAACTCTAATCTTTAAGCAATTTGTCATTTTCCAAATTTGAAAGTAGAACATCATAGTTGTGTGATTCGTAGAGTTCCAAATTAGAATTTTATGGATCGGTGAAAATGAAGGAGAATGCAAATAAGGAGGGTAGGCATAGGTGCCACAACTTACAAAAGCATTCACACACTTATTTCCATGAAACACAATAGAAAAAGAACCTTGTAGAAGACATAAAACATGCACAACATACCAATATTGTAAAGGTAAAGCAAGTAAATGCAATAAAATGTGAGCTAGGTTAGAAATAATCACATGAAGACATAAAATCATGCACTTGGGTAAATTTCTAGGTCCTAAAAGAATACTAGCATTTACATAATTCTTAAGCAAGAAAAATAGCAATTAACGACTCTTTTTGGCCTCTTTTATTTTCTATTTTGTCTTACACACCCTACAACCCAGTCATAATTTAATTGTTTATCTTTTATGGCTTTAGAAACTAGTGCCCATCTAGGACATAATTGCCCAGTGCTCCCATGCCCTCTAGGTGCCCCTAACCCTTCATCACCTTACTCATTCTTTTTGGGTCTCTTTTATCTTTTGGGAATATTTTTCACTTATGGGTTGGCCTTCTAGTTTTCAATTACAAAATTCAAACAAGGGAATCATATAAATACATAGTTATGTGTTCAAAATGAGGGACCAAACACTAAACATTACTATCATCACCTAAGCTTGCATTTCAAATGAATTAAAGTACTCTAAAGGCATCCACCTAGCATCTATTCAAGGGACAAGGGTTGTAACTTTTTCATACATAACATAGGAAGGGGAATTTCATTCTATTTCATCCACACATGTTATACATTTCTACATTCTATATTTATCTTGCTATCACGTGCACATTTCACAAGGACATCTTAGGGAATAATTTCTACACACACTCACAAGAACTACATGGAGTCTGATATGTAGTGTAATGCTAAATCATAAGTTCACTCTTGGGGTGACTGTTGGGGTTAGTAAGACTCCCCATTATGCATTATCCTTTTTAGGTTTAATGTGGTTTGTTGGCTTGTGTAGGTTAAATTATCTTTTGCAGGTTATAAGTATCTTTGACGATCAAGGAGTGACTATTAGGAGATCAAAAGGGAACAAAAATTAAGACCTTGTGACACACCAGAAATCAGATCATGATCATTTACATCAACACGAGCACCTAGATCCAATCTTCAAAGCTTAAGAACCCTTGCCCTATCGTGGGTGCCCATGTTTGAATTTGTTCACGAGTTCCATATTTTATAGTGAGTGGTTACAACACAATTCATAGTTTATTCAACACTTTACCCTTTCCATATCACTTCCAGTTACGTGGATATCGAATAAGTCATATTTCCTCTATATCTTGCTTAGGGTGTTATACTTTACATGTTATTTTACTTATGTCATTACTATACTTTATTATTTATACATCATTTTTCATATCAGTTACTCTGTATTACTTAGATTTAATTAATTGAAAATAAATTAAATCACAAAAAAAAAACATTAATTGTTTCCAATGTATGCACAATCAATTACAATGATGGAAGGATAAAATAATATACATGTAGTGAGATAGATATGAAGTTTATTACTCAAAATTCCAAGGAACAATACTCTAAATAATTCCCTTGTAGATCCAAAGAGTTCAAACTTTACAAATGAGCATTATTTAAGAGTTTATAGAAGAAGAATCAAAGAAGAGGAGGGAATAGAGAGGTAATATCATATTTTCAATCTCAACCACCAACAACATGCATTAAATTCCCACAAATCCACCTGTAGTAATTTCAGATCCACCTCTCTATGTCAGCTAACTTATAGGAGAAGAAAAGAGGTTGAATATCATAAAATATGGGTGGTTGAGTTGACTGGATGTATACATTAATAATTTGAATATATCCCTATTTTGACCTACCAAATCCCACATAAATCTGATTTTTAATAGCCTTGAGTGTAGCCCATATCAACATATTTCTAACAATACTAGGAGTACATGGTTTTGAGCTCTGTAGCTAAAGTTATGGTGGTTTAAAATTTTTAGTGTAGGAAGAACATGAAAGCCACATGGCATACTCGATTGATCATAGAAGTCGGTTGATTTTTACTAATCTGTCTCTTTCACGTGTCACATGTTCATTCATCACAAGGATTTAACCACAACTAAAGCCTTTTGATTTGTTGTCGTGTCGTCTACTTTATTTGACTGGTTCCTAGGAGTGGTCACGTGTCATACTGCGAGTAGCGCAAGGAGGTTGTAACCTTGGCACATGCATGGGAATAGGGGGCCCAAGGGGAATAATGCAAAGGTACACCATTGTGCGCAAGAGTGTAAACAAGGGGAAGAAGGAGATGCATATTTGCTAAGGCACAAAAATATGTAAGAAAAGTGTAGGTGTCTAATAGAGGAGGTGTGTGATAACTTGGAAGAAGGTGACATAAGGGAGTGCACTAATAGGAAAAGGGAAAAGTGTGCAAATCAAGGGGACACAAAAAAGTTTGAGAAAATATGTGTGATGGAAGAGTAGAAATAAGAACAGGCATGTAGGGAGGATGCAGGATATTCAAAAAAGAAATGCATACACAAAATAACATGCCCGAGACTTAGAAAAATGCTAGGCAAGTCTGCAGGTACACGTGAGAAGATGCATAACAACCTAGAGGTGTAAGTGAATGCACAAAGAGTGCATGTGGAGGGGAAATTAAGGGAAGGGAAAAGAAATATAAATGAATTGAGAGCACATAAGGATGCATGGAAAGAATTTTAACCATGTAAATACTTTAAGGAAGGAAACTAAAGGTGCGCGCAACCCGGAAAATTGATGTCGAGAGATGGAATGGAATTGCAAGTTGTCAAAATAACCAGTGGGTTATTTTAGACAACAAAAATGTGATCATATTTTTCAATGGATGAATGAAGTGACGTGCTTACACCAATATTATCGCCAAAATCTTCAAAAATTTAGTGTCTAAAAAATACTAAAAATGGCAATCTATAGTAGCATTCAACTAACACTTGTAACCACCTTTTTTGGGTGCACAAACTACAAAATATGAGTATGAAATTACATTGCTTTAGATTTAATGGCCAATTAATGGATATCAATAATTAAATACTTTATATGGAGCACATATATCAAATAATACACATAATTTAAAATGGTGCATTTTACATTATTCTTTAATGACCAATTAATGTTGAGGGAGCCGAATATTAATGGTCTTTGTTAAAAGTGTAAATGTTATTGTAACAAATTAATGTAACAATTTTATAATATAATTTTTAATGTATAGAAAAATAAAATTGGACATTGTTTGAAATTTAAATTTGACATACATAAAAAAAATAAATTTTTTTGACATACATAAATTTAATTGAAATTTAGACATTTTTTACAAACTTAAATTTAATATTGACATACACAAGATGAGACTATGTAACATGGGTTACTTCTACACAATATTGTAGACAATTATTGATATTGAGTAATAACATTAGATTTTACAAGGCTATCCATGATATAAAAAACTTAAGAAATAATTAACACTCATAAAACCACCACTAATCAAATAAATACTAAACTTAAACTCTATACCATCAAATAACCATACCTATTTAATTAGATAGTTAAATACATTAATGAATTACTTTGACACAATATTAATGACCCTAAATATATACTAAGCTTAAAATGGAAGACATTGAACTTTATCGTTGAACTTTCCTTAGCTCGAGTAATACATACATTTATACACAAGATGCAACTACATCGCATGGATTTCTTCTACTCAATATTGTAGACAATTATTAATAATAAACTTATAAAAATACTATGTATGATATAAAAACCTAAGAAACAATTAACACTCATAATTGAATCAAAGTATATAACACCATCGTTAATCAAATAAATACTAAACTTGAACTCTATACCATAAAATAAACATACATATATAATTAGAGAGTAAAATATAGTAATGAATTACTTTAACACAATATTAATGTCCCTAAATATATACTAAACTTAAAATGGAGGACATTGAACTTCCTTGTTGAACTTTCCTTAGTGTGAGTAATAATTTTGTAAATAGTTCTCTTCAACCCTCACTCTTTAATCGTGATCGATTTCCCTTCAAAGTGCGAGTGATCACAATTTTAAGTGGGAGTGCTTGCACTTCGACGTGTGAGTGATCGCACTTAGAAGTGGAGTCCTCGACTCACACTATAAAGTGTGATCATTTGCACATTGAAGTGTGAGCATTCATACTTGGAATTGAAATCACTCACATGTTGAAGTGTGATAACTAGCATGTTGACCCATCAATCTAGTCTAGATTTGAATTATTGCGTGTACGAATAAATTTAAGTCCTAGAAGCCGCTAGGCTAGACAAAATTTGAAAGCAATACACTATGTGTTTTATGAATAAAAATATACACACAATAACAGGATCTAAGAGTCTAATACAATGTGTTATATGGTAAAATATGAACACTAATTACCTACACAATATATAATGTAGGAGGAAAATTTATGATCGAAATAGACACGGTTTTTGAAAAATCATTATTTCATATGAAAATAGTTATCTAATAACATAAATCCTTATATAGAGACCGAGGTAATATTTTCCAAGATTTTTTGTCAAGGATGTTATGTTCTAAAATAGATGACATATACCTTAGATTATAATTTGGATAGGATTTTCAATGTCAATGTTTATTGATTCGAATACAGTAGGGATAAATATTTGTATATGTATGATGATAATAAAATTGATATGTGGAATAAAATACACCAATCACTTATGTAATGTCTTAAACACTATCCAAATTCTCCATATGTTCAATATTTAGATTAAAGGAGGTTTCAAATATGTTCATATAAGATGTATATTTTTATTTTCTCATTGTGATTTCAAGCATTTGTTTTAACCTTGAAATTTTTATTGATATTTTTCATTTTCAATTCTCCATAGGTTCAATATTTAAGTTTCCACGCTACTAATTTTCTCTTTTTATTTGTGGATATAGTTGAAAATGAACTCTATTTTTGAAGGAGCACATGTGGATTTACTCTCCAAAGGTGTGAAAGTTACGGCGGGACTAGTTTATCCATCCAAAACTACACTCCATTGTAGAGACATGGGGTATAGCTTATTCATTATCACAATAAGTATTATATTCAATGGTAGAGTGAGACTTCCATACACAATTGATGATTGTGAAACCCTAGAAGAAATTGAAAACAAGGGATACTTTATCCCATGGGAAAGGAAGCAAATGATTAAGCATGTGATTTCATAAGTTTTGCATGTGGGGTTGATGGCATTAAAACATGATGAGGAACGACTTCGAGGATACATTTAATGAGGATGAGGGTTTGAATTATGGTACTGATAGCCATTGTTTCACAACTCTTAAAGACAAGGATGAATTTTATACAACCTATGTGGTGCTAAAACATAAGTGTGCTCAAAATAAGGTTACATAGCTAAAGGTTTTATATCCTTGGTACAAGAAGAACATGTGATTTCAAGAGCAGTGTTGGGACCCACATAGTTTGGTGTTTTGTGGATAATATTATAACCACATGTAATGATTGTTATCTAAGTCTGCAATGCAACAGTGAAGTTTCCTGACCAATCAAAAACCTAGTGTATCTAGAAATAAGAACTACACTTCATGTGAATGGAAATTATGAACTTCAATAAATAACTACCACATCAAACATTAAATTAAATTTGAAGTTCAAGGGTGTTTCTAAAAGTTGATACATTTTTTTTAAAAAGAACACAAATTTGTTACGAAGAAAAACAATTACAAATGTCTGTGAAGGAGACATGGTGCACTTTAAAAATTGGATGACAATACATTTGGGGTGCATATTGATAAATTAATTAGGAATTTTTGCAAGGGTTGCTCCATATAAGAAGGATATATCATATAATGGACTACTAGCCAATTGGCCCATCTAGATGGTTCTGTTATGAAAGTAAGGCTAAAATAAATTCCAGAAGAGTTGCTTTATAAAAATGTGGAGTGCGTTTGAAGATCCATTGCCTAAAATGGTATACACAAATTCATATGAATCCTCCATATGTAGTAGTAATGAAAAATTGATAAAAATACCTTATAACACCTGCAAAATCCAGAAGGTAAATAATAATCCATATAGTACACCAAAGGAAAGGGAAAATGATGAAAAATAGGTGAACAATTTTTGTCTGAAGTTAAGAAAAAACCTTATTGCAAGAAAGGATGTCTATCTAATCTATCTCTCAACACTTTCAACCACAGTTGGAATGTAACTCTAAGGATGAATGGAACTTCCATAACAAACTTTGTACTTAATGCATTCACCACAAATGCTAGCAGTTATGATGAAGGTCAAAATTATGAGCAAACTATAGATAAATTTATGTTATGCGGAAGGGATGTATATCAAAATGCATGGTACAAATGTCATGGAATCCCAAAGAGAACCTATTATAGATACAAACAATCTTGGATTAATGGTGAGAGGAGGGAAGTAAATGGATATACAAGGAAAAAGAAAAAAATGTAAAACAATGTTGTAACTATTGTATTGATATCCAAAATGGTGGAGAGGAATTATGATATATCATCACACATGTATCATTCAATAGGAAAAGATGGTACTAAATTATCAATCAAACTGCTGCCTACATGTTATAATTATGATTACATCCCATAAAAGTGTAACTAAGGACTTTCACCGTTGAACCTTCCTCCAACGTCACATTTAAATCTCAACAAAATATGGCAAGAAAATTTATCCCATGCTTCAATCACTATGAACAACTTTGTCACCAAATGTGATGAGTGACAAAAACTTAAGAATAAATGTGCATTTACCTCAAGTATAGAAAAAATGGCATAAGTAGATCAATTCCATAAATGGCACAATGATTACATTCAATTTTTTTGTTCAAATTACTATTGACATAGATCGTAATCAGAGAAACATCGTAATAGCTACTTGAGAATTGTGTAGGAAAAAATGGACAAGATAAAAACCAATGTATTAAGGACACGCATAAAAGAAAAATCAATAAGAAATGTTATTAACCTCCTCGTCACCTTGACTAGTATGCTTTGACACATGGGCATAAAACTGGGTGTTTTGGGAACTATGGTATCCATTTTGTTGAGAGAGGAACAAACTTAATAATAACATCATTGGCACTGTGTGTGTGTCGGAAGATAGAAGAACTACTTTCAAATCAATGTGTTAATTTTTATATAGTAGTGGGACATCAAAACACCCATTACATGATGCACTATTACAAAATTATGTGTATGAAAAGTGCAAGGAATATAATTAGAAAAATGAGAATGCTCATACCACTGATATTTTAAGAATATGTTCAAGTTCATTTAGAAAACAACCACCAATTCTCTACTTACAACTAGATAATGTTGCAAGTGACAAAAAAATTGCACATTATTTGTGTTTGCATCCATGTTAAAAGCTAGAAGGGTTTTCAACATAGTGTACATGAGCTTCCTTCCAATGGGTCACACACATGAGGATATAAATGGGACATTCGGAAAATTATCAACATCATTATGTAAATTGGAAACATTCTCTTTGCCACAAATAATGGAAACTTATAGAACATTCCAAGAGGGGTCCAACACATTCAATATGTACCTTATTTAGGAAGTCTATGACTTTAAGGCCTTTGTGGAACCACACATACTAGATAGAAACCACAAGATTATGGGTATCAATAAACCAAAGATGTTTAAATTCCATGTCGTCAACAACATTCCCATCATGGAGTACAAAACATCAATCATGGATGCCTTATGGTCTCAACTAATTGAAATATGGAAAATAGTGGGTGAGAAACCTTACTTTCCTGAAGGGAATCCTCCATTGGCACCCTTCAAAGAACTAAAATATATGGTAGACATGTAGAGAGGAATTCAAGAATACATTACACATTGGGAAAAGAGTTCAATAGATGGTGGAGAAGAATTTTGGGTTCCGAAGATTACATATTGGAAAAATGTTCTACGTGCCCTAGAAAATCCCTTTGTCAATTATAACATGAAAAAGAGAGATTGTTTTTAGCTATTTTTTTTTAGGATAGCAGAATGTATGATCATATACTTGTTGCACCATGTCTTGACATGGATAGCTACTATACTTAAAATTTCCTTTAAAATAAGGATATATCTATTGGGCCTATTTGTGGTAGACCTTGAGACAAATTTAACCAAGTAGTGGATACGAATGATGGGAAGATGGTACTATTAAAACTAGTTGATGATAACATACCTACATGTAACTTAGAGGCCACTAGGCTTATGTAGCTTAGGTAATGTAACTTTTCCGCTACTAGTCTTATTTCACATAGCAGAATCTATTCTTATGTAAGTTAGCAGTCACTAGGATTATGTAAGTTAGAAACTACTAGGCTTATGTAAGTTAGTGACTGCTAGGCTTATGTGGGGGAATCTAAAAATAACAAAATAGAAATACTAAAATACTAAAATTGAAATAAAAAAATCAGAATTTATAAATTGGATTCCAATAGTGAAAAAATTAGAATCCAATAATAACGATACTAGAATCCATCATTAGAATCCAATAATAGTGATATTAGAATCCAATATTAGTGAAATTAGAATCCAATAATAGTGATATTGGAACTCAAATAAGTCCAATAATGACAATATTGGAATCCAATATTACTACTAATGGAATCCAATAATAGTAATAATGGAATCCAATATAAACAAAAATGGAATCCAATATATGCAAAAATGAAGATAGATTTCTTCCAAAACTTGTAATCTTTGAGTGCGATTCACTTGAATATGTCCAAATTTACTATATATATTGATATATCTAAATTTTCATATAATAGAATACTTGGAATTTAATCCATGTATGTTTTGACATGTAGATAAATATACATAAAATCACATTCAATATACTCTCTTTTCCATGGTGATGTTTTTAGGATACTCTTCATAGTGTATAGTGGGCCATGTAGTTCTTAACCCTTATCTACTTAATGTGACCTTTTCTGTGACCATAACAGATTAGTTATGGGAAAAATTGAGGAAAAAGGAGATTGTAAATAATATTTCATTAATTAATCTTAATGACAGAAGGAGAAGAGGATCTTAGAGAAGTTTTTCAAAGGAATTTTATTTGCAAACAAACTTCATGCTGAATCGTTAAATTTGTGTATAGTAATTTGAAGACTTGAAATATGTGTTCAAACTAGGATTCTCCTTGATGGTGGATTCTTAATGATGTAAGGATGTTAAACCCTTAATATTATTAATCCATGTATGTATTCATTGGTTCTTGTCATTGTTTTCTTTGGCACTCCTTTGGAATCTCGTAGAGGCCATTCGTAAGCACAATCCTCATTGATTTGATGCCCTTTAGTGAATAAAATTAGTCAAAATATGTGACTGATAAAGAGGAAGGTACTTTCTTGTTTGTGTGGAAGGGATAAATATCCTCATAAGGTTCATATGTAGGTTAATAATCATTTGATTAATGTTTTGAAGGCTTGCTTTAAGAAACTCTGTTATAATTATCACGATTTAAAACCAGGAGTTTACCATAATTTATGAAATTTCCTTGTTGAATATACAACACTCTTTAATCAATAATACATAAAAATTTGAGTGGGTCTTACAAAATGAGTCGAAGTCTTGAAAATTATTTTAATGCATTTGGAAAATATTTGAAGCTTCTCGGATGGGTAAGAAACCTTATTTAGGGTTTAAGAGGATTTAGTTTTATAAAGAAATAAACACCTTTTCAAGAACCAAGAATTTGAATAAATATTCTTCACTAATATCTCTTTCATATTCAAAAACAAAAATTCTTTAAAAATCTCTTGGTTGTTGGGAATTTATGACATTTTTATTTCTAATAGGATGTTATAGGACAAAGACCTATTTAAAAGCATGAAACAATGTATTTGGAGGAATTTTTGTGAAGGAAGTGTATATGTTAGAAAAGATTAGTTGTGAATATAAGAAAACTAAGAAATTGTTCTCCTATGCTAATCCTTCCAACAATACCTCATATTGAGCAAGAGATGGAAAAGGGAGAGAATCAATACCTGCACTTACCAAGAAGATGCAATGCTCCTCCTTTGTTGTGTTGGATTTTCTCATGGATGGTGTTGATTGCTTCAGATTTTGTGGAGACACTTGGGTAACACCTCCCCTTTATTTTCTTGGATTGATTGATAGATTAGATGCTAGAGTGTATGGATGATTGAATATGATAAAATAAGAGATTTGTTATGGACTTACAAGATTTTCCATCTCTCTCTCTCATGGAGGATGAGAGCTCAAATTTATAGTTTGTGGTAGGGATGATGGATAGTGAGAATTTATCCAAGTGGGATGATGATCAATGGTTGAGGATTAATGAAATAATTTGGGGATTCTATAATGGATAATTCTAGAATTTTTGAGAAGTCTCCATTAAATTTAAAATTCAATGGAGAGTGGAAGAAGTTTAGAGAGGCTTCTAGAAATATAAGCCTCTATATTTAGAGGTAGAGGATATAATTAGTTTAGGATTAGATTAGATTAATAAATTATGATTAGGGATGTGATTACATGGAGAGGCTAGGTGTAGGGTAGGTGTAGAGTAGGTGGGTAGGTAGGTGTAGGAATATTAAATTCCTAGAAAATGATAATAAGGATTAAGGTGGGATAATGTAATATAATAATGAATTAAAGAGATTAATGATGAAATTATGGGATATTAGATAAATGATGAAATTAATTAGGATAAAGGGTATATGTGGTATTTTATAGGAAAGGGATTAATTAGATAATGATGATGTTCGAGATACTTTTGGGATAAATTAATCATAATTCATTATGTCGACATTTTAGATGTATGCATTTTGACCCTCTTTGAAGGGTTATTGCGGAGCAATGAATGTTCAAAGAAAAATAAGATAAGATGTTAGGATGGTGATATGATTCCCCCTTAAAGGGTTAGGAAGGAAGGAACAAGTAGGGTAATCACTCAAACATAGGAGAGGCCCAAGTCAGTAGATGACAGAGGATTAAAGGATGAGAAGATTGATGATTCTAAGAGAGGAGAGAGGATTTGATGATTCGAGGATTTATTGAAGGGGTTAGATTATAGAATGCTCCAATTAAGGGGTAAGGATAGGGGATTTGAGGATTTTATGTTGATTATGATATTGATGAGGATGCATGATTAGAGGATTAGAAGATAAGAGAGATGATGTCATGTGTAGAATATTAGGAGATACTAGATTTTGGAGTAGAGGATGCCCCAGTCAAAGATTTATGACAAGGGTGAATATTTGGGATTAGTGGATTAGAATATTTCCCATTCAAGGGGTTAGGATTGAAGATTTGGGATTTAGATTTGAGGATGCTATATTTGAAGATGTTATATTTGAGGATGTTGGAGTTGAGGATGTTACATTTGAGGATTAATTGGATAGGAGGATATGGTATTGGTTTATAGGATGTTGGATTTGGAGGATTAGAATATTGAGGATGTTTGGATGAGATAATAAGGATTGGTTTTTGGATTGATTTGGATGATAAAAAATTTATGAGGAGAGGACTGGGATGATGATTGATGAAGCGATGAGAAATAATGTTTGAGTTTGATTGATTGGAGGATTTTAGAAGGTTCCCTAGGAAAGGGGTGAGGATTTTGGATGTTGGATATGAGATGATAAGATTTGATGTGGATATTGATTGATTGATAAAGGATTTATTGGATATGAGGATGATGAGGTTAGATAGTTAGATGATGATGAGGATTAGGTGTGGATGATAATAGGGTTAAAAGATAATGATAAAAGGGGGTGTGCTACCATAAAGTTCCCACTTTGTTATCATCATTAGCAATGTTATGCATGTGGCATAGAGAAAAATGCATCAATGTATAAATACCATGATGATTGAATTTCCAAATGCACCTGTCCTCATATCATTGGAAAAATTAATGTAAAAAAATGGTCCTCATAACATTGGACCGTGCGAAGAAAAAAATAAACAAAAGGGGCCTCATATCATTGGCCAAAATGTACATGCAAAAATAAGAAAAGACACAACAAAAACACACACACATTGCATTTTTGTATTTTTTTGAATGTTGTAATTTTTATATTTTAGATTTTGGATTTAGGATGTTAAGATTTTTATATTTTAAATTTTTGATGTTTAGATTATTTGATTTTTTATGTTGATATATTTGTTTTGGGATGGAGGGAATGACTAAGGATAGGTAAGATGAAAGGATTCGAGATGAGATAGCTCAAGGGGTATGGGAAGGGATGTAAGGTGGGATGTGAATTTTCCTATAAATCCTAAAGCATGTTTTGGTAGGATGAAAGGGAAATATTGAGGGAATTTGAATAGGTTGGATAGGATAGGGATTGGTTGATAGGTTAGGATTATATGGGATGTGGGGTAGGAAATAGATAGGATGAGGGATGTGGTAAAGGATAATATGGGTGATTTAGATTATGATAAGATATATCATAGTTTAATTTGAAGGAGAACAACATGTTGTTGTAGATTATAATTCTTCTTCAAGTAGATCTGATTCAGACAATCTTCTTGCTGATTTTCATTCTCCATTAGGTGAGGGACCTTCTTGTGTATTTAAAAAACTTGCTCCTAAATCTGCTTATGTGGTTTCTAAGTTTGCTAAATTTTATCAAGAGAGAGAGCCTTTGGGGGTTGTCATTTTAAAGATCACTCATCTATTCCAATCAGACCCATTACTACTCCTCACCAAATTGTTTCACCTCCAAGATCACCCCCACCAAACAATATGGCTCAGCCTAGACCTCCATTTGTTGTTAACACCTTTGGTCCTATAAATTTTGGAGGAATGGATGGTTATCCAAATGCTATCCCACAAGATGTGAGAAATAGGTTACCAAAATTCCAAGGTAACAATGCCATTACTGGTGATCAGCATCTCAAACTATTTGATAATATGATGGAAGATTTTGAGATAGAATTTGAGGATGTGTATATCAATTTGTTTATCCATACACTTGAAGAATATGCTAGGGATTGGTACAAGGATCTACCTGATAACTCTATTGATTCATGGAATGAGATGAAAAATGCATTTAGATTGCAGTATGGTGACAGGACTGATCCTAGATTTCTTTTGTCTGAATTTGAAAATATCAAGAAGAACCCGAATGAGACAGTCCATGACTTCAATACAAGATTCAATAAAACATTGAGAAGGCTGCCTGTCATTTTGAGGCCTTGTGATGAATCTTTCTTGATCAAATATGTAGATGCATTTGATAAAAAGGCAGCCTATTACTTGAGAGACAAAAATCCTACAAACTTGAGGCAAGCTTTCACCATGGCACTTCAAATTGAAAATAATATTAAAGCTATTGGTAAACCACTTAAGAGGGATGGTGTGAAGCTGATAAACCTTGAGAAGCCTCAAGCTAGCAAGGGGCTGATTTAGAAGATGTTGTTAAAAATTTGGTAGGGGTTGTCAAAGAAATCTCTTACAAACTAGCCCGGGATGAGAAAGGAATTGGGAAAAGTTCACAAGGACAACAAAGAACTCAAAACCATGATATATTTGGAAATCATCCTAGGGGTGATCAAAGACAAGATGATAGAGGTAAAGGGCCTATTGGATCTGCAAATAGACAACCCCAAGCACGTGAAAATAGAGTGGTGCCTGACCCTCTAACTGTAAGGGTTGTTGTTGTTCAAGAAATTGCTGATATGGATTGGTGTGATAGATGTTTTCTTCCTCATCCTCCATGTGAAATGGACCAACAAGTTATTGAAGATGATAATGAGAATGAAATGGATGATGAAATTTGTATGATGGGCAGCCCTTCAAGCTCACAACAAGCAACAACATCAACAGATGTGATAAGTGCAAGAAACGTTGCGACATTTTGGGATTGCATAAAGAGGGTACTATTTCTCTCTCTCCCTCAAGCTCATGATGTAGATGTAGTTCAGGCCTTTGAAATTCCTAATAATGACTTTGAATATATGAGGGTTTTAATGATCAAGAAGTATGATGGTGGTATTCCTTTCAAGGAAGATAGACAATTGTTAATGAATGCTTGTGGTTGGAAAAGAGAAAGAGTATAATACTAGAAGTAAAGTTGTTAGAGGAGATGGTCCTCAAGACAAGCCAAAGACATCCTTGCTCATAAGCATTCCCAAAGAAAATCCTAGAAAAGAAAAATTGCCAAGAACCCCGCTATCCCATGCGAAATATCAGTCCTCTTCATGCCCAGGATACCAAGAATACTTCTCCATCTGATGAACCTTCTTGTTTCCCTTCCAATGCTGTCTTACCAAAGAATGTTCCATATGATTTAGCCTAGGTTTTGAGGCAAATTAAAGTGAGTGTTCCAATGATTTAATTTCTTAGAATCCCTGAGCATAAGAAGAGAGCATTTGAGTACTTGGGATTGAAAGAAGAAAAGATTACCCCAAGTAGAAATGTAAATGTTGTTGATACTCCTCTTCAAAGCACTGCTGGCCTTGAACCACCACCACCAATGGAAGATCTTGGAGAGGAACCTGAAGTATATTTAGGGACATCCTTGGTTGATTCCCAATTGAATGTTGATCCATTTTTCACAACTTTGCTCATAAAAGATAGGTTGCTTCACAATTACATGTTTGATTCCGGTGCATCATGTAATGTCATGCCTCTAGAAGTCATGAATGAGTTGGATATCAAAGTGACAGTAGCATATGGGAAGTGTATAGCCATGGATTCAAGGGAAGTGCCGGTTGTTGGTTGTGTGAAGGGTTTAGTAGTGTAACTTGCAGCCTATCTGGGTAAGAATTTAAAACTTGATGTTGTAATTGTTGACTTGCCTTGCCAAATGGGGTATGCTTTTGTCAAGAAAATGGGCTGCAAGTGTTGGTGGTAGTGTTCAAATGGACATGTCTTTTGCCACCATTCCCATTGAGGGCAGCCTTGTCAAACTCTATGGTGAAAAGAAGATGTTGCACTTGATTGAAGATCCCAACAATGCTTCTTATGAAGTGTTGTTTTTGATGTAGATGTTGTAAACTTCATTGGTTTTGATGATGGAAAGGAGAACAAGATGGACAAATCAAAATGCCTTGGTATGGTAAGTTCTCCATGGACCTTTCTATTTGATGGAGCTTGCTCCAAATTTGGAAATGGTGCTGGTATAGTGTTAGTTTCTCCTAGTTTGGAAGAATTTCCTTTTTCCTTCAAACTTAATTTTGAATGCACTAACAACATAGCTGAATATGAAGCATTATTTTTGGGGTTAATAATTTCATGGAAGTACGGAGTGAAGGATATTGTTGCCAAAGGGGATTCCGAGCTAGTTGTCAAACAAATAAGAAAACTGTATGCTACAAAAAATCAGTGTATGAAACAATATAAGCATGTTGTTTGGGACTTGATTGAGATGTTTGATTCCTTTAACATTGTTTACCATGATAGAAATATTAATGCTGCTGCTGATAAGCTAGCTGTCCTTGGTTCTAGATTTGACAATTACACCGTTTCACCTTTTTGTGAATATGACATTGAAGTGCTAACAAGGCCAGCTGTCCCGGATAATGTGAAACATTGGCAAATTTTTGATGATGATGCACAAGTGTTGAGATTCTTACAATGCCAAGGTGAGTTTGCTGGTCAGAACATTGATTGGGAACCAATGGTATGCATGAATGAAGGGAGAGAAACTTTATTTGACAAGGATATTATACAATTGAAAACAAATACCATTCCTAAAGGTCTTATTGCACTTGAGGCAAATTTTAACAATGTTGATTGCATCATAAATAGAAAGATGTCTGCTTCAAGGGATGTGGAAGAGCACAACTTGGGAACTAAGGACAAACCAAGGAAGATTTGGTTGGGTAGAAATTTACGTAAAGAGGAAAAACAGTCCTATTCCTAACTCTTAAAGAAATATCAAGATTGCCTTGCTTGGTCTTATTCAGAGCTAAAAGAATATAGAGAATATTTGTTCCAACATGAGATTCCTCTTGAAGCCAAAACTAAGCCATTCGAGACATAGACAAAGGATAAGAGATTTTTTATGGACTTACAATATTTTCCATCTCTCTCTCATGGAGGATGAGAGCTCAAATTTATAGTTTGTGGTAGGGATGATGGATAGTGAGAATTTATCCAAGTGGGATGATGATCAATGGTTGAGGATTAATGAAAGAATTTGAGGATTCTAGAATGGATAATTCTAGAATTTGTGAGAAGCCTCCATTGAATTTAAAATTCAATGGAGAGTGGAAGAGGTTTAGAGAGGCTTCTAGAAATAGAAGCCTCTAGATTTAGAGGTAGAGGATATGATTAGCTTAGGATTAGATTAGATTAATAAAATATGATTAGGGATGTGATTACATGGAGAGGCTAGGTGTAGGGTAGGTGTAGAGTAGGTGGGTTGGTAGGTGTAGGAATATTAAATTCCTAGAAAATGATAATAAGGATTAAGGTGGGATAATGTAATAAAATAATGAATTAAAGAGATTAATGATGAAATGATGGCATATTAGATAAATACTAAAATTAATTACGATAAAGGGTATATGTGGTATTTAATAGGAAAAGGAATAACTAGATAATGACGATGTTCATATACTTTCGGTATAAAATAATCAATCAATATGTTGACATTTTAGATGTATGCATTTTGACCCTCTTTGAAGGGTTATTGCAGAGCAATGACTGTTCAAAGAAAAATAAGATAAGATGTTAGGATGGTGATATGATTCCCCTTAAGGAGTTAGGAAGGAAGGAATGAGTAGGGTAACCACTCAAAAAGAAGAGAGGCCCAATTCAGTAGATGACAGAGGATTAAAGGATGAGAAGATTGAGGATTCTAAGAGAGGAGAGAGGATTTGATGATTCAAGGATTTATTGAAGGGGTTAGATTATAGGATACTCCAATTAAGGGGTAAGGATAGGGGATTTGAGGATTTTATGTTGATTATGATATTGATGAGGATGCAAAATTAGAGGATTAGAAGATAAGAGAGAGTATGTCATGTGTAGAAGATTAGGAGATATTAGATTTTGGAGTAGAGGATGCCCCAATCAACGATGTATGACAAGGGTGAATATTTAGGATTAGTGGATTATAAGATTCCCCAGTCAAGGGGTTAGGATTGAAGATTTGGGATTTAGATTTGAGGATGCTAGATTTGAAGATGTTATATTTGAGGATGTTGGAGTTGAGGATGTTACATTTGAGGATTGATTGGATAGGAAGATAGGGGATTGGTTTATAGGATGTTGTTTTTGGAGGATTAGAATATTGAGGATGTTTGCATGAGATAATAAGGATTAGTTTGTGGATTGATTTGGATGATAAGACATTGATGAGGAGAGGATTGGGATGATGATTGATGAAGCAATGAGAAATAATGTTTGAGTTTGATTGATTGGAGGATTTTAGAAGGTTCCCGGGAAAGGGGTGAGGATTTTGGATGTGTATATTGATTGATTGATAAAGGATTGATTGGATATGAGGATGATGAGGTTAGATAGTTAGATGATGATGAGGATTAGGTGTGGATGATAATAAGGTTAAAATATGATGATATAAGGGGGTGTGCTACCATAAAGTTCCCACTTTTATAATCATTAGCAGTGTTATGAATGTGGCATAGAGAAAAATGCATCAAGGTATAAATACCATGATGATTGAATTTCCAAATGCACATGTCCTCATATCATTGGAAAAATTAATGTAAAAAATGGTCCGCATAACATTGGACCATGCAAAAAGAAAAATAAACAAAAGGGGCCTCATATCATTGGCCAAAAAGTAAATGCGAAAACAAGAAAATACACAACAAAAAAACACACACATTGCATTTTTGTATTTTTTTGAATGTTTTAATTTTTATATTTTAGATTTTGGATGTTAATATTTTTTAGATTTTGGATTTAGGATGTTGAGATTTTTATATTTTAAATTTTTGATGTTTAGATTATTTGATTTTTATGTTGATATATTTGTTTTGGGATGGAGGGAATGACTAAGGATGGGTAATATGAAAGGATTTGAGATGAGATAGCTCAAGGGGATGGGAAGGGATGTAAGGTGGGATGTGAATTTTTCTATAAATCCTAAAGCATGTTTTGGTAGGATGAAAGGGAAATATTGAGGAATTTGAATAGGTTGGATAGGATAGGGATTAGTTAATAGGTTAGGATTAGATGGGATGTGGGGTAGGAAATAGATAAGATGAGGGATGTGGTAAAGGATAATATGGGTGATATAGAATATGATAAGATTTATCCCCAATTATAGGGGGATGGATTGAGGGATAAATGTGGTGTTCTGAAAGTGTAGGGTGGTGGTGTGGATGGATAGATGGGTTCGATTTTCCCCCAAGTGTAGGGTAGGATGGGAAGTGAGGGGTATCTAAAATGGATGTTGCCAACAATAGATGGTGTTGGCCCCATTATTGATTTTTCATAATGTGCCCTAATTTCTTCTAGTCCAAATTTGCTCACAAACATTTCATTTTTTTGATTTGATAATCTACAACTCGTTTATCCCAGTGGAATCCTTCGAAAGTGTCTAGGTTGTTATTATTTTGCCCTAATTTGAAACAAATTTCCAAGTTTCCCTCTTTTTGTGCCCTAATTCCTTCATTTTTCGGGCCATGTCATTTTCCCCTTGTTAAATCATTCAAAAACTTGTATTTGATCGATTTCCATTTTTGTGCAAGTGAAATCTCAATCCCCAGGTTGAAAATGAACTTAAATCATGTTTCAATTGATTTAAAACCAAGAAATCTGTCTTCCTTGTGAAAAATCTGATTTCCAGGGCATCCTCTGCATTTTTATGTTTTTGACGGGTATACGGGTGTCACTTACCACAAATTTATCTTTGCAACATATTGCTAATGTGGTCAGGCTCCTATTGGCAAGGATGTGTGGGAAAATGTTATAACTTGTCACTTTTTAATTTTTGGCACAAGAAAAATTTTGCCCGCGGCCCCGCATTGCTACAGTGAAGTGCCTACGTGGCACAATTTGATTGGCTGGAGGATCGGCAGGTGGTAGAGGGCACTTAGAAATTTTGCCTTCATTTTGTAAATTTCTCAAAATCAATTTTTGCCCAAAGGCCCGCAACGAATTGGAAGGTGACACGTGGCACAGGAAGGTCAGGCGGGTGGAGGAGGGACTTGGAAAATTTTATTGTTTTTTGCCTCGGATGCTAAGGTAAAATTTTGACCCAAAGGCCCGCCTCCAATAAGAAGTGGACACGTGTCCAGGAAAGTCAGCATGGAGGGGCGAGAGTTTGTGAAAATTTTGAAGTTTTTAACTTCAAAATATTAAAGTTAAAATTTGGCCTCGAGAGCCCGAACCAATTGGAGGAAGACACGTGTCTAGGAGGTGAGATGGAAGAAGGGGCCGAAGGAAAATTTTATGAATTTTTGCCTTTATGTTTGCAAGGTAAAAAATGAAAAATGGGCCCGCCTCCAATGAAAAGTGGACACGTGTCTAGGAAGGTCAAACGGAGAAGTAGGAACTTAGAAAAATTTGTTGTTTTTGGGCTCAAAGTTACAAAGGAAAATTTTTGCCCGAAGGCTGTGTCCAATTGAAGGTGGACATGTGTCCAAAAGGAGGTGGAGGTTCTTACCCCGATAGGAAAATTTGGAAGTGTGCCCCCACATCCAATTAGGGGGCGACATGTGGCACATTGCAAAGGGCAAAAAGGAGAGCATGGGCCCGCAAGAGGTTTTTGTGCTCGTAGATGGTTGAAGGAAAACTTGGAGGGTCAGCTCCACAGCGAATGGGAGACCACCACGTGGCAGGGGAGAGAGTGGGTGTTCGGGCCCACGGATTTTGAGAAAATTTTCCTTTTCTCAAAATGGTGGTGAAATTCATCAAATTGGCCCATAGTTTTGGTAGGGCCCACATGTGGACATGTGGTGGGTCCAGGGGCAAGCGGGAAAATTTTCAAAATTTTCCAAAGGTCAAAAAGGGTTAAAAATGCATTTTTAAGATGGGGACCCACTCCAATCATGTTTGGACATGTGTCCACCTTGTCCAAAGGCAAAAAGGGGAATATCTTGGACACGTGGAGGGCTAACATTAAAAGTTGATTTTTAAATCAACGGTTGTTGTGCGTTTTCATTTCTTGCTTTGGAGCTCCAGGAAGCTTGGAATTGTCATTTCTTCACCAAATCACATGAAATTTTATATGGTTTCGCATCCCCTCAGCCTTTTGAATGCAATGGCATCATTTTTATGAGCTAATTCGGTGCCCTATGGTGTTTTTGATGAAATTTTTATTCAGGCCCATGTAAAAAATGTGAAAGGCAAAAATTAAAGTTGCAGAGGTAAAAAATGATGAAGTAAAAGGTGGAAAATGATTGCAAAAGCATGTTGGCATGTCTGAATGCCAAAAATGTGACCTTGGATGGATAAGGATCTGAATTCATGCAATATTTTAAAATATTTGTGCATCCCTGGCATTTTACGAGCTATTTTACAGTTTAATGTCATTTTCATGAAATGGATAAGGTTTCTTGTAACAAATTTGATCCCTAAGCATATTATTTTCTTGGGATGCAAGGATCCAAGCTGGCATGAGGTATAAAATGTATTTTTCAAGCATTTGTAAAGGGGAGGAGACAGAAGAGAGAAAAAGACTTAGAATTTTCAAGTAAAAGGCTAGAAGAAATCCATTTCTCTGGAGAGAACCACCTGAGAGCCAATTTTAATTCCATTTTGTATTAGATTTCATCATGTTGAGTTGGTTTCAGCTATAAATCCATCAACAGGCTTTGATATTTTTCTTATAGCATTCCCCTGCTGATGTATTTGATTAGATTTTGGATTATGTGGTGTTATCTCTTGGAAAATTTTGCATATACTTATGTCTCAGAATGTTTTCAATTTGTGTTTCTTGCTCATGTTGCAATCTTGTGTTTAGGATCTCTTTGATCATACAGGGTCTCATTTCTTGTTGATGGTTTAATGGAATTTGTAATCTTATATTCAGAAGAGCTTTCATCTGATAGAAGATAAACAGATTTAAAATCATTTCACTGTCCTTGAATAATGAGACTGTTTGTAAACCTTTGGGTGCACCTTAGGTCATGATTAAACAGGGATTCCTAGATACTTTGTTGGTATTTTGCTTCAAGATTTTGTGGCAGGTTATCAAAGGTTGTGTGGAAGAGTGTAGATTTGGGCCTCCATTTGTGCACATATCCTGGTTGAATGAGCATTTAAAACCCTTGGAAGCATCCCTGTTGTGTAGGTATTGCAAATTTCCTGCAAAGGTTTTCAAAGAAGTTGGTAATTCCCAGCTAGACTTGTCTAAGCATCTCCCAAAAAATTTCATTCAAACTAACTCATCCTACCTATACTACCCCTACATTGCATTGTGTGTCAACAAAAGAATACAATCCTTCCACCAAAATGCACAAAGTATATCAGGGTTTCATCATGTCTTTAGCAGCCTTAGCCTTGTTTTGAAAGCATTTCCATCATTTAGTAGTGACAACTTCTTTGAGTTTGGATAATGAATTCTTGATAATGTTTTCACAAGGCCTCTTCCATACCAAATGAAAAACACAAGGATATCTCCATCTCCTTTACCATATAAGGGCTGCAATATAGGTTCTCTTTCCTTGGTTGATAGGCACAACCTAAAACAATGAGGGTTAGATAAAAACCCTTTTGAAGGTGCTATCCACTCCCTCAAATCTTGAATGAAAATAAGAAGATAGGTGTGCTCTCCAGCTACAAATGACATAAAACCATATATATAACCTTGAGTGTCTTGTGCAAGTTCATGATGTTGTTCAAGTTGTGAAGGAGATTAAATCTAGATACTAATAGATGGTATTAAGTCTACCCCTAGTCATGATGATGAAATTTGAAAAAGGACATGAAAATGAAATGATCATCATCTTCCTATAGATGTTCAATATAAGGAAAAGGATGTGGATGTGATGGATGAAAGGAAAATAGCACTAGTGATGAAAAAGATGAGCCTAATGACACATGTTGTAAGGAAATAATTAGACTAACAAAAGTGTGACCAAGGTTTAAACAATACCTGGAAACATACAAGCCCTATGTCTTTGTGAGATCAAAGTGTGTGTGAAAGTGATGGTTAATTACCACTTGAAGTGAAGAATTTATGGGTAGTATGTGAAAAATAGCCAATGTATAGGGAGCTATTAAGTGAAATAGGTAGATGGAGGGTAAATGGAAGGCTAAGCCACGCATTTGTCCACCGCTAGCTAGACGTCCATAGCCCCGATGAAGATGCATATGATTCTTGTCACAACATTTCTCTATTGCTAGCCAAGAATCCATAGCCCCAGTAGAGATGCTAGAAAGACCCCTAGAGAGAGTCTCGAGGTGGATTTTATTTGATATTTTAAATTTTGATTTGATATTTAGATTTTTTTGCATAAAGAGGTTCCACTCTCTTGAGAACTCTCAAGGGGTTAAAAATCACTAGTGGCTTGATGGGGGATGGAGATGAGTGTGAGATGACATTGGTTAGAGTGTAAAAATACATGCCTAAGGGTCTTCACCATAATTTTATTGAGTTTGTTAAAGTGTTTGGATCTCTAGGGGAAAATTGTTCTTGAATGTTGGAGGTAATTATAGACTAAGGTCACATAGTTGTAGTAGGTATTATTGTCTTACAACATATGTGAGAAAGCTGATTAAGTGTTCAAATGGATGGATTAGAAGAGGATATGAATGGATATGATGATAAGAATGGATTAGATGCAAAGGGATGTATATGTTGTATGGAAGGAGGATGGGTAGGAAGGAAATAATATCCATGTGCAAGTGATGAATTATGTGCTCAATCCATTTTGAGGTGTTTAGTATTTCTAGGGGGATTAAATGATTTGTGATTGGATTGAGTGGTTGGGATGGTAGGATAAACAACATGAGTTGTAGAAATGGGTTGGGATAGAGTAGCGGGAGGGAAATTTTCATTGTTAGGTTTATACCCTAAGCCTAAATGACCTAGATTTTGATGAAGGGAGATGGGTTCGCGAATGCCTTGTTCATGGATGCCTAATCATTTGCCTTGATGTTTCATATTAGTGAACATATTTTTGGATATAGGATATAAAGTGTATGGGGAATATGATGCCATTTGGTAATCATAATACTGAGGGGTTGTAGTTTTTCATCCTCTAAGAGGCCAAACTTAACAAAGGATGGGAGGTGAGATTTGTTTTGGTTTTTGGTTGGTGAGGGATGTTTGGATGTATGATGAGATTTGGATGGATGATGATGTTTGGATTTTGAGTGGGATTTAGATGGTGGATGATGGTTAGGGAGAGGATTAGGATGGAAAGGTGGTGGATAAATAGGTGCAAGAACACGAATCCCTTGGTTAACGAGGTTTTGGACATGTAGCATCTATTTACCTCTTGCTTTTTCAATCAACCCCAAGCACACCGACACATCATCCGCACTAGTCTGAAGCCCACTCGAGGCATGTGCAAGCATTGAGCCCCTTCTTTATGTGAGATTTGTGAGAATTTTCTTCCATAATAAGGGGTGTTGCACAAACAGAGAATGAACGCACCCATTCTTGAAAACATGATTTAAGCACTAAATCCTAATCTAATGCACCAGAACATAGGATAACATGATAATACTACAATGGAAGTAGAACTAAATCATGATTATCATCAATAAAACTAGTAATACACCCATGAACATAAAAGGAAATGTAAAAATCAAGATCCATCACATAAGTGCTTTAGAATCACTTCATTATATTCATTAGTCAAAGTACAGTAGCCAAGATTACATCAAAAGAGTTCCATGTATGGAGATATTTATAGTAGCAAAGCTTTGACACATTACAGAGCTCACCATCACACATTACACATTTTTACTAATTATCTCCCTCTCTCACTCTCATACTCACACGCACGCGCATGCGCACACACACACACACACACACACACACACACACACATCCTCTCTAAATTTGTCTTGTAAAACCATACATAAGAGGAAATATCAAGGAATCTCCTCTTAACCTCTCATCATTACATGAGAAATCCTAAAGGAATCTTTCATGATTTCCCTACCACTACCCAAGAACATGTCAAATGTCATCATGCATTTCCTCAATGGAGTATCCCTTAGCATGCAAGTACCAACTAATCCATAAAAAAATTGACTTCTTATCCTTTCATGATAACCTTATTGATGTCTTGGAATATAATTTTCTTGAGATACAAGTCTCCATAGCTTATCCATATGTGTATATGGTCACTTTTTCATTTGTTCCCTAAATACATCCTTTCTTGCTATCCAAAACTCACTAAGTCTTAAATCCATCCTTCCTAGGTGCGAGCCTTTGTGCATCTCCAAGAACTACTTCCGCACGTACCTTGGTAGCCTCGCTTTCATGCATCACCAAGCTTTACGCATTAGGTACTTATTTAATTTAGGGGTCCAACATTACCCCACACTAATATGATTCCCGCCCCACAACCCTTCGCACTTCCCAAACAAAGTCTTGACGACCAAACTATGCTAAGGCAAGAAATATTCTCCTTAAAATAATAAATAATATTCAAATTGAAAGAATCTGAATAAAGAATTGAAGAATGGAAGAATATGTTATGTGAAAAATTGGAGGATTTCAGGGAACTCCATTTTTATCTTGTCCTTCAACTTCTCCCGGTGCCTTCAATTCCTCGATAAGGCCTTCCCGGCACTTCTCCCATGATGTTGGGCACCTAGTTTGGGGTAATTTCCTCTACCTTCCCCTTTAGCTCATTGATAGCTACCACCATCTCCACGCATACACCTTCAAACTCATCCATCTGCTCAATCATGGAATCCCAAAGTTCACTAATCCTGAAGTCTAGCTTCTTGTGTTTCATTTTGATTTTATCCTTTTGATTTGTGGTGTTAACAACAAACTACACACATTCGGACTTGTTAGTGGGGATGGTCTCCTATAAATCCTTGAGGGAAGCCTCCTCTTCTATCACCCGCGTGTCAATGATGGGCTCACATTTTCTATAGCTGTTGAAGCCCCTATCTACAAGTATATTTGTTTCCTTGAGTTGGGTGAGAAATTCCTCCAACTTAGTGATCCAGGATTCAATGAAAATATTTTCCTCTTTCTCCTTTGCGATCTCTAAAGTTGTGGGCCCCGCACCATCTTTTATGTTTGTGAGAAACATCCCCACAAGGTCTTCAATATATTCCATTTCATCCCCATAGTTTGTCCTGGCCTGGCTCACCAATGCCAAACATTGTCCCAAAATGATCTTTTTGAGGGTGTCATCTCAGTCGTATGATTCTTTTGTTCACACATGTTCACCCCTTAATACCTGACATAATCTATCTCCTTTTCCTTGTCCTTATTTTCTACGACCTGTGGTCCAAACAATTGCTCTTGAATCCAAGTTTCACCGAGATCACCTTCAAAGACATATTTTGAGGTGCATTGCATGCTTGCTCATCTATTAAGTTGTTAGGATCCACCACCTTATATGTTTCTCCTCATTTCTTATTTAGATGGACAGTCCTAGATCACATAATCATTGAACTCAAACTTAGGCTCTTTGGTGTGGAAATTCATGTTCCAGCTAAGCATCTTCCTTGTTCTGGGCACACCCCCTTATTGATCCATCAAATCCCAACCATGTAGTTTCTCCGGTGGGAGGGTGGCCTGGAACCTTGTGTGCAATACCTTCGTGGGGTCATCCATGAAGTCCATATGTGGGGACATGGGTGTCCACTTCTTCCTTGTTTCCTTACGCTTTTTCACTACGTCTTTGATCCCAGGGTGAATCCTTTATCCTCATTTATAGTAAAGGAGTCCCCCTTATCTCCCCTTGGCATGATGATATACGTTGGGGAGGCCTTGCGTGCTGGGCTCTTCTCAACTCCTACGAGTGCTCCTTTCCTTCCTCGTGCACCCCGCCCATATCTATGGCTTCACCACAACTTCTTGATCTTCCATCTCTTCTTCTAACTCTACCTTAAAGGTGGTGGGGTCTTCTTCTTCACCTTCCTCTGAGCCTATTGTGGGGCTCAATGCATTGTGTTCCTTTTATTTTTTTCTTTAGGATATTCCTCCTCTTCCTTCTCTTTCTCATGCCCCAATAATGATTCCTTGACACCACCTTGTAGTGAAGTGTTGACACCCTTGCTACCTTTGTGGTGCATGTAGTACTTCCTATTTCGGGAAGTATCTAACTTACCTTCAATCTATACCACTTTCATGGGAAATATTGGCACCTTCCATGGATTTAGAAAGGGGGAGTCTATAATCTCCAATTCCAAAAATTAGGCTCCAAAATTTAGACATAAGCAGGTCGAGTGCCATACTTGTATATCACATGCAATGTATGGACTTCAACGTCCACTTTTTCTACATCAAAGACCAAATTATTTTTGTCATTTATTTGGTTGATGGCGCACTTCATATACTTAGTAGTAAACACAAAGGGGAGATTACACCATGGCCACATCTCTCCCTTGGCTAACATAAACTTTGCTAGGAAAAAATGTTGTGTAACTACAATTTTTACTTGATCCCCAACAACTTGTGGTAATTCATGGGGGATGCACCACTAATTCTCAAATCATTTGCGCAACCATTCTAACCACATGTTCATCCAAGACTTTTAGGCACTCGAGATGGTCCCATCATAAGTGAACTTTGTAAATTGAACTATAGGGGACGAGTGTGCCGGTGGGTGAACCCATATGTTCCCATTTGGCCCATATGGGACACTAATCTCCTAGAATATGATCAATATAAGTATGGAACCGCATGTGATTTTCACTCCTTCCTCGTTCCACACTCATGATTTTTTAACAATTCAGTTTGTAATAAACTCTACAAAATTATAATGTGCCCTTTTTGAAAATCAGTAGCCACATACAAGAACCCTATATTGATGTATGTCCACCTCTTTGATGTGTCCAATTTGAAACTAATGAGCCTAAGGAAAATCTAAATGTTTGGGTCTCGGAGATCCGTAGTAAATTGTGCCCTTCCTCCCTTCTTGTAGTTAAATTTCTTCAGTAGATCCTCAATCTTTGCAGTGGCACAAAAATAAGGTGCCATGTCCTTGCCAGTGTTCTGCATGCCTGTAAATGTCCTAATCAAGTGGTTTTTAATCCTCATCCTTATTCCCATGAAGTAGAAGAATTCATCATGCACCCACGACATTAAACACCTGAACAAAACAAGGTTTTTATAAAGAAAGTAGCTCCCATAGCTATAAAAATCTAATCTTTTGTAGTTATTGTTGCATAGAGTTGTCAACCTCAGGGTTTCCAAGCTCATCCACTTTTGGAGTGTCTGAAACTAAGTCCACCCGAATCAGATTTTTGTTGTCACTTTTCTTATGCTTATATTCGCTGATCTTGCACTTGTATAACTTTGAACTCCACTTTTCTACCTTGATAACCCTTAGGGGTACTACATTTTGAGTAAATCTCCACAGGATCCTCCTTCTTCACCACCGGTCTCTTTGTTCAATCCTTCTTGGGTGCCATCTTATTTCTTCTTATTTCTTCTCATGCCTTAGGTGCTTTGAATCTCTCCTTTGTCTTCCCGACTCGAAAAATTCTCCACTTCTCTCTCACGCAACCCCTTTCCTGCTCTATTGTCTTCTTTCCTCCTTACTACGCCCCAAGACTACACTACAACTTGTACAATTCCACTAGCTTGCACAATTCCACCGGTTTGTGGTAAGTGCCTTTCTTCCCTCTTGTTGGAAAAACCCTCATCGCACTTCGAGCTTGAGAGCACAAAATAAATTTTCTAAGGAAAAGTAGTCGAAATGACTACTCTTACCTCCTATTTATACTTTTTCAATGCCTTAGAGTTCCTCCACCACATGTCTTAATGTCACTTTTTAATAGAGCACTTTATTTCACTTAAATCAACTTCCACAAGCTCCCCTCGTGCGTTGCAGCTTTAACTTTCTTACATTCCAACACTACTTCACTACCATAGACCTCCTTCACATAGGTCACCGTGCCAAAGTACATAACCTCTATGCTATCCACTAAGTAATTCCCCATGGTGCTGCCTACCTTATGTTTTACTACGCGATCTTTCCCTTCTTCATGGTATTTAAATTTTCCTCAACAGACCTTCATAACCACATGAATTCAAACACATTAACCATTATTCTTCTCGTTCTTCTACCTTTTCAGTAATCATTCCCATTAGTCCATTATCAAAATAATTTTTCAAACATATTCAACATATCTGCTACTTCACCCCACAAAAAAAATGTTTGCAAGGTCCTCTATGCATAAAATATCTTACAATGTAATTATCTCTTGGCCGCACCAATGTGCAATAAAAAAACCAAAAATGGCGACGACAGAGGAAACAAGTAAAAGGTAAAAGTATTAAAGGGAATTTAATCTAATTAGTAATACTTGCCTTATTTATTATAGACACATAAAAGCCTTATTTAAATTAGGGCTTTAGCTGATTCCCATTGAAATATCCTACAACCTTGTCCCATCCAAAGTCTTTCGCAACTAAAACATGCCTAAATCAAGGATGTAAGATATAATATATGACCCTAACTAATGGACTTTGAGTTTCCCAGGATGGCACAAAAATTTAGAGTCATAAAGTAAAACCATTTTCCCAACCTCAAATTGTTTATTTTTAATGTGACGATCGTGCCATGCTTTTTGTCTCACCTTCTCAGTCTTCTGAATCCACCTAACAAGTGATCACCTTTCGTCTTATTACATTAAATTATCCATTCACTCTTGTAATGCTTGTTCGTCAGCCAATCCTCCTGTACGTGTAATACATAGAGAGGGTAGCATAAATTATACCGGCTAAGAAACTTCCCACCAAAACCAATTGAAATGGTGTGGCTTTGTTCAATCTCTTGTAGGTTATCCTATACATCCATAGTATGGTTGAGACTTTGTCATCCCAATCTTGTCTCCCAACATCACAAATATTGGTCAATGTGTGACTTAGTATCTTGTTGAATGCCTCGGCTGTCCCATTAGCCTGAGGGTGGTAAGGAGTAGTCTTGTGATGAGCCACCATGAACTCTACCAAAAATCCTAATTGTCTCATTCAAAAAATGTGTACCCCTATCACTAGTCAAACTCAAAGGGCACCCATACTTGCTGATTATATTTTCCCATAGGAATCTTGCTGCTGTGGTTGTGCAATATTTCATAGGCATTGCCTCCACCCACTATGTTAAGTAATCAGTACAAGTAATTATATAGCATGAACCAATCCTTCATGTGGTAGGTGAAATAGGTCCTACAAAATCAACTGCCCACTTCTCAAATGGTTCAACACTAGCTATCGGCCTCAAAGGAATTTCATCTCTTCTTCCTAGCTTGCCAAGGTATTGGAAATGATCACATGCCTTGCAAAACTTGATACAATCTTGGTAAATTCTTTCCCACCAGAGACTTGGTAGTAAAATAATGTAACATCCTGACTTTTGGAACTCAATATTTTTAATAAGGCTTAATTGGAATGATATTTTGTGGAATTCGAATTATGAGTTATTTTGGCATTAACTTATGTGTTAATTATTCCTTTTTGGAATGTGGCACATAGTTTCATTTAAAATAAATAAATAAAATTAAATTTAGCCTAAAAGCTAATTGGAGGCATTTTTGAAGTTTAATTATGTTTAAATGGATTTTGGAATCCATGGAATAAAGGAGAGTTAGGTTTTGATTTTTACCATTTAGCATGCCGTGAAGAGAGGAGGAAGTAGAGGAGAGACCATGTCAAAAAAATCTGGAGGATTTCATGGAAGTTTTACGGCCATTTGGTGCTGATTTTGGGCCTGTATTTTGGGGATCTTTCCATTCTTTATTGCAGCAATGTTGGGGAGAAATTTTCTATAAAAATAAATAAGGTTTTGGAGTTTATTTTGTGTGGTGTGGAGCTAAGAAGCTGGAGGAAGAAAAATAGAGAAGGAAAGAGGAAATCACAAAGGGTTTTTGGTCTTCTTCATCAAGAATATTTCAGGCAAGGGTTTCTTGTTTTTGTCTATGCAATATTTTACAAGTAAATGCATATTCAGTTTATTCCTCTTCTGGGTAATGAGAAATATGGATTATCTATTGTGGGTATTAATATTTTCGAGTTGATCCTGTATGGGTATTTGGAAAATATGTTTATTTTAATATGGGCATTTTATATTTTGGATCTCTCATGTATGAGAGCCAAAGATCTCATTTTTTTATCTTTACTTGATAAATGGAATCCATGAGGTTATTCATTTGGTTGTTGAGAGAAGATTTCTTGACATTTTCACTATGGGTTTTGGACTGGTCTCTTGGCTGCATTTTTAAATGCTGGAATGCTGTATTTTTGCTGATTCGTTGATTTTCTTCAGCTGTTATAAGTTGGGTTATTTGCTGTTGGAAGTGCTGTTTTTTTAATTAAATTAGTGCTGCATTTCTTACTGCAGTGTTGGCTGTTGTAATGCCGAGTTTTGGGTAAACCTTTACTGTGGGTAGTTAATATTTGATGTGTTATTTAGCTGTAACACTAGCTATCAAAACACAGTGCTTTGGGGTGATTTCTATGCTCCAGGTTGCTGTTGGATTGCTGTTTTCTTTACTGCAGTGTTTGCTGTTAGTACGCTGCATTTTGTCAAATGGTTAATGTGCAATCATTTGCATAGCATTTGAAAGAATGTTTTACTATGACATTTTGTCAAATGATTAGTGTGCAATCATTTGGATAGAATATTTAAAGAATCATGTGTTGTGACATTACGTCAAACAGTTGATATGCAATCTTTTGATTGTTGTTTATTTGCTGCAGTGTTTGCTGTTAATACGCTGCATTTTGTCAAATGATTAGTGTACAATCATTTGGCTAGAATATTTAAAGAATCATGTGTTGTGGCATTACGTCAAACAGTTGATATGCAATCTTTTGATTGCTGTTCTATTTGCTGCAGTGTTTGCTGCTAAAATGAATTCGTTGGAATTGAAGTGAATATCTTTATGGCATTTTATTATACTGCTGGAACAAATTCGTTTGAATTTATGTGAAGTTATTTCATGGCATTTTATTATGCTGCTGGATTGGATTCATTGGAATTTATGTGAAATTCTTTTATGACACTTTGTCATGCTGCTGAAATGCATTCTTGGATTATATTGGAAGTTTATATTATGACATTTGGTCATACATATCTCATGCATTCTTTGAGTATAAAAGGACTTGTTGTGCTTGTTGAAAATGCATTATGTTGCTGATCTGATTAAGCATATTGTTCATTCTCGAGCTTGTGAATGTGAAGTTCATGACATGAAATTTTATCATACAATTGGTATGCATTCCTTGATATATGTGAAGTTCATTATATGGCATTTTGTCATATGGTTGGCATGCATTCTTGGGTATAAAGGATCTTTTGTTCCTCTCGGAAATTATGTCATGTTGCTGATCTGATTTGGCATAAAGTTCATTATAAGAATTGTAAAGTGAAGTTCATGTTGAAGCTTTGACAATTGCTTATCATGCCTTCTCCTTTTTTTACATGGAGCCTATATGTGACATTTCTTCAAACAGTTGGTATGCTGATTTGATTTGGCATGAAATGATATTATGAAATGCATTATGTAATTAGTCTTACGTGAGGTAAGTTTTATGCATTTTCATGTAAGATGGTTAAGACACCACTCTTGAAAGATGGTTGGTTAGTTCGTGCATGTATACATGCTTTTTGAAATCATTATTATAATAATGAATGAATTAGTATGCTGATGCATGACTGTATATTCTGAATACGTTTTCATTTGTAGAATACTACATATATGAAAATGGAAATCCTTGCCAGTTCAGTTTGAGCTGACCCCTTTGTGGAAAATACAGGCCATTCTGGAGATAAGGGAAAGGAAAGAATCTGAAGGGATTCAAGCTGATTTCAGATCTTGATTAGTTTCTTTTATATTTCAGTTATGGAATAAATTGTACTTGATGTACTATTGGAATAATCAGTATATTATATAAGCTTATGAGGCTCTTTGTCATTGCATGTGACTTATAAGATTGTACTGAGATATCGAAAATAATGAAATGTCCTTTGGACTCAATGCTGATTTTTATCAATATGTTTAGCACATATGATTTGTTTGTATAATTTTATGATTTGATTATGTGAGAAATCAACATATCAATTTAATAACGGGAATAATGGGAGTTAGAAAAAAAAAAAAATTGGACCTCGGTTCTCGAGGTCCTTACACTTGGTATCAGAGCCGAGGTTGTATAACACTTAGGCCTCTGGGAACGTTATCTAATACTTCTCTTTGTACTTACCAGGAACAATGGTAAGAACTCGGAGCAGTGGTGGTGTGAATAATCCAAACCAAGGTCGTGGTGGCCGAAGGGGAGGAGCTGGAAGAGGTACAGTAGAGGAGTTGGTGGAAACATCAACCCTGTCCTCAACCCCACTGAAGAAGTCCTAAATGAAATTCTTAGGACTGACAACACTTTGCAAGATAGATTGACAACTCACGAGAGGAACCTAGAGAAAAATAATGGCCTAGGGGGTAATCATGTAAGACATGACCAACATGAGGTAAACCTGGGAGACTTGAATAACCAGCTGCATGCTCATGAAGATTTACCCATAGGGAATAGAGTAATAGATCCCTTCCTCAAGGAATTGAAGAAAGTGCCTATTCCTAGATTCAAAGGGTTATCCACTGACTCGGGTGATAAAGCTGAGGCTTGGTTGTTTAACTTACAACAATACTTTGGGCTGCATGATTGCAACTCCAATACTAAGGCCCGTATTGTAGTTTACCACCTTGAAGAGCATGTTGTCTTGTGGTGGGCTCATTTGAAGCAAGTTAAGGGTTATGTGGATTCTACCATTACTTGGGAAAAATTTGAGAAGAAATTCGAACTAGATATGTCTCAGCTAATCACCGAGAAAGGAAGCAAACTGAGTTTCATAGTTTGAAACAAAATAACATGACTGTAGCTGAGTATGAAGCTCAGTTTTTAGATCTGATCCGTCATGTGGACTATATGAAGGATGAAGAATCTAAGGTAACCAAGTTCAAACTGGGTTTGAGAGAGGTTATCCGGCAAGATGTAAATATGGTCAACCCTAAGAGTCTTGCACAAGTAGTTAGTGCAGCCTACAGGGCGGAAGAAAAAGAGCAATCTCGATTAAAATACCGCCAGGAAATGAAAGAGAAGGCAACAAACAGTAAGAAGACTGTTATTTCCTCTTCTGGACCTTACCGGAAACCAGATTTCAAAAGGACTGCTTTTAATGGAAATAAGAACAATGGAAAGTTTCATGGAAATAATAACCGGGGAGGGCCAAGGCCTCCCATTAAACAACAAAATAATCAGCAGGCTGGTGGCAATAGATACACACCTGCTACAGGAGCCAACAAGGTTCCAGTGGCAAACAAAGAACCTCAACAAGGTTGTTGGACATGTGGTAAGAACCATTACCAAAGAGATTGCCCAGAATTCCTTGCAAGCAAGACAACAAGCCACCAAGTCTACGCAGTGGTAGATAACCGCAAGGCTGAGCACCAAGCAACCCCTATTGAGACTAGAGGTAAAATCTTTGATGCTGAAATTTCTGTTCTATTTGATTCTGGAGCATCTGATTGCTTTGTGTCTCCTAGAATAGTGCAAAAGCTAAATCTGAAAACTGTTCTTATGAAAGAAAAATGGCAAGTAGAATTTGGGACGGGTAAAAAAGTGCAGATTTCTGAATATTTAGATCAAATAGAAGTTGATCTAGGGATGTTTAAAACTAGATTAAATCTGCATGTTGTTCCATTGGGATCTTATGATATGATTATCGGCATGGATTGGTTGCAAGACCATAAAGCTCAGATTGATTGTTTTGACAAAAGAATACATTGTTTTGATGATTTTGGCTTTGAACAAGTTCTGTTTGGTATAAAAAACAGCAAGTTTTTACCCACTCTTTCTTGCCTTACAGTTGAAAAGAGCAGTCCGTAAGGGATGTCTCTTATTTTCCTTACACATGGAAGAGTCTTCTGAGGTGAAGGAACCTAGTTTTCATGATTATCCAGTATTAAATGATTTTAGAGATGTTTTTCCCAAGGAATTGCCAGGTCTGCCCCCAAAAAGAGAGTTTGATTTTTCAATAGATATCATGCCAGGTTCAGCCCCTACCTCTAAAGCACCTTACCGAATGAATACTGTGGACTTACAAGAGCTAAAAGTCCAACTGCAAGAACTTCTTGAGCAAGGAATGATTAGGCCAAGTGTGTCCCCTTGGGGAGCACCAGTGGTCTTTGTTAAAAAGAAAGATGGTACATTAAGGTTGTGTATTGACTACCGCATGCTCAACAAGGTTACCATTAAGAATAAATATCCGCTTCCCAGGATAGATGATTTATTTGATCAAATGAAAGGGGCAGCTTGTATTTTCTAAGATTGACTTAAGGTCTAGTTACCATCAACTTAGAATCAAAGAGGAAGATTTGCATAAAACAACTTTCCGTACAAGATATGGACACTATGAATTCACGGTTATGCCTTTTGGTTTGACCAATGCACCGGCTGCTTTTATGAACCTAATGAATAGTGTTTTCAGAGATTTTCTAGATAAGTTTGTATTAGTCTTCTGGATGACATTTTAATTTATTCTATAGATGAGAAAGAACATGAGAAACATTTAAGAATGGTTCTGCAAAGACTTAGGGACCACAAATTATATGCAAAACTGTCTAAGTGTGAATTTTATAAAGATAAAGTGCACTACTTAGGACATATCATTTCTAAGGATGGTATTTCTGTGGATCCATCCAAGATTAAAGCTATTGAAGAATGGCCAGCTCCTAAAAATGTGACAGAAGTCCGAAGTTTCATGGGTTTGGTTGGGTACTATAGAAGGTTCGTGAATGAATTTTCACGAATAGCCCATCCTATCACATCGCTACAGCGAAAGGGTAAACGTTTTGAATGGACTACTAGGTGTGAGGAATCCTTTTTAAAGTTGAAACATGCTCTCACTACAGCACCTATCTTGCTGGTTCCAGATCCAAACAGCCCTTTTGAGGTCTGGACTGATGCATCCCTAGATGGTTTAGGGGGTGTAATAACTCAAGAAGGAAAGGTAGTGGCTTATGAGTCACGAAAATTAAAGCCTAATGAAATGAACTATCCCCCACATGACTTAGAGTTGGCTGCAGTAGTTCACGCTCTTAAGAAATGGAGACATTTCTTGTTGGGTAAGCCATTCAAACTTAGAACAGATCATAAAAGTCTGGAGCATCTGTTTACTCAAGACAACTTGAATGCCCGACAAAGGAGATGGCTGGAATTGATTAGTGACTATGATATGGACATAAAGTATGTCAAAGGTAAAGAGAATCGAGTAGCTGATGCACTCAGCCATAGAGTCCACTTTCTCTTTGTTTCTAGAATTAAATTTTTGCTAAAGGATCAGCTATTACAACAACAGAAAATAGATACTTTCTGATCAGAAATGACTGAAAATATGTTGCAAGAAATAGCGGATAACAAGTATGTTGGGTACTCCTTGGACTTAGATGGTCTTCTAAGGTTCCAAGGTAGAATTTACGTACCTTTTGAAGGAAATTTCAGAACTGTTCTGATGCAAGAAGTGCATCAAGCTCCTCATTTTGCACATCCCGGGGTCACTAAAATGACTCATGAATTGAAACAATTTTATTTTTGGCCTGGTATGAAAAAGGATGTGGCTATATTTGTTTCTAAATGTTTAGAATGTCAAAAGGTGAAAGTTGATCATTGCCATCCCGGTGGTAAGCTTTTTCCCCATGATGTTCCAAAAGACAAATGGGCAACTATAACTATGGATTTTATTTCTGGTTTGCCAAAATCTAAAAAGAGGCATGATACTATCTTAGTTGTTGTTGACAAGCTAACAAAGGTTGCTCATTTTATTCCTGGTAATCTAACAGATGATGCACCTGTACTTGCTGATAGATTTGTGAAGGAAGTTGTAAGATTACATGGAGTTCCTGAACTGATTATTACTGATAGAGATACTTTGTTTACATCTCGGTTTTGGCAAACTCTGGCAGCTGCTTTTGGCACAAAGCTGCATTTTAGTTCTTCTTATCATCCTGAAACAGATGGGCAAACTGAAAGAGTAAATCAGGTATTAGAAGACATGCTAAGAATGTATGTTATGGACCAGCAAAACAAGTGGGAAGATTTTCTGCACTTAGTTGAATTTGCTTATAATAATACTTATCATACTTCTTTGCAAATGGCTCCTTTTGAAGCTTTATATGGAAGGAAATGTAGAACACCCTTGGGGTGGGAAGGCCTTGAAAATCGGGTAACCACAGGTCCTGATGTTTTAAAAGAATACGATCAACAAATGATTGTTATAAGACAAAAATTAAAGGCTGCAAGTGATAGACAAAAGAGTTATGCTGATAAGAAAAGGACTGAAAAAGAATTTCAGGTGGGTGAAAAAGTGTTTTTGAGGGTGAAACCTCATAAAAGTTCAATTAAGTTTGGAAAGGCATCTAAACTTGCACCCAGATTTGTTGGTCCATTTGAAATTTTAGAGAAAATTAGTGTTGTAGCCTACAAGCTAGCATTGCCTCCTTCACTTTCTAAAATTCATGATGTATTTCATGTCTCACTTTTGAGAAAATATGTGCATGATCCGTCACATGTGCTAACTTGGCAAAACTTGCAAGTAGATGATAAGCTAAATTTTCAGCTTGAGCCGGTAAGGATATTATCACAGCGAAGCATTAAGTTGCGAAATAGAGATATCCAACAAGTTTTGGTCCAATGGGACAGCCTAAGTGAAAGAAGTGCCACTTGGGAAGATGCAGAGTATGTAAGAAAGAACTTTCCATTTCTTTTTAAGTCTCGGTAATCGGGACATTACCCTTGTTAAGGGGGGGAGGATGTAACATCCCGACTTTTGGAACTCAATATTTTTAATAAGGCTTAATTGGAATGATATTTTGTGGAATTCGACTTATGAGTTATTTTGGCATTAACTTATGTGTTAATTATTCCTTTTTGGAATGTGGCACATAGTTTCATTTAAAATAAATAAATAAAATTAAATTTAGCCTAAAAGCTAATTGGAGGCATTTTTGAAGTTTAATTATGTTTAAATGGATTTTGGAATCCATGGAATAAAGGAGAGTTAGGTTTTGATTTTTACCATTTAGCATGGCGTGAAGAGAGGAGGAAGTAGAGGAGAGACCATGTCAAAAAAATCTGGAGGATTTCATGGAAGTTTTACGGCCATTTGGAGCTGATTTTGGGCCTGTATTTTGGGGATCTTTCCATTCTTTATTGCAGCAATGTTGGGGAGAAATTTTCTATAAAAATAAATAAGGTTTTGGAGTTTATTTTGTGTGGTGTGGAGCTAAGAAGCTGGAGGAAGAAAAATAGAGAAGGAAAGAGGAAATCACAAAGGGTTTTTGGTCTTCTTCATCAAGAATATTTCAGGCAAGGGTTTCTTGTTTTTGTCTATGCAATATTTTACAAGTAAATGCATATTCAGTTTATTCCTCTTCAGGTAATGAGAAATATGGATTATCTATTGTGGGTATTAATATTTTCGAGTTGATCCTGTATGGGTATTTGGAAAATATGTTTATTTTAATATGGGCATTTTATATTTTGGATCTCTCATGTATGAGAGCCAAAGATCTCGTTTTTTTTTTACCTTTACTTGATAAATGGAATCCATGAGGTTATTCATTTGGTTGTTGAGAGAAGATTTATTGACATTTTCACTATGGGTTTTGGACTGGTCTCTTGGCTGCATTTTTAAATGCTTTGGAATGTTGTATTTTTGTTGATTCGTTGATTTTCTTCACCGTTATAAGTTGGGTTATTTGCTGTTGGAAGTGCTGTTTTTTTAATTAAATTAGTGCTGCATTTCTTACTGCAGTGTTGGCTGTTGTAATGCCGAGTTTTGGGTAAACCTTTCTTGTGGGTAGTTAATATTTGATGTGTTATTTAGCATTTGTAACACTAGCTATCAAAACACAAATGCTTTGGGGTGATTTCTATGCTCCAGGTTGCTGTTGGATTGCTTGTTTTCTTTACTGCAGTGTTTGCTGTTAGTACGCTGCATTTTGTCAAATGGTTAATGTGCAATCATTTGCATAGCATTTGAAAGAATGTTTTACTATGACATTTTGTCAAATGATTAGTGTGCAATCATTTGGATAGAATATTTAAAGAATCATGTGTTTTGACATTACGTCAAACAGGTTGATATGTAATCTTTTGATTGTTGTTTTATTTGCTGCAGTGTTTGTTGTTAATATGCTGCATTTTGTCAAATGATTAGTGTGCAATCATTTGGCTAGAATATTTAAAGAATCATGTGTTGTGGCATTACATCAAACAGTTGATATGCAATCTTTTGATTGTTGTTCTATTTGCGCGTTTTCTGCTAAAATGAATTCGTTGGAATTGAAGTGAATATCTTTATGGCATTTTATTATACTGCTGGAACAAATTCGTTTGAATTTATGTGAAGTTATTTCATGGCATTTTATTATGCTGCTTGATTGGATTCATTGGAATTTATGTGAAATTCTTTTATGACACTTTGTCATGTTGCTGAAATGCATTCTTGGATTATATTGGAAGTTTATATTATGACATTTGGTCATACATATCTCATGCATTCTTTGAGTATAAAAGGACTTGTTGTGCTTGTTGAAAATGCATTATGTTGCTGATCTGATTCAGCATATTGTTCATTCTGAGCTTGTGAAGTGAAGTTCATGACATGAAATTTTATCATACAATTGGTATGCATTCCTTGGATATATGTGAAGTTCATTATATGACATTTTGTCATATGGTTGGCATGCATTCTTGGGTATAAAGGATCTTTTGTTCCTCTTGGAAATTATGTCATGTTGCTGATCTGATTTGGCATAAAGTTCATTATAAGAATTGTAAAGTGAAGTTCATGTTGAAGCTTTGACAATTGCTTATCATGCCTTCTCCTTTTTTTACATGGAGCCTATATGTGACATTTCTTCAAACAGTTGGTATGCTGATTTGATTTGGCATGAAATAATATTATGAAATGCATTATGTAATCAGCCTTACGTGAGGTAAGTTTTATGCATTTTCATGTAAGATGGTTAAGACACCACTCTTGAAAGATATTCTGAACTTGGTTAGTTCGTGCATGTATACATGCTTTTTGAAATCATTATTATAATAATGAATGAATTAGTATGCTGATGCATGACTGTATATTCTGAATACGTTTTCATTTGTAGAATACTACATATATGAAAATGGAAATCCTTGCCAGCCTTCGATTTGAGCTGACCCCTTTGTGGAAAATACGCCATTACGGAGATAAGGGAAAGGAAAGAATCTGAAGGGATTCAAGCTGATTTTAGATCTTGATTAGTTACTTTTATATTTCAGTTATGGAATAAATTGTACTTGATGTACTATTGGAATAATCAGTATATTATATAAGCTTATGAGGCTCTTTGTCATTGCATGTGACTTATAAGATTGTACTGAGATATCGAAAATAATGAAATGTCCTTTGGACTCAATGCTGATTTTTATCAATATGTTTAGCACATATGATTTGTTTGTATAATTTTATGATTTGATTATGTGAGAAATCAACATATCAATTTAATAACGGGAATAATGGGAGTTAGAAAAAAAAAAATTGGACCTCGGTTCTCGAGGTCCTTACAAATATTTTGGGCTATGGAATTTCCCTGCATAGTGTCCTCTGCAATTCCACCATGTGCTTCCTCCATGATTACAATGCACTCATGCTCTAACATGCACCAACGCAAGATCTCATCATGGCCTAACTTGTATAAGTCTCCACCAATTAACATGTAGGGCACGATGCATATAGCCAACTAATTTATCTCCAAAATACTCATTCCTTCTGGTGCCATACCTATTTTGAGAAACACAACAATATCCTCTAATTTAGAGGGCGTGTGCCACAATCTAAATAGTTGTGCATTTGGAATTGTATCCTTAACACTCTCTGTGTCCTCTCTGGATTCAATCATTGATAAATGGTCAAGTCCCAAATTACTATTACCTAGTTTCACAACAACCGTAAACTCAAAATCTTGAAACAATAGGACCCACCTGCATATGGGCCCTTGTAAAATGAGCTTTTTCACCAAGTACTTCAATGTCATGTGGTCCATGTAGAATATAAAGGGTATTTCTAGAAGATACTACCTAAATTTGTGCAATGCATAGATAATTGACAATGCCTCACGCTCGAAGTTTTTCTCTGCTAGTGTCAACTTCCTACTTACAAAACAAATAGGGTGATCAAAAGTCCCCTCCCTAAGCTGTCCCAATACTACTCCAATTTCCATCCTTGAAGCATCAACATGTACATGGAATGGCTTGTCCCAAGATGAAAAGTGTAATATGGGCACAATGATAAGCCTATTCTTCAATGTATCAAATGCCATATATTGCACATCTCCTCAATGAAATATATACTTATGTGTTTCGAAATCCCTCCAATGGCATGACGATCTTTGTATATCCCTTCATAAATTTCAGGTAGTACATTGTATGCCTAAGGAATCCACACATCACACTCTGGCTGGTAGGTTCCCCCAATCCCATAATAACAACAACTTTGGCAAGATCCACTAGCAAACCTTCCTTACATATGATATTCCCAACAGGGTTCCAAAAGGAGTAGCAAAACACATTTCTTAATGTTGAGAGATATACTCAACTATCGGCATCTCTTAAACATCAACCGTAGATTGTCGCAATGGTCTTTTACTAGTCCATAAACCATCCAATCATCAAGGTAGACTTGAAGAAACTTATGGATGAAGTCCTGAAATGCCTGAACCACAATGCACAAAAACACCGCAGCGTGTTCTTCATCCAAAAGGCATGACTCTTTTGGAAAAAATTCCCCATTCAAAGGGCAAATGTTGTCTTTTCTTAGTCCTCTTTTGCAATTCTAACTGATGATATCTTGAGAATCCATCTATGAATGAATAGATCTAGCGCTCATTACTCCTTCCAGATCTCCTCGGTGAAGGGGGTTGGAAAAGGGTCAATGACACATACCGGATTCAAATCCCTGTAATCAACATAAATCCTTATCCTCCTATACTTCTTAATGCTGATGACCATTGGACTTATCCATTCCAATTACTCAACAACCTCAATTATTCTTGATGTGATCATCTTTTCAATCTCATCCTTGATCCCAACGTATAGATTCGATTCATTCGGTAAGGTATCTTTTGAATAGGGTGCACACTTTTATTTAGTTTGATTCACATATCTCCTAAAGATTGGTGAACTCCCTTAAGCTCATTGTACCCATGTGGAAATAAATCCTAAAATTCACGCAACAGATCGATGATCTTTGAAACCTCTTTTTCTAACCAATGATCCCCAATAGTATCTCCCTTAGGTTCCGCATCCAAGCCAATCTTAACCTTCTTAGTTTTCTCGAGGTTCATGGTAGGCATGCACTTGATCATCAACACTATCCATTACCTCGTGTGTACCCACAATATTGTTAGCATCCAATTTCTCCACTTCTTCACCATCGATTATATAGACCAATTTCCCTTTCTCTTTTTCCATGTAAGCGTGCTCAAGATGTATTTCCTCTGGATCTTCCTCATTGAAGTGTGCTTTCAAGTTAGTTTCTCCCAACAACTATAGTATTCCATACTTTTCTATGGCACTATCCCCATAGTTAGGTGCTTAACAACCTACAACACCTCATGCACCAATGGCTTTATACTTTGATACTCAAAGGTTTGAATCAAGTCATCTGTCAACTCCCACTAGTTTCTGTCTAACAACGTAGTTACGAATGAATTTACCATGCACATGTGCAACCTTGTAAGGTGGAGTAAAAATTATGCACCCATAAATATGGAGGAAAGGATTTTTTACCTCCCATATATGCCTTCTCACATGCCTGGACGTGAAACAAGGCGGGTTCCCTCCCATGATAGTTCTATATAGTGTGATAGGTGCAATGCTTTGGAGAAACCTAATAGAGAATTTGATTCTCACCTCGTGCCACTCTAGAAGGTTATCACAATGGGTCACCCACCAATGTGTTGTGGTCCTGAGAAAATTATAACCAAGCATACTTCTTCTTTTGATCTCAAATCTCCACTGGGTCTCCATTTCTCGTAGGAAAACATCATGGTTGGATCCCCCATTGTAACATGGAAATTATTTTCCTCCTAGGCTCTCTGACTAAGCGTGCCTTCGTTACTCTTGTCACAGATCCTCTTAACTTCCTTCCGACAAACTCATATGGCCTATGTGCCCAATTTATGGATGCCATATTAGTGGTATCACTTACGATTGAGTGTCTTCCCACCGAATAACTCCTTCTATTGGATGTAAAACCTTATGGTCTCGATAGTGTGCATATAGATTTTATCTAGGTCTCCTTCTCCTAAGGGTTCATTATAGGGTGGTGAATTTCCATCTGTCAAAGGGATGATAACTTGTTCATCCTCGTTCTTAAAAATTATATATTCCTAATTGAAATGTAAGTCATCACTATTTTTATAGCACCAGGGGTGCCCAAGTAATGTTGGAAAGTTGTCTACCTCAGCAAGTTCCAAGACTTCAAATTCTCCAGTGAGTTTTTCCCCTTGGATAGTGATAAGATCATCCTTCAAAACACCAATGGGTATTGCCTTTATCCTGTTATCCATATATTGCACATTTGACGATGGTTGTAATGGGGGTCTTCCCATTTGATTCCATGCATCCATGGTGAGAGCATTGACTTCCACACACTGTGTCAATTAGAATATTTCTCAGGATCCATCCATCAACTACTGCATTCAAGGTAATCTTCTTATCATAGTCAATGTTGAGCGGGGAACATTAGCATGTAAGACTTGTCACTTGGACTCTCCTCTAGTGCGTGGTACTTTCTCTCGTGGCCATTATCCTAACAAAGGGATGATATTATCTTTCCTCATCATTTTGCATGCCTACCTGACTTCATCCAAATCCTTATGTGGAGCCTCAATGCTCTTATTTCACTCGACTACCACAATTTCTCCTTTAGGCACTGAATCTCTCCTTGTAGGTTTTGAATCACATCCATGGTTTCTTGATAGAATTATTTTTGATGAGCAGGGTCTGGATACTTCCCATGCACCATCTCTTCTCTAGTAACTAGTGGGTTCTTCTTTGGCTAGTATCTCCTGGTGTGCACATCCTTAGCTCGCGTTGTCACCAAAGATAAGTCCCAACTCTAACTCGTGCACCACCCTTGGCATCTACTACGAGTTTCCTTTCTTAACACTTACCATATTGGCACCTTTGTCCTTCTAATGTTGTTGGGTCATGTGTTCAAATGATTCTAGGAACTCCTCATACTTGTTCTTCTTTCCACACCAAATCAATGTAATAGATTAGGGCATTCATGCTTCTAGTGTTCCACAGACCCACAGTTGTAACAAGTTCCACGCGGGAACTCACTTCTTCCACCTCCATAGTTTCCACGACCTCTAAATCCTCCGTAAAAGCCTTTTCCATGACTCCCTCCATCCGTGTGCCCTTCATAATGATGGCCCTCATCCTTGGAACTGCTTGCAATACTAGTCTAGCACACACCAATATTAATGGCATCATGTATTTGGTTAATAAATCTACAATCCTTGGTGTTATGAGTAGTAGAGGTGAAAATTTTGCAATAGCAAGACACATTCTTATGGATCGTGTTGCAGTTGAAAGGGTGGAAACATATTTGTATCATGATATTCATGGAAAATATCACATTCCACCATTATGGAACGAATTGGCCTTCGTGGGAAATTGTCCTTTGTATGATCCTCTACTTCACAATACGTACACCATAACCCGCTGTGAGTCTCATGAGCTAAGTTTGTAGATAATTTCTCCAATTATTTTTCCATTATAACAATTTGGGCTTCTAGGAATGGACTAATTCCTATATCAACACTTATTACTACCTCGGTTTTCAAGGCAACCTCCAAAGCATCATGTGAATATGTGAAAGTCTTTTGTGAAAGTGCCCTCCTAAATAGTGTGATCAGTCCTCCGAAAGACCATTGAGCATGATGCAAAGGGTGAATGTCATAAGATAACTTAGATAGGAGAGTCTTGAAATGTGTGTCATACTCCCACACACTCTCCACCATTCCTTGTTGAATATCCTTCAACACGTTGATGCTTTTCTATTCAAACTCAGGTATGTGGAACTCCCCAAAAAGGCATTACGCAGTGCAATGTAATCCACCGCTATCTGGTGTGGGTCATACTTCCTATACCAACTATGCACGCGTCCTTGTAACATGGTTTCAAACTAACTTATTTTCCACTTCATGGTAGTGATTCCCTTCGCATACCATAGTAACTAACACTTGTGTACATGTTTCGCAACATCCTCAACACCCTTGTAATTAGGTAAGTGGAGAGACATCTCATAAAACACTTGTTAATGGTATTGTGGAACTTTTCTGCAAGATCAAGGAACTTGATTCCCTCCGATGTTGCCTCCACCACTAGACCCACTAGATCCACTAGTGCTAACTCCTCCATATCCACCACATCCTCTTACTCTTATATGTAAGGGGCCTAATGTAGCTACACCACGTGATTCCATTGTCGTGTTAAACTGTGCACCGATATCTTATGATATCTTGAAACAATCCCATATTTTGTTTCCCACACTATTCCCCGGATGCGATACTCAAACCTTATGATCCCACACCTTTCCCAAATGTTGTGCTAGGAAAAATACCCCAAACATAGGAAATGACTATGTAGCCATAGATGTACCAAATGAAAAATTATACCTCCTAGGTGTCACTTGAATACCAACATTGATACCAACTAGATTATCAAAAATTATCTCATGACGTGGAAAAATAAGTGTAAGGGTTTGGTCGCCATGTGTGTTAAGATGCATGACTACGTTCTCATCCTTTATTCATATGATGATCTCTCTCTGAAGCCGAGGGGGTTTCTCTTCTACACTTTCCAAGATGGGGTAGCTGAGACTGCTTAGGTTCCACGTCCTCTGTGCAAACCTCAAATCCTTCCCGCAATGTGTACCTCCATAAATCCATCACTCCTACAGTGTCACACTATATTTCTAACTCCCTCTCTTGAGCTTCATTATACTTGAGCTGCCTCTCCTCTCTCTCCATTTATTTCGCAAAGTCCATCATCTTCTACCACGCCTGACTTATGAACCATGCCTAGTAGGATTTTAGCTAGCCACGGGAAAGGATTCCAAAATCAATGCAATGAACAAGATCTTGATAGCCAATGGAATAAAACACAAGAATTATCCTCTAGGATCCATCAAGAATTCAAACTCATTAATCTCTGTAAGAATATGTAGAAATAACATATTCCAGGGTATAACTAGTCAACAATCTACTCTACCAGTGATCAATAACATGGGTCCAGTTAGATCGACATAATGCAATCGGTGATATTCCTCCTAGGTCCAAACATGAGGTCTATAGTACCAAATTGACGTAGAAGAATATGTTGAAAGCCATTCATATAACTCCACTAGAAAACAACAAAAGAAGGTCTCATACATCTCATGATATAGGTGTTCTTCTACCCATTTACGTGCATCAAACTTAGATCAAGTATTAAATCTATGAGAAAAATGATCCTTTGTTCTTGTAAGCTAGGTCTCGATGTTGTCTAAGGTTAGACACTCTATCATCACACATCATTATCACAACAACTTAGAAAGAGGTATAGGTGACATAACCAAAATGTAGTCTCTATTTATCTCTTTCTTCATCAATCAACCCCAAGCGCACTGTCACATCATCCATACTCATTTGGAAGCCCACCCAAGGTGAGCATAGGTACCATTCCCCTCCTTTATGTGAGATTTGTGAGAATGTTCTTCCTTAATAAGGGGGTGTTTCACAAATAGAGAATGAACACACCCATTCTTGAAAACCATATTCAAGCACTAACTCGTAATCTAATGCACCGTAACATAGGATAACATGATATTACTACAATGAAAGTAGAACTAAATCATGATTATCATCAAGAAAACTAGTAATACACCCATGAACATAAAAGGAAATGTACAGATCAAGATCCATCATATAATTTCTTTAGAATCACTTCATTATATTCATTAGTCAAAGTATAGTAGCCAAGATTACATCAAAGATTTCCATGTATGGAGATATTTACAGAGATGTCAAAGATTTGACATATTACTGAGCTCGCCATCAAACATTAAACATTTTTACTAACTATCTCCCTCTCTTTCTCTCATACTCGGACACATATATCCTCTCTAAATCTTCCTTATAAAACCATACATAAGAGGAAATCTCAAGGAATCTACTCTTAATCACTCATCATTACCCGAGAAATCCTAAAGGAATCTTTCATGATTTCCCTACCACTACCCAAGAACATGCCAAATGTCATCATACATTTCCTCAATCAAGTATCCCTTAGTATGCAAGTTCCAGCTAATCCATAACAAACTTGGATCCTTATCCTTTCATGATAACCATATTGATGCCCTCAATATCCTTTCCTTGAGCTGTAAGTCTCCATAACTTATCCATATGTGTATCTGGTCACTTTTTCATTCATTCATTAAACGCGTCCTTTCCTATCATGTCCAAAACTCATGAAGTACCGAATCAATCCTTCATAGGCATAATCCTTTGCACATATCTAAGAACTACTTCCACGCATTCCTTCACACCTTTCTTGCATGTGCCACCAAGCTTCGTGCCATAGGTACTTAGTTAATTTATGGGTCTAACTGGACATAAGAACTAAATTACATACACCAATGAGTCAAATTTCCATGGGTGCGATGAAAGTCACAATAATAGTGTTTCGATACCAAGATGGTTTGGGAAGGTTTTGATTGTGTGATTTGATTAGGGGATGGATGATCATGTTGAAGGTTTTTAGACGATGGAAGATGGTGGTCAAGGATTATCCTAAAGGAGTGAAGTGATTTGAGTTAAATGGTTTTGGGGGAGTAGGAAGTAAAGGTGTAGGATTGGGTGGATTATGAGATGTTTTGGTTGATTTGGATTTATGAGTTGGATTAGATTGTTGTGGTTTAGAAGATGAAGGGGATGGATTAGGCCTAGGGGGGCCAAAGTGGATGGTTTGGGCTTGGAGGTTGAAGTAGATTTGGTTGGAGTATGTGGTTTTGAGGTAGATGGTTTTGGCTTAGGATTAGATTGTTTGGGATTAGTATATGTAGATGAAGGGGATGGGGTAGATTTAGATGAAGGGGATGGGTGTGATATGGGGGTCACATTAGATTTGGGTGATGTTGGGGATGAAGGATATTTGGGAGATGGGTGTGGTGTAGGAACCACATTATATTTGGTCGATTTAGGGGATGAAGTATATGAAGGTGGTATAGGAGCCTTATTTATTGGACCTAGGAGATGGGGTGGGGAGAGGACCTGTATTGTATGTTTTAGTTTTAGGAGTTGGTGACTTAGGATTCACATTAGATGTTTTAGGATTGGGGATGTCGATTTAAAATGGGAGAAGAGGATAGGATAATATTAGGTTTAGGTGATGAAGGGGCAAGATATTATTAGGCATGGATGAAGAGGATGAGGGTGGCATAGGAGACACATTAGATGTTTTAGGATTAGGGGTAGAAGGGGATGAGGGTGACTTAGGAGTCATGGTGGATGAGATAGTTTTGACAAGATTGGGTTTAGGTGATGGAGGGGATGAAATAGGATTAGAGGCTGATTTTGATGGTGGATTAGGGGATATGGGACTATCTAGGAGAAATTTTGTAGGATCAGATTGGGATGATGAAGATGATGAGGATGGAGGACTAAGATGAGATGTGGGGGATAATAATTTTTGGTTAAGTTGTTGTGATTGTTATGGATATGTGAATGGGACTTGATTATAGGTTTTATGATGATTGGATTTAGGAGATTAGATTCTGGATGGTGGTTGATTATCTTCATGAGTTTTGATGGGAGGAAGGTATAGGTCATGATGATTGATAGGGGAGTTAGAGGTTAGAATGATTGTGTGGGCTTGGGATTGGTGCATAGATTAACAAGGACATAAAGGATGTCCTCTTGGTCTAGGTCGAGTATGTGAGGTTGTCAAAGTAGATGTAATTGGATTATAGGGATAGTGGTTTATGTTGACTAGGTCAAGGTGTGGATTGATATTATTCAGCTTCCTCAAAGAGGAATTAAATGGGGTGAGGGATAGTGATCATAGGAAGGGGAAATTGTGGAAGGGGTTGGTTGGGAGATGATTTTTAGGAGGTGAATGGTTGATACATGATTTAATATCAGATATTTTTGATTGATTTGGATGGTTTTTAGGATGTTAGGATCAACATGGGATGGTTGATTTGGATGACGAGGAGGGGATTGGTTGAGGTAGGATGTGAGATTTGATATTTGTTTATTAAGGTGTTGGATAGTGTGTGGGATTTCATGATCAAAGCGAGATGGTTGACTTTGATGGGTGGGGGATGATGGGATAGCTTGGTTGATGGATTTAGAAAAGAGGTAGGGGTTTGGATGTTGGTTTGGAGAGGATGGGGATTGAGGATCAAAGGCCATGGTTTGATAGGATGTGTGGGTGATTAGATTTGGATTAGGTTGGTTGATTAAGGATGGTGATGGGATTTGGATTGGATTGTTTGATTAAGGATGGTTGATTATGATGATGTTTGATTAATTAAAATTTTAAGGTGATAGGATGGTTAAGGGTGTTCACAAGAAAGAAACAAACATGCAATACATACCCTAACTAGTCAAGTGGGATTACAATCAAACTATAATCCACTTTCAATACCACACATCAACGATGGTGCCACAAACTGGTTCTCCACCTATGTGTCAATGTGGGGCCAAATAACAAGTGATATTGGGGAGTGTGAGCCTCCTTACACTATATTTTGATATGAGGCCAAAAGGTTTCCTATTCTAGGATGTATGAAATCACTAAAAGAGTCCCCAATATACCGTACGATATGTGGGACCCAAGTCCGTATTGCAAGGATGTTTTCTAAGGCCTAGGTATTGGGACGTGGAAGCCCCTCACTTCACACCACTCTAAAAATAAGTAAGATATTAGCCAATGACAATAACTCTACAACGATTTATATGTTGTAACATGGGGTGTGTCTAAATGTGTGGAGGTGAATTCAAAGGTCATGAGACCCCTAGAACTATGGTAAGTGTGTGGATGTCACTTCCACATCATGTTACCCCTATAAATGATAAAAGGAGAAAGGATAGCTGATTTTGATCCTCAAGATCATCATAGGATGCGAGAGGAAAGCATACATAGTTTCACCTTTGGGATAAAAATAAATGATACAAAACACAAAAAAAGATGATTCAAGAAAATAAATTCAAACTAATAAAATTAAACGATAAATACTATGTGATTGGGTCTTTAGAGGAGGCCCCAGTAAACAAAGATTAATAATTTTATTTATAAACCCAAATGTCTTTAAACAATCATGCTACAAAACAAAGGGTTATTAGTTTTAGACTGATTTTTATCTTCAGTAAGCATATGAAGTTATACATAAAGTGTTAGTAGTTTGGTGTAAGAAAAATTAAACTTGATGTGTAGTTAAAATGACAAGATTTAGGAAAATGAAAATCATGGTTAAGTTATCCTATAAAATGATAAATCAAAATTTCATTGCAAATATATTTTTGATACCTTTCTGAGAAAAAATGGGATCAAACATTATGGCTCTCGAAAGGAAGGCAAAAAAATTACAGAGCATAAGCACCGAACTATGTAGTATACACACCAAATCATAGGCATAAAATATGTAGAAAAGGAACCCAAAAATGAAAAGAAACCAAAAAAGGGAAAAGGTGCCAAATTAGGGTAAAGGTACCAATCCTTATAGTATAAGAGCTAAAACACAGGAATAGGTGCCAATTCATACTTTAAAATTGAAGATGAACCCGAAAATTCAAATTTGAAGGTGCAATTTTTTTTTCAAACTTTGACATCTTGTTTTAGGGATGAAATAAGATTAAAAATCATAAAGAAGTTGGGGGGGGCACGGTTGGGGCCAAAAATGTATATGTTTGAAAAGATTATTTTTGAATATATGAAGACAAATAAATTGTTCCCCTATGATAATCCTTCCAACAATACCTCAGATTGAGAAAGAGATGGAAAGGGGAGAGAGTCAATACCTGCACTTACCAAGAAGATGTAATGCTCCTCCTTTGTTGTATTGGATTTTCTCATGGATGGTGTTGATTTCTTCATATTTTGTGGAGACACTTGGGCAACACCTCCTTGATTTACTTCTATTGATTTGACGAAGGATGATGGATTGATAGATTAGATTATAGAGTGGATGGATGATTTAATAAGATAAAAATGAGATTTGTTATGGAATTACAAGATTTTCCATCTCTCTCTTATGGAGGAGGAGAGCTCAATTTATAATTTGTGGTAGGGAGGATAGATGGTGAGGATTGATCAAAGCGGGATGAGGATAAATGGTTGACGATTAATGATAGGATTGGAGGATTATAGTATGGAGAATTCCATAATTTTTGAGAAGCCTCCATTGAATTTAAAATTCAGTAGAGAGTGGAATAGGTTTAGAGAGGCTTCTAAAAATAGAAGATTCTATATTTAGAGGTATAGGATATACTTAGATTAGGATTATATTAGATTAATAAAATATGATTAGGGATTTGATTATATGGAGAGGCCAGGTGTATGGTAGGTGGGTAGGTAGGTGTAGGATTATTAAATTCCTAGAAAATGATAATAAGGATTAAGGTGTGATAATGGGAAATAATAATGAATTAAAGGGATTAATGATGAAATGATGAGATATTAGATAAATGATGAAATTAATTAGGATAAAGGGTATATGTTGTATTCTATAGGAATAGGATTAATGAGATAATGATGATGTTAGGATATTTGCAGAACAAATTAATCAAAATTATTAATGTTTACATTTTAGATGTCTACAGAAGGTAATTTTAAAAATTTGCACAATGATTAAACCTGGAAATCTCATAAAGTAATTATTTTTTTATTTTAGTATCTCTATTAAAAGATATACCAAAAAGGACCTTAGACATGGCTACTATACTATGAGTGTTAGGCAGAGAGAGAGAGAGAGAGAGAGAGAGAGAGAGAGAGAGAGAGAGAGAGAGAAAGAAAAGGGAGTTGCATTGAGAACTCGAACCAAGAAATTGGCCACACACCTCAAGGATCTTGATGGGTGCTCAAAATGGTTTGAATTTTTCCTAGTTACTTATATATCTCTCCCAACATCAACTCACCACAGCCTTAATGTTGAAAAGCTAAGAAGGTAGTTTTGGCCAAAGTAAGGGAATTTGATGATTTATTGAGTATCCATTTAATTTGATTGTTGAATTAGCATGGTATAGGGTCTAACAACCTAATGCAAGCATAATTATAAGCCAATTTGGGATATAAGGCTAATTTTTTCTAGTTTTAGGTGTTTCTTAGCTTGTGAAAAGTGATTAATTTACCTACTAAGGGGTTGTTTGGATTTTTTTATCATTATAACTTGGTTGATTGTTGAAAGAGTTTTTCTTCTCTCGCATCAACTTTATTTACATATTTCAGTTATTCATTTTAGTTAAGTAGATAAGTTAGTCTTACGATATGTTATTTAGTAGTAATACATGCCATTTCACTCCCGATAAAGAGTCATAATAACTCGCTAAGTTCAAAACTTCAATAAGTATCTCCCATCTTGTTATCGTAATATTGTGTTATTTAATATAGGAGAACTCAACCAAGTCTCTTGTTTAAATGATAAAATCATATCCCAATTAGTTTTGGCCTTAGTCTCTTTAGTATAAGTTTAACATTTAATATGAATAGTCCACTTAATTAAAATGGGTCACCAAGTGATAATAAATAGATAAATTTATGATTGACATGTAATTTGAGTTAATTTAGTCACGCCTCGGATATTGTTATTCTATTTAATAATTATTGAAACAACATGTATACTTATGTGTCGTCATGGTATCATAATTAATGTACTTGTTTATATTAAAGTACAAAAACACTAAAATATTGTCTTCATGTTACTATTTCCCCATAATGTATTATTCACATTATTGACAAAATTACTATCCTTAAGGAAACTATAAATTATATGAAGATTTTTTATTTATTAACAATAACTCACATATGAACATTGTCGTTAGTAGAAGCCCTTAAACACTTATAGCTTAAATAAAATGATAGATTATAAAGGTTATTATTATCATAATGATATCTGATATATATATATATATTTATTGGTAAATAGTTTTGAAGGGACTATACCCTGTTACCAAAATGGCTCAAAATCCAGATAGAGTTGATAACGCAATCAATAGTTTTGAAGGGAGTATACCCTTTTACAAAAAGGATCAAAAGCCGATAATGTAGTTAATACATTATAGATGTTTGTAGATCATCATATTTAATCATCACTTGTATGAAATATTATATTCAATAAATATATTACAAGATCTTATAGACTTGTCATTATTTGTGAATAGTATAATTCATTTCACAGCTTATGATAATATCCTTCAATGTTTTGTTGTATTGTTTCCATTGTCACACTTTGGTCATTATAAACATAATTGATCATTCAAAATGAAATCATCGAGATAAATGGAATATCAAAATATATTTCTTTATTTAATTTCAATCATATACTTTTTCATAGGGTTCTTAATCAAGTTTTATAACAACCCAAAAAGTTAAGGAAATACCTGTGAGATAGTAGAAGAAGCCGTGGAAAGAAGAGGAAGACATTGAGACCGAAAATATCCACGGAAGACTAAAAATCCACCAAACATAGGATAAAGATGTGGATGACTATCCATAGCCGTAATATGAAGAAGACCAAAAATAGAGTACGACTTGAGCCGATAGAGTCAAGACCAAAAGAAGTGTCTTTTGGCTAATTTTTTAAATATAGATAATTATTTTACTTAATAAAAATGGATATATGCGTAGTGTGATGTGAGGAGTAACATATAGAGAATGTAAAGAAGAGAGATAAAGACATAGGAGAAATATATGAGAAGTGTGTATGAGAGTAATGTATTCTTATTGGCTAGATTTTATGCTCGGCTAAAACATGTAACCTAGGAAATCATGGGATAAATCCCCTTCATTTAATGGTGAAGCTCCTATATGTTCTATTTTTTTATTATAAAACCTATCTAAATTTTTAGGGGTATTAATTTTAACTGTATAGCTCGTGAACCACAACTAAACAACTTGGTAGAAAGTAAGCAACTTCTTGGTAACCAGAATGTACGATGTAGAAAATAAAAATAGAAAGAATAAATTTGAAAGGATGCAGAAATATTCTTTGTAATAGGTAGACTTTAGAGCGATTTACTTACACATGGAATAAAAACATTATCTTATCTGGATTAATTTTAAGAAAATTAAAAATAAGTGTATACTTATGAAAGTTAAGACAACACAAAGTTTATCATAATAATCACAAATCACATAATGTATCAGATGACTATGATAGACACAAAGTTCACCCAAATTATTTCTTCTTTCTTATTAAAATGTTTGATCACTTACATAAGTGCCTCCAATTATTTCTATACGTAGTATAAAATAACCAAGTACACCTTATAACAATTTCTTTCCCAAAACTTCCGATCCTTTATATCCAAATATGTTATCCTATTTATAATTTTCACAAGTAAAACATATGGAAAATAGATCCGTTACACTTTAATAAATGAGTAATTATCAAACAATTTAGAGTTGAGAAATTTACTCCTCAAAATCCTCATTTAGTGCCACTTCGTCACTTTAAGAAATTTTGAACATTAAAAAAAAAAAATAATTCTAAACCAATTTCCAAGCTTTTGAATTTATCAAATGACTTTAAGTAACAAAGAATCCAAACCACATTACTTAAGTATTACAAAGAGTTCACTTAATAAGAAAATTAGAATAAGAAGTAGAAGGAAAAGAAGAAAGAAAAAGAAATAGAAGAATTATTTTGGATTGGTAGTTTCGTCCCCATTTTCTCCTTCCCTTTATTCTTATCTTGGGATTTTCCTTTGTCTGCTTCAACTTTATTTGCTTCATCTCTTTCATCCTTATGATTTTCTTTATAGATGGAAATTTGACCCCTCACGTACTTGATGACATTACTATCTCCATCATTTGAAGCCTCCAAATCTATTTCAAACATGAGCAGTTCTTCTCCCAAAACCTTGCAACCCCCTTTAACCTTCCTAAGACAAGATCCCAATTGATTAACAATATATTAAATGTCTGATAATTTTTCCAAGGATTTTTGTTAAAAGTAATAATAGCCTTGTCCATCAATCGTTGAAATAATGGAAGAAACTCATCAATACTTTGTGGATATATGGAAGTATCATAATTTTTCAGACCATAAATTACATCATCAAGTTCTTTCGAACTTTCTCAACTCATTCCTCCATCATTTCCATCTTGGTCATAATGTGCTTTAAAATATTCTTCTTGAATGATAAAATATGTTTATGTTGTTTTCCCTTCTTAATTGACCCTTTAGGTGCAATATTTTCTCTAATTAAAATATCATCTAATAATTCATTTATTTATCCCAAACCCTATTGTTATAATTCAAAAATTCCATCTTCATTATCTGCTTCTTGCTTAAGATCTTTCAATTTATTTAGCTTCTCCTTATACTCAACAATTTTTATCAAAACTTCTTTGTAAAAATTCATAGTTGTATTTGTGATATCAACTATCCATTCATCTATAGCCTTGGATCTATTGATTTTATCTTCCACAATAGTAATTACTTGTGGATGTATTTGTTCTTCCATAAGCACTTGTTGTGGAGGGTTCTTGGCAACCTTCATAATAATATCTTGGCAACCTTCATTTTGTATTCATCTAACCTCTGGAAAAGGCTATTTATCAATGTCTGTGTGTCTGTCTTAAAATCTTCAGTGGTGAATTATCCCAAAGTCAACTTTGTGATTGTTAAGTCTTCTCTAGTCAATTCTTATTTCCTTTCCCAGGTAGAGTAGATACCTCAACAAATTTCTTTCCTGAAGAATTAACGATCAATCTAGATGTAACATTTTTCATTTTTGTCCTTTTCCTCTTCTTTTCAATTATTCTCAACAACTAGAGATCCATTTCCTCCAAATCAATTACTTCCTTGGAAGTAGGAGAGGATTTATTAGTCAACCAATTTTTAAATTCTTGACCTAAAAGAGTTTGAGTTTCAGGATGCACAATTATTTCTCCGACACTTCCTCTTGTAAGGAAAGTTCCCTAATTTCTAGATGTCTCTTAGGTTCTTTTACTACAGTATCTTGCTAAAAGAATCCCCATAATTCAACCATATTTTTTATCATCAATTATTCCTCTATTTATTCTTCATTCCTAGTATCAATATCCTCAATGTTCCTTTGTGCTTCTACATTTGGTACTGAAGATATTTCCACCGTTTGATCATGCACAATGTTATCAAATTCCATCACAAAATCTCCTTCCTCCTCCTCTACATCTTTCATATGTTATTTACTTTTTCCTGATGTTTGAGGTATTTGTTAATAAGAAGTAACATTAAGATTCTCCTTTTATGGAACAAATGATGATTCTTCAAGATATAGAGGAGGGAAGGAATAGCCGGTGGGGAATAGGGAGGAGGTCTAGGCAACACATTTTCTCAGTAGCACCTACGGGAAATATGAAAGAAGTCTGGTTTAAGTGCTGGTATCACAATATCTTCTTTAGAAGGAGGTTCTTGGATGGTAGGAGTAATAACTGATGATGCTAACACACTGGAAGTTATTTCAGGGACAACTTTTGAAATCAAAGGATTCTTTGTTCTTGCTCTTTGGAATGGATTTAACTTCACAACCATGCCACTTATCTCACTTGGACCTTCCTTTCCTTTTCTACTTTCACTAACATCTTCTTCCTTTCTAGTGCTTATTTGAGTAATTTATTTCATCACTGATTCCTCAAGGCAACAACCTTGACTATTCAACCATTCAACAATGTATAATAATACTTTTTATGTTCTCTCCATGATTGACTTTGAAGTATGAGTGACTGGAAGAAAAGGAGCACTATCACCTCCTTGATCATAATAAGCATTAGAAATCACTTTCCCATCATCTGCAAGTCCTTTTGGAATCTTGGCCAAACCAAACTCTGAAATATATTTTACAGTCAATCAATTAGAATATCTTCTCCTGACTTCAAATTCGTCCCTACAATCAGCCTAAAAGTCCTCCATTCCTGGCAAGTGTGCATAATTTAGTGAAACTGATTTCTTGGCTATATTTCTATAATCAAAATTCCTTCTCTCCCTGAAGGAAATATAATTATATCAAAGATACATCTATTTTTGAACACCCTTGCCTTGTGAAAATTAGTACAATGACATTTTCCGATGACGATAGTAAAATGCACAACCTGTCCTATAGAGACCTTGTTGTAAATATTTAAGTATTGCTAATTGTCTACATAATTCTAGAAAAATCCATCTATCACTTGGATATCTGGGAAAATTTAATACAACATTTGAGAAACCATAGACTCTTAAATATGTAAAGTGATAAAATTGAATAAAAATGCACCCATAAGGTTGGAATGCATTCTATGGTTCACCAGTTACTCTTTTAGCTCTAAAGTCTAGATAAGGCTTGCAAAAATGACCTCATACAAGAAGAAGTCATTAACCTATTTATATACAGTAAAGTACCCTAACAAGTATAACTACGGATAATTTTCATATATGGGTTTCTCATCCTTTGTTCCAATAGTTCTTAATCTAGGAAAATACCCACGTTCTACTATAACATAAACAAGATAAGAAGTCATTTTGAAATCTAGAGTTTGAATAATGTTTCTCAACTGAAAATCAATATTATCACTGATGATTTCAGCCCAATTGATCAAATTATTAGGTTTAGCATTCTCTATTACTCTTAGAAAATAATACATCCATCTATAAAATAATTTTGCATTCTTCTCGCCATTAATCTTGCAAAGAAGTTGAGTAATATCATTTGCTTCTTGAATCAAATCAGATCTCACAACTATTTTGGGGAACCTAGAAGATTTTTGATACCTTTAAGTAATGCAAATTCATGGTCTTTATGGGATCCTTATTATTTTTTACCCTAAACTCATTGGATTTCTCTATACTGATACTTAATGCATTTGACACAGTTGGGATCTTCAAGAAAGACTTGATGAAATGAACATCCAGTCTTCCCACAAGATCACCAACATCATTCTTGATTGTTCTGGTCTAAGAATCATAATGTTTGGCATATTATAACAAAAAAATTGGAAAATGACAAGTGCTTAGAAAGATAGTTTCTTCAATCAATCCACTTCTAGTTAATGTTCCCATAAAAGGTGTTTTTTTTAATATTTAGATCTATTGGTACCTAAATCGGTCCTCCCTTTATGGAAAAAAAACATAAATAGGATGAGAAGGGTTCTTAGAGGATGATGGATCTATATTTGTGTCATTTTGTAGCTAGGGAAGGATCTCATCATCTATTTATCACTCAAGCTTGGAGGATTCAGGTAACACCCTGCTCAGGGTATGACCCACCCTCTTACTTTAGGCTTTACCTTTATCTAGCGTGACAGGAACCTTTTTGTAGTTTGTAATTGTGAGTGGGGTGGATGTATCAACAATATTTGGAACTCCTTTTTAGAGTAATTGAAAAACATCTCTGGGAAGACATGGTCAATTCAACAAAGGCTAACTCTCACGAGTTGTCACTTCTAGACAATGCAGATGTCTTCTAAATAAATCTCGACTACTAAAGACAATATGGAACCAAATTTCTTTAGCATATTTTTGGATTTAATGAGGAAAGCATGGGTAGTTCTGGTAGGATTAGTTAGTTTTGGTTGTATTTGATTTGGGGAATTAAGCAAGATAAAGTTGATTATACCATATTTCAAGGAACTTTTAACAAATGTTGGGAGATCTACCAAGTGCAAGACAAATACACCTCAAATAGCTCATAATGAACCTTCAACCAGAAGATGTACACTCATGGAATCCCAAGAATACATGGTTTCACACAATCTTTAAGGATTCAAACACAAAATCTCATGTTGAAGACTTAATAAAACATCAGAGATTCACAATTTATCATGCCTAAGATACACTCAAAGGCTTACAAGCAACATTTAACAAAGTGGAGACATAATGACTTTAAAATTGTGACAATATCATCTTGACATCATATACAACAATGCTCATGATTAACACAATTAATTCAAGGCTCATCAAATTTATCAGCAAGGGAAAGTAGATCTACAATCTCAGTGTTTGTCAATGGTTGTACACTTGCAACCATCTTGACATGATTTAATTTGAAGGCTCAAATAAAGTAACATGTTTCTCAGATGAGTTCTTGGGAAATTGTTTTTCTCTCTCAGTTTTCCTTTCTCTTCAAAAGTATCTCAAATTTTTTTAACCCCCCCTCATGTGAGAGCATTCTCATCACATTTATACAATTTTATTCACTCATTTTATTTTGAATTCCCCCAAAAACATGAATATTCAAGGGAATATTCCCTATACAACATATAATTTAGTCTATGTTTTTTCATGAAGATGCCTCGTTAAATGTTGCCAGTGTGATAAATATGATATTTTCACATTTTTGTTATGTTTATGTATGATTGGGATGCAATGTCATCACTTTTGGCCATTTATTTAATCATTCTTTTCCCTTGGTGACTGGACATCCACTTTTGGGGACTTTCGAGCACTCCAGGTGATTCGATTTGATAGATACTCTTATTTTATTTTCCAGAATCCATTTTGAATGTTGTACATTTATTTTCATGCCTTTTGGGTTAGTTATCACGCATGATTCTTGTCAAATTAGATCAATTCACCATTTTTTCTCAATGCCAATTCATTTCAACTTTCAATTTCCTCGTGTAGATATCTTATCGAGATCTCAAGAGTGATTTTCACCATGATTACACCCAACTCAGCTCATATGCTTCAAAATCCTATAAAAACATGCCATTCACTTAATCAATTCATAATTTCTTCTTTTTCGTATAAGCACTTTGAATAAATTCATTTGTATCATGGCAGGGGAACCAATAGCATCTAGTCTAAGGAAATATCCCATGAAGACTTGCATTCCATTTTTGATTTATCAGGTCCGGATGAAGCTTTTGTGAGGATTATTTTTGAAATTGATGACCCTAAGGATTACATCGGGCCCTTAACACCTCCATCTGTTCAAGCTACATTAGTTAGGAGACTTGTCAAGATAAGTCTTGTGTTCTCTTCCTTTTAGATGTACTTTCACTTGTTCATGATTGAACTTCAGAGAACTCCCAAGTCACTGAGGAAATTTTGTCTTATGAACAGCCTCATATGCACTTTGTGTTTCTAATCATGTATGCCCATACATTTCTAATGAGGCATTTGTTGTGAAAAAATACCTTTGGAGTCGTATGTGCTTGATGGAGAGATTTTGTTGGACACAATACCTTCCCTCTATCATTAATTGAATGTATTGGAGAAGCATGTTTCAGTATCAGAGGTAGAAAAACAAGTGAGGACACCCCTAACTCCTGAACCATCACTTCCTTTTGTTAAAAACATAAGGGTGAGTCTAGATCTGGGCCTTCTACTCCAATTACTACCTCCATGCCTTCTCGTTATAGTTATCCTAGGGTCAATTCCATGGGTTTCACTTCTAGTTCAAGCTTCTCAACCAACTTCTTCTACCAAAACTAGAGGGAAAAGGGAATTTTCTAAAGGTGGTTTGGATATGAGTGAATGGGTCTCTTCTTATAAGAGGCAGTCAGAATTACTTAGTCTATTAGATGGTCCCTTGTCTAGTATGGATGACCTTTTGCAAATGGGCATGTCTCGCACATTGACATGAGACATTATTTTTGTTCAAATGACACTAGGAAAAATGAACATGGGATTAGGAAAAAAAAATTAGTGAAGAAACTTCCTCTTTGCAGAGAGGATTTTGTAAAGGAGTTTTTGGTATTGGATGCCTAAAGTTTCTTGTTATTTTCCATTTTTGTGATACAACTCTTAAGGATATATGTAATATTTCTTTTCAAAATATAGAAAGTACAAACATCTCATTAGTTTATATGCTTTCACAATGGACATAAAATTTCATCCAAGCACTATAAAAATATAATGCATTGTATCAAATTACAACTTACATCAGAGAATAACAAGTTTTAAAAGTAATATAAATTATTTATGAAGCAATAGTATCAAATTAAGCCTCAGTTACAAATGAAATATGAAAAGAAGATAAAGTTTTAAGAATGAAAATCCTAATATTTTTCATCATCTTTCATGTTTGCATCCTTTTCTTCTTCAGCTTCTTCTCTTACTTCTTCTGGTAACCTTGCAAATATGCATCATACCTTCAAAAATATCATTGATTTCTTCTTCATCTCGACCCTATATGGTGTTGGAAAATTAGTATCGCCTATTTATTGCATCCACACAGTGACCCATTTTCCACTTAAACTCCAATGGTTTAGCTCTCAACTCTGCAATTCTGGTCTCAATTTTCCTCATTTCTTTAATAAATTCATAAGAAAAGTCATCTTTTTGAATGCTTTTCTCAAAAGAACTAAACAAAAGTCAATATTTAGATCACCATATCTTTTCTTGAATTTTCAAAACCATATCTTCAAGTTTTAAATCAATAACATCTAAGGTATCATCAACCCATTTCCTTTTAGCTTATATTTTTCTTTGATCCCATTCAAAACTTCCACCCTGATCCTTGTTAATTCCTCCATAGCATGTTGAGTTCCTTTGAATTCCTTTGGCACAATCCCTTATTTTTCAACCAATTCATCACTGAGTTGAGTTATATGGTTTAACTTGGGAAAAATTCCTTCAAAGTAGAAGATTTCATTATCACACTACTCAATTAGTTCATCAATTTCATTAAGCCTATTCTTGAGCTCTTCATAATTTGTCTTGACTTCTTCAATTAATTCTTTTCCCATTTTTTCAACTTCTCAACCCATGTGTCCATATCCTAAAATTTCTTAACAACCTTACCAATCTTTTCCATTCCTTCAGGGGTATTGGGAGAGGTACTTGTTTGAGTTTGATTAGATTGCCAAATTAATTATTGCAGACTAGAACTCAAATCTTTGACTTGTTCTTTCAATTATTTTTTAGTTATCCTATCCTCATACACCTTTTGCAACAAGTCACTTACTACCTCTGATACTCCCTATTTCAATTGGTCTCTTGAAGGATTTCCTAAGGAAATAAGTTGGATACTATAATCACTAGCTGTTATATTTTCTCTTGTCTTTCCCTCATGAGGGATTTCCACTTCTAAATTTTTAGATCCTAGTGGATCAATATGAGTTTTGGTGAGAACTCTAGCCCTTTTGGAGGTTCTCACTAGTTTTGGAAAAGATAGAGTTGTGAGATCTATAGCCTTCATAGGGACAATTTCCTCTTCTTCTTTTGAGATCAAATCTATCCATACTTTTGTAAGAGTGGTCTCAAATTTTGTTTCCTAAAATTATTGTTGGGATTTCTTAGGGACAATCATCAACTAATTGGACACCTCTTGTACCTCTTGGACCGATGATTATACATGCTCTTCCCCGTTAAGCTCCCATAGTTATCTCTTTTTTCTTACTCTGAATGGGACTTCCCCTAATTATTTTCCTTCTTGATCTTGAGTTTGGGGCTGGCCAATCTCCTTCAATTACATCAGTGATTATAATATGTTCTCTCTTTATTTCTTCAGCTGATGCAATCTTAAATTTATCCTTTTCCTTGGGATTTTCTTGAGCTGGTACCTCTTTTGCAGGCATTCCTTTTTCTTCCATGATTTCCACCTCTTTTGGAGGCTATTGAGTTGACACATTATCCTCTTTTTGTTCTGTTGACACCTCATGTTGAAACATGGTGGGTTGGATTTCAATTATTGGTTCCTTAACTTTACCCAAATCTTACACATCCACACTATCAACAATATTATCCTCAATAGTTGCATCTTGTGTAACCTCTACTATATTTTCATCTACGATTTTCCTTTTTGAGATGGTTCACTATCCTTAGTGACCTTGAATTCATGGGAGGGATCCTTCTCATCCAATACCTCTGTACTTACACTTTTCCACTAGGTACTTCTGGCTTTCTCAACTCTAGATCTTCTTGATCTGTAGAGAGTACCTTTGATGTTTGAACTCTAGTTTCAGTAGTTGGCACATGAGTAGTTTTTTCTACTCCTTCACTCAATTGAGGATCACTTACACCCTTTACTGGTTTTTCATCAATAGATATGTCAAATGCATCTAATGTGGAAAACTCCTCACCAATATCAACATCCATTATCTCTACCTAACTCTTTGTTGACTCTTGCAATTGTTCAAATAAAGGTACATTGATATTTTCAATTGACATGGTTTTAGATGTTTTCACACCTTGATTCAAGACATCACTATCTACTAGATTAGATAAGACATTACCTTGAGTTGTTTGTTCCTGAGTGTTCCCAATTTTCACTCCCTCTGAAGACAAAGATGAAAATAAAGGCACTGATGTTACATGTTATACTTGGGAAACATCAATTCTTTCATGTTATGGGGGATCAATCACTACATCCATGTGCTTATGTTTCTTGTGTGTATGAGCACCTTCTCTTACCAGGATTGGCTCATACACAATTTTGTGTCTCTTGTGTGCCCTTTCAAACTTCTTAAGGTCTGGTGCTGCTCTCTTTTCTTCACCATGTGGCTTAGGTTGTGCATGACCACTTGCTATGGCCCCTCTCATCAACTTATCGAACTTTGGGGTTTTGGAAAAACATCTAGAGGAGTCCTATGAGTATCCATACCATTTCCTTTTGATTGTAGTGGAACTACAAAAGTGATAATAGTATTTTGCATTGATTTTAGGAGCATTTCTTTAGTTTTCTGCTTTAGAGAAGACATAGAAGTACCAGTCCCACTGGTAGCAGAAGTCCATTCATCTACAAGTCCTGAAGTAGGCATTTTTGAAGGAAATTGAGGATATTTTCCTCCCAAGGGATCCATTCTGTCATCTCCTTCTTTCAGGGGAGGAAGGTCATCTTTCAATTTTCCCAAATCCCTAAACTTATTAAGAACTCTTGTGCTTTGAATTGATAAATCATTTTTTTGGGCCATCCAATTCAATGTTCTTCTCATTACATAATTTATTCGGGCATATGAGTCATCTGAATCCTCTTCATTCCAATTCAAGGGGACCATTGGTTGTCCCTCCACCTTTTGATCAAGATAATATTGACTCACAATATGTGGATCATCCACAACTCCCTCAGGGATAACAAAAATATTGAAGTCTATGATTTGGGTGAGGGTCATTCTTGAGAAGTCTCTTAGCCTGAAATCCTCCTCATCTCTGCAATTCATCCAATAATCCTCAAATTGAGGCTCATGTTCAAAAGTGTTTACAAGATTTTGAATACCCACATAATGTCATAATTGGTCCTTGCCTCAAACCTTTCCATCTCAAACCTTTTCATCTCATCTTCTATTAATATGTCCTTTATAATTGAAGGCTAGGAGTACCTTCCAATCTTGATGGGGAACTTGATGTTTTTCTTGTTTTTTCTAACAATTAGTTTGTGAACTAGTGTCAAGTATCTAGCCAATTCACATAAGGTCATTTTTTCATCTATATATCTGGGAATCTTACATGGTTTACCTTCAAATCCACTAACCTTGATGTATGTAAACTTACTTTACTAAATGGAATAGCATCCATACTCCATGATTACTTGTCTATCCTCTTCATAAATCCTTTGTATTGTTCCCATTCGGGCCTGAATAAGCATATGATTGGTGCAAAGAAATCATCATTAACCAATCTCACATTCTCTTTCCAATTACCCAACTGTAATTGAGGGAAGATCTTATGAATTTGAAATTTTTTAAAGTTAGCACATGGCACAAGGCTAGGGAATTTCCTATGGCTTGCAATATTATAAATCAAGTAGGTCATCATGTAAAATTCCAGTTCTCTAGTGTCACCCATCTCGTATTTTTGCTGTCAGTGCTATCATGTGGTCATGAAGTGATTCTACAATGAAGGTTGCCCAACAAATGTTCCCCTTCTTCTCTAAAACTATCCACATATAGGTGCACATCCACTCCTTGAATTCATTTGTTGTCTCTAATCCAACCATTCGACTCAACAATACAATCACATCTTCTACTTCCTTAATGAATTGTGACCTAATAAGTCTTTTAGGGATTCAATTGGTCAATTTGTTATTTGTTAAAATGCTTTTAGTATTTATAAGCAAGACATAGTCATTTTTATTAGCTTCATAATCTTATAGGGCTAATTCGATACCTGGGTTATCGGATTTTTAATCACAGGGAATTTCAGAATTATCCTGATGGTTTTGGGTGTCAAAGTTAATACCATTTCACCACTTCTATCCAGTACTTCCCTTTTTTCTAGATCATAATTCATGGCACAGAGTCTTACTAGTTCCAGACAGTGTATTGAGGGTGAAATAACACCAATTAAAGCAATATTACTGCTTGAATTGCTTCCATTAATTCAATCTTGTTTGGGCTATTGACTCTTTGCAATAATTCATCTAGGTTGGTATTCATCAAATTTATATCCATGATTTTGTCTAGATTACTAGTGATTTCGGAAGTAACAGGAAAACCTGTGGCATGGTCTTCATCTTTAGTGCCCTAGTTTTACTTTGAATTTCCTTACAAATGAATAAGAGTACAGGGGTATCTTAGTTATTAATTATTTTATAGTGAATAATTATAAAATTCAGCTTTATTTCAAAGGATTTTCAATCTTTGGTTATTTATCCGTGTTCCACAATTGATTTCATGTTGTTCTTCAGAAATTCTCGCTAACAAGGACGCCCGTATCACTACAAACGACAACAAAAACTCAACGCATTTGAAGAATTAAAAATTCCTCCTTGATTTGTGTGAAAACACATTAATGATGACAGTCATTAATGCGTTACATCATGGCCCTCCATTTTACCTTTCCCAATTTTAAATATGAGCCATCCACATGGAATAGCCTTATAAAATGTGGGCTCAGGGAAATTTTTTGCACTCTTGCATCATGTTTTAAACACATACATATTGAGCTATTGGACCCCATAGCCCAATCTATAATTCCATCCCGAGTTTGACATGTGGTTGCATCCCAACAGTGGCGGAGCTGCGGGCCATTTTTGAATATTTGTTCACTTTCACAATTGAACTCAAAGTTACCAATTTTCTCCGATGACCCGCTTCCCCGCTCTTTGCATGAGAAAGTGCTACGTGTCCTGGCAGGTCTCAGGAGATTCTTTACACTTTTATAATTTATCACCTTAGTGTTAAGAAATGTAATCAGGGCTTAATCTCCCACATTCAACCAACTTGTGACACGTGTATCTCCTCGAAGGCGGAATCAATTTATGTTTTTGTAATTTTTAACTTTAATATTTTTAGGCCTCGGGGCCAAGTTAGAAAATTATTAATATTATACAATTATTGTAACTTTGAAACTTAAATCCACCATACCACAACCAACTGGAAAATTCCATGTATCATTGAGCGATGGAGACAAAAATGAAATTTACAACATGACCAGGGAATGGTATACAAAGGCATTTTTCATGGTTTAGAATTGATAAAAGATTAATTTTTGTAGGTATCTTCAAGAAAAACATGTCTAGCATGATCCTTGACCGAAAAAGAGGCATAACATCATAAAAACAAGATTTTCGAGATGGATTTAGCATGACTATAATGTTTGAACTCACATTTTCACATGGACAAACCAAACAACATAAATGTTTTTGAAGGTGTGTTCAAGATAAAGGGGCGAGATAATTTCAAGAACTAACAAGAAATCTCTACTAAATCAAGCACTAATACATGGCCCATATCAGTATCACCTATTCTAGCTAGTTTTGATGTAATGCAAGTCTCCACAGGATATCCCTTATAATCATACTTCATTTCATATTTCTTAGCTCGGTCTTTCTTTTTCCTTTTATGGAACTTGAAGCTTCTTCAATATCCAAATTTGGATCTTCTCTTATCACATTAGCTTCCTCTTCTCCTGTTGTAGTTCCTCCTTCTTCCATTGACCGATCACTTACTTTAATTGGATCCTCTATGGTTTTAGACATCTACTCTTTCTTTTGTGTTTCCACCACTGTGAACTAACAACCACTTCTACTCTTTAAATAATAATCATCAAGTTAATGCACACGTTCCTTAATTGCATGTATGCATTTAAGACTCAATTTACTCATGTAACCATGTTACAAACATATTGGAAGTCAAGTTCGAGTGATATATTGAAACAAACCAATCTACAGCTCATTACAAAGCTTGTGGTATAACTTCTTAAGACTACAAGTTGACAAAAATTAGCAACTCAAATCATCGCAATGTAAATAAATCAGTAACAACAAAATTTTATGAAAAACTAAGCAAGCAACTGGTACTCATTTTAACAAAAATCACAACAATCTCTTTCATTGTAAAAAGAAGAAGTAACGGGTGGTTGTTTTAATGCAATCGCGTAAGAAGTAATAACAACACAAATTGATACAAGACTAGGCAACAAAGGTGAACAAACATTACTTTACTTCTTTTATAAATAAAATAAGTAAAGAAACAAAAATTGATGCAATGAATGAAAGATATGCTTTGCAGCTTTTATATATGACTTTACTTCTTTTAAAACAAAGGAAAGTAGTAAGTCATCAAATTGACACAATGAATAGAGATAGGTGGTTAATTACTATTACTTTACTTCTTTTAAAATAAAATAAGTAAAGTAAAATCAAATCGATGTAATGAATAAAAGAAGAAAAACATGTTGGAATCGATGCAATGAGTGGAGACATCGACTTCTCGTGGTGAACTTGTATTAATTTTCTTCTTTCAAAAATAACAAAGTAGAGTATGTTCAAATCGACGCAATAAACAAGGAAAGAAAAGTATGTTGAGATCAACGCAAAACTAAGAACATGGCTTGCGGTGTTTTAGAAATATTTTACTATTTTTTCCAAGGGAAGTAAAAGACAATTAATTTGATGTAGATAATAATCTTTACGGTGATTTCATATAACTCTACTACTACTGCAAGAACAAGTAAATCATATATCAATCGATGCAACAAAATCAAGAACACATGAAAATGACACAGAAAAGGAGAAAGATTTTACGAGTTTATTCAATCGACTTTCTTTCAAAGAAAAATAGATTAACGCATTGAATGGGGAATGTTTCACGTTGATTTAACCCTACTTAACTCCTATTACAAATGTAAGTAAAGCACACATAAATTGACACAAAACACATAAGGGAAAAAAATTGACATGAACAATGAAGAAGACGATTGTCGAGACAAACCTAGGGCAAGGCTAGAATTTTTTTTTAAATACTATTCCCCCAAAGGTAACAAAAACTCAAAATTGAATATGAATTCTAATCCCAATGAAGTAATGAACTTAAATTTCAAATTTTTAACCCTAGCAAATGGAAACCAAAAGAAAATTAAAACTAGAACCTAAAACAACACATACAAGAAAGGAAAACTAGAAAAGAATGAAGGAAAACAAAATACTAACCTTAACCGCAAATGGGTTGAGATAGATTCATGCTAATTCTTCCTCAATCAATCACTAGAGTTGCTCGGGGTTTGGAGGATTAACAATTGCTCACTCTTTGAAAATGTGAATGCATGGATCCTAGGTGGAATTACTTAGGAATTTTATATTTTCCACCTCATTAAATTCCAACTATATGAATGCCAGCTCAACCTTCTTCCTTATGCGGCTTTTTGAAATGTCTTTACTTCAATTGTGTAGAAAATAAGTAAAGCAATCCTAATTACTGATAGCTTAAATCATTAGTTGTGTGGATTTTTGTGATTACTTTACTCATTTTAAGGTTAAATCAGGAAAGAAAGTTGGATTATCACAATGAACAAGTAAGCAATAGAATTATAATTTGATGCAATGAACTAGGAATCAATGAGGTCAAAATTGAACGCAATTAATGGATAAGCGGTTGAATGGTATTTAAGTATCACTTTACTTGTCTTAAAATAAGATAAGTAAAGTAACATGAATTCAAGTGAAATGAAAGGATACAGTAAAGAACTCTAGGTTTAACACATTACTAAGGGAACATAATCCAATTTTGCATCCTTTTTGAGCTACCTTACTTAATAAGGAACAACACCTCAAAATAGTGCAAAGAAGTAAATTTTTTGATCTTCTGAGGATTTACAAAGAATATAACACATGATTACTTAATGAGCTTCCCCCAAGAAACCTCCTGCAACTTATTGAAGAATCATCATACACTCTTGTAACCCAGATGAGTCAAAGTAATAACCTAACCACATACCAAATAACAATCCAAAGCTATAAAAGACATGAACACAACTCATCACAAAACATGAGAACCAAAATTTCAAAGGGGTACCTCAATATTTCTACAAGAAATATTGGGGACACCAATTGGCTCCATCTAAGGACATCTTTATTTCATCCTAAAGGGAAAGAAAAGAATATGAGATCCCAACATCTCTTTTTTTAAGGTTTTCTCATTGGCTATGAGTCACATAGCAGAAAACAAAAACAAAACTAACCTAAGGATTTATTTATATACATATAGGTTTTACCCTAAACCATCAATTCTTGTATATCTTTAGGTGCTGCCCATTGTATGGCAATGGTAGTTCAATTCCATCCTGATAAGAAAGGATGAAACTATCAGATCCAACAACCCTTGCAATTGTGAATGGCCCTTTCCATAATGAATCAAACTTGCCATGCATTCCTTTAGGCTCATTTTTCTTATCCCACAAGAGTACCCAATCTCCAACTTCAAATTTCCTTTCTCAAGCCTTTCTATCAAATATTATCTTGACCTTTTTTGGTGTTCATCTAACCTATCTACCACTTGAACCTGCACTTCTCGTAGTTCATTCAAATACATTATTCTTTTATCAATGACACCTGTATAAGTAGTGTCTTCCAATATTATGGTGAGTTGCAATGCAGGTAGTTCTAAAGTAATAGGAAATTGAACATATCTTCCATATAACAATTGAAAATGAGACATACCTATATATTTCTTTGGAGTAATCCTATCTACCTACAATGTATCAAACAACTTCTTGTGCCAAGTTCTCTTATTTTCTGATTATCAATTTTTGCATGATTATTACTGAATTCTTATTAATTTATTCAAATTTGACCATTTCATTTTGGGTATTAATTGGAATAATTCACCAAAATAATTCCATGTGTATAGAAAAATTCAATCAACTCCTCAGAAGATATATTAGGAACATTATATGCTACTATCTTACTAGGCACGCTAAACCTTATAACAATATTTTCCTTGATGAAATTGCACACCTCCTCAGAAGTGGCATTCTTAACAGGTATAACTTCCACCCACTTACTAAAATAATCTATAGCAACAAGAATATAATGATGAATGACACCATATGGATTCAATTATTCAATGAAATCAATACCCCATTGCTGGAATGGTTCTTCTATCACCACTGGATTTAAGGGAAAAGATGGAAGCTTAACTTTCCCAACAAACAACTGACATGCTTGACATTTTGAAACCCAATCAGTTGTATCTTGAAATAAAGTAGGCCAATAATATCTTGCTCGAAGTATCTTGTGTGCAGTAACTCTTGCTGAAAAGTTTCCTCCACATGCTTTATCATGAAATTGTTCAAGCAATCTCTCTTACTGAGAATGATCCACACATCTGAGAAAAACACCATCTATTCCTTCTTATACAAACTATTGTCCCAAAGAACAAAATCCTTGGACCTAAGTTTGATAGTCCATTTTTATGAGAAAGATGATCCATAAATTCCCCATATGTTAGAAAATAGGAAATATTACTATACCCTTCACCTATGAGATATACAAAGAGAACCATAAGGTAGATTTACATCCTCCTTTGACTCAATTGACTTTGTTTCAGTCATCAATTCACAAAGGCATCTTCCTCAAACCAAATTCATAGGATTGATATCCAAGTCATACTCTTACACCTTTTTTACCCACGTGCCTCTCAACAACCCCAACTCTTTCGTGTTAGGATATAGTTTACTGCAATATCTGGAACATAAACCACAATATGTGAAGAAAGAATGTAATACCTGAATGCCTTACATGCCTTCACAACTGCATATGCATGTTTCTCCATAGGAGTGTATTTTAATTCATAATCCTTCAAAGGAATACTCATGAAAGTGATTTTCAATATCTTCTTGATTCTTCTACATCAAAATTGCTGACATTGTATGCTTCAAGAATAACAGTAAAGGATAAATTCTTTACTAAAATATAGAGATACCAGGATTGGTGCTTGAAAAAGTTGATTGGATATTTTTGAATGCTTTATTTCCTTCATCACTCCACTTGAAGTCTTGCATTTTCTTCATCATGTTTGAAATATGATGGGTTAACTCAACAAAATCAGAATAAATATTCTAAGAAAATTAACCTTGGTGAAGAAGGAGAGAACTCATTTCTTAGAATTGGCAATGGCAAAATTTGAATAGCTTTCACCCTCTCAGGATATATTTTGGTTCCCTCTCTTGAAATAATATGTTCGAGTAGATTTCCTTCTGTCACAATAAAGATAAACTTCTTAGGATTCAGAGAGATCACATGCTTGTGACACTGGATGAATACTTCTTCTAGATCCAAAATGTGATTACCTATTGCCTTGGAAAAGATTATTAAATAATCTAGGTAAACCACTATGCTCCTATCCTTAAGATGAGAAAATTCCAAATCCATAGCCCTCTAAAATGTTGCTCTAACATTGATTAATCCAAAAGGCATCTTCTGATAAGAAAAATTTCCCCATGGTGTGATGAATTCCATTTTATACTGATCTTCTTTAGCCACCAAAATATGTTTATAGCTTGAGAAACCATCAAACAAGGATATCATTTCGAACCAAAGTGATAACATGTAAAGTATGATCCATAATAGGAATGGGATAATCATCTTTCAAGGCTTGATTAAGATTGTGAAATTCCACACATAATCTAATCTCTCCATTATTTTTCCTCACGGAACTATGTTTGCCAACCATTCAAAATGATGGATAGGATAGATTATCTTTTCATCCAACAACTTTTGAATTTCCATAAAGATGGTCCCTAAAATAGTCGATTGTGCCTCCAAAGCTTCTTTTAAAATTATTCTAATCTTGCTTTAAAGGAGTATAATGTTGTACTTCAACAGGTTGATATGTCTTTAAGTCTTGATAAGACCAATAAAAGACATCTATATACTTCTTAAGAAGCTTCGTGAAAGCTTCTTTCTTTGCATCTGAACAACATTTTCCCAAATTCACCAATTTGGGTTCATCTTCCACTCCTAGATTTAATGGTTGCACATCAAAAGAAGAAATTTCTCCATACTCATTATTTTTGAGGAATTGGTCATGTTTATTGAACATCTCCTCAAGAGACACTAGGCCCTTAGGAATTTTATTTCCCTTAAGCTGAATAATCTCTTGATAGCTTTTAGCTTTGAGTCAGCTTCACCAACCATAGTCTATCTTGGAAGTGAATTACTTCCTTCATAATATATTTCTTTGAAATTGTCATGTTGATGAAGGAAAGTAGAAATCTGCTTATCATCATTGAAGACTTTCCACTGTTCAACATTATCAAGAACCTTCGGACAAAACACCATCTCCACTTTATAATCACCTTGTCAAAAACTACCGGATGATCTAGATTAAACAAAGCTATAATAATTTATAGGAATCTTCCCCGAGATTTTGATCCCTTGGGATATAAGATACTGAGAAGGATACAAAATCCAAGGTACCGAATACATCCGGTCTCTATAATGCCTCACCTTTTGTTTCTTCACCGTAAATAAATACCAAGTATCTCGCTTAACAATAATTTCATCATCTCCTATTGCATGCAACAAATTAACTCCCATCATTTTGGCTTGTTCCATTCCAAACAAGTAGAGCTTCATATTCAACTATGTTGTTAGTTTTTTCAAATATTCAGCTATGTTGTTAGTATTTTCAAACATCAATTTAAAGGAATATGCATATACCTTTCCATCAGGAGGAATCAACACAACACCTACGTCAGATCTAAGTGAAAAATACCTAACATCAAACTCCAAATTCCAAAATTTATTGTCTTCTATATGTGACTCATGAGTTACAGACTAAGGTTCATCATTGTCCAACTCTAGGTAGTAAACTCCATGATCTGATTCTTGGAAAATAATCTCAGACCTCATATCTTCATACCTTAAAACTGTGTATTTGGACTTCTTCGAGGCTATAACTTTTGATTAACTCCTTTAATTGGAATATGAGCACAAGACCAATCCATATTGACCTCACCTCCTAACTCTTTACAAAAGTTCCTGCTTAATAACATGCCATAAGAAATTGGAATATCTTCCACCAATATTGTCATCTTTATTCTTTTATCTGGGAAAGTAGCAAGAACAACTTGTGCATCTTTGATCTGTCTAATGAGAGGTACTTGTCTCTCTATTGAATAACACCTTCCAATTTTTTTGTTAGTGTAAGCCTCGAGCATCCAAAAATTTAGCTAGCATAACATTTTCAGAAGCTCCTGAATCTAAAATGTAGTTACTCAATTTATAACCATTAATAAGCAAGGAAACATAAAATGGTTCAATCCTTTTAGAAGAAGTAGGAGCAAAATTTGTAGCATTATTCAATGGAGGAGTATTTTTTTATTAGACAAGATGCCTCATGAAGCATTATTCAATAAATTATTTGGACCGTTACTCTATACATACTTCACCAACCTCTTCAACTGATATGGAAAATCCCTCAAGTACTCAACTTCTGACATCTGTATCTTAGTCTTCTTTATGTGATCAATAATATCAAAAGAAGGAATAACATTACTTTGAATTACTTCAGTTTCTTGTCTCATCATCCTTTTTCTTGATTAGAATAAGTACTTACATGCTTATCTCTTGGAGCCAAAGAAGAAGGAAGTGGGATGCCTCTTTTCAGAATAGTAACATTCGGTCCAGGATCCTCTCTTTCTCTTCTTGGTCCACTTGAAGAAGCTTCACCACCTTGTTGTGTTTGAGACCTTGTGAACACCATGAATGTGTGACCATCACTATCTTCAAAAGATTCGTAATAGCCTTCATCAGATTCATAGTCTAGGTAGCTGATATTGGAGTTGCCAACGGGATAAAAAAGTCTTCTTCATCAAGTAATTCATTATCAACAACAACATGATCTTCCTCATTCATTTCCAAGTTATTCCTTGGATCAAATTCAATTACCATCCTCTATGGTGCATTAGTATGTCTATTTCTATTTTGATTTTGACCATTAGAATTCTGAGTAGGAGTTACTCTTGAAGGAGCAATATTTCCTCCTTGAGTTATTTGCTTCTTAATCTGTAACATATCATTTTCTAACTTCTGTAGCAGAGGGTCAAAAACACTGGTTGAAGATGTTCCATCAGATTTAGGGGCTGAATATTTGATTTTCCAGCCATAATAAAGTCCTCTTCAACTTAAATCATAGAATTCTATGTTGCTAACAAACTTACAGGTCGTTCCCTTTCCAACTAATATCCAACTTTAGGTAACAAAGATTTTATAAAAAAATTTCTGGTTTTCATCACTGAGTGCAATAGAAGTAGGGATCTTATATAAAATTCTTTAGAACTTAGCAATAAATTCACTCATGTTCTCATGTGGTTCCTTATTCAACTACGTCAACTGAGTAATAAGTGTACTTGCATGTTCTACATGTTTGAACCTCTTCAAGAATTTCCCCTGCATAGTTTTCTAGTTTTTATAGTCCCAGGAGCTAACCGATAGAACCATTCTCTAGAAAAATCATGTAAAGTCTTGATGAATAATATAACAGACACATCCTCATGCTACACAACAAGTATGTCATAAGAAATGTAGAAATCCGCCAAGTGATCATCATTCTTCTTCTTCCCCTCTCCATAGAATTTTGGGAAATTCTTCCTTGATCCTTTAGGTGATTCATAAAGAGGAGGGGTTAATGCAAGAGGACCAAAATCCCTACCCCATGGAACAGGCAATTTTTGATCCATTTTCAAAGGAACTAAAAAATAAGGATTGACTAGCTGAATAATACCAACAATTGGGATATGTTACAAGTGATTTGTTGAGATATGAATTCTCCTTACAGATGAAAAACTTTATCTTTAGATTCAGGCTTGAGGTGGGTAATTGAAATTAAATTGTTCTTGGAGGTGAAAGAAATGGTCAGTCCTACCTGAGCCCTATTTGCACATGTAAATAAATGTCTTGCAAGTATGAAAGCTTCTTAACACAATGTATTCAACACAAAAATAATTCTCCTATACCCTAGGGATTTAGCACAAGTCTTTTGATTAACATTCGAGTTCCCAACGGAGTTGCCATAAAACTGTTGGCTAGATTTTATGCTTGACTAAAACATGCAACCTAGGAATTCATGGGATAAATCCCCTTCAATTAATGATGAAGCTATTGTATGCTCTATTTTTTTATTCGACACATATCTAAATTTTCAAGGGTATTACTTTAACTGTATAGTTTGTGAACCACAACTAAACAACTTGGCAACAAGTAAGTAGTTGCCTAGTAACTTTGAATGTGTGATGTAGAAAACATAAATAGAAATAATAATTTTGAAAAGATGCAGAATGTGCTTTGTAATAGGTATATTTTAGAGTGAGTTACTCAGACATGAAATAAACAAACATTATCTTATCTGGATTACTTTTAAGAAACTTAAAAATAAGTGTATACTTATGAAAGTTAAGACAACATAAAGTTTATCATAACAATCATAAATCACACAATCAGACTATGATAGACACAAAGTTCAACCAAAGTATTTCTTCCTTCTTATTAAAATGTTAACTACTTACAATAAGTGCCTCCAGTTATTTCAACACAAATTCTAAAATAACCAAGTACAACCTATAACAATTTCTTGCCCAAAATTCCAGATCCTTTACATGCAAACCTCTTCTACTATTTATAATTTTCATGGTAAAACATATTGAGAAGATATTTGTTGCACTTTAATAAATGAGCAACTAACAAATAGTTTGGAGTTGAGAAATTTACTCAAAATCCTCATTTAATGCCACTTAGTCACTTTTAGAAAGTTCGAACATTAAAACCATAAAAAAATTCTCAACCACTTTCCAAGATTTTGACTTTATCAAATGACTTTAAGTAATAGTGAATAGACACCATATTAATTAATTATTAAAAAGAGTGCACTTAATAAGAAAATAAGAAAAATAGAATAAGAAGTAGAAGAAGAAGAAGAAAAAAAAATAAATAGAAGAATTATTTTGGATCGGTAGTTTTTGTCCCACTTTCTCCTTCCCTTTATTCTTATCTTGGGATTTTCCTTTATCTGCTTCAACTTCATCTGCTTCATCTTTTTCATCCTTATGCTTTTCTTTGTAGATGGAAAATTGATCCCTCATGTACTTGATGACATTACTATTTGCATCAGCTACAACCTCCAATTCTGTTTCAAACATGAGCAGTTCTTCTCCCAAAACCTTGCAACCCCCTTTTACCTTCCCAAGACAAGATCCCAATTAATTGAAAATATCCTGAATATCTACTAATTTGTCTAGGGATTTTCTATTAAAAGGAATAATAGCCTTGTCCATCAATTACTGAAATAATGGAAGAAAATCATCAATACTTTGTGGATAGTTGGAAGTATCATACTTTGTCAGACCATAAATTACATCATCAAGTTCTTCCAAAACTTTCTCAACTCGTTCCTCCATCATCTCCATCTTGGTCATAATATGTTTCAAAATATTTTGCCTGAATGATAAAAGATGTTTATGTTGTTTTCCCTTCTTAATTGACCCTTCAGTGCAATATTTTCTCTAATTAAAATATCATCAAATAATTCATTGATTTCTTCCAAACCTTGTAGTTGTAATTCAGCAATTCCACCTTCATTATTTGGTTCTTTCTTAAGATATTTCAATTTATTCAGCTTCTCCTTATACTCATCATTTTTTTATCAAAACTTCTTTGTAAAAATTTGTAGCTGTATTTGTGATATCAACTATCCATTCATCTATAGCCTTGGATCTATCAATTGTCTCTTCCATAATAGTAATTACTTATGGATGTATTTGTTATTCCATAAGAATTTGTTGTGGAGGGTTCTTGGCAACCTTCATAATAATATTACAGAGTTTAGATGATTGCTATTTTATCTTAGCAACCTTCATTTTTCTTCATCTAATCTCTAGAAAAGGCTATTTATCAATGTTTGTGTGTCTTGCTTCAAAACTTCAGTGGTGACTTCTCCCAAAGGCACCTTTGTGATTGTCAAGTCTTCTCTAGTCAATTCTTCTTTCCTTTTCCCAGGTGGTGGAGTATATACCTCAGCAAATTTCTTTCCCCAAGAATCGATGATCAATCTTGATGATATCTTTGGCAATTTTGTCCTTTTCCTCTTCTTTTCAATTCTTCTCAACAACTGGAGATCCATTTCCTTCAAATCAATTAATTCCTCTGAAGTAGGAGAGGAATACTGAGTGAACCAATTTGTAAAATCTTGACATGAAATATTTTCCACTTCAGGATGCACAATTATTTATTTTCCACTTCCTCCTAGTAAGGAAAGTGCCACAATTTCTAGTTGTCTCTCAGGTTCTTTTACAATAGTCTCTTTTCTCTGCAAGACTCCCCTAATTCAACCATATTTTTTCTTATCATTTTTTCCTCTAGATCTTCTTCATTCCCAGTATCAATATCCTCAATGTTCCTCTATGCTTTGCATCATCTGATCAAGAAATTTCCAAAGATTTGATCATGCACAACGCTATAAACTTCCATAACAATCTCTCCTTCCTCCACCTCTGCATCTTTCATTTGATATTTACTTCTTCCTGATGTTTGAGGTATTTCTTGAGAATAAGAAAGATTAGGATTATCCTTTTGTGGCACATTTGATGATTCTTCAAGATACGGAGGAGGCAGAGGAATAGTTGGTGGGTAAATGGGAGGAATTCTAGGCAACACGGTTTATGTATCAGCTGCAAGAAATATGAAAGAAGTTGGTTTAAGTGCTAGTATCACAATATCTTCCTTTAGAGGAGGTTATTAGATGGTAGAAGTACTAACTCGATGATGTTAATCGTATGACAAAAAAATCAACACGTGACCTTTTTCACACCCGACCTCCCGAGGTCATGCCGAGACAACTAGTATAGAATGATCACGAATGTGAGTGTGGTGATGGGGATCAAGATAATTGGGAAATATTATATCTTCAACATGTAATGTTGGGATATGTGAGTCTAAAGAAAATAATGCTCTCCTAACTTGAAGTGGTGTGATAGTTCGGTTTGAGATAATAGCCACTCGTAGACTCCAATCAATGTCGAGCTCGACCGAGATTCTATTCACTTTGGTTGTTGAACACGTGGAAAATGACCTGCGGGTACCTCATATAGATTTCTAGACAAGGTCATGGAAGTAAGAATGAGAGGCACGATGAAGCCACAGGTATTTACGGGTGATTTTCCGGTCTTTTCCAAAAATTCTTTTCTGGTCACTTGTTATGATTAGTAAGGAAAGTTGTCAATAATATCTCGTTAAAGTGGTGAAGATATAAATACTAATGTACGCAAACTAGTGTCAATGTCTAACTAAATGGCATGCCTATTGGGTTGTGGGACTTGAGGATCACAACCAAAGACTCATGGAGGTTGTGGCCCTTGGATGGTCATGTGCGTAATCAAACCCTGTTGCTAGGAGTAGTCCAATAGTCATAGGCTTGATTAGTAGCTATGTTTAGTGTATTGATTTGTTCTATCTTCTCAACAAAAGTTGTAGGTGTGCGTAAGACTGTTAAACGTAAGTTGGTATCAATGTCAGTTATCAATTCTGGCCCATTGGGTTGTGGGACCAATGGATCACAATTGTATGTCTTTTCCTATTGTGGACCATTGATGGTCATACAAAATGAAATAAAATGACTTTTAATAAAAAAATATTTACTAAAATAGATATAATATATGTTTTTGGAGTTTTTCACAATATTTTGGATCAAAGCAATAAAAGAAAACTAACCTATCAAAGGAAATATTTTTGTTCTTTTCTAATCTTTAAGCAATGTGTTCTAATCTAACAAATAAACTAAAGACAAGTAGTCAACCGGATGTAGTTGGTTACTTGTGAAAATGTATGAATCTAATCTAAATCAAACAACCTAATCTGATCAAAATCCTCCAAACCCTACCTCAGAGGTGAAGAACAAATCATGACCCTGAAAGGGCTATTGTCCCTCACAACTTCCCTGGTAATGTTAAAAGGAAAACTTACTGAAATGAATGATTCTCTACTCTATTTGATATGAATGATTTTCTACTCTATTTGATATGAATGATTTTCTACTCTATTTGATATGAAATTGAAAATTCAACACACAAGGAAAACAAACATACAATTCCAACCTAGACAAGCAAGAGCTTTGGAAAATCTAGTTGTGTCTGTATCTATCCCCTCAATATGTTCCTTTCTTTCTCCGAGTGTTCATGTGAGTCCAAGGGAAACGTGAGAACAACAATAAGAGGATGGTGCTTGAGCAATGGTAGCTTGATGGTAGTCCGGATGCAATACAGGTAGAAGAGAGATAACACAAGAGATCAAAGCTTGGCTATGCAATTCCTAGCAAGATTGTAGCAAAAATACAATGCAAGATACACAAAATTCTCAGGCCCTTTGCTTGAATACAAGCATGGAATATATAGGAATGGAGGATGGGAGGTGCCTTCATGCACAAGGTAAGAAGGAGTAGTTCCAACCAATTAAATCTATTTAAAAATAAGAGGAAGGAGAACCAAGCAATCAAAGATAATTTTAGACAATTTGGCTCACGGATGCATGCAAAAAGTGAAATTAAGTGAATCTGTCACATGTTAAAACATGCGTGAGGAATCTAGAAAAAGCGGGTAGGACCGGCGCCTATGCGGGGTGACGGTCCTGGCACTAAAGTCCAAACCTTGTGTAGAAAGAGGTAGGAAGCTAGAAAAATCACGGGAAGGCTAAGTAAATATGTCTAGGAAACAAATATACATTGCGAATGGAAATTGGAGCTCAAACACCTTCTTGAAAGGACCTAAATCATCATTGGGGATTTTGTAACCTTTTTCTAATACCTATACCTAACACGCCCAAAATGGGGAGTTATAAGCTATACCTGACACGCCCATGTGTTGAAATCTCGCCACCCAAACTCCTACTACCTACAAGAGGAAAAGAAGACTCACGTGCAAATAGATAAAATATCAAAAAATAAACACTAGACCAAAATGAAAAGAGGACTTACCATCTGTGTGGGGATATAGAAATATACATGCACCAATGCTCTAGTTCTTTGAACGTAAACATTCAAAATGAGGTCAAAACAACATATATATCTATATAAAAATAACTCATTTTTCAATTCATTTGTGCTATTTGATTTGGTGAATTTGGAGCTCTGGACCCACGGTGATAATTTTCGATGAGAATACAACCGATATGACCGTGATGAGATCGTGACCATGCCTCCACATGTGGGAGATCGACCAGTGCAGTCAGAGGTTGGTTATTTTCAATATTTTATTTTTATACCCTAAATGTAAAAAAGTTTAAAAATTCACCTAGGGGGATTATTTTCAATTTTTTTTTTTTGTTAAATGAGTCTCTAGGGGGCGCCCATAGGGCATGATTTTATTTTTTTGACAATGGTATTTTGGATCATTTTTAGGGAAAAGGGCACATTTGAAAAATTGGTTTAGGACCGCTGCCCAAAGCAGGTGGCGATTATGGGATCACCCTCCTGCTTGGGCGGCACTCTTGGAACCACCGCCCTGCACTGGGTGGCGGTTTTGAATAGAATGACCAAAACATTCACTAACTTGATTTTTTTTTTTTTCATGTTTTGTGATGTTTTTGGTGAGCTTATTATTTGGTATATGTTACTAACTTGCTATTTTTCCATGTTTTGGTGAATACAAAGGAAGAGGAGTATATCAGATGGAGTCGGGAGAGGGAGTGTGATTAGATCCTTGGTATCCTAGATTAGTTGACACATGATGAGATGGATCTTCTCCAGAGGGCCGATATTTGGAGGATTACACGGGTTCCCCATGTTGCTCCTGCTAGTCACATTCTATGTGACTTATTTTCCTATTAGGATACGAGACACAACACTTTCTAGTTCCCAGGTGTTCGGGGTGAGTGGACTATCACCTTGAGGATGTATACCATATTCTTGGGCTCCCGATACTTGGGAGGAGACTAAATTTGGAGACAATGGGGTCCAGGGCCGTGATGATGTAGTGGGATACATATATGGGAGATGTCATTGTCTCATCTAGCTTGAAGAAGGGGATGAAGGTTTGGTCCATTGCCACCACTCCCATTCCTATCATACGCAGATCCATCATGGGAATCTTGTCCTCTCGATTGATTGGGGACAAGGGTGGTGATACCCTCTTGTATTTTTGGGCTCCTATCATTATGCAGATCAAGGGGCATGGCCGTAAATATGCTTGGGGCACAGATATCTTGGGGACCACCTACCATGATCTATACAGGGTGGTCAGATGGCAGGGGTAGTCATTGAGCCACCCCACTCTTGTGATGAGTTGGGTTTATGAGTGTTTCATCCCGTATGGTAGGGGAGTACCAGTATCAGATCCAGGGGCTGTTTGGGTAGCTAGATGGATAGGTATGTTAGTACTTAGGATGCCACATCATCCCGTGGCTTCCCTAACTATGGAAGACATGACTGCCACACCCTACCAAGACATGGTAGGGATATGGGGACTGGAGGTGACCACGATGGTAGCTTGCTCTTTGACAGCCAGCTGGTTAAAAGAGAAAGGAGACTTGAGGTCTACCCATTTGATCGAGTCCCCTAGTAGTTTGGCCTTCCGTACATTAATATGCTCCCTCCCGTCACTCCAGTTTATAGGACTATTTAGGAGGCTCGGAGGGGCCCTAGAGGGGATCTTGGTTGGATAGTGGTCATTCCAAGTGTTCCCATTATAGTTAGATGGGTGGTTTATGCTCACCGGGAAGCTGGTGCCCCTTGAGAACCCCTACTTTCTATTACGGCTGCTCCTACTCATAGTGGGGAGTAGGATGAGCCCATTGATCTAGACTCTGAATTTGAGGAGGATACAAGGGACGAGATGGAGGAGGAGTCAATTTGAGAGGACATAGAGGATGAGGGAGTTGGTGTTGGGACTAGTGAGGTAGCCCATGTGAAGGAGGAGGAGAGTGACCCTGAGTGGCATGATACTCAGGAGATGCTGAGAGTAACATACAAGGAGGCCAGTTCTAAGAGAGAGAGAGACCTTAGTCTCGATTTGAAACTTCCTCATAGTGGAGAGGGGGATGACGATTCCATCATAGGAAAATGATTCACCCGGCATTGGGGAAGCCCCGCAACCACCAGTAGTAGTGACAGAGTAGTAGTTCTTGATCCTACTGGATGCCCTGGAGACCCAAGTAAGTTTAATACTCTTTTTTTGGTTAGGAATGTTGACTTGTATCTCTTTCTTTCTTTTGTTTTCCTAACTTATCGATTCTTTCTTTCTTCTTGCAGTGACAACACAAGAGTGGCAAGAGCTCATCCATTGGGTATGTATGGATGCTCTTTTAATCCCCTTGGGAAGACCCAGGCGAGCTGATTCTTTGACTCGGCTAGCCATTAGCCATAGGAAGACACACTGACATGTTTTCCCCTATGTGGAAGGTAGTGGAGATAGTGACTTCCCTCCATACCTAGGTGGCTAGGTATGAGACTACTGAGAACTTGATGAGATGGAGCCATTCTCGCAGTGAGGCCATGGGAAACAGATGTCATCATGAGCACTCACATCATTTTGTTCACTCCCAACATCTTTGTAGCTATAGTAGGATCCCTAGATGTGGTCGAGCACCATCCGAGGGATCTCACAGGATTGACAGGCCATGGGGCCATTTTTATTGCTTTGATGACATTTTTTCAGTCATTTATATGATTTTTTTGTATGTTTCGGGCTCATTATGAGTGTTTTGACCATGCCTAGTGCATGGTGACATTGTATACAAACTTGATTCACCATGATATATACAAAATCTTATTTTTGGTTTGGTATCCCATCGTATCTGAGTTGATTTTATTTTGGTTTATCTCTCATGTGTACTCTAGATATTTAGAACTTCCACTTTTCTATGCTTTTCAGAATGTATGCAGTGGATGTGAAATGATAACAAAATGATTTCTTTTTGTATTTCATAATGCTTTGATACATGATAATGTGAACACAATGTGATATTTGAATTTTAGCTTCTTTAAGAAACCTTTGATACTTCATATTGTCTTGAAAAATGTGATAATAAAATGATATGATAAGAAGATGTACTTTCCCCACTCCTAACCCCATGCAACCAGTAGGATGCGAGGGCTCAACACCAAGAGCCAGGAAGGGCACGAGTTACAAAATTTTGTTGAATGGTAATGATAAGGGAAAGATAATGGTTTGACAGGACCAAATTGGGACACTACAACTTCACCCTACTCAAGTTACTTCATATCTTAAAATGTGATTTACTTTCCAATTTATCTAGACTTAGATCCGTAGATGGCTACTTGGTTGAAAAAATTTGGATTCGAGGTTTTAAACTCTTTTGGAATTTTGGACATCTAACTCACTTTGACTTTTACCTATGATTTCACAATATTTGAATAAATTATTTGTAACTTTCAAGTTTTTCAACGAGACCCCTACTCCTTGCCCCATGCTACTAGGAGGAAGCATGGGCTCATCACCACGGACAAGGAATAGGTGAGTAAGGGAATTTATCTCCTTTCCCAACCCTACATCACTAGTAAGAGATGCAGGCTCAACACCGAAGGTTGGTAGGGAAAAGAAATGTGTAAAATAAAAATTTTCTGTGGATTTGCATTTGACTTACTTATCTAGGAAAAATGTTTAGTATGTTCTTATTTCCAAATATATTTTTACGGGATAGATGTGACACCATGAAGCTTCTAGAACAAACTATAGGCAAAGACACTGTAATCTAGAAAGAGACTATAAGTAGAACCAAGTATGCAGGCCTTGGTATGATCACGGTCAAAACTTTGTCTTATCTTTCTTGAACTGATGAAATGATTTAGAAATAATTGATGATACTATGAAGATTTGAAGAGATATGATTTGAATTTTTTCCAATGTTTTTAGAAGTTTTTAGGAGTTGCTATAAGAATAAATCCCTTGATCACAAATTTTACAAAATGAACTGGTGGATGAAAATGCAATGTAGATGCAGTAATGTACATATGAAAATGCTAGTGGATCATGTGTAGTACCTCTTTAGGTGAAGAGAGTTCATGGATTCACTAAACTCCTCACCCTCTAGTGTACATAGGAAAAATGCCCCATTTTTGTAGTCTTCTACTACTTGATATGGATCTAACCACCTAGGTCTGAATTTCCTTCCCTCACCGGTTTTTTGTCTATCTAGTTGTCCAGTCTTAATAATAAATATACTCCGTAGATCTCACATTCGTAAACCTTCTTATTATATTGCCGAGCCATCCGGTCAATGTAAATTTTTTGCTGTTGTTTGGAGTTAAGTCTAGCCTTGTCAAGACTTTCTAATTGGGAGAGTTGTGCTTCTCGATAACCCTCCTCTCCTAGGATCCCATGTAGTGAAATACAAAGACTAGGTATTTTGAATTCAAGTGGCAGAACCACCTCAACACCAAACACTAAAGAAAAGGGGGTTACCCCCATTGGCATTCTAATTGATGTTTGATAGCCCCACAAGTCTAGAAAAAATATTTAGGTGCCAATCTTGTTTATTCTCCTTAATGATTTTGAGAAGGATGGCCTTTAAAATTTTATTCGTAGCCTCATCTTGTCCATTAGCTTGAGGATAGTAGAGAGAAGCCATGTGATGACTTATTTTGAACTTTGTACACAATTTATGCACCTCGTCATTTTTGAAAGATGTGCCATTATCTAAAATAATGACCTGTGGGATGACATACCTACAAATGATCTTGTTTAAGATAAACTTAGTGTTCACAAACCTAGGTATAGTGGTAAGAGGCATGACTTCTACCCACTTGGTGAAGTATTATGTGGCTGTGATTATGAAGTTATGGCCATCCATTGATGAGGGAGATAATTTCCCTATCAGATCTAAGCCCCATGTGGAAAAGGGCCATGGAGTTGCGATTGGTTGTAAATCTTGTGTCGGTATGTGGATCTCGTGGGAGAAATCTTGGAATTTGTGGCATCTAGCATACAAAATCTACCACGTCATGCTCTAGAGTGGGCTATAAATATCCCATCCGATGTATCTTCCGAGTAGTGGCATGGCCGCCAAAGTGACCTCCACATACTTCGCTATGTGACTCATAAAGAATCTTTTTGGATTCTTCGACATCAACACATCTTAAAAAATTATGTCAAAGGATCTGTTGTAGATCACTTGTTCCAAAATAACATACTTAGTGGAAATGAAGCATAACCGCCTTCTTTGTTGTGATGTTTCCCCTTCTGGGTATGTGTGGTCCATGATGAAATTGACAATGTCGGTATACTAAGCGCATACGAGAGATAGGGGCCCGGTCTAGAAAAAGTTCACGCACTCATTGGGAAAATATAAATCTACTAGATCACCTCCATCTAATGGATTATTAGCCAACAATTCCATAGTTATTTATCCCTTAATGGATTTCTGATTTAAAAATGTTAGTTCAAACTCACCCATTAAGGTTACAAAATGCCCAACCTTTTTGGATAAGGATCCTTATGTGAGGAATGTCTGCAAGTGATTTGTCTTAACAATAACCCTTGTTTCTTGATTCAACATATAATTCCTTAAACATTTTGTTGTAAAGACTATGGAAAGGCATTCCTTTTCGCCTATGAGTAATATGTATCATAATCAAGCAACATCCGATTAATGAAATAAACTACACGTTCTTATTAATTTTCATCCTCTTGATCCAACATGCAAAGCTAGCGAAACATCTGTATCTCTTGAATACAAGATCAAAGGGTGATGTGAGCTAGAATCATTACCATGGGAGGGTATAACCAAAATAATTTAATCTGCGTCAAGGCCTCATTGCATTCTTTTTTCCAATCAATGCTATAATCCTTTTTCAACAAATTGTTGATTGGATTAATAGAAAAGGTCAAGTCAGGGATGAACTTTTGGATTGCACCGAGTTTCCAAAGAAAGGATCTAATACCAAACTCATCGATGGTGGAACCATTTATAACATATCCTAGATTTTTGCTGGTCAACATCAATCCCTTGCGAATATATAATATAACCCGAATCTTGCCTCTTGTTATGTATTTTTTTATTATTGGCAAATAGTTTTTGAAAGGGACTATACCCTTGAGTACAAAAGATGGCCTAGGAGCCGAGAATAGGAATGAGAACCGAGAGAAAAGGATCAAAATCCAAATGTGACAATGGAGCTCAAAGTAGCCAAAAAATAGCTACCCAAACAAGACAAAACAACAAAAATGCTACAAAAAAGCAGTAGAGAGACCACAAAAAAAAGCATAAAAACATACAAGAACAACTAAAGCATCTACAACTACTTTTTGGCAGCTTTATCTATGTTGGTCTTGATATTCTTCCAGGAATGGAACATACCCAAAGTTTTCATGTGGGTAGCATCAGTATTATCCAGCTACTCAATGGTCCTTTTGCTTTCCTTATCATTACCCCAAAGTGTTGCCGGAACTCCGCTGAGGTTGGAGACACTTTTGACATGTTGCTCAATGAACTCCTCAATCACCCTAAAGATGGCCATGTTGTAATCATGTCAAGTTTTGGCCTTCTCTAAACAGGAGTCTAAGGAGTTCAGCTTCTTGTAGATATCATCAATCTAGCTGCTATCAATATCCACCTCCTCCTCCTTTTTCCTCTTACCTTTCTGTTTTGCCAAGTTCTTAACCTCATCCTTCAACAGTTTCATATCAGCCTCTAAGGCTTCCAACCTTTTTGAAGAGATTTCCATATGCACATCCTGGGGACTGGCACTGCTAATATTCAGGAGGTCATGTGTAATTTCAATTTCATGAGGACCCTTCTCCACAGCAAGAGTCTCAAGGTTAAGCTTTCTAGAAGCCCTGGTAACTGGTTTGTTCGAGGTGGAGGTGAAGTGGGGGGTGGGAGCAGCAGTAGGGGGAATGGAAGAAGAAGCCTAAATGACCTGATAGGGGGTGATGTGAGAGTGTGGGGGTAGAGAATGGAGAAACAGGGCTGGCAGCAGTAGAACCCGGCAGAGGGGGAACCGAGCTAGGAGAGGATGGGAGACCAGGATACTTAAGAAGATAGCATTTATGTAGCAGCAAAATAAGCCCCTGGTGTAAAGGAACCGCCGGGTATGCTTTTGAAACTCCAAAATGGAGCGCTCAAGAGATTTCAACAAGTAATGGGGAAAACAAACCATGCGATTCCTATGGAAGTGGTTAAGAAAGATAAGGTGCTTAGCAGGTACAGTGACAAACCTTCCTTCCAAGGAGATGAACCATATCATCATGCGAGTAACCTCATCATAAGGTAGAGGGATCAAGCTAACAAGCAGGCCCACTGTAATGTAGATCAGCTTCTCAGATCCCTCCACAAATCTCCTCTCTTCAACATCTCTGTCGACCCTTTTGTTAAAGAAATGGTAGCCCTCCAAGCCAAGGCCGGTCGCTTCAGCAATAAGTTCTTCATTGACCAAGATCTTTTGCCCCCCATATTCTACAGTCTGCTCCTTCCAATCCTTCACAAAATGCATAGAGATGCTTTGATCATGCCCCTGAACCTTCTCCATGAAGTTGGTGATGCCACCCTTGTTGAGTATGCTCCATAGCTCAATATTATCCTTCCAAATCCGGGTCCACACTAGGTTCAATTTGGCAAGGGGGACCCCCATATTCTCTCGTGCTTAATTTTGCAACAAATTTCCAAATTCTTGTGAGCATTGAAGCCCGTCCGCTTTTTGCTATTGTAATCCACACAATATTGGAAATGAGAGCTGTTGATTTTCCCACCAATGGCTGCGTGTCTGTGTCTGCGCGATCCGAGCCTGCGAAAAATCACATGTGGGAATAGCCCGCTCCTATCATCAATCACATTACTACCGTCTTCAATTTCCGTGGAGCTTTGTATCCGGATTTTAGCAGTGCGCATTGCAGCCTGCATGCGTGATTTTCAAATCAATGTAACTCCACTTGGAATTCCCCATATATTTCACACTATCTTGTTTATTTGACATGATTTGCATCATCATATTCTTTAATTCAACACGTGTGGGAGTATTATTGATGCTGATCCACACATGCCTCCTGTTATGTCGAATACACATTTCTTTGGATTTAATGTGATGCCATACTTAATTAAGTGCCAAAAGATGATACGAAGAACCTCTGGGTGATTGTAACACTTCCTAGCCTTGGCCAGCAAGTCATCCACGTAGGATTCCACAATCTTATGAATAAGGTCATGGAATATGTATGTCATTGCTCGTTGGTATGTGGCACCAACATTCTTAAGACCGAATGACATGACAACATAATAATAGGTTCCCCAAGGAGTTATAAACGTAGTTTTGGCTTGATCCTCTTCAGATATTTTGATTTGATTATATCCAAAAACCCATCCATGAGAGAAAACAATTCAAATCCATTTGTTGTGTCAACAATAACATCGATGGATGGTAATGGGAAATCATCTTTGGGGAAAGCTTTGTTAATGTCCCAGAAGTCTATGCAAATACGGATCTTTCCATTCTTTTTTGAGAACGAGGATGATATTAGATACCCATTGTGAATAATTGACTGGCTTGATGAATCCCACATGGAGAAGTTTCATTACTTCTTCTTTCACCATGAGGGCCACTTTTGGCTTCATGGGTCTCGACTTTTGCTTAATCAGCTTTACATCCAGTTTGGTGATGAGATTGTGCACTACGATATGTGGTGCAATTCCCGTCATTTCTTTGTAACTAAACACGAAAGCCTTTTGATGTTCTTTGAGGATCTGGGTATGTATTTCCACCTCCTCTAGAGTTAAGGAGGATCCTAGTTTCAAAATATTTGGTTCTTCCTCTGTTCCAATATTTATATCAATCATTCCCTCGATTAAGGAGGTGTTTCCCTCCTCAAACTCAAGTGGGGCTAGAGGTAACTCTAAATCCCCTTCTTCTTCTACCTCGTAAATATCAAGACCCCTTCCGAGGAGGATTCAATCATGGGATTCCCAAAATAAGAATAGAAATTCAAAATTAAGGAAATTTATATCTTGTGATAGGTAAGATGTAGTTCTACCAAAGCATTTAAATAAATTAAAGTCAATTCATCACTATTAACATGCTCTGAACAATTGGGATGATTCTCGGTTTCTATGTATGTCAACATTGGGGTCATTGGTGCTTTACAAATCAAGGGTTTGGCGTGAACTGAAACCATGAAGTTGGTATCTTCCAAGTCACTACTTGGGGTGAAGTGTGAAGAAAAATTTTCTATAGAATCTGTGAGAAGGTTCTGTTCACGTGGAACTAGCTTCAATTGAGATGAAATCAAACCCTTTCGTTAGACCTAGCACTGTTGTTTTGTAAAGTTGTAGATGCTCAACTCTAGTCTCATATACTTCAGATATCTAATTTGTGACTAGTTGTGAATCACCCAACACCCTAATATTGAGGATGCCCATTCTCTTAGCTACAATGAGACCTAATAGGAGAGCCTCATATTCAGCCCCATTGTTTATGCATTTGAAATTCAACTTGAAAGAAAAAGGTAGAATCCTTCCTTCGAGAAGTAAGGATCATGCCTTCCCAATGACAAAACAAAACTTAGCTCCATTAAAATGGAGAGTATAGTAACTACTCAGAAAGATGGACATTGAGTCATCCTTTGTACCTTCCCCTTTACCTTGGTTACCTCAACCATGCAAACCTCATCTGCTGGAAGGGAATCGAGTCCCAAGGTATGTCCCATACCCATATAATCAAAGGGGAGGAGAATAGGAAAATCCTTCTCTAATAGCTTGAAAATATTTGTTATGGTTCCTAGCGACACTGTCTCTATAATAATAGTTTCATCCTTGACCACGTAATGCCTTCGATCAAACCCGTGACTTCTAACTCCATTATAGGAACTAGCTTTTCTTCTGGTACCGTGCTTGCAAGTTTGTTTAACTGATTTATGGGAAGCTCGAATTCAGAGTGGACCCCGGCCTCTTATTTAAGTTAGCCAAATGTATATCAAAGGGTTTTGGATCACCTTGTGCCACAAAGACTTTCCCTAAATGTAGGAATCTGACCTCCTGGAATAGAGTGGAGGGATTTCCTTCATGTGGTGGATCCAAGGACAGCCAAGGATCATATTATAGTTGGTTTCTGGTCTATAATATAAAAATCAGTTAGTACCATCTTGGGCCCAAGAGTAACCGTAATACTATGGTTCCGATTGACATTTCCTTGAGGCTATCATAGCCTCTCAGTGTGTTTCGTGTCAAGGAGAAATTGGTCTCCCCATACCCTAACTTCTGAAGAAAAGAGAAGGGAACTATGTTAACTACTGCCCCATCATCGATCATTACATAATTTACATAGTTATTGTAAATCCAAACTTGCAAAAACAAAGTTGGGTCACCCCTACGAGCTATCTTAGTATCCATGGGCATCTTGCTAATGTCAAACATGAACCCAATATCTCTCTCAGGTTTCCGTGAAGGACTACATCAAAGTCTATGTGATTTATTTGTGCCTCTGGTAGAGGAGTAAAATTAATCAAATGGCCGAGACCTAGTGCTTCTAATAGAGAATATTGATGAGTAGGGGAATTCTTCAGTAGATCTAAGAAGGAAATGTGTGAAAATTTCTTGGTTAGATCACTGATTAGATAATAAGACCCTACTAGCTTGCTTAGCATATCATGACCATTTTATCATATAATCAGATAAAATGAGATTGGCTGTGAAGAATAATCCTTGGTTCTTGTGGTAGCGTTAATTTGGGGTTTGACGTCTAACTCTACCAATCCCACAATATTCATTTTCTAACAGCCATCCAAAGGAGGTGCCACCTATGGGTTTGACAAAGTTGAGGCTTCATGATCACGAGTATCTATTATAATAACTTTATTTGAATCGTTGGGATCTAATCTACCGTCCTTAAGACGTGTGGGGAGAGGATCATTGGAGATCCCTATCAGTGTGGTTTGTGGAGATATTGGTCCCATGTAAGAATTTTGAGTGGGTTCATTGGGTTTTCCAAAACATTTCAACAAATAATCATCTTTGGTCTTTTGGTAAATGCTACAAAAACTTATTATAATCGCAGAAAGTTCTTGCGTCATGGCATGAACCCTATGGAAACCGCAGTATAAGTTAACATCGTAATCTTTAGGCCTTTAGTTTTTTCCTTGCTATGGTCCTAAAACTATGGTTATTGTTTGGTTTTTGATTGCTATAATTAAATTTTTGGAACCATTTCCCTTGGTTTTGGAATTGGTTGAGGTATTGATTAGGGCTTGGGATCGGTGTTTGTTTCTATTGATGAGGTTTTGTTGTTGTTGTTGAGGACAATTAAAATCCACAGCGTTTACCGAGGGTGAGAAATTGTTGTTTATCTGATTATTACCATTATTATTGTTGTTATTTGTAGCACATGTACTGGTAGGATTAACAACATTAGGATTGGTTGTCGGTCACACTTTAGTCGGTCATGGCTCCATGATTGTTATTAAGGATAATTGTCCTTGATTATTGTTTGTGTTGTTGGAGTAACCGAGATTATTTTGATTGGGAGTGACTAAATTTCCATTTACTCCATAAGTCTTACAACCACTGTCTATGGCCACTTGGTCAATCATAAGAGAACCCTCTAGCACCTCTTCATAGATCCTTAGCGGGAACTTTTAAACCTCTTCCTTCATCTCTTTTTTAGAGAGTGAAGGAACAAATCACAAAGTTATGTTTGATCCATATTTAGAGCGCTTACAGAGGAGTAGAGCACTTGTCATCAATTTTAAATAAAGTGGGTTGTAGACTCATTATGTTCTTAATTGATATGAAGGAATTCCATGATTCATGTTCTCAAAAGCTTGTTCATATCAAAAGCTTTGATAAAATCTGATATGAGTTGCTTGAACGAGTGTATTGAATCCTTCGGTATCCTATAGTATCAGTCAAGAGAAATACCTTCTAGTGTCTTAGGGAAATTTTTTCCAATGAATGTGTCCCATGGGAGTAGATATCGAATGGTCGTTGCATAAGCCTTAATGTGGGAGCTAGGATCGCCATCCCTCTTTAAACTTTAGAAGATTAGGTAGGGGTCTTAGGAGCACGATTTTTGAAAGGAGAATTCTAGGGGTTCCTTGAGATATTCAAAATAGGTCCCCATTGCGTATGTTTCCACCATTGAAGACCCTTGTTAGGGAGGTGGGGGCTACATCGGTTGCTGAAATGGGACAACATAGAAATTTGTTGGGGTATATGGCATCCCTTGCAGTTGTCCATACAGACTCGGGTAGGTATACATGTCCCCCTATGAGATATTTAGAATAAATGTGCACATAAGGGGGTTGATTACCTTGATATGGAATCGAAGGCACGAAGCCAAGGAACATTGCATTTCTAGTTGGTATGGCATTTGAGAACACACTTCTAGGCCGTACCTTTTATAGATATCTATACGTGGATTGGGGGAATACCCAAGGTTCTCGTCCCCATAAGAATATCTCCAGGGTTTGAGTATTCATGTAAACTAGAGGATTTTGTGCAGTAGGTATTTTCCTGTAATTTTGTGGGTAGGAAGGAGTTCACGCTTTCCCTGTGTATGAATTCTGCATATTTTGGGAAAGATCTAACTCTTTGACTTTGTCTACCAAATCTGAAATGACATCACCTATTGACAGGGGAGGTTCCTTTCTTAGGTACCTTTTGTTGAACCCTCGAGGTTGTTGAGGAGTATGGTATCCTTGCTATGAATTGTTCACGATGTTGCCACCCCTCATTGGCAATATTGTCAGGTTGGTGGTGGGGTAGCATTATTTTTTTGAAGTAGGACATCACCTTGTCCTTGTAACCTATTGAAATATTGGTTCATGTTTTGGAAGTGTTGTTCACTCCTAGCATATCGTGCTAAATATTCTGTTATCCAAAATGTGCCCCCTGCTCATTTTATGGCTAACTCCTTTCAATATTCCCTCTCTTGTGCCTCGAGACATAATTTTTTACTTTTCAGGCACTCAATTTTTTAGAAACGACACCATTGGATAGAGCTCTCTCTTAGCTTTCCGAGAAAGGTAAAGTTTTCCTCCTATCTCCATGTATTTTTGAAGTTATGGCTTGGTGGAGTTTCTATGGGAAATTTTCCCCTGAAGGGCCCGCAGCCAATGAGACGCCGCCACGTGTCCAAGGAAGTGGCGGGGGTTGGAGGAGAACATGGTTTTTTACCAAGTGTTTTAGTGAAATTTCAAAAGGAAGATTTTTCCCCTTGAGGCTGCGCAACGAATCAGATGATGCCACATGTCTAGGGGAGAAATTTGAAAAATTTGGCTAAGTGTTGCGCATGGAAAATTTTGGAGGGAAGGTCCGCGCCCAATCATATTGCGCCACGTGTCCTATGGCATGGGAGTTTCGGAGGGCAGAGGAGAAGTTGGATTTTTGGTGAAGTGTTTCGCCAAATTTCAAAAAAGGAGTTTTGGCCCACTGCCCCCACCAATCAATCATGTTTCGACATGTGTCCCCAGGAGTTTGGAGCTGCGGAGCGCGGGAGGAAATTGGGATTTTTCCCAAAGTGTTGGCGCAAAAGAAAATATTTTCCCTAAGGGCCCGCAACCAGTAATATGTCACCACGTGTCCTAGAATGGTAGAGCGTGGGGAGAATTTGAGAAATTTTCCCAAAGAAAAAATGAAGGAATTTTTCAAAGGGAAAAGCCCGCCCCCAAAATGCGAGCCAATGGAATCTCACCACGTGTCCAAGTGGCGCCAAAAACTTAAGAAAATCCCGCATGAGAAATTAGAAGAGGCAAGCCCACACCCAATGGGGTTTTTCCATGTGTCTAGGTTGAAAATGGTTAAAGCGGCCCATGGAAAATTCAGGAAGGAAAGGCCCGCACCCAATCAGCGCATGCCACGTGGCCTCAACTCACCGACCCTGCGGGGATTTTTTGGAAAATTTTCCAAAGGGAAAAACAAAGGAAATGGAGGGATGGGTTCATGCCCAATCGGAATGTGCCACGTAGAACCTGGAATGGCGGAGCGCGGGGATTTTTTGGGAAATTTTCTCAAATGCAAAAAGGTGAAAAAATTCAAATTTTCACCCGCCAATCTGATTTGGCCCTGTTTTTCCCTAAAATTTCAAATGGCCATATCTTTCGATCCAGAGCTCAATTTTTCGCGTTCTTGATATCAATGGAAATCTGGTGAAATTCTCTACAAGATTTCGGGGTCATTTTTTCATTTTGGTGGTGTTTGGAGAAAGAAAATCAAAAAATGCCTCTAGCACGTGGTCATGGATAGAAATGACGTTTCAACCACCGTTTTTAATGAAGAATGGCTCGCATTCTCTCCCAGCATGGCTAAAAATGTTAGGGGATGGGTATGTAAGGATTCCCATGCTATTTTGATTGCATTTTGGTCAATGGTTGAATCCCTTCCACGTTTTCCCTCGTTTCTCTCTCCTGAGCTCGTCCTTGCCCGTAAAAAGCCGGTTTGGCTCATTTTCAAAGGGTTGAACATTTTTGTGTATAGTAGGCTCCCTTTTTCACCTTGGAAGTGATTTGGTGGAATATCAAATCTTTTCTAGGAACTGAAACCTATTTTTTTGCCTCTCAAGTGTTTTAATGCATGTATTTGGATATTAAATGACAATGCAAGCTCTGTGAATGAGTTTCAATCCTCTCGCTTATGTTGTTTTCTTCCCTTCGATATTTCATTACATGTCATCAGTTTGTGCATGATGTTTTGTTGCATTTCCATGATTTGTGTCAATCTGCAGAAGTAAAAATTCTCACCACTCCTTTGGTGCATCACCTTATTAGCATTAGTTTTAGTTTTTTGCATCCTCTATCTTTCCCCCTTTGAAATTTAGAGTAGGAATTAGGAATATAAACCTCTGCAACTTGTAAGTGATAAATCTGATCAGAGGAGTTGAGGAACTAGCCTCTAATCTGGAGATTCCTTTCCCATTTTATAAGTCCCACACTTGGGGAAAAGATTCAATGTTGTGTAATCACACTGGATGCTTAGAATGATCAAACTAGAAATATGATCAACATCCAGGGGTGCTGCTGATTTGCAACAATAGTTTTGGCACACCGGTGGGACCTTAGAGGTCTTCATCTTCATTGCAACAAAAATTATGTGTATTTTTTGCAAGATTCTTGCTTAAAAGAGCCCTAAATTACACATCGATGACTTCAAGGTAGAAAGAATCAGCTGGTTTTAGTAGTGCAGACATGAAAACTCATGAGAAGAATCACCACAAGGTCAAGAGTTAGAGAAGAAGAGGTGTTATTTGAGTATCTGTAGTTATCTCCAAGAAGAAGGCAAAGAGGGAGGATAATTCAGAGGTCTTCATCTCCACCAAATAGAACTCTATCAAATCCTCCACTGGTAGGCCTTTCATTCAATCAACAAGGGTTCTAAGGCCAATCAGAATGGCATAAAACAACCCCTATGTCAATTTCACTAGCAGCAGCCCACTTGCTCTCAATGCACAAAATCCAATCCCAGTTGTAGCATTGAAGAACATTCCATACTTTATTGGAGAGAATCGGACTACTCTGGTGATCATGTTAAGGATATTGCTAACATTTGTGCAATCCATGGGATCAATGAGATGTAAGTTCTTTGTCAAGCTGCTGGAATGTTCATTCAAAGGGAAAGCTTTGCAATGGTTTAGGAGTCTTGCCTCAGGTTCTATTCAAAATTGGAACTAGCTATGCATAGCCCTCCATGAGTAGTTTGGAGAAAAGGGAGACAACTTGTCCCTTTTGGAGCAGTTGACAACCATCAAGAGAGCTCCCAATGAGCAGCTGACTAATTTTAATTTCAGATTTCAAAGGACTTGGGAGAGAATTCCAATGGAATTCAAAGCTAACAATGAAAGGTTCTTTCCTTTATTACCTTCTTTGGAGAGAATCGGACTACTCTGGTGATCATGTTAATGATATTGCTAACATTTGTGCAATCCATGAGATCAATGAGATGTAAGTTCTTTGTCAAAACTGCTAGAATCTTCATTCAAAGGGAAAGCTTTGTAATGGTTCGAGTCTTGCCTCATGTTCTATTCAAAATTGGAACTAGCTATGCATAGCCCTCCATGAGCGGTTTGGAGAAAAGGGAGACAACTTTTCCCTTTTGGAGCGGTTGACAACCATCAAGAGAGCTTCCAATGAGCAACTGACTAATTTTAATTTCAGATTTCAAAGGACTTGGGAGAGAATTCCGGTGGTAGTCAAAGCTAATGTGAAGGTGCTTTCCTTTATTACCTTCTTGGAGAGAATCGACTACTCCCGGTGATCATGTTAAGGATATTGCGACATTTGTGTAATCCATGAGATCAATGAGATGTAAGTTCTTTGTACTCTTGGAATCTTCATTCAAAGGGAAATATTTGCAATGGTTCAGAGTCTTTCCTAAGGTTCTATTCAAAATTGGAACCATTGCTATGCATATCCCTCCATGAGCAGTTTGGAGAAAAGGAGACAACTTGTCCCTTTTGGAGCGATTGACAACCATCAAGAGAGCTCCCAATGAGTAGTGACTAATTTTAATTTCAGATTTCAAAGGACTTGGGAGAGAATTCCGGTGGGCATACGTCAAGCTAACAACGAGAAGGTGCTTTCCTTTATTACCTTAAAGCTTTAAATTCGATATTTCTATGTTAATTCAATCCATGGGAGGCACAACTATTCCCATTGCTTATATCATTGCTATTAGAGCTTAAAATTATTTGATTCAAGCTAGAAAGCTAGCTCTTAGGCCTTGATCAATGCCACTTTGTTCCTAAGTTTAGAGAGCCCAAACACTAATCAAACACCTAATTTAGCTCCTATCCCCACTCCTAGAAACTAGAATTCAAATGAAGCTTCTACTTCATCTTCTAGTGCCTCAAATGAACTTCAAGAAGTCATGAAGCAGCTGCAAAATTTAGGTAATGAGCTGGTTACACTCAAGAGGCAGCAAGCCCAAGGCTTTAGACCTTCTTTCCAACCCCAAGCTCAGCCTAACAGGCAGCCATATCAACCCCAAAGACCACCCAATCTAGCTGCAAATCTAAATCAAGCAAGGCCTCCTGCCAACAGACCATTTCAGCCCTATAATCCCAATGCTACATCTGCCTCTAAAGCATTAGTGCCTGGTACAAAACAATATAGCTCAAGAGTATGATTGGTGTTTCCCATGTAATGAACCTCATAACCAATCCATGTGCTTCAATGGTGCCTTGAATCAAGCATTACTTGGTGACAACAACTAGTGTGGAGGGTGAGGGTAGTCAAGAAACATTCCAAGAGCGAGTGCAACTCCAAATGATACCACACTTGTAAACTCTGGCAGGCAAAATATTTTTGTGGCATGAATCAAACAGATTTTCCAAAGTGTTACAGCCAACACAAGGTCAAAGAGGAGAAATTTGGGTGAAGAACAACCATTAGCCCCAAGAAATCCTCAATCTTATATCACTCCACAAACTATTGGCAAACAAATTCCAATCCCAAACACATAAGGACTTCCCAAAACAGCTCCTAATCCAACTCAAATACCAGTTACCGCTGCCCATGTGCAAGGAATGAATGTGTAGGCCAAGGGACAGCAAAGAGATGCTTCATCTCCATTCAATATCATTGATCAAATGAAGAAGACAAATGTAAACATATAAATGTGGGAGTCACTATCTATCCCAGGCCAAAGATATTTGTTACAAGCTACCATGAAGGGTCGTGACTTTGAATCAAGCGAGTCTAAATGCAAGAGAAGGTGCTCACAAATGCTACCCAGCCTGAGGGGAATCATGGAGGACAGCAAGGTAAAATGTTGAAGCCCCCTCCATTCTATGTTTCATTGATAATTGGAAATCAACTAGTACACAATTGCATGATTGATTCCGGGGCAAGTAGTTTAGTAATGCCCAAGCAAATAGTTGATCAGTTGGGAATTCAGTATGAAGTCATATCCAAAGGGGTAGTGCAATTGGATGGGACAGTAGTAACAACAGTCAGAGTGATAAAAAACTTAAGTCTTACTTTGCATGCATGTCCCAACGTTGTTGTTTTACAAGATATCTTGGTAATAGACCTTCCACCACTCTTTGCCCTATGCCTGTCAAGGGATTTCAAATCCAAGATTGGAGGCTATTTATTTGCTGATTGGTCACACATGTTGTTCAGAATGAGATATGGAACTAAATCCACAATCAGATCTCGAGCCTATTGCAAACTTTCACGTTGAGCCTTACACTCCAAGACAGATCAATACCAATTGTTCAGCATTTGATCAAGAGGATTATCCAAGAACTGATGAAGCTGACACCAAGGTAGGAAGCATCCTAGATCTAACTCTTGATGAGTGGGAAAACAAGGTGCATGCTTTTGATCCTTATCAAGAAATAGAAGAATCTGAGTTAGGAGTCTATTGCATGCATGAAGAAAATCAGCCTATTCCTAGCATCACCAAGCTAGACCACAAGGATGACAATGAGGTATGGCGGTTGTTTTTGATGGGTCAAGGAGTAGATGAGGTGAAGGAGGGGAGCTATGCTTGTTTCACCAAAAGGATTTAAGTATTAGTTAGTTTTAGATTTTAGTTTACATGCTCTAATAACAATGTTGAGTATGAAGCTTTGATACAAGGATTGCATTGGTCAATCAAGAGAGGAATAAAGAAATTGCAAGTCTTTGGTGACAGTGAGTTGATTGTCAACCAAGTTAAGGGCAGCATGCTCTCAAGAATGATCTACTCAAATGCTACAAGAATAGGGTGTGGAACCTCATTGAAGATTTTGAGGGTTTTGGCATAAAATTTATTCCTAGAAAGGAAAACCAAGCTCTTGGCAGGGCTTACGGTAGTTGGGGCAGCCTTTGACGTTGTTGAAAGCATTGAAAGACAAGGTACATCTAAACATCCATGTGATTGTGAGGCCTTCGATTCCAGAGATAACAATGTAAGTTGGCAAGTGTTTGAAAATGATCAGCAAATCATCCATTTCTTGCAAGAAGAGGCTGAGTTCTTAGCTAAAAATCAAGAAAAGTTGGAGCAGTACTATTGTGACCAAGTGTTACAGTTGAGAACCAACAAACTACCAAAGGGACTTATTACTTTGGAGTCCATTTTTAATCCTAATGATTAGTTTAGGAAGGAGAAAGAAAACTTCCAAATCAAGGGAGAAGATTTAGTGTCCATCTCGATAGAAGAAGGCAAATCACTCCAAATTGGTAAGATGACAACTGAGCAAGAAAGGTATGAGTTCATACAACTTTGTCAAGAATTCCCTAATGTGTTTTCTTGGAGCTATGGAGATTTGAAAGGTTTCAATCTGAGTTAGCTCAACATACCATTGAATTAGATCCAAGTACTAAACCCATCAGGAAAAAACAAGGCCACCAACCCCACATGGAGCCTCTCATGAGAAAAGAATTGAATAAGTTGATAGAATCAAGAATCATATTCCCTATCAAGCATTCTAGTTGGGTAGCCAACTTGGTTCTAGTAAGAAAGAAGAGTGGGGAAATCAGACTGTGTATTAACTTCAGAGATTTGAATAGAGCATCTCTCAAGGATCATTATCCACTTCCTTCTATGGAGAAAATTTTGCAAGTTGTTGCTAGCTCTGAGAGGTTTTCATTACTTGATGGCTATTTGGGGTACAATCAAATTATGGTGAAGGAAGAAGATCAGTTCAAGAAAGCCTTTATAACCAAATGGGGAATTATGCATACGGGAAAATGCCATTTGGGTTGTCTAACACTGGAGCTACCTTCCAAAGAGCAATGGTCATGGCATTCAAGGGTTTGATTAACAACATTGTGCTGATATATCTTAATGATATCATTATCTTTTCAAAAAATTCAGCAGACCACATCTCTCATTTGAGACAAGTGTTCCAAAGGTGTAGAAGATTTGGAGTCTCCTTGAATCCTAAAAAGTGTATTTTTCTAGCCCATGAAGGAAAGCTCCTTGGCCACATTGTCTCCAAATAAGGATTAGCAATTGATCTAGAGAGAGTTAAAGCCATAAGAGCACTACCATTGCCAAGCCACAAGAACGCCCTTCAAAGTTTCTTGGGGAGAATAAATTTTGTTTGGAGGTTTGTCCCAAATTTGCAGCCCTAGTCAAGCCTATCACAAAGATGTTGAAGAAAATCATGGCTTTCAAATGGACAATAGAAGAAAAGGAAAGTTTTGAAGCAATCAAAGAAGCCATCTCTCAAGCCCCAACTCTCATCAACCCATATTTCTCCAAGGATTTCATCCTCTATGCATTTGGGGGTGATGATACTATTTCTACAATTTTGGTACAACAGAAAAAATACAATGATGAGTAGCCAATTGCTTTCTTCAGCCAAAGCCTAGAGGACTAAGAGGTGAAGTGTTCCTTCATTGAGAAGTATTTTCTTGCGATGTCGGGAGCTTGAAGAAATTAAAGCATCTAGTTTCAAACAATAAGGTCCAACTGTTGGTTTCTCATGTGGGAGTTAAGGACTTCCTCCTCAAGAAAGACTTGAATGAAAAAAGGGCAGGTTGGATTACTCATGTCATGGACTATGACATAGAGATCAAGGTCACAAAGTTGGTCAGAGGAAAAGGATTGTGTGAGTAGCTGATTTTGAGAAAACAAAAGGAAGCATGCAATGAGAAGGAGGCTATTTTGGCATTGCAAGACAACCATGAGAAAGGAAGCACTCAAGAGGAGAATGATGATGTCCTCACTCCTTGTTGGACCCAAGATATAATGCACTTCCTAAGCACAGGCCTATGCCCTCCCGAGATGAACAAGACCCAAAGAAGACACTTCAGATTGCAGGCTGTCCCATATGCCCTTGTTGATGGTGTTTTGTTCAAAAGAGATGTGAATGGAGTACTGCTGAGATGCATTGGTACAAATCAGATTCATAGGGTGTTGGAAGAGTTCCATGGTGGACCAGGTGATGGTCATTTTTCACCAAGAGTGATAGCTCTAAAGATCATGAGGGCTGGATATTATTGGCCCAAGATTTTCAATGATTGTTATGCATGGATCAAGAGGTTCAAGAATTATGCATTCTTCATAGGTAAAGAGAGGCTAGCTTCCTTCCATTGCATCCAATTTCAGTTGACGAACCATTCATGCAATGGGGTTTAGACTTCATTGGATTCATTAATCCCAATTCAAGCCAAGGGCACAAATGGATTCTAACAGCAATATATTATTTCACCAAGTGGACTCAAGGAAGAAAATGAATCTATGCTCAAAATAATGTCTAGCATCTCACTAGAATACCATGGGATGAGAATGAAGAAACAAAATAAGAAAAGAAAAATAAATAAAAAATCTAGCTCTAAGAGCAAGCCAAAGAAGGATAAGAAAAGGGAAGAAGCTAAGGAAAAATAATTTAAAAGAAAAACATATAAGAAATAAGGTACTAATAAAGAAGAACAAAAGTACAGAGCCATGGTTACAATGAGTTCACAAGAAAAATCACCCACCCACTAAAAATAAAATCATCAGATTGCCTATAGAAGAAGATTCATCTAGCGGTGAAGATTGGGATGCAAAAGAACTCGAGACCACAACTCCATGATAAAGAAGTAGAAAAAGGTAGTTACAAAGAAATCCCAATCTCATAAGGATACAAAGAAAAACTACTTTATGGAGTATGAGATCACCGCACTTAAGGAAATATTCATGCAAACTATTAAACCTAGATTAGTTGATAAGTTGAAACAATTCTGCAAATAATGGAACAAAGAAGAAAATAATTTCCATGTCTAGCGGATTGAGGCTGGTTAAAACAAGAAAAATAAAAATGTATTTAGAACACAAAGAACATGGTGTAAGTAAGCAATATATCTGGACATTTAAATATTTGATGCCACAATTCCAAAGATTCGGGTGGATCTAAGAGTATATTTTAATATCATGTCCAAAATTACTTGGGAGAAACTTAGCGGGTTCCATTAAGAACCCGTGAGATACCATATTGGCTTGGTGGATGTATCAAAGAAAAAGCATGTAGGATTATTGTAGAATGTGGAAGTAAATTTCATGGGGATCAAGAAGATTGTAAACTTTGAATTTGTAGAAAATGTAGCCACAAAGCCTACATATAATGCCATTTTGGCCTTAGAATGGTTTATTGATTCTAATGACACATGGAACTCAAAAGAAGAGTAATTCACATTATAATTAGATGGAATTTGAGTTCATGTACCTTTACAAGTAGGAATGAGTGATGTATGGTTAGAAAAAGTCCAGCCACGACATGGATGAAGAAGGATTTTATGATATTCAAGGAATGTACACTTTGAATCAGTTAATGAATATGGATAAAGATTTTGAACCAAATTATGATGGGGAAATTTTGGTTAAGATTGAATCTAAAAATGAAATCCTAGGTAACATTGTAGACACATGGGTACATGGTTTTCTTGAATCCAGAGTAAGAAAATTATACCATGCAAGAAGATTTCCATCTCATGTAATCACCTTAGATGATGATGAATTTGAATCCACAAATGAAGCAAGAGACATTTTTTTACCTACACAAGACACATTTGACGAATAATATGGGTAATGCTCCACTTCGAAGATCAATATAAGAAGCCAATCAAAAGAGTGTATAGATTAAGCCATGGAACACTCTATCGTACCTTACCAAAATATTCAGGGTTTAGCGATTTGGAAGGGTATTTAGAGAAAATGGTAGGAATATTTCCCAATGAGATGAATCAGATGGAAGTATTGGATGACACTCTTACAATAAATTTTGCATGATGGTGGGAAACTCATAAAACTAATATTTTCCATTGGAATTATCTATTCACACTATTTATGACAAGATATCTAGAGAGTGAAGGATACTATGCAGCCATAATTGAATGCATAGCATAAGGTGATCCATAAAAGCACATTCAAATATGTGGAAAAAATTCTCCCTTGGTGTGGACTCAAATTTTTGTGTGGACATTAGGCCCCTTACCTAGGTCTAGTATATGCACCAATAAATAAGGAAGGACACAAGAAACTTGATCAACTGGTGAAAGACTTTTCCATAATTTTAATTTATGAGATGTGGATCTAAATACACTTTGGGAAATACAAAAGATAATAAATTTCCTATTCTTAACCCCAAAAGATACCACAAATCTCTTTTCACAAAAAAAAATCAACCCAACAATAGGAACAAACACACCAATAAGAACAACCAATAAAAATAAAATAAATGGCATACTATTTTATAGTGGAGAAACAAGAAAGAGAAGAAAAACCTAAAAATTTGAAATATAAAATAGTAGAAGGAGAGAGAGAGAAGTAATAGAAACTAAGGTAAAAGAAAAATATTTCTACCAACCCCAAAAATTGAGAAATGAAAATATTGGAATAAATGGAGAAGAAAAATTTGTAAAAACTGGATATTATTGGTCAGAAGAAGACGTAGCTAAGGTTGTGTAACGACTTCAAAAAATTCAAGATATATTCCCTAAATACTTCAAGGAATTATGTGGAATAAAAGAATAAGTGGGAAAAATGAAAATTCAGATAAAGGATGGGGTCAAACCTCTGAAGAAAAGACCTTATAGACTAAACCCCAACTTGAAAGTGAAGGTAAAAACTAAGATAGATAAAATGTTGAATGTGGGTATAATCAAACATGTTGAAGATGTTGAATGGATAAGCTCTATGATAGTCCAAAATAAGAAAACAAGTGAAATTAGAGTTTTGTGGACTATATAGAACTGAATAAAGCATGCTTACATGACCCATTCTCGACTCCATTCATATAAGATGTTCTATAAAATATTTATTTTTTTAAATATTAATAAATGCTTACTAGATTTTATTTTTTTAATATTTAATACATTTTTAAATCTAAATGATTATTTATTCATATATATATATATATATATATATATATATATATATATTCAATGTGTGTAATCACTTCTTTGTATAAATTTGCAATGATTTATACTAATACTATTAATATTTTAATTTTGAATATGATTATTTTTTTGTACACAATGATAAATAATGGTGATCTCAACTTATAAAATAACAGATTTTAATTTTATTATTTTGATGCAAAAAGGAACTTAAAATTTTCAACTATTCACATTAAATGATTTACCTATTTTGATAATGCAAATGATGAAACCAAAAATTTGAAAAGGAAGATATTGACTAAACTAACACTTAGTGAGAGAGATAGGCACATCAAATCTACTTCTACCTCCATTCAAATAAGATGACCAAAAAGGAGAGTAAAACCAGTCTTATTCTATTCTCCAACTTTTCAAAACTTGTAAAAATAAGGGTGTTCCAAGAATGATATTAAATCTTACATTTACACAAGTTTTCAACATTTTACAAGGATGAAATCTACCACAAGAATAAATGAACTATCCAATAAATTTTTCCCTCAAATGGAGGTTCCATAGATTCATAAGAATACAATTAATTTACAAGATTTCATATAGAAAAACATACTTTCTTTACACAACCTTCCACTTCAAAAAGATATTCAAATCAATGCTTATTAAAGGAATGTAACTATTTTCTATTCAATGCATTTTGAAGAAGTATAAATATTTTACAAGACTTTAATTGTAACAATTCTCAATACAACATATTTCAAACATGCTAAAATACATAAGAAACAACCTAACAAACCCCTTTCCAATATTGAAGGAAAGTTTACAACAAATAAAGTTCCCACCAAGCCATATCCAAAGACATACAAAGAGGTAATGTCCACAAAGAGAGAGAAGATGCCAAAAGAACTCCAACTACCACCAACTTTCATCATGAGATCTAATTTCATATGCCTTCAAGGATTCCAACAAAGAGAAGAAGCCTTTTTTACCACCCAACCATAGGCATCATTACATGCCTTCCCAAGGTTGGTGTGTAGGCTAGCCTCCCCCAAGCCCATGGGAAAGAGGACTACTATCCACAACTATGCACAAGAGTGAGGGTGAACACACAACATTACATCCACACAAAAATAAGACAATATCCAAAACAAGACTCCAAATTTGTAAAGATGAAAAGGAGGAGAACCCAAGTTCTACCTCTAAAATGGGGAAGAGAAGAAAGTTCTCCAAAATTTGTAACCATCATTAGATGCACAAAACAAGATCTCCATAACCTCCTTATTTCTCTAATCTCATTCAAGCCATCCTTATTTCTCCACCCTTTCACTAATCCTTCTTGGAAGGATTTTCAAACCCCAAAGGGGTTTCCTCACCAAGAATGGGGAAGGAGGCTCAAGCCAAATGACCCATCTTCCCCAGCTCAAACCATTTGAGGGGAGTGAATAAATCCTACAAGGCTTTCCCATCAAGCCTATAAGGATTGAGAGGGAAAATTCCCCTCTCTTCCCTCAAAAACTCCAAAACTCCATCATGCCATATGATGGAGGGAGAAAAATCAAACAATCAACAAACATAATATTCAACAAACAACAAACATTTCCAAGTAAATAACTAATATCTAGTATGTTATAACAATCACAATAAATATCAAGAAGCCTACCTCAAGAAAAGCTCTCCAAAAATCAATCTCTTCCACTTCTTGACCCAAGCAAACTCTAGCTCTAAATCAACAAGGCTCCCAAGCAAAAGCTCCAAAAAAATTTCTCTCTTTTCCCAGAGGAGCAATTTGAAAAAAAAAATCCTCATGAATGAGGGGGTGACATGTGTCACCCCTCTCTTCCTTCAAGGTTAAATATTCCAAAGATAAAAGAGAGAAAGGATAAAATGGCTTTTAGCCCTCTTCTCCCAAATTACTCAAAATCATAACAAAACAATCTTGTGCAACTTTTAACAAAGCACACTTATCCATACCCCTTACATGGATGTGACTAAAGGGGAGGTAAAAAGGGAGGAAAATCCCTCTATGCCATGGAATTAAGCCCCCTACCTATTAGGTAGGGTCCATGGGCCCATTTTCATGCTAAGGAACTCCCAAACTAAAAAGGGGTCCCTAAAAATGCCTAAAATAACCCAATTTCGGGTTTGGAAAATTTGGCACAAGGTTAGAGGGTGTGGGGCCCACCCAAGGGTTCACATGTGACCCTAAACCCTCTTGATTAAGTACATCATTAAACAAATTCAAAACTTAATGAAAGTGGGGTCATTAATTCCCAAATCAAGTTTACCACACAAACTAATTACCCTAAGCAAGATTAATGATAAAAGACATTATATTACAAGTGAGGGTCACCCATGGTGTCCAAAACAATAATTCTAATGCTAAGGCCTCATGTAACAAACACACAGGCTAGGACTTAGCCCCGTGGGTTGCTTGTGAAAAGTTGTGCAAATTGGCTTTGAATTCCATGTTCTCCCGTGACCATCACTTGCACACTCATTACACACATTAAACACACATGTCTGATAAAATGTGAATTAACTACTAAATAAGATATCAATGAATTCTAAACTAACATATCATCTCTCTAGAATCAAAAATGCGACAACGTGCACAATTATACACAATTCACCATAGGTTAGACATAATGATAAAGTGACATGTATCCATAGAATCCCAACATGCAACAAACTGAGTATCCATCAATATAATTGTGTTCCAAAACAACATCACATCAATTAGTATCCATGACATCATAAGATAATGCGACAACATAATAATCAAGCTAAATTGGCGCTATATGCCTAAATCTCCATATATGTCTAATAAGATCAAATCTCCTAATGTAATGTCCAAAATATATCAAATCTCTGCCAAAACATGTCTATGAGTAATGAGCAACAAGTAACTAAGCTATAAAAATGTGGGCACTACAAGAGGAAAAGCACTAGACAAAACGAGCGAGAGAATGACATTGGAAAAATCTAACTTGAATGCGGTTACATGATGGTAGGTGGCATGGATTTTAATGTATAGATAACTGAGAAACAATAAATAGAAGGTCGTGAAAGCTATTTGATTTCACATTACATTTTGTTGAAGAGCTCTTGCGATCTAAGGCATTCTTGCGAAGAAATTGTGAAAAAGTGGTGTGCAAAGGTGAGAAATCAATAGATTTTGAACCAGTTTGGAGCAAATTACACGAGCGTACATGGAAGATGTTATTTAGTGGATTCCCATGAGTGATTACACTTCCTTGTGCAAGAAGGTTTTTATAGGTTAGGGCTTGCGGAACTAGGGCATGCGATTTTGAGGATATTTTGTAGAGAAGTGGAGTTGAGGGATTCAATTAGGTTAGAGAAAAATGCCAAGAATAATTTTCAAGAAACCTGACAGAGAAAATGGCACCAAGAAAAGGAACATACACTTCACCAAAGAAGGGCAAGGGAAATGGAAAGGAAAACTAGTTGCATCAACAAGTTTCAACAAAGAGTGGTACATAGATATACGAAAGACCCAGATGGCGTGGTATTTCGGAAGGAATGGGTATCTCACATATGCAAGATGGTTATGAATGACTATAATAATAGGGAGAGCACCAATGAGAAGGAAATGGCATTAGATTTGGTTCACCCTATGGGAAGGAGGACACAGGATGGAAAACTCATGTATGATGATGAGGTGAAGACCAAGTTGGAGAAGGCTGGACTCTTGCAACTCTACGAGTTTCCCTATTTTGAGAAAGCCCGAAAGGTTATACTAGTGGTTGATGTCACACGTACATGAGGACTATTTTTACTTTACAAGAAGGAGGATGCGCTTGACCACTCAACTCATCTCCAAGTACACTAGCCTTATCTGCAAAGGAGAGTCCTTAGATGATGACTTAGGGACAAGGATGCCATCAAAGAGACAACCATGACATATGAGTAAAAAAGGGTTCACACTATTTTGATATCATCTCAATCACTGATCCTATCATGAGGATGGTTGCACGCCTGGTCACCAAGTTGAATGGGCAAGAGAGGTGGACACAGATAAACAAGAGGTGGTTGAATGTTTTCCACAAGATTTTGGAGGGAGTTCTACAATCTCTCGGCCTTCATTGTTGAGGACATCATATATGTCACACGCGAGGGAGACAAGATTATGTATGGCAACGTCCTCCTTGCCATTGTGTTTTCAAAATTGGAGTGCCCAATGGGCCAAATAACTATGTTTGGGAATACCTAGATGAGGACCCCTCCCCTACTAAAATATTTGAAGCTTACACTTGTGACATGGTTATGGATGTTCATAAGGCATGTTTGGATAAATGGTACAAACAAATGCATGATGCATTCAGGGAAGAGTGGAGAATCCTTGAATAATTGCAAACATTGGTGGATGGAGAGGCTGAGTTCCCAGTATATCATCACTTTTGTATCAAAAGGTTAACTCTGACAGATGGCACCAAGAGTCCTTGGTGTATATTTCCCTTCTCTTTCACAACACAATACTTTCAGAGCACGATCAACCAATTTAAAGAGGACAAAAGCTTATATTTGATCTAAGTGAGGTGGATCAAGAGTGCCATACGCTGCGCCAAAATTTAGTATATCGTAAAAAGTGTTCCTATGTAGAAAAGTATGTCTCTCATGATGTACATATGTTGAAACCAGTGAAACTACCTATTGCGGGGAAGACAAAATAAAGGGTGTATATACACCGAGGCCCAAGTTTGAAAAGGGTGCATATGTTGAGGATGATGTATCCATCTCAAAAGACCCCACTAAAGAATAGAGAAAGGGAGGAGAGACTGCAGCAAGTAGGGTTCCAAGCATGCATATAATTTAGACCGCATTAGTGCGGGAGTAAGGCACTTGGTCTAAGTACTTACACAAGGAGGAATAAATCCCTTGTTAAGGATAATATACCCGAGAAAGAAGAGTCACTTGAGAGGTAAGATTCACCTAAGAAAGATAAGTCCCCTGTATTAGAGGATTTTCTAGTGAAGAATAAGTGAAGGGTAGTGCGGGGTTCAAACTCGGAGGAGATGGAAAACATGGAGACCAATGAGACAAAGGAAGAAGATGAGGAGCATGTGAAAGATGAGAATCCTCCTGTGTATGATGTAAATGTATCTAATGAAGAAAGGAGTGAAGAGGATAATGATGCTCTAGAGAAAGGAGGAAGTGAGGAAGTGGATATACATGCTCGAAAGACCCCGACCAAAGAAAGCAAATAGATGACACGGTGGAAAAAGAGGTGGCGGGTATTATACAAAACTTAGTGGAGCACGAGGTGGAGTGAAGGGTGACGAAGTAATGAAGGAAACATAGGAAAGCATGAGCATAGGAAAGGAATATGGGAGCATGGGTGGAGATCCCAGTCTAGCGATCGTAGTTCCAATGACAACGTGCTCCGAGTGGGAAGGGTACAATAAAGGCACGAAACACACAATGACTTACATTAATGATCTAAACAAGGCCTGCCACATGCACGATTCCAAATTTCAATGCCCACAACACAAATACTTTGTTGGTTATCTTTTGATGAAGAGAGTGTGTACCTGTGCACAAGGAAAATGCTTTCCTAGGATTTTGAATCCCATGTTGATGAGCCCGAGTTCAAGATTAACAAATATGCATTAATGGAGATGTCATAAGGCGAGGGGAAAATCCTATTGTAGATGCCTAATGGCTATCGATGATCGATTATGTAATATTCTCAACAAGGTATCTATAGAGGTGGAAGAAAGAATATTCAGTAAGAATGAAAGAATAAGAGTCTTGGAGGATGAACTAGAGAAAAGAATGAGGAGATAATTGAGAGAGACAGGGAGATCAAACATAAGGAATTGATCAATGTGTAGTTAAGGCATGAGTTGAGGGAAGAAAAGGAAAAGGTGTGTTAAGTCTACAAGAAGTTAGAGGTTATTTCAAATTCCATTATCCTAAAGCACCCATATATGGCCCCTTCTGAATAGAAGTATGAGTCAACCATTCACTACTTGGAAGATTTAATGCACCGTACTAAAAATGGAAAGGAAACCACTTGTGTTAGATTTAGCAGAGGAGGTGATGACATGGTAGAAGGAAAAATAAAAGTTGAATATTGGGAAAATAATAACTCAATACTTCAAGCTCCTTGCCTCTATGAAAATCATGACGCGCATGGCTGAAGTTGTCTATGACAACTATGGAGATAGAGATAGAGTGGCAAGAATATTGGTCACTACCCATGAGGAGGAATTAAAGGATTTTTAAGAGATGAACAAAGAAATTTGGGTGAAGTGGGACAAGATCATGGCTGAGGTAGAGAATAAATCTGAGTTAATAAAAACCTTAAGGGTCTTGATCAAGAATAAAGTGAAGGAGTTATAACCCTAGGTAACTCGAAGGATGGATGCACTTGACGAACTTAACAAGCAGATTGAAAAAATTATTGATACACTGAAGGCTAGGGGTGAAGAATTGTCATTTGATGAAGTCAATGCAATTATAGGGGATATTTTAAACTATGTGTAGAATAATAAGTAGATGTTTGGGATAAAATTGAAGCATCCATGAAGAAAGACTTTCCTCTCCTTATGCAACAGTAGTAGTGGGATCCTTTTATTCTCCTATTCTTTATTCAGTTGTAGATTATTTCATTTCTCCTATTCTTTATTCTTTGGTGAAAAATCATAGTGTTTTTGAGGATGGAAAACACATGTAGTGTGGGGTAATGTTGGGCCCTGAATTGACTAAGTCCCAAAGAAAAGGTGTCAGCGTGCGTAGAAGGAAGTATAAGAGGAAGGCACTTAGGGATAAGAGCGTAAGGGGAACCAATTATGAAGGGTTTAAGTTAGAACTAGGGAGTGTGTAAGAAGAGAAGGGTTTAAGGACTTAGCCACATTTTGTGATTTAACATCACATGGAAAACACATGAAGGCTTGAGTAGGCATGATGAGTGGATAGGGTGCCATCCTGGAAGTCTTGGAGCTAAAAGAAATAATATTCCATAAAGGGAATATTATTTCCTTGAGCTCGAAGAATATTCTCATATTAGAATCATTACGATTAGTAGAGGCTTATCGGGATTTTGTGAGCTAACAAAGGCACTAGATTATGGAGAACCAAAATTCCACCTGACATGTGATCTGATCATGGGAGAACTATGATGGTGAAGGAAGGATCCAATTTCTATTTAAAGGAGTTCTTGGGTCCAAAATAGAGAGAGGTTCTAAGGGAAACAAAGTACTCCAAAAATGTCGCAGGTTGTGATTTTAGGATCTTCCATTGTTGTTATAGTGTGTTCATGTTTTTTGTGCTAGAGAGAGGCTAGGAAAGGATGGTGTTATGCATAGATGTAGGCACTTAGGTCTGAAACCAGAGATGAGATGGGAGAACATAGCTAGGGTTTTCTGTGTAGAGTAGTTTTGTAGGGTTGGGATGTTATTCCTTGATGTATATGGGCTGATATGCCCCTTTTTGATGTAATATGGATACTATGAATGATTATAATCAATATATGAATCTCTATTCCAAATATGTGTTTATAGACCAAACCTTAGTGTGTTTTCATTTTGTTCATGGTTAGATCTGATTTTATTATATTGTTATGATGTTTATGGTTATCTCATGTTGCATTTAAGCTTAGGAATGGTTCCACTACCTATGTATTAGGTTACATGTGTGTTTCTATTCTATAAATCATTCCTCCATTAATGGTGGAGCATCCTCACAAGGCTCACATAAAGGATGGGCTCGGTACCCATGCACACCTCGGTGTGAGTGCCCATCACTTGGGTAATAGACCGGTGCGCTTGGGGTTAAAAGAGAGATTGGAGGATAGAGGTAAATGAGACTACAAAAACTCTTTCCATTTTTTTGAAGCCATGTGCTGCATGCCTTAATAATGGACTCCTTGCATGGTGATCCATGCCTTTCATTTGTAAGATTTTGAACTGTGCATACCCATGAAGCAATAGATGCAAGTTTGTGGATGTATCTTCCTTTGCTATTTTTATTTGCATTCTTCTTGCCTCTTCATTATTATTGTAGGTGTATTATGTCTACTTTATGCTCTTACATGGTTTCATTATTATTGTGTATGCATGGAAATGTTATTGTAAGTGTTTTTGTTAGACTTTGGGGAATGGTTATCAGCCTCTCTAACCTACATTTTGATTCCATTTTCACACATTAAGGGTTTTTCTCATACCCTTCTTTTGGTGCATCACCTCTGTAGTGTAGTTTTATTTATTTTCATGCTCTTTCTCTCTCCCTGGTCCCTTGGAAGTGATAGATTAGGAGTAGTCAGTAGTTTTCTTTCATTAGAGTTAGTTTGCACTAGGATTAGGAAGAGGAACCAACCTTCTCTAGAGGTTTATCTCAAGTGAAAGTCCCACACTTGGAGGTAGTATCCATGTTACCCGGTAACACTATGAGCTTAAGCACACACACTTATGCATATTGGCATGTGTTGTGATTTGGTGATATGATTCAGCACACACCCGATGGGACAACACAAGAGTTAGAGTTTAATTTTGTAGAGGTATTCCATTATCAAGCACATTCCAGCCACCATCCTACCTTCACGATTGATAACAATTTTAGCATACCTAGTGGGATAACATAGGATTTAGAGTTTTATTTTGCAAAGTTGTTCCACTATCAAGAATATTCCAGCCATCGTGCTACCTTCACTTCTTGATAATATTTCTGGCATGCCGGGTGGGACAAACAGGCTTCATTATATTACAACAAGCTTGATGTGCTCTTTTTGTAACATCCCAGCTTGTAAAGGCTTTGAATTGCACATCCGGAAACTTCGAAAGGGAAGGATCCGTTGGTTTTAGTATCCCAATCTTGGAAAATTTATGAGAAGATTCCAAATGAGGTCTAGAGAAAGAGAAGGTGTTTTTGAATATGCATCTATCTCCGGGTAGAGGAAAAAGGGGAGAATAGCCCAGAGGTCTCTATCTCCACCAAATAGAACACTATCAACACCTCCTCCTAGTATGCCATTCATTTAATCAACCAAAGTTCTTAAACGAATCGAATGGCACATCTACAATAACCACAAGCACTAAAAAATCTCTATGTCAATTTCATAAGTAGAAGTGCACTTACTCTTAATGCACGAATCCAATCCTAGTTTTTGCATTAAATAACATTCCTTATTTCACTGGGAGAACCATACAACCCCAATTGACCATATCTAAGACATTTTCAATTTCTCTACAATTCACGAGATTGTTGAGATGGACGTTGCGATTAAATTGTGGCATCCTCCTTCAAGGGTAAACCTTTGCAATGGTTCAAGAGTCTAACATCAAGGTCTATCTAGAATTGTGACCATTTTTACATTGCTCTCGATAATCAATTCGGGGGGAAATGGGATATAATTTGTTGTTATTGGAACAATTGATGACAATTAAGAGGTATCCTAATGAGCAGATGACTTATTTCAACTTCAGATTTCAAAGATGTGGGATAGGATTCCACTTCTTGTGTGAGACCAACAGTTGAAGGAATTTTCTAATATTTCCTTAAGGCTCTAAATTCTGATATTTCCATGATGATTCAATCCAAGGAGGTAAAAATTTATCCAAGGCTTATAATATTTCTATTAGATCTGAAAATTATGTCATTCAAGTGGTAAACTTGCACCTAGGTCGCCTTTATGTCTTTATATCTAAAAATAGAGAATATAAGCCCAGTCATGTTCCCACATTAGCTCTTATCCCAGCCCCAAAAAAATAGATTTCTAATGAGGCTTCTTCTTCTTCTTCTAGTGATCCTTTTGAAAACTAAGAACTTAAAAAGAATTTGCAAAAATAGAGGAGAGGCAATAGAAATTAGTCGATGTGCAACACGCTTTTGCAAATGAATTAGTTACAATTAAGAGTAAATAAGCTCAAAATTACAGGTCATATCAGCCTCAAACCCAACCCAATAGAGCTATGTATTAGCCTAATAAGCCACCTACTGAAGCTAAAAATCCAAACCAAGAAAAACCTATTGCTAATAGGACATTTTAGCCTTACAATCCTAATATTGTATCCACGTCTAGATCCACGGTACCAGTACACAATAACATAGCTCAAAGAGTATGACAGGTGATTCCCATGAAATCAACCTCATAACCAGTCGATGTGTTTCAATGGTGCCTTGAATCAAGCTCTTATGGTGACAACAATGGGTGTGGATCAAGAGACAAGCCAAGAAGAGAATCAACAACAAGAAGCTACCCAAGAGGTGCCTCCGAACAAGACCACACTTGTAAATTGACAAGTTGAATATTTCAAAAAATAAATCAGGTTCCAAATCAAGTTTTAACAACCAATACATGGTCTAAGAAAAGGAATATTGAGGAATGGTAGTCATCTAACTCGAGTGCTTATCATCCCTCTATCATTCCATAAGGAATTGGTAGTCAAAGTGCAACTCCAAATGTGCAAAATCAATCTAAACCATCTTCTAGACCAGCTCATATATTAGTTGAAGCAACTCCCACACAAGAAAATATTGTGAAAGGTAAATGGAAGTAGAAGGATAGCTCATCCTAGTTAAATATCATTGAGAAAATAAAGAAAAAAAATGTGAACATTTCAATGTGGGAGTCATTAGCTATCCCAAGCCAAATATATCTTCTAAACTAATATGGAAAATTGGTCCACATCAAATTAGTCATCCAAAGATCAATATAAAGTTCTCACTAATGTAGCCCCGAAGGAGCTCCAGTATTCAACAAGGTAAAAATTTTAATCCCCCACCATTCTATATCTCATTGATCATTGGGGACAATTTGGTGCATAATTGCATGATTGATTTGGGAGCAAGTAGCTCCGTAATGCCAAAAAAAATAGTTGATCAATTGGGTCTTCAATATGAAGTCATCTCCAAAGGTGTGGTGTATTTAGATGGGACATAAATGACTATAGTTGGAGTAATCAAAGGATTAAACCTCACATCACATGCATATCCCAATGTTATAGTGTTGCAAGACATTTTAATAATTGACTTGCCACCACTCTTCGCTCTATGTTTGTCAAGGGACTTCACTGCCAAAATTGGAGGCTACTTGTCTATTGATTGGTCACATATGTTATTTAGAATAAGTTATGGGGATAATCCTACACTCAAATCTGAGTCAATTGCTAATTTTCACATTGAGCCACATGTCCCAAGTCCAGTTAATGCAAATTGCTCAACTTTTGATCAAGAGGATTTTTAGTATTTATGAAGTAGATACTAAGGCTAGAGGCATTCCAGACTTGAATCTTGATGATTGGTCCAATAAGATACATGATTTTGATCCTTATAAAGAGATGGAAGAATCTGAGATAGGATTCTATTGCATACATGAAGAGAATATGCCTCTCCCTAGCATTACCAAATCAGATCACAAAGATGACAACAAAGTGTGACAACTATTCTTTGATGGATCAAGAAGTAGGAAAGGTGCTAGAGGAGGAGAAATGATTGTGTCACCTCAAGGTGTAAAATATTAATCATCTTTCTGTTTCCAATTTTATTGCTCAAATAACATAGTTGAGTATGAAGCTTTGATCCACATATTGCATTGGGAAAGAAAAAGAAACATTAAAAACTTGCAAGTTTTTGGGGATAGTGAGTTGATTGTGAACCAAGTTTGAGGACAAAATTCTGCCAAGAATGATCTTTTAAAAAATTACAAGAACCGGGTATGGGATCTCATTGAGGATTTTGAAGATTTTAACATCAATTCCATCCCAAGGAAGAAGAATGATGCAACGGACAAGCTTGCAACTATTGGGGCAACATTTGATGTTGTTGAAAGCATCAAAAGAGATCAAGTTCAACCTCATATAAAGTTGATTGTCAGACGACTTGTCCTAGAAAAAAATTCAATCTAGCGAGTCTTTGAAAATGATGAGAAAATCAACTTCTTATAAGAAGAAGTTGAGTTCTCCGTAAAGAATCAAGGAAAACTAGAGCAAAAATATGGTGACCAAGTAGTGCGGTTGGAGTAAATATTCAACCCAAATGACCAATTTCAGAAAGAAAAGGAAAACATTCAAGTAAAGGGAGAAGATTTATAGCCTATTTCAGTAGATGCAGGCAAGATATTACAAATCGAGAAAAGTAAGTACTCAACAAGAGAAATCTGATTTTGTTCAACTTTGTCAAGAATTTCTTGATGTCTTTTCCTAGAATTATAAATATTTGAGAGGTTTCAATCCAAAGTTAGCTCAGCATACTATTGAGCTAGATCCAGAATCCAATCCCATCAGGAAGAAGCAAAGGCCGGTGAATCCTCACATTGAACCTCTCATGAGGAAAGAATTGAACAAGCTGATTGAGGCTAACATCATATTTCCAATTAAGCATTCAATTTGGGTTGCAAACTTGGTGCCAGTAAGAAAGAGAAAAGAAGAGATTAGACTATGTGTGGACTTCTATGATTTGAATAGAGCTTCACTCAAAGATCATTACCCACTCCCTTTAATGGAGCAAATTTTGTAGGTAGTAGCTGGTTCGGAAAGGTTTTCATTACTAGATGGCTACTTAGGCTATAATCAAATAATGGTGAAGGAAGAGGATCAATTCAAGAAAACCTTCACTACAAAATGGGGCATATATGCTTATAGGAGATACAATTTGTATTTTCAAATTCGGAGCAACATTTCAATGAGCTATGGATATGGAATTCAAGGGGCTGATCAATAATATAATTATTTTCTATCTTGATGAAATCATTTTCTTCTCTAAGCATGCAACAGACCACCTCTTTCATCTCAAGAAAGTATTTCAAAGATTTAGAAGATTTGGGGTGTCTTTGAATCCAAAAAAATGTATTTTCATAGCACATGAAGGAAAATTGTTGGGTTGCATAGTGTCTAAGGAAGGATTAACGATTGACCACAGAAAGAGTTGAATCCATCATCGTGCTCTTCCATTCCCAAGCCACAAGAAGGATTTCCAAAGATTCTCTGGGAGAATCAATTTTTTTACAGATTTGTGCTTGACTTTTCACTCTTTTGAAGCCATTTACAATGATGTTGAAGAAGAGCCTTGTGTTGAAATGGAAAATAGAAGGCAAAGAGAGTTTTGAGGCCATTAAACATGTAATATCCCAAGCTCCAACTCTTATCAAACTCCAATTTTAAAGTACTTCATATTGTATGATATTGGAAGTTTGGATACAATTTTGTCTATCTTGGAATAACTAAATAAAGAAGGTTCAGAGAAGATCATATCATTCTACGGTTAGATCTTGGTATATTATGAATTGAGGTATTCTTTAATTGAAAAGCATGTTCTTCTTCCCTGTTGTTAGAAGCTTTAAGAATTTTAAACACTTGGTCTCAAACAACAAGATTCAACTGTTAGTATCTCACGTTGGTGTCAAATATTTTCTCCTAAACAAGGATTTGAATGAGAAAAGAGTAGGTTGGATCACTCATGTGATGGAATATGAAATTGAGATCAAAGTGACAAAGTTTGTCTATTAAAGGATTATGTTAGAAGATTTCTTCCAAACAATGTGTTGACTCAGTGAGTGTAGAAGAAGTTGTCCTAGTACTACAAAATGATCAAGAATAGTCAACAAATGATGCACCTATTCCATGTTGGACTCAAGACATGGTGCATTATCTCCAAATGGTTTGTGTCCTCCAGAATGGAAGAAGTCTAAGAGAATATATATCATATTGCAATCCATTCCCTATGTGCTCATTGATGGTATCTTGTTCAAGAAGGATGTGAATGGGGTATTATTGAGGTGTTTCCCAAAGAATTAGATTGAGAAAGTATTGCATGAGTTCTATGATGGAGAAGCTAGAGGCCACTTTGTTCTCCATGAGTGACAACTCTAAAAATCATGAAGGCTAGTAACTATTGGCCTACAATATTTAGTGATTACTACTCTTAGATCAAGAAATGTAAAAAATGTGTGTTCTACACATGAAAAGAGAGGCTAACAAAGCTTCCCCTTCATCCCATCTCGATGGATCAGCTATTCATTCAATGGGGATTGGACTTTGTTGGAGTTGTCAATCCAAACTCAAGCCAAGGCAATAAGTGGATTTTAACGACAACAGATTACTTCACTAAGTGAACTAAAGTGGTGGCACTCAAAGAGGTGAATGAATCCTACATCTTGGATTTCTATGAGGGGATATTCATGAGGAATTATGTACCTTCCACCATCATTTCGGATAATGCATTGGAATTTCTTGGCAAAAAATCACAAATTGGGTTATTAAGAATGGGATATACCTCAACATCTCTTCAAACTATTACCCTTAGGGTAATGGCCAAGAAGAATCCACCAATAAGAACTTTCTTAAAATCATAAGAAGTAATATTGATGAAAACCAGAGGACCTAGCATACAAATCTTAAATCATCCTTGTGGGATGATAGAATCACACCCAAGAGGTCAACAGGTGTAGCTCTCCATTCAACATAGTTTATGGAAAAGAGGCAGTGATGCCTATATCACTTGAGTTTTTGGAATTATAACTCATGAAATAACTAGAATTAGATGAATTTGATCCTATGGAAATCAGATATGTAGATATAATAGAGTTAAAAGAGACAAGATAACATGCAATGTAAACCATGGAAAAAGATTAGGTATTGATCAAGGGGAGATTTGATAAGAAAAAAAAGGAAAGGATCTTCCAAGAAGAATATTTGGTACTGAAGTGGGATGTTGACAAGAAAAATCAGGAAAACATTCCAAATTTGATGGAATATGGAGTTCCTTGTACATGATCACTTTGAATGAAAAAGTAGTAACACCTTCTAAATAGCTAAGTTAGATGGTGAAGAACTATAGATTCTAGTCAATGGAATCTACCTTAAACATTGTTAATAGAAGAAATATTTATCACCCTTCTACATATTAGTTTAGGAATTTTCAATTCATTCAAGTGCTTGTACATATTATTATTGTTGTAGATTAGTTTTCAATTTTAGTAAGTGCTAGTGCACATGTCTAATTAATTCTAGTGTGTTCCTTATATATAGTTCATCATGCTTCTATAAAATAAATTACAGCATAGAAAATCAAGGTTGCAAGCAACAGTTTATATCTTCAAAAGAGCCCAAATACAGAGCAACTAAAATCAAGCTAAGGAATATATTTCAAATGTATCATTGCTTGCTTCTTTAGACCAGCAATTGAGTTTCTTAGTTTCCCCAAATTAGGAAATAAGATGTTGAAGCAAAGCATTTACAAGGGTTCATTATTCAACCTTAATGGATCACATTTGTTGGGATAAGGTGAAATTCAAGATTGGAAACAATTTTATACTCTCACAATTTTTTTTCCATATTTTCTTATGAGAGTTAAGAAAGTAAGTAGCGCACGCCCAAATGATTCGAGGTCAAAATTTCATGAATATTATGCAGACTCCATACCCAATGGATAGTTATGGGTCATAATTTTTAGTAGAAAATGGCTCTGTGAGTCGCCAAATTGTTATCCCATTTAAATCTTCTTGTGAAATTGTAAAAACAAGAAATATCACATCATGAAATCAATAGGGATTCACTTACAAGAGAAACAACAAATATGATAGTTTTCTCAGCAATTTCCCAACATCTCCATAGCTCTAGTAAACTCAGAAGAATCCCAAAATTTCCTAAAATGTCTTAAGGGGATATATATTTCGTATGGAAGGTTTTCAGATCTATGGGTAACTCTTCGAGCTAATCAAGAGGGGAGAGCTAATTTGAGAAGGGGACGAGTGCACACAAACACCACCAAGCTATTTAGGAATTAGACCAAGCCATTTAATTGTTGAGAGAGTTTGAGCTACCTCTTCTCGGTGTCGAGTTCCTTGGAAAGCACCGAGTCCTATGGATTTTCCACATTGACCGAACTTCTATTGTAAAAGTGAGCTAGCTCCATAGTGGACTAATTCTTATGATTGAGAGATATGAGTTATTACAATTCACACGAAGGAGATGAGAATATTGAGTCCTTGAGTTTTCCCATCATCATCGAGCCATGCGGATGAAGTGAGTTGAAGTCGATTCGGGTGAGTTAAAAGTCTTCATTGAAGGCCGAGTCAATGTTAGCTCTGAGAAAGCTAAAAATGGACGTGATGGGGAGCCTACATCATATAACAAAGAGGTAGGCATGTCATCAATCCATGATTGTAGGTGATGAATTAGTCTAAGAAAATGAGGAAAGTCAAGCTCGTCCATGCAAATGAATGTATTTTAGGGGTGACTCATAAAAATGGATGTTTAGAGGAGCTTGATTGAGCCAAGAACATGGAGAATGTGGAGTTGATCAAGGAATAGATAGATGGCTTGATGGCAACCGAGTTGACATGAGGCTAGGGATCGAGATTTCAAATGATTCACAAAAGGAGAAAGGCCGAGTCAGTGTGAGTCATAACCTTGAGATGGCATGACCGATGTGGCTTCTTGGTGAAATTATAAAGATAAAGGAAGAGAGGGGAGCCCCAAACCTGCATGGGTCTCTATGTGGTGTGAAGCACCATGAAAATGTCATAGTCAATGGCCTGGCCGAGCGTAACCAAAACAAACTCGTTGCCCAAGTGAAATGAGTAGGTCACCAGTGGCACTAACACGCAACTCAGCGATTGGAGGGAGATCCGAGTGCCCTAGGAAATATGAGGATTCACCACATATTGTGGCACATGTAACATAGAAGGGGTTCGATACCATGAAAGGATAAGTGGGGGTTGATGCAATGTGGAGATAAGTGAGCCAACCAATGCGTGGGATATGGGATTTACATCCAAAATAAATATCTCATTTTCCAAGTAAAGAAGAAAGCTCGGTGCCACACGAGGTGGAATAAACACCCAAAGATGTGGGTTGGCAACACACAAAGATTTTTGTGATGTGGAGAGCCCATGAGGAGGGTAAGAAGGAACCATCTCGGGTGAGCTAGCTGAGCTAGCCACTTATAAAACCATTAAAACAGCAACATTCCACCCCTTCACATAAGGATCAAATTAACATGTACCCACCAAGTTTTAATGCAAACCATTCAAGAAGACATGCAAAGCATTGAAACTAGGGGAAAAAATTTTCAATAATGTATTTTACCAAATATACTTATTGCATATCCAAAGGAGGAATAAATGCCCTAGCAAACCATAAACAACTACCCCTAATCAGAGACCATAAATTTTGAATTTCTCAAAGAAAATTGCACAAAATTGTTCTCGTTCGAATTGTGGTTCCAATATTGATGCACAAAAGTAAAAATCTAGGGATTATGAAGTTTAGGAGGTGTATTTTGCAAAAATGAATCTTTTTCAAATTGGTAACTAGATGGTGGGTGGAAATTCAATTAATGGGCATGGATGGCAATTTCTCCACTACTGCAAGTTATGGGTAGTTTGTGGAGGCTTTTGAAATTTACAATCATGCTTTTCAACCACTCTGGGTACCTTGCGAATTGATGCAAAAGACAGATTTGAGATTGTTTGTCCCCTTTTCCTTATTTCCACTTTCTATAAATTAGGGATTTTCCCTCAATTTGAGGAGGATCATTTTATTAATAAAACTATGTCCATTTTGTTTTGTGAAGTCAATGTTCTATAGGCCTTTATAGTGGAATCCTTGCATGGCAATCCAGGCCTTTCATTTGTAAGAATTTAAACTATGCATAGCCATGAAGCAATATATGCAATTTTGTGGATATATCTTCCCTTGTTGTGTTTATTTGCATTCTTCTTTCCTCTTCATTATTATTGCAGGTGTATTGTGTCTACTTTATGCTCTTGTAGGGTTTCATTATTATTGTGTATACACAAGAATGTTGTTGTAAGTGTTGTTTTTAGACTGTGGGGAACTATTATCACCCTCTCTTACCTACATTTTGCTTCAATTTTCACACATTGGGGTTGTTCTCATACCCTTATTTTGGTGCATCACCTCTATAGTGTAGTTATATTTATTTTCATGCTCTTTCTCTCTCTCGTATCCCTTGGAAGTGATAGATTAGGTATAGTTAGTAGTTTGCTTTCATTATAGTTAGTTTTCACTAGGAGTAGGAAGAGGAACCAACCTTCTCTGGAGGTCTATCTCAAGTAGCAATTCCCACACTTGGAGATAGTACCCATGTTACCTAGTCACACCATGAGCTCAAGCACACACACACTTGTGCAAATTGGAGGGTGTTGTGATTCGGTGATAATAATAGCTTATAAACATGACAAAGAGAGAGAATTGAACACTTTGATGCTTCATTGAATGATGTTATTGCATCAATTATTCTCAAGTTACTATATTTAGAATGTTAAATCCCCTTTTCCCGATGATTTGACACTTCTTGATTATCATGTGTTCCAAAATTATTATTCCCCATATTTAATTAAAAACAAAATTTTACCCGGATGATAGATTAGAGTTTTTAGATTTGGTTTACACTATTATGTTGCCAAAATATTACTAGGTACTTCACCAAAAAAACAACACCTTGATTTTTTTTTCCAAGATTAAATTTGCAACTAGTTTGATTGTAACCAACCAAATCTAGCATTTTCTTGATTTTCTTGCAATCATCTAGCTTTTCACACCTTAGATCATTTGAAACTCATCTCTTGAAAAGAAAGGTAAGATGAGGAGATAATAAAATTCATCGTCACACTTGGGAAGCTATCATAATACAACATTAACCAAGTTGGGGTGCATTATATTTCTTTAAACCTTTATGTTGATTGTTATCACTAGATTATAATAAACACATTCATTTTAAGTGGTATAATTGTTCATTTCTTTATTTCTAATATACAAACATTTTGTTGATATATGATTCCCTCGCCTATCCTTGTGGATCTGCAAGGAAATAAGCTAGATGAAGGTTTTTGCCTATTATTCTTATCATTTCTTAGTTTCCAAACACTTGTACATTCCATATCATATTTTACCATGGAAGTGTCTAGGAAAGAAGAAATTGCTTATGAGAATCTTTCTTTCTTCCCGAGAATCCGAGGTTGACGTAATTACACTATATTAGATTTCTAGAATAATAACTCGAATACATCCTCTATTAAATTATATTTAATTCCACATCCTGCAACAAAGGAATAACGCATTCATTATTATTCCTTGTTTATTTTATTTTAATTTATAAGTATATTTTTTAATCTAGATTAATTTATTTTTTTGTGTTTGTAGCTTTTATTTTATTTTATTTTTCAAATAATAGAAAACACAAAAAGATATTTTAGAAGTGTAATTTGTTTTTTTTATTTATTTTATTTAAAATATTTTTTGAAAAAAAAAAAATAATTAGATAGTTTGTTTTATTTTTCTTTAATTAAATTAAAAGAGGAAAGAGGATTTAATTGGATTTTAGACCCATTAGTCTATGCAACACCATACAAATTGATTACCAAAATTATCACTTTCAGGCTCAAGAAAGTGCTGGCCAATTTTATCTCTCCTAATCAAGGGGATTTTGTTCCTAGGAGAAAATTCTTGATAGCATTGTGGTCATCCAAGAAGCCATTCACTCTGTCAAAATTTCAGGAAGATCTGCCATGTTTGTCAAGCTCGATATGTACAAATCCTATGATAGAGTGTCATGGGCCCTTCTCTGCGCCATTCTGACCAAGTTAAGGTTTGATGCCTTCTTCATCAACGTGGTTATTGTCTACATTTCTTTAGCCAATTTCTCTATTATGATCAATAGAAAACCATAAGTCTTCTTGCAAGCTGGTAGAGGACTCAGATAGGGAGATCCCCTCTCCCCATTCCTCTATACGATTGTGGCTGTAATGCCCCATACTTTCATTACTGTTTTTAAAGGAATGATAGGACAAATGGTTTTATCCTTTGTTGCTGGCACCTTTGCATATCAAAAATTAAATGGAAACTTGATGTGAACACGTAATCACAATATCAAGAATAAGCTAAAGATGATCTCCTTAGATGTGAACCCTACTAATCCGGGTCTATCTTATTGATGAACTGTTTTCGCTAAGGTGACATTACGTCATTTGTAATGTTGTACGTCATAAAATCCTTGGTGTAATTTTAAGCCTTACAAGTGATTTACGATGTTGTTGCTTATCTCTATTAAATTGTTAACATTATAGCTTTTATAACTAAGTAATGTTAAGGATTTGACAATTTTGATAGTTCTCTTAATGACTTAATTTGAAATGTGATCAAGACTTCCTGTTGGTTTATAATAGGTATTAAACCAACCATCTGATAGTCTACCCCATTTGATGACTAATGCTATCATGATTGTATTTCTAGGGATAAAGGGGCTATAGTCATTAGTCAAGGAATTAACTATTAAGAACTAAGGGCATCATCTCCTACAAGTATACATGAGCAACATTATTGATCAACGCTAACATTATAACATCTATGTATATATATACATGTGAATATATATATATATATATATATATATGTGTGTGTGTGTGTGTGTGTGTGTGTGTGTGTGTGTGTGTGTGTGTGTGTGTGTATATATATATACACATATACATATATATATAGATTTCAAAAAGGGAATTTACAAAGATTAAAGTAGTTAAGTAACTACTATTGAAGATTTATTAGCTAATGTAAAAACATGACAATCTAATCCTAGTGGTATAGTTCTAAACTTAACATATGAACCTATCATTGAGAAGATTGACTTGGGCATTACTTTATCTATTTGAAAGGATGTATATGCATATGAAAATTGTATGAAGCCTTAAGTATGCGAAGAAAAGACATCTAAATTTCTATTTGTATAAGATATTGGTTGGTCATTTAAAAGTGATATAATGTTGCTCAAATTCAAATGATTGATGATGTGGCACCCCACCGCCTAAATAGATGTACTCACAGTTCCTTAATTGTTTATTAATTATCTCCACCAACTGATTTTGAGGTGAATTATTTTAGTTTGTCTAAATCACCTTGCATGACATGAAGCGTGAATTCACTAAATTTAAAGAAGAGATAAGAATATTTGGTTTGTAAATTAGAGGCAAGATCCATTAACTCTGCATTTAATGTCTTTTATTGCCCACCTTCCTCGGGAAGTGCATGGATGGATTATAACAGAGGGTAATTTTTGGTATCGATTAATTTCATGGCTAGAAACTCGTAGTAGCTTGGCATGCAATGAGGAAGTTTAGTTGTGTGTGTTGGTGCAAATCAACGACCCTGGATGTTGATCGATTTCTAGTTTGACACTTTGGACATCCAAAGTGATTGCACAACATTGAATCTTTTCCCCAAGTGTGGGACTTGTAAAAATGGGAAAATAATCTCCAAATTAGAGGCTAGTTTCACAACTCCTCCGATTAGGTGTATTACTTGCAAGTTGCGAGAGGTTTTGAATTAATATCCTACTCTAAATTCCAAGGGGACGAGAGATAGAGAATGCAAAAAACTAAAACTAATGCTAATAAGGTGATGCACCAAAGGAATGGTGAACATTATTTACTTTTGATGATAGACACAGGTCATAGAAATGCAAAAAAATCATGCACAAGCTGATAAAATGTAATGAAAGGTCATAAATGAAGCAAAACAACACAAACAGAGGATTGAAAACTCATTCACGAGCTTGCATTGCATTATCATTTCAATATCAAAAATAACTGCATTACAACATCGAGAGGTAGAAAATAGGTTACAGTCTTGGAATAAGTTTGATATTCCACAAAATAACTTTTCAAGGTGAAAAAGGGAGCGTGCCATACATGAAAAATGTTCAACCTCTAAAAAATGAGCCAAATCTGAATTTTACCATGCAAGAAAGGACCCCAAGAGATAGAAATGTGGGAAAACATGGGAGAGTTTCAACCACCAACCAAAAATTCAACAAAACAACATGGGCATCCTTACAGGTCCATTCCCTGACATTTTCCACAATGCTGGGAGAGAATGCGAGTCATTCTTCATTAAAAATGGTGGTTGAAATGTCTTTTCTGTTCATTACCACGTGCCAGAGGTGTTTTTTCAATTTCATCTCTCCAAAATCCATCAAATTTTTTTGCTAGAATCATGTAGATAATTTCACCATCTTTCCGTTGATATAAAGAACATGAAAAACCGAGCTCTGGATCGAAAGTTATGGCCGTTTGAAAATTTAGGGCAAAATAGGGCCAAAATGGATTGGCGGGCGAAAATTTTGAAATTTTCCCACTTTTTACATTTGGGAAAATTTCCCAAAAATCCCCACACTCCGATGTTCTGGTGCCATGTGACATGATTCCATTGGCCACGGGCTCTTGATGCCTCATTTTCCATCATTTTGACCATTGGAAAATTTTCCAAAATCTCCGTCAGCCGATGATCTGAGGACACGTGGCAAGAGGTGATTCACCACGGGAATTTTCTCTTGAATTTTCCGTCACTGTTGACCACTTTTCTGACTTGGACACGTGGCAAAACCCCATTGGTTGTGTCTGTCTCCTCCCCCTTTTTCCTGCGGGCCTGTCCTGCATTTTTGCCACCATCGGACATGTGGCAAGATTCCATTGGCTCGCGTTTGGGGGGTAGACTTTTCCTTTTGAAATTTCCTTCATTTTGCTTTGGGAAAATTTCTAACTTTTCCCCCACATTCCAAAGCTCCAGTGCCACATGGCGGGATCCCATTGGGCACGAGACATAGGGGTAAACATATCCTTTTGTACTTACCTTTGGGAAAAATTCCCAATCTCCCCCCGTGCTCGCTGCCCGACCCCCTGGGGACACGTGGTGAGCTCTGACTGGTCGATGGGGTGGCGGGCCAAAAAATTAACATTGCACCTTTGCCACTTTGCCAAATTTTCAATCTTTCCTCCGCCATCTCGCCACTCCCTTGGCCTAAGGACACGTGGCATGATGTGATTGGGCACGGGCCTTTCCTGGAGATTTTTCCATGGCGCCAACACTTAGTCAAATTTTCTATTTTCTCCCCCTTGGACACGTGGCACGATCCCATTCACTGGCGGGCCATCGGGGTGAAAAATCCCTTCTGAAACCTTGCCAAACACTTGGTAAAAATTCCAAGTTTACCTCCACCCTCCGCCACTCCCGAGGACATGTGGCCTCATCTTATTGGCTGGGGCCTTTTAGGGGAAAATTTCCCACAAAATCTCTGCTAAGCCATAACTTCAAAAATACATGGAGTTAGGAGGAAAACTTTAACTTTATGGAAAGCTGAAAAATACTCTATCCAATGGTGCCATTTCTAGAAGTTTTGAGTGCTGAAAATCAAAAAATTATGACTGAGGCACAAGGGAGGGAAGAATGAAGGGATTTAGCCACAAAATGTGCAAGGGGAACATTTTGGATAACAATTTTGGCGACTCAGAGGGGGCATCTACCTGCTGGATGAAGTTACCAATTTCCTGAAGCAATTCATTGGGCATGGAGTCATTAAATTCTCTGCTTGGTACCCCAACCGTTAGTTAGAACAACTGCCCAGAGGTGAAAATGGAAGGTAAAGCACCATCTGATTGGAGCAAGGCCTACAAAACACATTCTGGAACAACAAGCTTGTGCCAAAGCACTTAGGGAAAGCAAAGCTAATCTACAACAAACAATGTGCACAAGAACTTGGAGGAATGAAAACCTAAGCTAATATGTACAAGGTGGAGAATTTCCTTGATGAAATGCTTGGATGGATTCCATTGATCGGAATCTACAATTCTTCACCATCTAATGAAGACAATTGGAAAGCATTGTTTTCCTTACACTTTGTGACCATGTATGGGCCACTCCAAATGGCATAAAATTTTGAATGCCTCCCCAGTTTTTCTCTGTCTGCATCCCATTTTAACACTAGATCTCCAACTTGGAAAGATCTATCCTTAGCCTTCCTATCAAAAGTCTTCTTTATCAGAGCTTGATCCTTCTCCATTGTTTGGGATGCCTAATTTCTGATTTCTTGGAGCTCCATCAATTATGTATACCTAACCTCCATGGGCCCAAACTCCAACAACTCCAATTGTTTCATGAGTTCCAATGTTGGCAACTCAAGTGACATGGGAAAAATTGCCTCTCTTCCATAAACAAGCCTGAATGGAGAATTACCTATAGATCTCTTAGGAGTTATCCTATCAACCCATAAGGCTGATTTCAATTTGGTATGCCAAGACCTCTGATTTTCATCAAGAGTCCTCCTAATGATCCTTAACAAGTTCTTGTTTGTAGATTCAGCTTGGCCATTACCCTGAGGGTAATAATTTGATGAAGTGCTTAGGTATATCCCATTCTTGACAGCCCATTCAGTTACCTTGGACCCAATGAATGCCAATGCATTATCTAATATTATTGTAGTAGGTATGCCAAATCTGGTTGTTATTCCCTCATAGAAGTCCAGGATGTTAGATTCATTTGCTTCCTTGAGTGCTACTAATTCAGTCCACTTAGTGAAGTAACTTTGTTCATTAGAATCCATTTGTGTCCTTGGCTTGAATTTGGATTAATGACTCCAATGAAGTCCAAACCCCATTGCATGATTGGCTGGTAAACTGAAATTGGATGCAATGGAAGGGAAGCTAGCCTCTCCTTACTCGTGAAGAATGCACAATTCTTGCACCTCTTGATCCATGTATAACAATCACTTTGAAAATCTTGGGCCAATAATAGCAGCCCTCATGATCTTTAGAGCTGTCACTCTTAGTGAAAAATGACCACCATCTGATCCACCATAGAACTCTTCCAACACCCTATGAATCTGATTTTTACCAATGCATCTCAGCAACACTCCATTCACATCCTTTTTGAACAAAACATCATCAACAAGGGCATATGGGATAGCCTGCAATCTAAAGTGTATTCTTTTGGTCTTGTTCATCTCTGGAGGGCATAGACCAATGCTCACAAAGTGCATTATGTCTTGGGTCCAGCAAGGAGTGAGGACACCATCATTTTCCTTTTGAGTGCTTCCTTGCTCATGGCTATCTTGCAACGCCAAAACAACCTCCTTCTCATTACATGCTTCCTTGGATTTATTCAAGACCAGCTGCTCACACAATCCTTTTCCTCTAACCAACTTGGTGAATTTGATCTCAATGTCATACTCCATGACACGAGTAATCCATCCTACTCTCTTTTCATTCAAGTCTTTGTTGAGGAGGAAGTCCTTAACTCCCATATGAGAAACCAACAATTGAACCTTGTTATTTGAAACTAGAGGCTTGAATTTCTTCAAGCTATTGATTACTACAAGAACATAATTCTCAATGAAATAATATCTCACCTCATAGTCCTTCAGGCTTTGGCTGAAGAAAGCAATTGGCTGCTCATCATTGTCTTTGTTCTGCTGTACCAAAATTGCAAAAATAGTATCATCACCCCCAAATGCATAGAGGATGAAATCCTTGGAGAAATCCGGGTTAATGAGAGTTGGGGCTTGAGAGATGGCTTCTTTGATTGCTTTAAAAATTTCCTTGCCTTCTACTATCCATTTGAAAGCTATGCTTTTCTTTAACATCTTGGTGATAGGCTTGACTAGGGCTGCAAAATTTGGGACAAACCTCCGAATGAAATTTATTCTCCCCAAGAAACTTTGAAGGGCCTTCTTGTGGCTCGAAATGGTAGTGCTCTTATGGATTCAACTCTTTCTAGATCAATTGCTAATCCTTCTTTGGAGATAATGTGGCCAAGGAGCTTTCCTTCATGGGCTAGAAAAATACACTTTTTAGGATTCAAGGATACTCCAAATATTCTGCACCTTTGGAACACTTGTCTCAAATGAAAGAGATGGTCTACTGCATTTTTTGAAAAAATAGTGATATCATCAAGATATATCAGCACCATGTTGTTAATCAAATCCTTAAACGCCATGTCCATTGCCCTTTGGAAAGTAGCTCCAGCGTTGGATAGCCCAAATGGAATTTTCCTATATGCATAAGTTCCCCATTTGGTTGTAAAGGCTATCTTGAACTGATCCTCTTCTTTCACCATGATTTGATTGTACCCCAAATAGCCATCAAGTAATGAAAACCTCTCAGAGCCGAAACAACTTGTAAAATCTGCTCCATGGAAGGAAGTGGATAATGATCCTTGAGAGATGCTCTATTCAAATCTCTGAAGTCAACACATAATCTGATTTCCCCACTCTTCTTTCTAACTGGAACCAAGTTGGCTACCCAACTAGAATTCTTGATAGGGAATATGATTCTTGATTCTATCAACTTATTCAATTCTTTTCTCATGAGAGGCTCCATGTGTGGATTGACTGCCTTTGTTTTTTACCTAATGGGTTTAGTACTTGGATCCAATTCAATGGTGTGTTGAGCTAACTTGGGATTGAAACCTTTCAAATCTTCATAGCTCCAAGAAAACACATCGGGAATTCTTGAAAAAGCTGTATGAACTCATACCTTTCTTGTTCAGTTGTCATCTTACCAATTTGGATTGATTTTCCTTCTTCCACCAAGATGGACACTGAATCTTCTCCCTTGACTTGGATGTTTGCTTTCTCCTTCCTAAACTGATCATTAGGATTGAAATTGGACTCCAAAGTAATAAGTCCTTTTGGTATTTTTTTGGTTCTCAATTGTACCATTTGGTCACCATCTTGTTGTTCCAACTTTTCCTATTTTTAGTGAGAACTCAGCCTCTTCTTACAAGAAATGGATGATTTGTTGATCACTTTCAAACACTTTCCAACTCACATTGTTATCTGCACTGAAGGCCTTACAATCACATGAATTATTGGCTATACTATGTCCCTTTTGATGCTTTCAACAACTTCAAAGGCTGCCCCAACTTCTGCAAGCCTGTCAACAACTTGGTTCTCTTTTCGAGGAATGGATTTGATTCCAAAGCCTTCAAAATCTTCCATGAGGTCCCACACCTTGTTTTTGTAGCACTTGAGCATATCATTCTTGGCAGCATGCTGCACCTTAACTTGGTTGACAATCAACTCACTGTCACCAAAGACTTGCAAGTTCTTTATTCCTCTCTTGATTGAGCAATGCAATCCTTGTATCAAGGCTTCATATTCTGTAGTGTTATTAGAGCATGTAAACTGAAATCTAAAAGTTGAATAATACTTAACTTCTTGAGGTGAAACAAGCATAGCTCCCCCTCTTGCACCTTTTCTACTCCTTGATCCATCAAAAAACAACTTCCATACATCATTTTCATCCTTGTGGTCTGGCTTAGTGATGCTAGGGATAGGCTGATTGTCTTCATGCATACAATAAACTCCTAGCTCGATTCTTCTATTTCTTGATAAGGGTCAAAAGCATGCACCTTTTTTTCCCATTCATCAAGATTCAGATCTAGGATACTTCTAACCTTGGTGTCAGCTTCATCAATGCTTGGATAATCCTCTTGATCAAATGTTGAACAATTGGTATTGATTTGGCTTGGAGTATGAGGCTCAATGTGAATGTTTGCAATAGGTTCAGATCTCGAGTGTGGCCTTGGTCCCATATCTTGTTCGAAACAACATGTGTGACCAATCGGTGGATAAGTACCCTCCAATCTTAGCTATGAAATCCCTTAATAGACATAGGGCAAAGAGTGGTGGAAGATCTATTACTTGAGACATATTGTAAAACAAAAACATTGGGGCATGCATGCAAAGTAAGATTCAAGTTTTTTATCACTCCAATTGTTGTTACTACTATCCCATCCAATTGCACTACCCCTTTGGATATGACTTCATAATGAAGCCCCAACTGATCAACTATTTGCTTGGGCATTACTGAACTACTTTCCTTGGAATCAATCATGTAATTATGTACTAATTGGTTTCCAATGATCAATGAAACATAGAATGGAGGGGGATTCAAAATTTTACCTTGCTGTCCTCCATGATTCCCCTCAAGATGGGTAGCATTTGTGAGTACCTTCTCTTGCATTTGGACCTGCTGATTTGAAGTTGACCAGTCCTTCATGGCAGCTTGTAATAAATCCCTTTGGCCTGGGATGGATAGTGATTCCCACATGGATATGTTTACATTTTTCTTATTCATCTGATCAATGATGTTGAATGGAGATGAAGCATCTCTCTGTTGTCTCTTGGCCTGCACATTCATTCCTTACACATGGGCAGCAACAACTGGCATTTGAGTTGGCCTAGGAGCTGTTTTAGGCAGTCCTTGCGTGTTTGGAACTGCATTTTGTTTGCCAATAATTTGTGGAGTGGCAGAAGGTTGTGGATTACTTGGAGCCAATGGCTGTTCTTCACCCAAATTTCTCCTTTTTGACCTTGTGTTGGCTGCAAAACTTTGGGAATTTGTTTGATTCATGCCAGAAAAATCTTCTCGCCCGCTAGTTTACAAGTGTCATATCATTTGGAGGTGATTATTGCTAGAATGTTTCTTCTTGTTGGTTATTTCCTTGACTCCCTCCACCCTCCACACCAGTAGTTGTCACCATTCATACTTGATTTAAGGCACCATTGAAGCACATAGACTGGTTGTGAGGTTCATTACATGGGAAACACCAATCATACTCTTGAGCTATGTTGTTTTGCTCGCACTATTGCTTTAGAGGCGATGTAGCATTGGTATTATAGGGCTGAAATGGTCTATTGGCGGGAGGTCTTGTTTGATTTTTATTTGCAACTAGATTGGGTGGTCTTTGAGGCTGGTATGGATTCTGTTAGGGCCGAGCTTGAGGCTGGAAAGGAGGTCTAAAACCTTGGGCTTGCTACCTCTTGAGTGTAACCAGCTCGTTGCCTAAATTTTGCAATTGCTTCATGACTTCTTGAAGTTCATTTGAGGCACTAGAAGATGAAGTAGAAGCTTCACTTGAATTCTGATTTCTAGGAGTGGGAATAGGGGCTAAATTAGGCACTTGACTAGTACTTGGGCTCTCTAAACTTGGATACAATGGAATTGGAGGCCTAGGAGCTAGCTTGCCAGTTTGAATCAAACAATTTTCAGCTCTAATGGCAATGATATAAGCAACAGGGATAGTTGTGCCCCCATGGATTGGATTAACATAGAAATATTAGAATTTAGAGCTTTAAGGTAATATCAAAAGCACCTTCTTCATATTGGCTTTACTGCCACTAGAATTCTCTCACAAGTCATTTGAAATCTAAAGTTGAAGTCACCACCGCTCATTGGGAGATCTCTTGATGGTTGTCAGCTGTTCCAAAAGGGACAAGTTATCTCCCTTTTCTCCAAATTACTCATGGAGGGCTATACATAGTTGGTTCCAATTTTGGATAGAACATGAGGCAAGACTCTTGAACCATTAAAAAGCTTTCCCTTTGAATGAATATGCCAGTAGTTTGACAGTAACTTGCATCTCATTGATCTCATGGATTGTAAAAATATTAGCAATATCCTTGACATGATCACCAGGAGTGGTCTGATTCTCTCCAGTAAAGTATGAAATGTTCTTCAATACTGCAACTAGGATTGGATTTTGTGCATTGAGAGCAAGTGGACTGCTTCCAGTGAAATTGACATAGGGGTTGTGTTGTGCCATTCTGATTGGCCTTAGAACCCTTGTTGATAGAATGAAAGGCCTACTAGGTGGAGGAGTTGATAGAGTTCTATTTGGGGAGATGGAGACCTTTGAATTCTCCTCCCTCTTTTCCTTCTTCTTGGAGATAATTGTAGATACTCAAACATCACCTCTTCTTCTCCAACTCTTGACCTTGTGGTGATTCTTCTCATGAGTTTTCGTCTCATCTTTGCTAAAACCAGCTGATTCTTCTTCCTTGGAGTCGACAGGATGTGTAATTTAGGGGTATTTTAAGAAAGAAACTTACAAAAATGTACATTAATTTTGTTGCAATGAAGATGAAGACCTCTAAGGTCCCACCAAGCATGCCAAAACTGTTGGTGCAAATCAGCAGCACCCCTGGATGTTGATCAGATTTCTAGTTTGACACTTTGGACATCCAGTGTGATTGCACAACATTGAATCTTTTCCCCAAGTGTGGGACTTGTAAAAATGGGAAAAGAATCTCCAGATTAGAGGTTGGTTCCTCAACTCCTCTGATCAGGTGTATTACTTGCAAGTTGCAGAGGTTTTGAATTCAAGATCCTACTCTAAATTCCAAGGGGACAGAGATAGAGAATGCAAAAAAAACTGAAACTAATGCTAATAAGGTGATGCACCAAAGGAATGGTGAACATTATTTACTTCTACAAATAGACACAGGTCATAGAAATGCAACAAAATCATGAAAAACTGATAAAATGTAATGAAAGGTAAGAAATGAAGTAAAACAACACAAACAGAGGATTGAAAACTCATTCACAGAGCTTGCATTATCATTTTCAATATCAAAAATACCTACATTACAACATCTGAGAGGTAGATAATAGGTTACAATCTTGGAAGAGGTCCGGTATTCCACAAAATAACTTTTCAAGGTGAAAAGGGAGCCCGCCATACATGAAAAATGTTCAACCTCTCAAAAATGAGCCAAATCGGCTTTTACTATGCAAAGAAACGACACCAGGAGAGAAAACATGGGAAAACACGGAGAGTTTCAACCACCAACCAAAAATGTAATAAAACAGCATGGGCATCCTTATAGGTACATTCCCTGACATTTTCCACCATGATGGGAGAGAATGCGAGCCATTCTTCATTAAAATGGTGGTTGAAACATCTTTTCTGTTCATTACAGCGCTGCGAGGGTGTTTTTTCAATTTTCTCTCTCCAAACTCCATCAAAAACCAAATTGAGCCCAAATCATGTAGATAATTTCACCAGCTTTCATTGATATTAAGAACATAAAAAACTGAGCTCTGGATCGAAAGTTATGGCCATTTGAAAATTTAGGGAAAAACAAGGCCAAAACGGATTGGTGGGCGAAAAATTTAAAATTTTCCCACTTTTTGCATTTGGGAAAATTTCCCAAAAAATCCTCATGCTTTGATGTTCTAGGTGCCACGTGGCATGATTCCATTGGCTGCGGGCTCTTGATGCCTCATTTTCCATCATTTTGACCATTGGAAAAAATTTCCAAAAATCTCCGCCGGGCCGATGATCTGAGGACACGTGGCAAGAGGTGATTCACCACGGGCATTTCCTCTTGAATTTTCCGTCACTGTTGACCACTTTTTTGACTTGGACATGTTGCAAAACCCCATGGGCTATGGGCTTTCTCCTCCCCATTTTCCCCTACGGGCTTTTCTCGCATTTTTTGCCGCCAATGGACACGTGGCAAAACTCCATTGGCTCGCATTTGGGGGCGGACTTTTCCTTTTGAAATTTCCTTCATTTTGCTTTGGGAAAATTTCCAAATTTTCCCTGCGTTCCCAAAGCTCTGGTGCCATGTGGCGGGCTCCCATTTGGCGTGGGCCCTGGGGGAAAACATCTCCTTTTGTAATTACCTTTGGGAAAAATTCCCAATCTCCCCGTGCTCCACCATTCTGACCCCCTGGGACACATGGCGAGCTCGACGTCCCAGTCGGTGAGGCGGAGAGCCAAAAAATTAACATTGTGCCTTTGCCAAATTTTCAATCTTTCCTCCACCATCTGCCACTCCCTTGGCCTAAGGACACATGGCATGATGTGATTGGGTGTGGGCCTTTCCTGGAGATTTTTCCATGGTGCCAACACTTAGTCAAATTTTCTATTTTCTCCCCCTTGGACACGTGGCACAATCCCATTCACTAGCAGGCCGTCGGGTGAAAAATCCCTTCTGAAACCTTGCCAAACACTTGGTAAAAATTCCAAGTTTACCTCCGCCCTCCGCCACTCCCGAGGACACATGGACTCGTCTTATTGGTTGTGGGCCTTTCAGGGAAAATTTCCCACAAAATCTCTCGCGAGCCATAACTTACAAAATACATGGAGTTAGGGGAAAACTTTACCTTTCTAGAAATCTAAAAAAATCTCTATCCAATGGTACCATTTCCAGAAGTTTTTGAGTGCCTAAAAAGCAAAAAATTATGACTGAGGCACAAGGGAGGGAAGAATGAAGGGAGTTAGCCACAAAATGTGCAAGGGGAACATTTTGGATAACGAGTGTGTTGTTGCGAGTTTGCATGAAGAAAACATCAGCTAATTAGATTGTATAACAAGTTCTTAGACTCGTTAAATATCACGAAACATTGTGATCTGTTGAATGAAGGAATTCATTTCAAAGGTTTGGGGATTTTCCGAGTAATCATGAAAGCTTTGCAAGAAAAGAAAACACAAAGCGTAATGCATGATACACTCACGAACTTTTCATAATTTCTTCATCTATTTAGTAATTTCACAAAAATAACCTTTCCTTGAATGAAATTTTGTGTTTATAATTTCAGAGATGTAGAATCATTTAATATTTTCTCTGTAGAGTATGAATTGCTATGGTTTTGTGATGTATGTTGTTAAGAGTGATTAACTAAGTACAAGCTCTAATAAGGTTTATTATCGTTAAGAAAAGAATATACTCTTGAGATGTTTGAGGACTGCTGCTATAATGATTAATGGGTTTGTTATGATACACCAACATTGTTGAAATCTTCTTGCAGCTGTGAATTGATATCTACCCATACTGTAGAAAACTTTGTTTAATTTGTTGCCCATCTCTTCAAGGATATGAATAAATATGTAAGGATATTGTGGAATTCTGGAAATTGTTCTGTGTGATATTTTGTTGTAGATGTCTTTCCTTGAACTAGTGTTTGTTGGATTTACACAACTGGGTTTGATTCTTTACAAATCTATTCATGTGGTGTCATGTTAGTCTTGTAGGAGGCATTGTCGGTACTTATAATCGACTTGGTTTTATTTAAAATAAGTATTTGTACTGAAGAAAAATAATTGAATTTAATATTATCATCGAGTTGTAGATAATAAGGATAGTTGTGATGATTACAAGGTCTGCCTCTTCAGCCCTTGAATAGGTAGTTTAGAATGGCGTTATGGTCTACTCCAGAGCCACTATTATGGCTCGACTAAATCGTTGAGTTTCCTAACAGTTAACTGTTCTATCTTGTTTGCAATTTAAGATTGTATAAGTTCTAGATACTTCATTCTATTATTTCATGTTGATCTCCTTATTGCTTCATTAATAACTCTGGAACAATTCTGACTCCTTCAGGGTTTAAAGCTGGTTGCAGAAAGGTTATATTGATATTTGATTACTATGATGGTTAAGTCCAACTTGTTAAAATCTTGTCACTTATGTTCCATCTTAGCCTCTATAATGGAGGATGGACATTCTCCTGTAAAACCTTATATGATACTTAGTGGGATAATTTATTCACTATTATTACTAAATCTTGGTTCTTCTTGCAATCCTATGTTGAGTTTGAAATTAATGTCGAATTAGAATAAGAACGTCCTTCCTCTTGTAAGAGATGCAGTTCTTGTTTTCCATTAGGAAACTATCCTAAAAAGTGAGCTGATCTTCTAGAAGTTTATGCATTAGATTTTATTATTGAAAAGGTGTTGAACAGTTCCTTTTATTGGGTACGCCTCATCTCAACGTATGAGCTGGTAATGATAGTAGTGTTTGATTTCTTAGGCCCTTACACTCTTATCTATGCTTACTTGGGTTATTGATTACCTTTTTTAGAAGATCAAAACCTGTAATAAAGGTTTGATGATTAATTATCATTAGTATGATCTACCATTTAATCAGCTAATAGAAGGTTTAAGGGAAAGACCTTGAACTATCCCTTGAGTTTCGATGATCCCTTTTTATGGGCTGACCATTTTATCGGAAGCTGGTTTTATGTTTTAAATGTTGGAATTTGAGTCATTAAGTAGGGCTGGGGATGAAATTTTTCCCAAAATAGGAAGTCTCTTGGCTTCAGGGTTGTAAATTTTGGTGGTATTACCCCTATGTAGTAATTAACATGGTACAAGTTTATTGATCACATTGTCATAGTATGTGTTCTATTAATAAATTGGAGGCATCAATTTTGTATGGTAACCCATTTTGGAACAAAATGGTAAGCTATATACTCTACTCTTCTTATGATAGATGATAACTAGATTCGTCCTTTAACTGAGTCTATGAGATGTGACAGAACCTCTCTGGGTGTAATGATTTTGATTTGAATTTTGTGGTACCTCAACAAACCTGGAAGTGACTCTTTCTCTTATAGAAAACTGCACTTGGTTTCATTTATTAATTACGAGGTTTCCTTGACATTTTCAAAGTTTCTTAATGACATTTCTGGTTGTGTCATGAATTTAGTTTAGTATGATCTAGCTTTGTTCAGGTAGAATAGGTTAGGAGATAATTTTTTATATTCATGTGAAGTCTCAACTTACCGAAAAAAATTGGATTGCTAGAAATTGAATTTTGTGTTGAGAAAACTCATGGGATATTAAATATCCGGATGAAATTTTGGGTTAAAAATTATATTATCTCCTCAACACATGGTGCCTACTCTCTTCAATACTTTTAAGGACTTAAGTGTTTATTAGGTCTTGATATGTTGAAACATATCTAAAGAAGGGATTGTGTACTCTTTTCTATTCTTGGAATGTTCAATAAGCGCTTAAGTTGAGGTAAGTATTAATGTGTAGCCTATTACTCAAGTTATACTTGATTTCTATATGGGAGGATTCCATGAATGTTCTCTCCCTCTTATCCTCGAGGTTAATCGCTTTAATATCATATTTAGTTAACCAAATACTCTTGATGTTTTGGTATTATTGCTTAAATCCTAGCAATCCTCATGGTGTATGAAATCCTTGTTAGATATGTTGTGAAGATTTGAGAGATTTCTTGATTGTGTTCTTGATATTTATATGGTTACTTAGTTGATGAGTAAAATGATTTCAGGCATGCAAGTATGGGATTGCATGAGTGAAATATTGATACTATTATACAAGTAGTATTTGAATACTTATAATTCTCATGTATCTTATGAACTATATGACTGCTTTTTTAGTGACTCGAGGTAGTTGTATGGAAAAGTAAGTCTGAAATTGATTTCTTTCATGGTTCATTAAATTCCTTTCTTCTAACATGTTATAGAAAGAATTGTTTATCTACTTAAGCTCTGCAGTATTGATTCATAAAAATAATATGGATTATTTGTATGAAATAATTAAGTAGAATAAGTTTTTATGTTAAGGATTATCATGCTCAGTTCATGTGAACTGACTCATGCTAACAATTTTGCAGACAAACACCAAGAAAGAAGGTGGAAGTATTTAGTCTTGTATATTATCTTGAACGAGGAAGGTTTGAAGATATGACTGACTTGAATGTTCTTAAGATGAAATACTTCTCCTTGAAAATGGAAAAGGGCTTGTTACTTAATGTAACTAGTTTATTCATTAAAATGAAATATTTTGGTCATGCTTATAGGCATGAGTTGTATTTATCTCATAAATGAAATTAAGATAGATTTCTTGCTGCTATATATTGTTTTATAAGTGGTTGATTGTTGATTAATGAGTTATGAGTCATAAATCTATCAAATTAGGAACTCAACTATCTACAATAATATTGTATTAATCATTAGTATCAATCATGTAGTAGGTGCTATACACATCTTATGTGTGAGATTATAGGGATCATATAAGGAACTATTGGAGAAATTTTGCTTTAAAATATCTTGTTCTAATTAATCATACGTTAAGCATACTTGGAATTAGATAAGGTTACTAATGGGTAACTACCTCTTTATAAAATGCAAAATAACAATCTAATTGTATAATTGTGTTAAGTTCTCCAAAGGTTTTGTATAGGGTGTACTCAAAAAGTCAAAGATATAGGAATGTAATATTGATTTCTAAGTGAAATCAACACTAATTCCTATACTAGGATGATACACATAAGCAACAAGAGGATGGGCTTATGGTAGTCTAACATGAATATATATTGATTATGGTTTCACTTTTCAGGAATTGCATAATTGTGATAAATTGTGTTATGAAATATTTTTCTCAAGGAGATGAAATGTTTTTAATTAGGGGTTGTTCCATGATGCATCATTATGAGCACATAAGCATGTCAGACACAATGGAAGTAATATGGGAACATGCATAATAAGTTAAAAAGAACATAGCATTTGAATCTCATCCACTGTCAATACTTGTAATTATCTCTAAAGAGAATTAGAGATATTTTAAAAAATTTATGATAGGGAAAGATAAATGGGTAAGTGGTTCATAAAATCTATCATATCGGATACCCTAGATATATCTTACTTGTTGGAGATAGTAAAATAAATGAACGCTCTTTAATGAGCTGCAATTAAGAAAAGTGATGTGCTTAAACTGAAAAGATGGTTGGCATTGATAGCCTATGGCACTTAATAAAAGGAATGAATCATACATAAATACTTAGCTTTATATAAGTATATATCCCTAGAATATGAAATAAGTAGCATGAGCCTAAATGATAAAGCTTGGGCAGGTTGTTATTGAAACTGCAATAATGATCATAGACCTTGATAGTATCACTTCTATCAATGGTTAACTTGGGTATGGGACATTGGAAGGTAATTAAGTGTTATAAAGACTGGGGGTCTGAGGATTAACTTAATCCGAACCTTAGGTATGACCCATTTGTGGAGAAAGTTTCGTAAAACCTAACCATTCATTAAGGATAATATTTACCTTGAAAACATTGAACACTATACACCAATACAGGATTCTAGGTGGGAGATCTCATTGTGTATACTACACATTCGTATCCCTATGATGATGATTATCACCATTTCGATACTGTTGTATAGCATCTGTAATGAATTGTCTCCTCAAGAGACTAGATTGTAGTATGGCGTTGTCCTAAGTACAAACCTTGATAGATTTACAAGACAGATTGGACCTCCTAGGTATGCACCCTTATATCAACCTATGATGGCTATGGGAAGAGATGTGGGTGAGTAACAAGGTGAATTGTTACGAGAACACTTTATTTCACATAGGCATCATAGATGACATAGATGTACATCTTCATGTAGTTAAACTGGTTTTTACTTATTCAAGGCGTGTAGTTGTTTACATGATATTAAGTTGTGAATCCATATAACTAGATAAGTGATTAAGATGAAACGTAAATTTCCTTATGACAAGTGTGTCATCATGGAATATAGCATGACATACATGACTCGAAACTTTGCACAAAGTGGTGTAAGTTGCTGATTACATTGTCGATATTTCCATTTAATCTAAGCTAAGCGGATGCATGTGGATTTCATAGGTGAAACCCAGGTAAACACTTAAGAGCATTCACTTATACATCACACCTTGTGAAAGGAGAACCAAAGGTTACATTTCATGTAAGGTATCGTACAAAGCATTGAGGGAGAATGAGTAGGTTCAATATTATTTCATACAGCTGTACATGGTTCTTAACAGTTATCGTAAATGGATTGCATTAAGGTTCATGTAGATTTAAATGTATGGTTATTTAAATCAACTCGCATAAAGTAAAATAAAAACAAAAAAAATAAAAAATCTAGAGACGAAGTGACAAATTAGGATGTTACATTTTGGTATCAGAGCTGAAGGTTGCAACTCTTGGACTTACTAGGTCCTTACGCTAATTAAAACTTTTATGTTTTTGTCGAATAAAAATGGAAATGGAAACGATGCACCGAGAAGAAAGAACAGGTGGTCTGATTTTGCTATGGTTCCAATAGTGCAAAAGTTAGATAAAATTTTGGTAATTCTTCATTATACCTTAATCGGATAGATGCCTTGAGCAACCGGTGATGGGTGGAAGTGATAAGTTGGACAAAGGACAACTTAAGTCTGTTGTTAATAAACAACATGAGAGTTGTTTAAATGATGAACTGATCATTTATGGCAAGTTTTGGACTTACCAATCCAAAGATGAACTAAACTCAAAATTAGGAAAGCATTGGATAAACATGGATCTTCTTCCAATAAAATGATATTTGGGAAAGCGGTGGGCTAAAACCAAATCTTCTAGACACTCCCACTCATAAAAATGAAAAGGGTCATAAAAATGACAATTCTTCTTCATCTTGGAATGCTAAGAAAATTTGGTGGAAAAAGCATAGAAAGAGAATCTGTTCTGCCAAAAATAAATTTTCCCAAAAAATTGTAGTGATAACCTACAGGAAAAAGCATAATACTGTTGCAAATGGAAAAATTAAAAGTGGTCAATCAAGACCTACTAGTGGATGTTTCACATGTGGCAATGGGCATTATGCCAATAAATGTCCTTTAAAGAAGATGGACAAGTCTCGAATGATGAAGCATGCTACAAGGGTAGTTAGCAAAGGAAAGGAACATGTACCCCTAGTAGGATATAGAGAAAATTGTGAAGAGATCCATGAGATTAGTATTCTTCAATACTAAAAGAAAGAAAATATGGGTTAGTTGTACTCGATGAAAAACTGGTCAACAATTGTGAAGCCTAACTCTTTCTGGTAATATGGAATAAAAATGCTCAATTTTTAGCTTATGTCTAGTTAGGTAGCATTGATCTAGAGTGATTATTCTATATTCTATCAAATATTTGATTTACATAATTAATATTTCAATTCCAAGGAACTGAAAATAATATAATCTGTCTGTTGACTTTTAACAGTGGTTGTAATATATATATTTATTTTGGTATATGTTACTTCTGGGTTATATTACTCAAGTACCCAAAGTTTTTGGGTATCATCACGTTGTAAGGAGGATCTTAGGTTTGAACCTAGGAGCTCGACAAGCCATCGCTTAAAATACTCAAAAGGCTTGATGATGGCTTGTTCTGGGTCGACTCATCTAAAAGCATAGATCATATGAGGTTATATTTAGCTTCTGGTAATATCTTGTACCTCACAAGATAAGTTTTTTTATGTTACCTATCATGACATGATTCCCTTCCGTTCACCTATCATGACGTGTTGTGACTATGTGGAAATTCTGGTTTATGAATTAAATGTAAACTTTCGTGGGTTTTGTGGTCGGTTCCAGTATTTTTAGTTGAATCTAGATAAGGGAATTCATACTTCACTAATATGAACCCTACTATAGAAATGTGCAGGTTCAGGATCAAGGAATGTATTGTGAAATCCCTCTCTTGTGATAGTTTCTATGTAACTCTGCATGGTGTCTTTGAGCCCTTAGAGTTTTAGGCTTAACTCGTATGCTTTATATTATGTTGGGAAAAATATATGACGACTTGTAAGTCAGAGGACTGTTTAGAGCTTCCAAGAGAATTTTGTAAGTCATTAAATAACATAAGTAAGTAGTTTACATTCTTTTAAATGTTAAAGTAAAGGATTTTACAAACAATTCACTACTTATTTGAAACCCTCATGTAAACCAAGTGGAATTTTTACATGAATTTGGTAATATTAGGATCAATACCGATTATGTGAATCCACTGAGGAGGTTTAACAGTGGAATAAAAATGTTATGGATTTCAAGGTATATATCTAATAAGGTAATTTTGTTTCTTAACACTTCAAGAGGTTTTTGGCAAACTAGTTTTCTCAAACATCTATAAACTTGAAGACCTCTTGTTTGAGGACAAGAAAATGCGTTTTCATTACTCATTCGTGAGTTAATATTTGTTTAAATTTTTTTGGTAGATCCATAAGTTTGGATAACCATGTTGACAACATTCTTTGATTGGACCAATTATAGAAGATAAAAAGTGTAAGATTTGTTGAGGAATTTGATAATTGAAATAGGAAATATTCAAGTTTAGCTGAATGAATGAATAATGGTACCTTATATTTTGACCCAATGTGTAGAGTTTTGGAACCATAAATCAAAAAGTCTTTAACAGAGTGAGAAAGTGATATGTCTAAAGGAGCTATCACGATCCACATGCTTGTAATCCCGAGAAGAAAGGAATAGTTCTTCCTTAAAATGTACCAGAGTGAACTTGTTTTAAATAAATCCTATGTATATTATATATATATATATATATTACAAAAATGATTTACTTTAGTGAAGTAATCATGAAAAATTTGGATCTACAGAACTATTTACGATCCCCAAGCTGACACAACTATTGAATTTAAATTTTCGAATCTAAAAACCATAAACTTATGGGGAATAATAACTATTCTACAGGAATTATTCTTATACCCTGTGTGGAAATGTTTGATTTCATTTAGCAAGGACCACATCATCGGGACGATGATGCTCTTAAGAGGGGAGGTATGTATTGCCCCATGCTTTCATTACTATTTTTAAAGGAATGATAGGACAAATGGTTTATCCTTTGTTGCTTTGCACTTTGTATCAAAAATTAAATGGAAACTTGATGTGAACACGTGATCACAATATCAAGAATAAGCTAAAGATGGTATCCTTAGATGTGAACCCTGCTAATCCGGGGTCTATCTTATTGATGAACTATTTTCATTAAGGTGACATTACATCATTTGTAATGTTGTATGTCATAAAATACTTGGTGTAAATATAAGCCTTGAAAGTGATTTGTGTTGTTGTTTCTTATCTCTATTAAATTTTTAACAATAGATTTTATAACTAAGTAATGTTAAGGCTTTGAAAATTTAGATAGTTCACTTAATGACTTAATTTAAAATGTGATCAAGACTTCTGTTGGTTTATAATAGGTCTTAAACTAACCATCTAATAGTCTACCCCATTTGATGACTAATGCTATCATGATCATATTTCTAGGGATAAAGAGGTTATATTCATCATCAAGGACTTAATTATTAAGAATTAAGGGCATTAACTCCTACAGTATACATGATCATCTTTCTTGATCAATGCTATCATTATAACATCTATGTATGTGTGTGTGTGTGTATATATATATATATATATATATATATATATACACACATATATATATATATATATATATATATATATATATATATTTTAAAGATTTATAAAGATTAAAGTAGTTAAGTAACTACTATTGAATATTTATTATCTAATGTAAAAACAGACAATCTAATCCTAGTGGTATAGTTCTAAACTTAACATATGAACCTATCATTGAGAAGATTGGCTTGGGCATTACTTTATCTATTTGAAAGGATGTATATGCATATGAAAATTGCATGAAGCCTTAAGTATGCAAAGAAAAGACATCCGAATTTCTATTTGTATAAGTTATTGGTTGGTCATTTAAAAATTATTTAATGTTGCTCAAATTCAAATGATTGATGACGTGGCACCCCACCGCCTAAATAGATGTACTCACACCTCCTTAATTTTTTTATTAAATATCTCCGCCAACTGATTTTTAGGTGAAGTATTTTAGTATATCTAAATTGCCTTGCATGGCATGAAGCGAGAGTTTGTTAAATTTAAAGAAGAGCTAAGAATAGTTGGTTTGTAAATTGGTGGAAAGCTCCATTAACTCTGCATTTAATGTCTTTTATTGCCCACCTTCCTCAAGAAGTGCATGGATGGATCGGAACAAAGGGGAAGTTTTTGGTATCAATTCATTTCATGGCTAGAAAATCGTAGTAGCTCGGCATGCAAGGAGGAAGTTTAGTTGTGTGTTGTTGTGAGTTTGCATGAAGAAAACATCGAGTTGATTAGATTGTACAGAAAAGTTCCCGGACTTGTTAAATATCACATAAACATCGTGATCTGTTGAATGAAGGAATTCATTTCAAAGGTTTGGGGATTTTCCTGAGTAATCATGAAAGCTTTGCAAGGAAAGAAAACACCGGCGTAATAGGCATGATACGCTCTGAACTTTTCATAATTTCTTGCTCTATTTAGTAATTTCACAAAAATAACCTTTCCTTGAATGAAATTTTGTGTTTATAATTTCAGAGATGTAGAATCATTTAATATTTTCTCTATAGAGTATGAATTGATATGACTTCATGATGTATGTTGTTAAGAGTGATTAACTAAGTATAGGCTCTAATAAGGTTTATTATCATTAAGAAAAGAATATACTCTTGAGATGTTTGAGGACTGCTGCTATAATGATTAATGGGTTTTTTCTGATACGCCAACATTGTTGAAATATTCTTGCAACTGTGAATTGATATCTACCCATACTGTAGAAAACTTTGTTTAATTTTTTACCCATATCTTCAAGGATATGAATAAATATAGCAAGATATTGTGGAATTCTAGAAAAAAATTTATGTGAGTTTTTGTTGTAGATGTCTTTCCTTGACCTATTGTTTATTGGATTTACACAACTGGGTTTGATTATTTAAATAAATAGATTCTGTGGTGTCGTGTTAGTCTTGTAGGAGGAATCTTTGGTACTTATAATCGACCTAGTTTTATTTAAAATAATTATTTGTACTGAAGAAAAACAACTGAATTTAATATTATCATTGAGTTGTAGATAATAAGGACAGTTGTGATGATTACAAGGTCTTCCTCTTCGGCCCTTGAATAGGAAGTTTAGAATGGTGTTATGGTCTACACCAGAGCCACTATTATGGCTTGACTAAATCACTGAGTTTTATAATAGTTAACTATTCTATCTTGTTTGCAATTTAAGATTGTATAAGTTCCAGATACTTCATTCTATTATTTCATGTTGATCTCCTTGTTGCTTCATTAATAACTCGGACCTATTCAATCCTTCGGGGTTTAAATCTAGTTACGTAAAGGCTATATTGAGATTTGATTACTGTGATGGTTAAGTCCAAGTTGTTAAAATATCATCACTTATGTTCCATCTTAGCCTCTATAACAGAGGATGGACATTCTCCTGTAAAACCTTGTATGATACTTAGTGGGATAATTTATTCACTATTATTACTAAAGCTTGGTTCTTCTTACAATCCTATGTTGAGTTTGAAATTAATGTCGAATTCAAATAAGAACCTCCTTCCTCTTGTAAGAGATGCAGTTCACTATTTTCCATTAGGAAACTATCCTAAAAAGTGAGCTGATCTTCTAGAAGTTTATGCATTAGATTTTACTATTGAAAAGGTGTTGAATAGTTCCTTTTATTGGTACGCCTCATCTCAACGTATGAACTGGTAATGATAGTAGTGTTTGATTTCTTAGGCCCTTACACTCTTATCTGTGCTTGCTAGGTTATTGATTACCTTTTTCAAAGATCAAAAACCTGTAATAAAGGTTTGATGATTAATTATCATTTGTACGATCTACCATTTAATCAGCTGATAAAAGGTTTAAGGGAAAAACCTTGAACTATCCCTTGAGTTTTGATGATCCCTTTTTATGGGCTAACCATTTTATCAGAATCTGTTTGTATATTTTAAATGTTGGAATTTGAGTCATTAAGTAGGGATGGGGATTAAATTTGTCCCAAAATAGAAAGTCTCTTGGATTCAGGGTTGTAAATTTTGGTGGTATTACCCCTCTGTAGTAATTAACATGGTACAAGTTTGTTGATCACATTGTTATAATATGTGTTCTATTAAGAAACTGGAGGCATCGATTTTGTATGGTAACCCATTTTGGAACAAAACAGTAAGCTATATACTCCTACTCTTATGATAGATGATAACTGGATTCGTCCTTTAACCGAGTCTCATGAGATGTGAAAGAACCTCTCTCTCGGTGTAATGATTTTGATTTGAATTTTTGGTACCTCAAAGAAACACCGAAAGTGACTCTTTCTCTTATAGAAAATTGTACTTGGTTTCATTTATTAATTACGGAGTTTCCTTGACATTTTAACGGTTCCTTATTGACCTTTCCCTGTTGTGTTATGAATTTAGTTCAGTATGATCTAGCCTTGTTCAGTAGAATAGGTTAGGAGATCATTTTTATATTCATGTGAAGTCTCGACTTACTTGAAAAAGTGGATTGCTAGAAGTTGAATTTCGTGTTGAGCAAACTCATGGGATATTAAATGTCCAGATGAAATTTTTGGGTTAAGTAACAATTATATTATATAAATCAACACATGGTTCCAACTCTCTTCTAGACTTTTAAAGACTTTAGTGTTTATTAGGTCTTGATATGTTGAAAGATATCTGAAGAAGGGAATTGTGTACTCTTTTCTATTCTTGGAATGTTCAATAAGTGCTTAAGTTGAGGTAAGTATTAATATGTATACTTTTACTCAAGTTATACCCGATTGATATATGGGAGGATGCCATGAATGTTCTCTCCCTCTTATCCTTGAGGTTAAATGCTCTAATATCATATTTTGTTAACCAAATACTCTTGATGTTTTGGTATTATTGCCTGAACCTTAGCAGTCCTTATGGTGTATGAAATCCTCATTAGATATGTTGTGAAGATTTGAGAGATTTCTTGATTGTGTTCTTGATATTTATATGGTTACTTAATTGATGCGTAAAACAATTTCAGGCATGCAAGTATGGGATTGCATGAGTGAAATCTTGATACTCTTATATGGTAGTTTTTGAATACTTATAATTCTCATGTATCTTATGAACTATATGACTATTTCTAAGTGATTGAGGTAGTTGTATATAATAATAATTCTGAAATTGATTTCTTTCATGGTTCATTAAATTGCTTGCTTCTGACATGTTATAGAAATAATTGTTTATCTACTTAAGATCTGTAATATTGATTCATAAAAATAATATGGGTTATTTGTATGAAATAATTAAGTAGAGTATGTTGTTATGTTGAGTTAAGGCTTACCATGCTCGGTTCCATGTGAACCGACTCATGCTAACAATTTTGCAGAACAAACGCCAAGAAAGAAGGTGCAAGTATTTAGTCTTGTATATTATCTTGAACGAGGAAGGTTTGAAGATATGACTGACTTGAATGTTCTTAAGATGAAATACTTCTCCTTGAAAATGGAAAAAGGGCTTGTTACTTAATGTAACTAGTTTATTCATTAAAATGAAATATTTTGGTCATGATTATAGGCATGATTTGTATTTATCTCATAAATGAAATTAAGATAGATTTCTTGCTGCTATATATTGTTTTATAAGTGGTTGATTGTCGATTGATGAGTTATGAGTCGTAAATCTATCAAGTTAGGAAATCGTATCTACAATACTATTGTATTAATCATTAGTATCAATCATGTAGTAGGTGCTATACACATCTTATGTGTGAGATTCTAGGGATCATATAAGGAACTATTGGAGAAATGTTGCTTAAAAATATCTTGTTCTAATTAATCATACATTAAGCATACTTGGAATTAGATAAGGTTACTAATGGGTAACTGCCTCTTTATAAAATGAAAAATAACAATCTAATTGTATAATTGTGTTAAGTTCTCCAAAGGTTTTGTTTAGGGTGTACTCAAATAGTCAAATATGTAGGAATGTAATATTGACTTCTAGGTGAAATCAACACTAAGTCCTATACTAGGATGATACACATAAGCAACAAGAGGATGGCCTTATGGTAGTCTAACATGAATATATATTGATTATGATTTCAATTTTTGGGAATTGTATAATTGTGATAAATTGTGTTAAGAAATATTTTTCTCAAAGAGATGATTTTTTTTTAATTAGGAGTTGTTCCATGATGCATCATTATGAGCACATAAGCATGTCAGACACAATGGAAGTAATATGGGAACATGCGTAATAAGTTAAAAAGAACATAGCATTTGAATCTCATCCCTGGTCAATACTGTAATTATCTCTAAAGAGAATTAGAGATATTTTAAAAAGGTTATGACATGGAAAGATAAATGGGTAAGCGGTTCATAAAATCTATACTGTCGGATACCCCAGATATATATTACTTGTTGGAGATAGTAAAATAAATGAACGCTCTTTAATGAGCTGCAATTAAGAAAAGTGATGTGCTTAAACTGAAAATATGGTTGGCATTGATAGCCTATGGCACTTAATAAAATGAATTAATCATACATAAATAATTAGATTTATATAAGTATATATCCCTAGAGTATGAAATAAGTAGCATGATCCTAAATGATAAAGCTTGGACAGTTGTTATTGAAACTGTAATAATGATCATAGACCTTGATAGTATCACTTCTATCAATGGTTAACTTAGGTATGGGACATTGGAAGGTAATTAAGTGTTACAGACCGGGGTCCGGGATCAATTATGAGCACATAAGCATGTCAAACACAATGGAAGTAATATGGGAACATGCGTAATAAGTTAAAAATAACATAGCATTTGAATCTCATCCCTGATCAATACTGTAATTATCTCTAAAGAGAATTAGAGATCTTTTAAAAAGGCTATGACAGGGAAAGATAAATGGGTAAGTGGTTCATAAAATCTATCATATCGAATACCCCAAATATATCTTACTTGTTGGAGATAGTAAAATAAATGAACACTCTTTAATGAGCTGTAATTAAGAAAAGTGATGTGCTTAAACTGAAAAGATGGTTGGCATTGATAGCCTATGGCACTTAATAAAAGGAATGAATCATACATAAATACTTAGCTTTATATAAGTATATATCCCTAGAATATGAAATAAGGAGCATGAGCCTAAATGTTAAAGCTGGGACAGTTTTTATTGAAACTGCAATAATGATCATAGACCTTGATAGTATCATTTCTATCAATGGTTAACTTGGGTATGGGACATTGGAAGGTAATTAAGTGTTACAGTAGACCGGGGTCCGGGGATCAACTTAATCCGGACCTTGAGTTACGACCCATTCGTGGAGAAAGTGTCGTAAAACTTAACCATTGATTAAGGATAATATTTACCTTGAAAACATTAAACACTATACACCAATACAAGATTCTAGGTGGGAGATCTCATTGCATATGCTACATGGTCGTATCCCTATGATGACAATTATCACCATTTGATACTATTGTATAGCAGCAAATTGTAATGAATTATCTCCTCAAGAGACTAGATTATAGTATGGTGTTGTCCTAAATACAAAACCTTGATAGAGTTATAAGATAGATTGGACCTCCTAACTACACACCCTTATATCAACCTATGATGGCAAGTAATAAGGTGAATTGTTACAAGAACACTTTATTTTCCATAGGCATCATAGGATGACATAGAGGTACGTCTTCATGTAGGTTAAACTGGTTTGTAACTTATTCAAGGCTTGTATCTTTTTATAGTATATTAAGTTGTGAATCCATATAACTGAATAAGTGATTAAGGTGAAACAGAAATTTCCTTATGATGATTCTCGTCATCATGGAATTGAGCACGACATACATGACTCAGAAAATTTGCACAAAGTGGTGTAAATTGTTGATTACACTATCAATATTTCCCTTTAATCTAAGCTATCAGATGCATGTGGATTTCATAGGTGGAACCCAAGTAGACACTTAAGAACATTCACTTATACATCATACCTTGTGAAAGGAGAACCAAAGGTTACATTTCATATAAGGGCTCATACAAAGCATTAATGGAGAATGAGTAGGTTCAAGGTATTCTCTTGTACAGTTGCACATGGTTCATAATAGTTATCAGAAATGGATTACATTAAGGTTTATGTAGATTTAAATTTATGGGTATTTAAATCAGTTGCATAAAGTAAAAAAAAAAAAAAGTCTAGAGACGTAATGAAAAATTGGGATGTTACATGTGCAAAACTTTAAGTGGACTTTGTAATCGAACGGTTTCCCTTAACCTCTTAGAAGGTCTCAAAATTTCTAATGGCTTTCAGCCTACTTTCCTCAACCAATTTTTGGATGATAATTTCTTGATGGGGAAGGCATCTATACAGGAATCCTATATCTTCACAGAGGTTCTGAATGAGTATGAGGAGGTCTCGCTAGTTGGTCAACTTCCTCAAAAGTGCCATTTTCTTCATAAATTTGGAAGATCATTTCCAAGAGAGACTAGCCTGTATTTTGGATGTAAGATAAAGAATTTTCTAGAATCCTATTTGGGAACGCCCCTCATTCACAAAAAACCAAATCATTCCATCTAGAACACTTTGCTAGAGAGATTATCCAATAATTTTTTTTCTTGGAAGGGGATTCTCCTATCTCAAGTTGGAAAAATTCAACTCCTCTAAATCTCTCTTCAAGGTGTTCCAATCTATGTCATGTCCCTTTTTCGGCTCCCGGGTAAGATATTGGAAGCTCTTGAAAAAATTCAAAAAAATTCCTATGGGCTAGTGTTGAGGAGAAGTTCAAATTTCCTGTTGTGACTGGGAAAAAGTGATCAAGCCTAAGGATTGTGTGGGCTGGGATTAAAGAATATGAGAATCATGAATGAAGCTCTTATGGCTAAATATGGTTGGAGAGTTATAAAGGAATAATGCCTATGTATTCATATCATCAAAAGGAAATATTTAAGGAATACTGGTAGAATAGAGACTTTCTTTTTGTAGGACAATATCCCTAAGGGATCCTTTTTTTGAATTCTTTTCTCTCTTCTAGGGATATCCTGAGTAGGGGTATTAAATGGAATATTGGGAAAGGAGATAGAATTCAATTTTGGGGGGATATTTGGATCTCTAATAAATCTCTATAAAAGGAATATCCTAGGAGAACTGTTGCATAGTTCTTTGAAGACAATGGTAAAGTTTGGGTTAGGGACTATTGGAGCTTCTCCAACAATCTTGTTCTTTGGGAGAAGGTGCTTCCCCCTCCCAAATTCATTTGGGACACTAAACTTTTGATGACCTCAACTCGAAGTTAAATAATATTTATATTCCACTCTTCCAATAGAATGAGGATTCTATTATTTGGAAGGAAGAGGATTCTAGAAATTTCTCTGTTAAATATACATACCTCCTAAACTTCAAGAATTCTAGCCAAAAATATTACTGGAGTAAACTTTGGGTAAAATAACTTCTACCTAAATTTAACATTTTCCTTTGGTTTTTTTCTCAGAACAAAATCCTCACCATGGAAAATTTGAGGAAATGTGGCCCTGCCCCACTTCATCTAGAGATCATGGAAGGAAAGCAATGCTCTCATCTTCAAAAATCAGAAGGCCAATATCAGAAAGGTAATTTCTAGTTTGATTTCCTTGATTAAAGATAACTCTAAACTCATTAAGGTGAAGACTAAAATTTTTGTTTCTAATAGAGAAGAGGAAGTGATCAAATAGTTTGCCTTCATTCTGCCTCAAGTTAGTTTCCCATCCACTAAAATTAAGTGGTCCAAACCTGAAAGGGGAAAATTCAAACTTAATTTTGATGGAGCTTCTAAAGGAAACCTTGGCTTGGCTGGTGGAGGAGGCATAATCAGGGATCATAATGGGGACTGGATATTAGCCTATGCTAGTCCTTGGGGACTCAGAGCAATAATGTGGTTGAAACTCATGATATTATCTCGGGGTGTTAGTCTTGCTAAGGAGAAATGAATTAAACACATTCTTATTGAGGGGAATCTCTTCTCATTTTAAATGCAATCAACAAGACTAGTCACAATAATTGGGTCTTGGGAAATATTATTAATGATATTAAAGAGCACCTTAAGTACTTTTATTCCCATATCATTACTCATATCCCTCACATCAACAATACTTGTGCGGACATATTGGTGAATGAGGGAGTTCAAAATAATGATTACAAAGTGTGGCAAAAAGGTGAGGTCATACCTGTGCATATTAATGATATTATTAATCATGAAAAGTTGTAAGCACTTCACCTTAAGCAAGCATGAGGGAGAATAATGGGTTCATTTTCCAATATTGCAAAATCGATTCTAGCTTAAGCTATTCTTGGAAAGGCAAGTCTAATTTCAAAAATTACATACCTCAAAGTGTTGTGCATTAGAGTAAAAATTTGGCTACCATGGGCGGTGATAGAACCAGATTCAAGCCATCCAGCCATGGGTGTATTATGGAGGATAAGTCTATGTGGCACCTATTTAGAATTGGGGTTTTAGGAACTTTATCACCAGACTCTAAGGGCATGATCCCTCACTTACTATGGAGTTTGGGCTGGTGTGGAAGGAGGGGAAAGTGGTGATCCATGGCATGGAAATTGATACATCGAGGAAGCCATCACCCATGTTACTAGCATGGACATGGAAGGTCTGAAAATATTCAAGGATAGGAATCGGAGAGAGTACGAAATCAATACTTTCTTTATGGGAAAGGAAACTATCCATTACTTCACCGATGGCATCACTCATTCTTGTATTCCTAGGGTGTGGAGAGAGGTATGCTTGCACATCATGAAGTATCTGACTCTGGAGGGTAAATATTGCAAGATATATACCCACCACTTGTCATTTCTGAACATGTTTAGACATAAGAAATTTCTTAGTATTCCCTTCTATATTTTCATGTCTCTGACCACCTCAGTGAGGGATTTCCAATGGAGTAAGGTGGAGTCTCCCATCCATGAGGGCCTCATTCTTCTCTTGTTCTGCAATGGGAAACCGGCCTAGGATAAACAAATGCCCCTAATTGAAGATGAGGAGGATATTACCCTGGATGAGTTTCTTGTCCAAGATGAGGGAAGGAAATTTGGGTTTTAAGCATATGGGTAAGGGGAAGAATGTGGAAGGGATGGAAAATCAGGAAGCTAGTCCATCGAAGGGGAAGGATAAAGTTACCCTAAGGAGAGCATGGTATTGATATGTGGAAGAACAAAGTTTAGTACTTGGAGATGGTGGTCCAGGTCTTGGAAGAGACTAACTTGGTGGTGAAAAAGAAATGATTGATAGTATTAAAGCCACCAATAAAATATGCTTGGCCTAGAAGAACATCCAAGGGGATATCAAGTAGTTGGATTCTCTAGTTTGGGATTTGGGTGCTCATCTGGATGTTGTGGAAAAAGAGAAGCGGAAAAGGAGGTGGATCAGTTCTAATGATGTTAAGGAGGAGGATGAGGAGTTTGAGGAGGAGGAGGATTCGAGGAGGACATCAAGGAACCCCCTAGAAGAAGCTGAATTTTGATTCTAGCATGAAAGAAGAGACTAGGGAGGTTAAACCCTCCAACAAAAGTAAAGCTAACTAATGGAACTTCGAACTTTATAAGAACTTTCAAGGATTTTTCTCATTTTTATCTTGTTTAATGGCTTAATTCTCTTCTTCTCGTTGTTTCTTGGACCCCCTTCTCTATTTTGGAGTTAATTATGTTTAACTTTGGGGTCCTATTCCTTTTTGTCTAGCTTTGTTTCATCACGATGTAATCTTTTTGTACTCGGCCTCTAGGAGCCTATCCCTCTTTTTACCCTATCCAATAAAAAAATTAAAAGAGGAAAAAATATCTTTTATTTAATTTAAATTCATTAGTTTCATTTATTTAAAGATAGGAATTTAAAGTAATTTAGAATTGGAATGAAAAAAACCCATGTTTCCTTAGCGGCCTAGGATACCAAGATTTTAGCCTGGACCCCTTTATTTTATAACTTGTTTTTTAATTTCCATCCTTTCCAATTTGGTGCCCAAATGAACATTACAGGTACACCTCAACCATGCATAAGAATCTTTGATCCAATCATACGTCATCCCAACATTGACAGACACCAAGTGGACATTGACCAAGACTTATGCCAATTAGTATTTAGGGAAACACCTATACCACTAGAGATTATTAAAAAATTAAACTCCATTAAGGACAAAGTAGATATTTCCAAATAATACTAGGCCAACCAAGAAGATAGGGTTAGACCATGTAACCCTTAGTTTGTCATTTGCACATTTTCTCTCATTCTTACATGACCCTATTTAGAGAGGAATATGGACAATTCCATCGCATCCATCAATTGCGTTGAGCTATACTCGATTCTAATGGTATTGACTAATATCTACACACAACAATCATCCTTGATCTTAGTTTCACCCCACATAGGTTAGGCAATAATTCATTGCTATCGATGAACAAATTCCCAATTTTCTAGTTGAGAACCTACAGCTTCCTTGACTAGTATCCCTACATTTATCACCATTCCTACCTATCCCACTTATACTCTTTTTATACATCACATTACCATATCATCTATCATATTCTGCTATGTCGACACAACCTCGAGAAGTCAAGTGGGTCTAAAATCATGTGTTGATTTTTCAAGTGTATAGTGATCTCAAACAATAATTTTACATGACTCATCTAGAAGGATTTATTGACGAGAAAAATTCTTAAGAAAGCATCAAGGGTCCGATACATTAAGATATATGGTCACCTATTGTAGCATGGATTTAGTCATAACCCCTCATATTTAAATTTATATATTAATAAGATAGGCATAGATATTTTCATTCTCATTTTGTATGTGGATGATCTTTTGATCATAGGAATATCGACAATCTCTTCAAAGATGTAAATAATGATATGAAGAAATTAAAATACATGAAATAATTAGGGCTACTTCACTACTATTTTGGCTTGGAGATATGGAAGAAGAAGCATCAAATTTTTATCTCATATATGAAATATTCCAAGAAACTTCTAGAAAAGTACTCGATGTCCAATTATAAACTTGTGTCCATTCCAATGGAGAAATTTTTGCAATTTTCCCGATTCTAGGATTCACCTCAAGTAGATGCTACTCTCTATAGGTAGCTCATTGAGAGTCTCGTTTACTTGACCTATACCAGCCCATACTTATGCTCATGTTGTGAGTTATATTTCAAAATTTATGTAGGCCAAAGAAATGTCATTGGGTTGCAGTGAATCATGTCACAAGGTATGTTCGAGGTACAATCAATTATGGTATGGAATATAAGAAGAACCTTTAGTTCTTCTTACAAGGTTATACCAACTTAGACTATATTAGATCTGTTGATGAAAAGAAGTCAACTATAGGATATTTATTCATCTCATATATGTACATATCTTGTGGATTATAAACAAGTGAACAATTGTTTCTCTATCATCCATAGAGGTTGAATATCATGCCACATGAGGAGATGTGTGAGAAGTGATTTGGTTACATAGAATTATGGATGAAATGGAAATTACTAAAGAAAATACATCTATACTTTATTACGACAATCAAGGTGTGTTGAATCTTTTGAAGAATATTATTTTCCATAAAAGAACAAAAAATATTGAGGTAAAATACCATTACATTCAAGAAAGAGTCTTGAACCAACACATCCATCTCTAGTCTTGCCGAATAGATTCTTAGGTAGCTAATATACTCACCTAGTCTCTTATCAAGGTTAACTTTGAGTTGTTTCAGGGGTACATTTTTTAAAATAATATAATAAGGGGAAATGTTAATTACATTATTTATATCATTTGGTTAGACAACTGTAATCAACTTTGTCATAACTTACTCGACTATATGATTATATAAATATCATTGATTCGAGAAAAAAAAACATCAAGTCATTATCGGAACTTCAAGTAAGTGACATGAAATATTAGATGCATTTTTTTAATATGAAATTTTATAAAATATACACATTATTTTTTAATTTTCATCCATAATTAATTAATATTATTAATTCTAAAATTCAATAGGAAATATACATACTAAATTATATTACTTATCATTCAATACCAAAGTTAATTTTTAGTAAGTCATATATGATGATGATATTGTCCAACATAGAAGCATGATGTGTCTCATCCTATCAAGCACCCTACTTAGCCTAAAAAGCATCCTCACTAGGTTGTGTAGCAGCCTTATCATCTTCATAAATGCATAAAGACCCATAATCATGAAAAATTAGGTGTCATGATACATGATACCTTAAAGGACCACCCTCATAAGCTTGGGATAGATATGCATGATGTTGAACTAAGTAGTGTGTCAAAAAATAAATGGATTCGATTGTTTGAACCTCCAAACTCTTCTTGTATTCGTAGATTTTAGTATTTAATTTAAATTTAAGAAATAAACCACTAAAACTTAGAAATGACAGGGTTTAACAAAACATGCGTACATGATGACTAAAGGTGGTAGATCAAAGTGAGTGCAAAAATATCCTCTTCCAAAGAAATGAGAACTTGCACACAATTATATGGCTTAAACAAAGATGAATTTGATAAATATTAGGTGAATTTCTTAGTAAAGGCCAATCCCAAGAATCCAAAGGGGTTCCTTTGATAGGTGTCAACTCACTTTTAGGTAATTAATCTAGACAAAAATGATAATATTACAACCGAGAATTGAAGTGATGTTGATAATGAATTACAAATTTGTTATATTCATATGCAAGGACTCAAACGACGTTCTCGAGGATAAGATGGTGAGGATAGAAAATGTTTTTCCTAGTAGAGATTGGCCTCCTTGCTATTATTGAGGATAATGTCCAACCTGCTCAAGGATTTCATCAATGTCATGTGTGAGGATGATGGCACATAAACTTAACTCATGGTTTATTTCATATTTCTCCCACATGAATGGTTGGAACACTACAGGTAGGTCGTAGATGTTTTTGGGATCACAGGTTGATCCTGGAAGGGTCATCTAACAGATGTATACACATACAAGAAAAATAATATTAGCCATGATTGTGAAATATTATAAAGATATATCAAAATGTGAGAAGGTTGGAAAATGGAATATTTTGATAGTGATCGATCTCGATCCGAAAGATTGGTGGTGATCATATGGATCAATGTCGATTGGTGTATACAAAATTACAAATGTTTAGCAAGGATTAGTTTTAGAGGGAATGATAGGATGAGGATGTTCAAGGTCTAGATAATTGATTAGGGAGGAAATACTAAGATCTAGTTTGAAAAAAGGTCTTTACAAACTTAGATTTAATGCATACCTTAATAATAGAAGTGGTCTTAATAGTCGATTGATTGAAGGAGACTGATCTAAAGGCAATAGAAGGTAGCAAGATGTTCGGGTAGTTCATATCCACAATTTTTTTAATGCATGATTTTAAGATATTGGGGTTGTTACCTATAAATTTTTATATTTATTTTAGAATTTATTTAGGAATTGATTTCATAATCCTTGGGAAATGACCTAGGTTTATTTTTATAATATCGATGTCATTTTAAAAAATCACTTTTGATCCACACCGATTGGTGCCAATTTCAAAAATCGGTGTCAACTCTTGTCCATTTCGAGGTGAATGGTTGAATTTGGTTACAACCATTTCCTTTTATATGGTTTTTCAGGTTTATAATGATTTTGATGTTGTTTTAAGTTCATGGGAAGTTTGTTAGGGGTTAAGGTTTTTAGTTTAGTTTTATTTTTATTTTATTTTTTGTATTTTGTGGTTATATGTGGTTATTAGTGGTTAAGAGTATTAAAATGGTAAATTCAAGTCAATAAAAGGGGAAGGTGGTCATGAAGGGATTTCCTAGGATGCATACACACGTGTGGGAATTAGGGTGACCTAATTTTGGTGTTTACATTTTCCCCTTTTTTCCAAGTGGTTTATGATAGCGAAGTCATGAAACAAAAATGACTGAGATAATTAGATTTGTGTTGGATAGGTGACCCCCCCTCAAAATTGGGGTCATATTGAGACATCGTGATGATCATTGGTTTGAATGGATTGTGGATGAATAAATGTAAAGTTGTGTATATTTATGTAATATTTGCATGTATATGTGAATATGTTGGATTTAAGGTGCCCCAAGACCAAGCATGAAATATATTTCCACAAAGGTGGGATTACGTGACCGATAAGTCAAGTGATAGGGGAACCAATGGGCTCTTGACCTATAGACATACGTCTTGTAGGAAGTGGTGAGAAAAGGTTCTCGGGAGGATGTAGAATCTATGGTGTTTTAAGAAACACAACTTCATTGTAAATGGGATAAAAATTTAGTTTTTAGAGGGTCTTAGGGACAAAAATAAGAACAAAACTTGGAAAGTGTGTAATTTTTAGGTGATCTGTGTTGATTGTTTGGATCGGCACGAATTTGAAGGGTTGACATCAATTTAAAGGGGTCAATTTCGATCTAGGAATGATGTATATATATATATATATATATATATAAATTGGATAGTCATGGAAATTATTCTACTCATTATGTTGGTTGTCTTTATTGTGATAAAATTGTGATTTTGGCATTTGAGAGATGGAGGCTATCATGAGTGGATAGAGGAGATGAAGACCATCACGTATAGAGGTAGTTTCATTTTCTGTATTTTTAGATATATATTATTTGTATATGAGGATATAGGATCAATACTTGATCATTAAGATTAGTGCCAATTTGGTTAGGATGGATAACAATCCATATAATCGTGGTCGATTATATGGATTGGTGTCAATTTGATATATTTTTGTTGATTTATGTGTTGCTAATGTTTTATTTTCTTGTTTGATGGATGGAGGAAAAGAGATGCTTGGAGATAAAAAAATTAGGTGCCATCTTTGTTGTGGGAAATTTCCCAAGAAGTTACATGATGATGATTGGTTGGTTTAGGAGATATTGGGGTTGGGTGGATCTGTGTCATTATAGGCACATCCATTGTAATTCCTCTAGTATGGTTGATATCTATGATGAATTATGTACTCAAAGTTATAAACGTTGATATGTGATTCTTGTTTGAAGATGGTGTACTCTTGTGAACTAAGTAATCATGTTTCTTGTAGATGATATGTTTATCTTCTAAAAATAGATATAATGCTACCATGTCAATTCCAAATTTAAAATAAATTATTTCATTATTTCTAATGTTGAATGTCCACTACATGTGGATAAGGGAAATTAATTCAGCCTAAAATTGTTCATAACCTAAATTACATTTGAACTTGTGCTTCAGTCTATTTGATTTATGATGCAGGATAGCTATACCTTGATCAATTTCAATGATCCAAAACCTACTTTTGATTTTATGATGTCAAGGTCATCTTGAGTGAGCTGGTAATAATGTTGTATTTTTGAACCCAGGCTACCAGGGGATCATAAGTGATCTCTTCGCACACGTCCTTCTTAAGTGATCCAAGAACGTCACTTTTGGTTCTTCATATGGTAATGTTTAATTGGTAATTTTGATGATTATTTCGAGGACCTAATTTAATCTAAGTTCCTAAGTTTTTTATCCTATCATAATTTTAAACTATATTATTTTATTATTAAGATTGATTATGGATGGAGGAAATCCTAATTCATGTTACTAAGATATTCTAAGACTAGAATAATAAACTATACCTAAGGGTCTAAGTTGGTTTCTAAGCTAAATTTTTTTGAACCTAACCTAAGGGCATGGACTAGACTAAATAAAATGGCATGGATGAAATGAGGAGGGGTGTTGGTGGCACCAATTCCTAAGGTATTTAAGAGGTTTTAATGAGGCATTTAAACACATTATTCTGCCAATTTTGGCGAATGCATGGAAATTTGGTGGAAGATAAGTTGTCAACTCTACTAAATTTTACTGCATGGATTTTTAAACTCTAGTTGTATCCAACAAGGAGTTGGAAAAAGTGGGAAAGAAGGAAAGGACTCTTTCATTCCTATTGGAATTTATTGATCGCGACCCTTTGTGAAAACCACCTAGGAAATAGGAGAAGTTGGTGGGATATATGGTTTTCGAGTTTTCATTTGGATTTGGGAGCTTTGTAGCTCTGCATGTGGTTTTCTTATTTTTAAACTTCAAGTTTGAATCATGCGTGATAAATTTCTCCTTGCATGGTAGTGACGGTAACTAAAAATAAGCAAGGAAGTTATGTGAGAAAGATAAGGAAGGTTTCGGTGGTGAGAGTTTTTATAGTTTTCATGGAAATCTTGTTGTAGAAGTTTTGTTTGAATATTTGGAACTAGGAAAAGAAGACAAGAGCACTATCATGAATGATAGGCCCTATCTCATTAAATCTTCAACTTTTACTTAATCTGTTTTCATTAAAAGAACTCGTGTCTTTTATGAAATTGTTCTGGTATTGGTGTTTGTGTTCCATTTTTTCCTTCTTCTCGGTTTCAATAATGTTTTTTTAATTATTTGATTTAATGATGTAATGTATCTTAGATTACCGTGAATTTAGGCTTGCATTGTGTGAATGACAGCTTATGTTTAACTTGTTATAAAGAACTTCCTTGGGTATGATGGAAGTCTGTGATAGTTTTCTTGTTGGATTGTTACCTTGTCTGGGTAACTTGTAAGCTTGAATAGTTGTTAGGTTTTTGATGAAATCATATGGATTTAGCCTAAATTGTTCTCATTGTTATTAATGGTAGGAGAATAACTTTATTATAGGGATTTCGTCATTGCTATTTGGGGTATACGCCAAAGTGATATGGTGAAAATATTTATGTTCTTTTGTTTTGGTCAGTTTTCTTGTTGATAATAGTGGAGGCCAACATTATGTGGTTGAATTTATTGTGATTGTACTCATATTCATTTATGAAATATTCAATTTTTATTGTTAGAGGTTATGTTTATTTTGTAATACTCACCATAAAAAGGGAATTGTATTGAATCTTCTACTCTTTTGATAAAACTTGTTAGGGAGACAATAAATTTTTTGATAGATTTACTGGGAAGGTATGTCGATTGAAATTTTTTGGTTTCATTTCTTTTTCATCACCAATTTTATTGTTTATCCATCTGGGCTTGTAGTTTCTTTAAGATAGATCTTGTTGATATTTATCAGGCATGTAAAGTTTGTTTTATCTTTGGAAGAGCGTTGTTATTGGAGGGAGATTGTTCTTACTTTCTCTCTCTTCCATTCTTTGTTTAATAGTAATTGTAACCCTTGATGGGTGGAATAGTTGTGTTATGGAGACTGGTATCATCTCTCATTTTTGTTTATTAAGTTATCTTGGAATGAAAACCCTTTCTGGGTTGGCCTGCGAAAGGAGGTAACATTTAGTTTGGCTTGTTCTAAGTTTTGGTATAACTTATAATTGGTTAGTATGGGATTGTGGACTAGTTAAACTCTAATTTCTTCTTTATCTATATACTCCCTTCGAGTAGGTTCCAATTCTTGAGTTTGTGGAACTTTGGATTACGTGGGTGTAGATTGACATTATTTTCTTGTTTGTAGATCTTACTATCTCGAAACCTTGTGTTTGTTTATGGATTTTTATGACCTCAATACATATTGACCGATTACTTGAATCTTATTTTGGGACCGTTAGGGGTCATGTTTTTGTTTTAAAATTTTTTTCCTCTTCATACTCAAGATAATTTTTTTGAAATGAATTTAGTATTTCGGGTAAGACTTGAATGTTGTAGGTTATTTTAAACATTCTACTCCATTTTGTAGCTTATGGAATCATTGAACATGAAGTTGTGGTTGTTTCAGAATCTTGGATTATGTTAGTTGTCTTGTTATTTTAATTTTCTAACTCTGAAATGAATGTATGCCCTTAGGGAACTTTTTTTGTGAGCTATGTTGTTATTAGTCTTGTACCTAATCTTTGGTTTAGTTAAAATTTTCTTACTTGTAATGTTGAGACTAGTTCTGGATTAATCTAATCCATAGATTCTTGGTTGATCCTGAGTTAGGTAAGGTTTTTGGAATGGATGATATTTAAGTTGTATCTTCTTGTTTGTTCATACAAATTTAATGCATGATGTTAACATTTTGAATATTAAAACAATATACTTATTTTATAAAGGCAATTATGTTATATCAATTCACTTCTTCTTGAATAAACAAACATGTTGAGTTGTAGAACTTAAGTTGAAAGCTAGATTGAGAAGTTAAGATTAAGATAGAAATGTGAATTACCTCTTTCTTATTTATTGTTGATCAGATGACTAGCAGGTTGTAATGAGTTTCATATTTTTGAGATAGAATTAATTATGTTGATTTAATTAGTTCTTACTTGAACATTACTTCTTGTAGATTCTATGATCTCTTTCTCTCTTTCTCGGTTATGTAATATTTGGGAAAGTCTTTCTGTTAATATTATTTTTGTTGGAACTATTTCATTAAACAACAGGGTTATTTTTGTGAAATAGTTAGTTAAAATCATATTGCTTTAATGTTATAGCATTTATCATGCTTAGTTCATATGAATTGATTCATGCCAACAATTTTATAGATGGATTTCGTAAAAGATGAAATGAGAAAGACTTATAGAAAGTTAAATTTGTTTTACTAAAGAAATTATCTCTTCATTATGATGTCTATGTAGAGAAATTCACTTGAAATTTACTTTTGTGGGGAAAAATAAGATGTATTAAAACTAGTTTTATGTTGATGTAGTGGCATTTGTGTAATCCTTTGAAATACTTCCTAAGTTTTGAGATGGGAGAACTCTCTTTTGATAAATGAATTTCTTTGGTAAAAATGTTGATTATTGATATACTTATGTGGCCTTCATGATTTTAGTTTTTTTAGTATTACTAGATAATACCATTCATAATGGGGGAAATTTAGATATATATGTAATATGGAATTACACAACTTATTAGATTATGTGATATATAAGCTTCTAAGAGTAAGGATCTACACTTTCAGTTGATTTCATTTCATGTGAAAGAGCATAACTAAGTTGATACTCTTTGGTAGACCCCTAAGCAAGTAAGAAGGGAATATGGTTAGATTATATATATGTGTATGACTTATTAATTATGCAAAAGCAAAGGTGTTCTATTTTCATAAATAGAATATTGATCCTTGATAAGGAAAAAGGGATATCTTCCTTATAATTAAACAAAGAGCTATATATGATATCTTGATAGATGTTTATGAGTAAGTCACAAGGATGATTGGCGGTGTTTTCCTTAGCTGATTTCTATAATTGAAACATGAATGTTTAAAAAGGATAATAACAAGATTTAGACTTATAGTATTATGAAGTCTAAAGTAAAAGTTTCAATAAGCTTGTTACAAGATAAAATCAGTAGTAAGAAGATCTAATGATCTTACCTTCTTAACATTGAATTTAAACATATCGATATTTGGTAATAAATAGTTAAGATTAAGTTAAACATAATCATGAAATCAGAATGAGTAGGAATGCATATTTTATCTACATACCTTCTTCTCATGTAAATTACACCTCGTAACCTTCTTGGGTTAAATTGTGCTTAGTAGACCCTTAAAAGCATTGTTATCAATAAAACTATAAGATAATAATTGATTGGGTTAATAAACTAATATTATTAAGTATGTTAGTCTAGTTGAGGAAACTTAGTTGGATGTTGAAACATAACAACTGCAACATAGTACCTTCATAATGACATGAGTCATTACGAGGATACTATGATGCAGCCAGCTATGCCTCAACACCCCACTTAGTTCGATTAACTCGGTTGACATAAGTGGACCTCTTGTTCATGGTTACACCCTCAACAAATACAAAAACATGAGCTTGTGTTCTAGTCAACTCATGTTGACTTAGGGTGACTAGTCACATGATCGACATAAGTCGATTGAGTATGTCTAGGTATCCTTAGTCTCCACAAGTAATCTTATACACTAGTGCATGGCATTGAATTGGATTGGGTTGATAGAATTTAAGAAAGACCATTCTAGATAACAGAAAAAGTGTGGTGAAGGACATATTCCTTTCTACGAGTATGTCATCTTGGAATGTAAACTTGGTAAACATGTTTAAAAACTCAGGCCAAAGTATTGCAAGATGTTGGTTACATTATCCTATGTCACTTAGTCTAAGATGGAGGATTTTAGATGAATATCGGTAACATGTATTCAGATAGGCTTCTTAGACATAAAACTTTGGTACCCCTAAAAGGGTAAAGGAACCAAGTATACATAGTATACACTTTATTAAGTTAACATGAGAGATTGGTGTTTCACCGAGTCATTACAGTTGCATATGGTTTTCTGTTATGATATGGATTGTCAATGGAATGTGTGTTCTAAATTATATTAATTTAGAATAGAGAACATTATGTAAAAAAACCTTGTTTCTAAAGTCATAAAAGGTGGATGTTACATCTTGGTATTAGAGCTGAAGGTTGCAGCTCTTGGACCTATTGAGTCTATATTTGATAAAAAATTAATTTTCTTGTTAACAAAAAATGGTTAGAATAAGGAGGTGCTGCAAATAATCCACCTCCAGGTGGAGAGGTAGCTACCACATAAAAACTTGACGATATTCTTGTTTCCCTACTAGACACAAGAGATCGTCTTGTTGTACTTGAACAACAAGTAATGGGTAATGAGGAGGAAGATGATGTTGGTAATAAAAATCAGCCACCTCCAGGGGACAATGCCAATGATGAAAATTTAGGCATTGATAATAATAGTGCAATGAATAATAATAATGCTAAAAATGTCAATAATAATGTTGTGAATGCAAATGCAAATGTACCCAATCTACCTGAAAATAAAAAGGCAAGATTAACAGTTGAAATTACTAATGACATAAAGAGGATAAGTCAACCAAAGTTTGATGACACTAATCTAGGGGATGGAGATGAGAATTATCTCAGAGAAATGGAGAAGTACTTTGCAATAAGGAACTTCTCGGAAAAAAAAGTAGTATGGGGAGCTTATCAACTTTCCCATGAGGCATCCTCTGGTGGGACAATTGTAAAGATGAATTAAACATTGATGAATCAAGCATCACTTGGGATTAGTTTAAGAGCTAATTTAGGAAATATTAGTTGCCACAACTCTATTATGATCATAAAATGACAAAATTTCAGAATTTAATTCAAGGAAAATTAACTGTAACTGAGTACTGGGAAAGGTTTACTAAACTTCTTAAGTATGTTCCTCAATATCAAACTGACGAGAAGTTCAGGATAAGAAATTTTTTATGGGATTGAATCCTATCATAGGGGTGAATTAGATGTTCACATCCCAACCACCATGGAAGGGGTTGTAGAAAAATCCATTCAACAAGAACATAAATTAAAAGCAATTTCTAACCATAAGGAAGAGAATCATAAGAAAATTCCTAATTCTTCTTCATCACTTGCACCAAAAAAGGTGGAATGGAAAATTTTGGAGCCAAAATTAAGTTTGTAACTGATAATAATAAGAAAAAACAACAAATAAACCTGTTGTGAAACATTCAAAACAACTTTGTGAAGAATAACAACAATGGATATAAGTCCTTTAGAGGATAAAATAGTAATTTCAGTGTTGGAAATAAATTTGAACCAAAAAGAGGTTGTTTTTCAACTATGGTAAGGATCACTATGCAAATCGGTGCCCTCTAAAAAAGATGATAAGCAATAAGATACATGTTGTAGTAGCTGAAAAGCAAGTTACGCCCATATAAGTGCCAGGTAAATTATTTGGTACACCTATTACTATACTTTTTGATACTGGAGCTATAAAATGTTTTATTTCTATTAAATTAGCTACAAAACTAAAAATAAAAGTTGGAATAATGGAAAAATATTGGACTGTACATTATGGAAATAATGTTGTCCATACTATTAGTAAATGTCTTTTTGGAGCAATCTTAGAGTTACCAAATTTTTCCACTGAAGTAGATCTTTATGTTGTTCCTTTGGGGTCATATGATGTCATAATAGGTGTTAACTAGCTTTTTGATCATAAAGAAAAATTTGATTGTTTTGAAAAACACATTAGTTGTCTTGATGATCTGTAGAAAACAACAAACATCCAAGGGGTAAAATGAAAATTTTCGTTAGAAAATTGTCAGCTATGCAACTTAAAAAGGCCAAAAATAAAGGTTGCGCTTTTATGCATTAAAAAAATTCTAAAATAGTTGAAAAGGATAGTGATTTCTTGGAAAATTTTCCATTGTTAAGAGATTTCAGTGATGTGTTTCCGAAATATCTACTCTGGTCTTTTGCCCAAATGAGAATTTGACTTCATAATAGAAATCAAACCAGAACTAAGCCTATTTCCAAGGCACCTTATCAAATGACTACCATTGAAATGGTAAAGCTTAAGGAATAGTTACAAGAGTTTTTTTCTAAGGGTTTGATAAGATTGAGTGTCTCACCTTGGGGAGCATCGGTAATTTTTGTGAAAAAAAAGATGGAACACTTAGAATTTGTATTAATTATAGGATGTTAAACAAAGAAAAAATCAAAAATAGATATCCACTTTATAGAATTGATGATTTGTTTGACCAGATGTATGGTGCATTAGTATAATCTAAGATAGATCTTAATTCTAAGTATCACCATTAAGGATAAAAGATGAAGATATTCATAAAACAACCTTTAGGAAAAGGTATGGAAATTATGAATTCATGGTTTTAACTTTTGGTTTGACAAATGCACCTACAACTTTTATGATTTTAGTGAATAATATCTTTCAAGAATATCCGGACAAGTTTGTACTTGTATTCTTGGATGATATTCTTATCTATTCTAAAATCATTGATGATCATCATAAGTATTTGAAAATAGTACTTGAAATCTTAAGAAAGAGAAGATTGTATTATAAGTTGTCCAAATGTTCTTTTTATGAAACAAAAGTGCACTATTTGGGACATGTCATAAGCAAAGATGGAATAATAGTTGACCCATCAATTTTTTTTGCCATAACTGAATGACCTGTACATAAAAAAGTACATGAAGTCAGAAGCTTCATGGGGCTTGTTGGTTACGTAAAAAATTTTGTTAAGGACTTTTCAAAAGTCACTACCCCGATAACTTAATTACAAAAGAAATACAAAAAGTTTGTGTGGAGTGATAAATGTGAAGCAACATTTAAAAATCTTAAATATCGTTAACTTCTACACCTATTTTGGCTATACTAGACCTAAATGGAAACTTTAAGGTAGTTCTGAGATGCTTTTGGTGAAGGACTTGGAGGTATTTTGTTGCAAAATAATCATGTTATTGCTTATGAGAGCAGAAAACTCAAGTTACATGATTTGAATTAGGCTCTCCATGACCTAGAGCTTGCTACCATAGTTCATGCTCTTCAAGTATGGAGACATTACCTTTTAGGAAGACCTTTTGAATTAAAGACTAATCATCTTTGGCTGAAGTATATTTTCACTCAACCAAATCTGAATACAAGACAACGAAGATGGTTAGATTTTTATCACAATATGATTTTTCCATAAGTTACATTAAAGGCAAAGAAAATAGAGTGACATATGCACTAAGTTGTAGAAAACATATTTCTGCACTTATAACCTTGAGAACTTAGTTTAAGGAGGAGGTAAAAAGTATCATGGAATCTGATTTATACTTTCAAAGCAGTAAAAACAACACTTGATGCAGATCTCAATGATACAAGATACAAGGGTTTTAACTTTGATAACAAAGGAATTATAAGATATGAAAAGAGGGTATATGTACCTTCAAGAAATGAGTTAAGGAAAATTTTAATGATGGAATTTCACAATTCACCTTACTCAGGGCATCATGGTATTAAAAAATGCTTGTTGATGTAAAACAACAATCTTTTTGAAAGGGATGATGAAAGACAACGATTTTGTTTCACACTTCTTGGAATTTCAATGTGTTAAGGATAAAAATATGCACCAAGTTGGTTTATTATATCCTCTCAAAGATATCTCAATATATGTGGCAAGTAATTAGCATGGATTTTTTCAGGGGCTTCCTATGTCTAGAAATAAACATCATGTTATTTTAGTTGTGCTTGATAAATTGACAAAAGAAACACATTTAATTGTTGGTAATCTTAAAGATGATTCACCTATTTTAGAGAAAATATTTGTGCATGAAAATTTTAGATTACATAGAGTACCCGAATTGATTATATCTCGTAGGGACCCTAGAATGACATCTCATTTCTGGAAAATGTTAAATACAGCCTTAGGAAAAAACTAAATTTTAGTTCCACATACCATCCGAAAATAGATGGTCAAATAGAGAGAGTAAATCAGGTTTTGGAAGATATGTTACGAATGTATTGTATGGATCAACAAAGTATAAATGGGAAGAATATCTTCCTCTAGTTGAATTTTCTTACAATAATAAATATCATTCCTCTTTTAAAATGGCACCTTTCAAAGCATTGTATGGAAGGAAATGAATAACTCTATTTAGTTGGGATAGCATTAATTGGACATGAAATTCTTACTTAAATAGAACAGTAAGTGAAAATGATTCGTGAACGATTAAAAGAAGTTTTGTATAGGTAGAAACTTTATGCAGATATGTAAAGGATCGATAAGAAATTTGAACTTGGTGAAAAATTCTTTTTATGTGTTAAGCCTAAAAAGATCTCTATAACCTTTAGAAAGGAAACCAAACTATCACCTCATTTTTTGGTGCCTTTCGAGATTGTTGAAGTGATTAGCCTTATACCTTATCTCTTAGCATTACCTCCCACTTTGTCACAAATGCATGATGTTTTCCATATTTATTTTCTTAAGAAATACATTTCAAATTTATCACATGTGTTAAATTGGGATTCCTTATAGGTCCAAGACCCAAGAATAATCATGGTTGAACCCATAAGAGTGTTGTAAACTCACTAGTTGCACTTGTAAAATTGTGAAATTAGTCAATACAAGGTTTAAAGTGGACCAGATTTAATGAAGAAATTGTGACATGGGAAAACCTTGAGGATATGAAAACTAATTTTCCTCATTTATTTGAATAGAATTAGTTCTGATGTTGGAAATGATTAATTTTTTTTTTAAAGATATCTTTAATTTCTGCCAGTTTTGGGAAGGTACTATATTTTATTAGTGTTGGAATAATTATTTTAATGTTGTAATAAATTATGAAAACTTGAATTCCTCAAATCTAGTTTCTGTTTGAGAACTTGTGGATAAAAGAACTATAATTATGATTATTTTTCTTGTTTAAGAATATGGACTAAGTTAATCATCGGGACGATGATGATTTTTAGGGGGAGGTATGTAATACCTCTAAAATGGTTGATATCTATGATGAATTTAATACTCAAAGTTGTAAATTTTGATATGTGATTCTTTTTTGAAGACGGTGTACTCTTGTGAACTAAGTAATCATGTTTGTTGTAGATGATATGTTTATCTTCTAAAAATAGATATAATCATGCCATGTCAATTCTGAATTTAAAATGAAGTATTTCATTCTTTCTTATGTTGAATGTTCACTGCATGTGGATAGAGGAAATTAATTCAGCCTAAAATCATTCATATCCTATATTGCATTTGAACTTGTTCTTAAGTCTATTTTATTTTTGATGCAGGATAGCTATACCTTGGATAAATTTTAGTGATCCAAGGCATGCTTTCAATTTTATGACGTCAAGGTCATCTTGACCAAGTTGGGAATAATGTTGGATTTCTAAACCTAGGCTACCATGGGATCATAGGTGATCTCTTCTACACACGTCCTTCTTAAGTGATCCAAGAACATCATTTTTTTTCTTCATATGGTAATGTTGAATTTGTAATTTTGATGATTATTTGGGGGACCTAATTTAATCTAAGTTCCTAAGTTTGTTATCCTATCCTAAGTTTAAACTAGATGATTTTATTATTATGGTTGATTATGGATGGAGGTAATCCTAAGTCATGTTACTAAGATATTCTAAGACTAAACTAATAAACTATACCTAAGGACCTAAGTTGGTTTCTAAGCTAAATGTTTTTGAACCTAACCTAAGGGCATGGACTAGCCTAAAGGGGATGGCATGGATGACACGATGAGGGTGTCGCTGGAATCAATTCCTAAGGTATTTAAGAGGTTTAGGTGAGGCATTTAAACACTTTGTTACCTGCCAATTTTGGTGAATGCATGGAAATATTGGAGGAAGTTGAGTTGTCAACTCTACTAAATTTTACAAAGATGGAGTTTTAAACTTTAGTTGTAGCCAATAAGGAGTTGGTGAAGGTGGGAAAGAAGGAAAGGAATTTTTCATTCCTATTGGCATTTATTGATCTTGACCATTGCAAAACTTCCTAGGAAATAGGAGAAGTTGGTGGGATAGATGGTTTTCGGTTTTCATTGTTTCATTTGGTTTTGGGAGCTTTGTAGCTCTGCATGTGGTTTTATTCTTTTTGAACTTCAAGTTTTAATCTTGCATGATAAATTTCACCTTGCATGGCAGTGATGGTAACAGAAAATAAGAAAGGAAGTTATATGAGGAAGATAAGGAAGGTTTCAGTGGCTGGGTTTTTGCGTTTTCGTGGAAATCTTGTTGTAGAAGTTCTGCTTGAAGATTTGGAACAAGGAAAAGAAGACATGAGAATTATCGGCATGATAGGCCCTATCTCATTAAATATTCTACTTTTACTTAAGTGTTTTCATTAAAATAACTCTTCTCTTTTATGAAATCGTTATGGTATTGGTGTTTGTGTTCCATTTTTTCCTTCTTCTTGATTCAAGAATGTTTTTCAATTATTCATTTAATGATGTAATGTATGTTGTATTACTATGAATTTTGGGTTGCATTGTGTGAATGAAAGGTGTGTTTGACTTGTTATACTAAACTTCCTTGGGTATGATGGAATTATGTGATAGTTTTTATGCTTGGATTGTTACCTTGTTTGGGTAACTTGTAAGCTTGAATAGTTTTCAGGTTTTTGATGAAATCATATGGATTTAGCCTAAACTGTTCTCCTTGTTATTAATGGTAGGAGACTAATTTTATTGGCAAGGATTTCATCATGGCTACTTGGGGTATATGCTAGTGATATGGTGTAATTCTTTATGTTCTTTTGTTTTGGTCAGTTTTCTTGTTGATAACAGTGGAGACCAACATTATTTTGTCCACTTTATTGTGACTGTACTCATATTTTTTATGAGTTATTCAACGGTTATTGTTTGGGGCTATGTTTATTTTGTAATCCTAACCATAAAAGGGAACCATATTGAATCTTTTTCTCTTTTGATAAACCTTGTTAGGGAGATAGTAAATTTCATTGATAGTTGTACTGGGAAGGTATGTTGGTTGAAGTTTCTAGTTTCAGTTCTTTTTCATCACTAAGTTTATTGGTTACCCATATAATCTTGTATTTAATTTAAGATATATCTTGTTGATCTTTATCGGCATGCAAATTTTGATTTATATTTGGAAGAGTGTTGTTGTTGGAGGGAGACTATTCTTACTTTCTATCTCTACCATTATTTTTTTGATGGTAAATGTAACCCTTTATGGGTGGAATAGTTGTGTTATGGAGACTGGTATCATCTCTCCTTTTTGTTTATTAAGTTAGCTTGTAATAAAAACCCTTTCATGGTTGTCCTATGAAAGGAGGCAACATTTAGTTTGGCTTGTTCTAAGTTTTGGTATAACTTATAATTGGTTAGTATGGGATTCTGGTCGGTTAAAATCTACTTTATTATTTATCTCGTATACTCCCTTTGAGTAGGTTCCATTTCTTGAGTTTTCATGAACTTTGGATTACATGGGTGTAGATTGGTATTTTTTTCTTGTTTGCAGATCTTACTGTCTCAAAACCTTGTGTTTGTTTATGGATTTTCATTACCTCAATATAGATTGGCATGATTGTATGACTATTCTTTTAGGATTGTTAGGGGTCTTGTGTCGCTTTTAAGAAAAAAAAATTCTATTCTTACTTAAGATCCTTTGTTTGAATTGAGATCAATATTTTTGGTAATACTTGGACCTTGTAGGCTGCTTGAAAATAGTGCTCTATTTTGTATCTTATGGAATCATTAAACATGAAGGTGTGTTTTTTTAGAAGCTTGGGTTGTATTAGTTGTCTTATTATTTTAAGTTTCTAACTCTGAAGTGAATACATGCCTTTAGGGAACTTTTATTTTGAGTTATGTTGTTGTTGGTCTTGTACCTAATCTCTTGTTTGGTTAAACTTTTCTTACCTGTAATGTTGGGACTAGTTCTAGATCAACATAATCCTTAGATTCGGGTTGAGCCTAAGTTAGGTAAGGTTGTTGGAATGGATGATATTCAAGATGTATCTTCTTGTTTGTTCATACAAGAATAATGCAGGATGTTAACATTTTGAATATTAAAACAAGTATATAATTCTTTTATAAAGGCGAGGTTATATCAATTCACTTTTTCTTGAATAAACAAACAATTTGAGTTGTAGAAATTAAGTTAAAAGCTAGATTGAGAAGTTTTTTTATTAAGGGAAAATATTTTTGAAGGGACTATACCACCGTATACAAAAGGGCTCAAAAAAAAAATTGTAAAATCCTTTACATTAATCTTATTTTGTGTTGGAACTGTTTCATTAAACAATAGGGTTTCTTTTTTTGAAACGGTTAGTTAAAAGCATATTGTTTTAATGTTATAACATTTCTCATGCTCGAGTTCATATGAACTGACTCATGCTAACAATTTTGTAGATGGATTTCATAAAATATGAAAGGAGAAAGACTTATATAAATTTACATTTATTTTACTAAATAAATTATCTCTTCATTTTGATGTCTATATAACAACATTCAATTAAAGTGTATTTGTGGGTAAAAAGAAGATGTATTAAAACTAGTTTTATGTTGATGCAATGACATTTGTGTAATCCTTTGAAATACTTCCTAAGTTTTGAGATGGGAGAACTCTCTTTTTGATAAATCAATTGCTTTGGTAAAAATGTTGAAATATGATATACTTATGAGGCCTTCATGATTTAAGTTTGTGTAGTGTTACTAGATAAAATCATTCATCATGGGAGAAATTTAGATATATATGTAATATGGAATTACACAACTTAATAGATTATGTGATATATAAGCTTCTAGGAGTAAGGATCTACACTTTCAGTTGGTTTCATTTCACGTGAAAGAGCACAACTAATTTGATACTCTTTGGTAGACCCTTAAATAGCGGTAAGAAGGAATATGGTTAGATTATATATATGTGTATGACTTCTTAATTATGTAGAAGAAAAGGTGATCTATATTAATAAATAATACATTGATCCTCTATAAGAAAAAAATGGATATCTTCCTTGTAATTAAACAAAGAGCTATATATGATATCTTGATATATGTTTATGAGTAAGTCACGAGGATGATTGGTGGTGTTTTTCATTAGCTGATTTCTACAATTGAAACATGAATGTTTAGAAAGGATAATAACAAGATTTAGACTTACGGTATTATAAAGTCTAAAGTAAAGGTTTCAATAATCTTTTTATAAGCTAAAACTATAGTAAGAAGATCTAATGATCTTACCTTCTTAACGCTGAATTTAAAAATATTGATATTTGGTAATAAAAAGTTAAGATTAATTTAAAGATAAGAATTAAATCAAAATGAGTAGGAATGGATATTTTATCTACATACCTTCTTCTTGTGTAAATTACATCTCATAACCTTCTTGGGTTAAATTGTGCTTAATAGACCCTTAAAAGCGTTGTTATCGATAAAACTATAAGATAATAATTGATTGGGTTAATAAACTAATATTATTAAGTATGTTATCCTAGTTAAAGAAACTCTCTCGGATGTTGAAATATAACACTATAGCATAGTACCTTCTAATGAAATAATTCATTACAAGGATACTATGCAGGCAAATTATGCTTATGAACACCCCACTTAGTTCGATTAACTCGGTTGACATAAGTGGAAGTCTAGTTTATGGTTCCACCCTAAAAAAGAGAGAAACATGAGCTAGTGTTGTGGTCAACTCATATTGACTTAAGGTGACTAGACACACCCAATCAATGTAAGTTGATTGAGTATGTCTAGGTATCCTTAGTCTCCATGAGTAGTCTTCCACACTAGTGTATGTAAGGTGCCCTTTTTTAGTGTGTGAATTTGACTCAGATTGGGTTGACAAGTCAAGAAAGACTATTCTAGATAACATAAAAAGTGTGGTGAAGGACATATTCCTTTCGATGAGTATGTTATCTTGGAATGTAAACATGAAAAAAATGTAATAAAACTTTGGCCTAAGTATCGTAAGCTATTTGTTACATTGTCCTATGTCACCTAGTCTAAGATGTGGGATTTAAAATGAATATTGATAACAGTATTCATATAGGCTTCTTAGATAGAACACTTGGGTACCCCTCAAAAGGGTAAAGGAACCAAGTATATATAGTATATACATCACTAAGTTTATATGAGAGATTAGTGTTTCACCGATTCATTATAGTTGCATATGGTTTTCTGTTATGAGAAGGATTGGCAATAGAATGTGTGTTCTAAATATTTATTAATTTAGAACATAGAACATTATGTATAAAAAAATCCCTTGTTTCTAATTCATAAAAAGTGGATGTTACATCTATCAAGATTTAAAGGTGATGATTGTACTATTAGAGTGATGAGTTGTAGTGATAGGGACATTTTTGTTGCCTACAAGGAGAGATTACCATCACCCTAGAGGATGTATATATCCTCACGGAAAAATTCTTCCTATTCGGGGTGAGTTGATTGTTCTAATTGAAGAGACATGGAGGGGGCAGAAATGGTGAGATTGTATGGTGAATAAACTTTAGATGTGACATATGTTACAGGGGTTTTCTTTTGAGTCCTTTTGGGATAATGGAGTGGTTGGGAGTTTGTTATTTGTTGTGATTATAGTGGGAATAATTTGTTATGATTCGTTGGACTCCGGAGGGCCATTTCATGTGGGTATTTGTGGGAGTTTTGGCTAACATGGTAGATTATAATACTATTTTTACTTGGGGTTCAGTTGTATTGGCACATGTTTATAGGGAGTTTTGATTAAATGTGATGTTTGTATTGTAGTGTTGGGAATATGAGCACATTTGAGTGATCCAGTGCGTGGTCTTCCATGGGCCAAGTGACATGACAAATATTATTATTTTGGGTTTTTGAGGTGGTGTATTTTTTTCCCAATATGCAACATCATGGATCTTCAAGTCTTGTGTAGGGGTTTTGGAAGGCCTAGGGAATATGATTTTATTTGGAGGTTGTATGTATATTTATCTACATCGTGAGGAGAGCTTGTTGAATTACATATGATGCATCAAGAGCGGTGGATGCGGGGGTGTGGGTGGATATGGTTGAGGTTGTATAATTTGGGTGGGTTAGGTAGTAGTTTTTCCTAGTATAGTATGTACAAAGTAATCCTATTTTATACAAGAGGGTTAAATGAGAAATTGAGCTATCAACATTGTAGATGAGGGATATCTAGGAGATGATGGATGAGGAAGTAGCACCAGCAGAGATTGATGACATCACCCAAAGACACCCAAGTATGTGAAATGGTGGTAGGAATAGCCGGTGGCTCATGGAGAGAGGTTTGTGCGGGAAAAACGAGAGTGGGGATATTATGATGTGGAGATGGGAGAGGAAATGAAGAGAAAGGATAGAGGTAGGTTGAAGGCATATTTAGAGATGTTGAGGAAGAGATTAGCTAAGATGGATACGCGAGTGACTACCATGGATGAAGAGGTAGTGAGGAAAGAGCGAGAGTGGATGAGAGGGATGAGTGGGTGGCTTATTTGGATATGGCATTTGGGTAGGTATGAAAGGATTGGGATAGTACCACCATCAATGTGAGCTCTTGAGGGACTTATTTGGAGTGATCAGGAGTACACTAGTAGCATTAGGGATAATTGAATCGGGAGTAGGGGTTCGGGAGAGGAGCGAGAATTAGGATTGGTGGGTGGAGCTATAATAAGAGGGACAATGGGGCCACCAAGCATGGTGATCTGGATCGATACCAAGCATTGCTTGTAGAGATGAGGTATTATGAGGGTTTGATGGGAGGACACTCCTAGAGGTTCAACAATATACTAAGTATGTGGAGATTCAGTTACAGGCTTCTCAACAAGATCCTACTTATAACACGTATTATCGGAAGGCCGAGGAGGGAGAATGAGGGTGGATATGGGGGTTTTGGACTCTCGGATATACAATTTAGATTATAGTTATTATATGGTCCAAAGAGTCTGATTTTTGAGATGTATATTGAATTTGATATTTATATATACACATATACATATACATATACATATACATATACATATACATACATACATACATACATACATACATACATACATACATACATACATATATATATATATATATATATATATATATGTATGTATGTATGTATGTATGTATATATGTATGTGTGTGTGTGTGTGTGTGTGTGTGTGTGTGTGTGTGTGTGTGTGATGTTTTAGATATATGGATGTGTAAATGTGTTTTTATGTGATGTTTTATATGAGTTGTTTAAATATGATGATGGTTATAATACTGATGATATTTTAGATGAAGTAAGGTGGTGTGGATGTTTTGAGATATGATTTGAAATGATTTTGGTTTATCAAAATGAACGTTATGTGATTAAAATCTATAGATGCTGATTTTATTTGGTTGATGTTTTAAGAGCATTTTGTGGGATGTGTTCAATTTTTTAATTTTTTGGACACATATAAATGTAATGGTAATTTTAATGGTAATGCACTTACAATCATAACTAGTATTAACATACAACTAGAAAGAGTTAGTTTATTTAGGATTATTTGATTTATAAGATGATATGGTATTTTTATCTACTTTCTTCTAATATGTTCATGATTTGCATGCATCTTATACCGGGAACTAGGTTCACCTTAATGATCCTAGGTTCTACCCTAGCTTTATTTTTTTAGGATTGTGTGGGTTGATCAATATGGGAATCTTACATCTTTAAGGGAAAATTGATCGATGTGGGAAGCTTTCCTAGGATGAAGAGAGTATTTTAAACATATTTTAGAAAGTTGATTAATGTGGGAATATTTCAATTTGTGGCCATGTATGTGAATTTATTTAGATTGGGTAGCCATCCTTCAAGGGAATGGTTTATAATGATATATTTAGATTTCAATGGTGATAGAAAATGTTTGAGTGATAGTTGTCCTTCAAGGAAATTTTCTATACTTTGATATAATGATTTTCATCCCATAGTGACTTTGATTCTTTTAGCTAAGGGGTGGGCCTAAGAGACCATTTGAGGAGGGTGGGTTCACTATATAAGATTATATGTGTATCCTAAACATATTATTATTTTTAGATAGGGTGAAGTAGGAGAATTATTATTCGGAGTCCCATACAATAACTAAGGTAAGGGATGTGATGCTCATATTTAAGGTTGTATTGATATACTAATGGGAGACCACATAATTTCAAATCATTACTAGGGTAAGGGGAGATTCAAAATGGAGGATTTTATTTGGACTAAGGTCATATAAGTAGGTATGTTAACATTATAAAGGTCGTAATTGCAAGGCATTAAGAGGATCCTTTTCAGGTTTACCATTAAGAGAGGCTAAGCAATATGCCCCAAACCCATATTTATGTGTTATAATATATGGTCCAAGACAATTTTAGAAAACTTCCCATGTCTACTCTTTTCTATATTTTTGACATGTTTATTTTCTTTAAGGAAAGATCACCAATATTGAATTCATATTATTTAAGATTTTTATTATATCCAGATTTAATTCATTCTTGATAGATATTAAGATGTTCAAGGGTGATTAGTTGGTGTTCATCTAACAATTCAAGATGTGATAGGATTTCTTGATGTTATTCTTCTTCAGGGATGACAAGTTTAAGAGAAATGTGTACAGATGGTGTAGACACCTTAAAAATGCATACATATTCCTAACATGTTTTCATCCCATTAGAATTAATTAAATTAACTTTATCCTACTAGTATCCACCCCTTTAGAATTAATTAAATTTATTCTATCATTTAAATCCTAACCCTTTAGAAGTAATTAATTTAATTCTATCATTCCCTTGGAATTAATTAAATCAATTCCTACACCCTTTAGTTAATTTAATTAAACATTTATTTAATTAAATGGTTAATTATCCTCTCATAACTCATAACTAATTAAATTATTTATTTAAATAATCATATTTATCTACTCACACTCCAATCTTATCCACTTCTAGAACCCTATAATTATGGGGTAGAAAAGTGCCACATACAACCATCGTCCCAAAAAAATTCAAATATTCATTTCCCCTCAAAGATGGAACTATACGAGACCAAATCTAATGGTTATTTCAGGAAATTATAATTATGAACCTTTAACCCATTAAAACATTGATCCAAGATTCGTGGTCTCATCCTTAGCTATAAAAAGTAGATCAATCCTTTGTAAATAATCCTTGGAAGCTTTATGTAATTGCAGCCAACTTCTTCCAAAATTTCCATTTGTATCCTCGTGTCTATCTTCTCGCAAAAATTTCCATTTATAGATTTGGAGAACAATTCAAGAGCATCCATAATCCAACAAACTACAAGATTCTAAAAGTTCAAATACTTCAAAATATTACTTGAGGTTTGCAAGGAAAATCTTGGAGGAAAGGTTTGTTGTCATATTTGTTTATCTTTCACACTTCTGCTAAGTTTTTCACTTCTTAGATGGAATTTGGACTTGAGTGGGAGAACAAATTTGGTGCCGTAGAGAAGAGAGAAGATGGTAACGCCTATAGGGGTTCAAATGCTAGTCCTGTAATCCCATAATGTAAAGGGAATTCGAGAGATGCCAATCCTTACCATCTTGATTGGTAGTCTTGGTATAAATTTTGTTAAGATTTCTATTAGATGCTTCAACTTATCTATTAGCTTGTGGATAGTATGGTGTGGAGAAAATAATTTTTAAAATCTTTTATTTTTGAATTTCCATTTCTCTGTGATGATCTTATGAGGGATTTTGAAGTGATAGATGATGTTATGTTGGATGAAATTGATGATATTTTCTACTTTAGTAGAGATAAGAGGGATATCTTCCACCCATTTTGTGAAATATTCAATAGAAATGATGATGGAATTATGTCTTTGAGATGATTGAGGATTTATAAGACCAATGAGATCAAGCCCCCATTGTGAGAAAGGCCATAAATCTTGAGTTGGTTAAAGAGCGTGACTAGTTATATGTGTAATATTAGTGTTTTGTTGACATTTGATGCACTTATTGACATATTGACAACAATATTGATTAAGTGTAGGTCAATAGTAACCCACCTGCAAGATTCATTTAGTGATGGACAAACCATCAAATTATCTACCATATATTACATCATGGACTTCTCAAATAACTTGGTGAGCCTCTAAAGATTTAACATATCAAAGGATAATGTCGTCAAACCCTCTTTTGTAAAGTATACCCCCAATATAACATAACAGAGGCACATTGTTGGAAGAACATCCTACCATTTTTGTCTAGGTCCAAGTATATCGTTCTTTGAGAAATATTATTTGAGTATACCAAATATTAGATTGGATATCTTCTATATTATTAGTGGTAGGATGATCAACGTTGGTATAAGAGGGTTGTTCAAGTTTGTGTATAATGAAAAAGAGTTTAGAATCATCTAGAGATAAATAAATAAGGGATATCATAGATTCCATGGGACGGTTGTGATTTATTAGATGAGCATTAGGTTGTTTGGATTTCATAATGGTTGAAGATATTTAGGAAATTGTCAATGATACCTTTATATTTTTGTAAGGTTTGATTTTCAAATTAATACATTCCTTTAATTTGATTGATGACAAGTTGGGAATTCTTTGTAGATATTAAGGATTCTTACACCAAAAATGTGGTGGTTTGAAGACCCATGATGAGGTCCTTACACTCAAAAATATTAGTTGTACAATAAAAGTACAATTTGAAAGATAGTGGAATAGGAGTCCCCAAAGGAATTATTATGAATATTATGGAATGCCCCCTATTTCTGGTATTTAGACCTATTGAATAGTAAGGTCATTTTAAGAGGACTATTATCATGATCAAGGGTATTGATAGATTTGTCAGGAATTTTTCACAAGGGAGTTGATTATTGGAAAGGGGGATTATGTGATCTATACAACAATAACATTCCCTTAATGGATTTTTGATAAATGAATTCAAGATGAAATTTTTTCATGAGCATGAGCCATCTGGTTATGCAATCGGTTATGATATGTCTTAGATTGAATTGATTTTAGTGGATTAATGCTTGTGACTACATAAGTTTTTTAATTGAGGAGGTAATGTAAAATTTTAGAACTTGTGAAGTATAATACACAACACAACTTTTCTACTCCTAAATAATAAGTTTCGTAATCATGAAGGCTACGGATTATATAATAAACAACTTTCTCCCTACCTTGCTCATTTCAATGTGCTAGCATAGCTCCTAAGGCATGATTAGTGGCCAAGATATATAGATAGAGAGGATATCCCTTGTGTGGGGGTATAAGCACTGGAACTGATAGGAGAATTTTTTTAAGAGACTTGAAGGCCTTTTGGAAATCATCCTCTCATCTAAATTGTATGTCATGTCAAAGGAGGTGATGGAAGGGTTGACATTGATGCGATAATTAAAATATGAAATGATGGATAGATTGTAGTTTCCCTTAAAGTCTAGAAATTTATTTAAGGTTAGATAGAGGAGGCCTTTCAATTATATCTATAAGTTTTTTGGATTGACTTCAATTCCCTTGATAGAGACTAAGAATCCTATCATTTTTCCCATTAGGACCCCGAATATGCATTTAGCAGGATTTACTTAAAGGTGAAACTATATTAGATGGGAAAAGATCACATCGAGGATAACAAGATGGTATTTTTGGTGTCTATATTTCCTTGAGATCATCTATGTAGTCTTCAATGGTTTAATGGATGAGGTTGTGAAAGATATAGGTAATGGCATGCTAGTAATTTTCTCCTACATTTTTCAAGACAAAGGGCATTACTCTATAGCAGAAGGTTCCCATGGGGTGATAAAAGATGTCTTATGCTAATCTTTTGGTACAATAAGGATTTGATTATAACTAGAGAAACCATCCTTAAGAGACAACATTTCATGCCTTATCGTTAGATCAACAATCTAATCAATGTTAGGTAGGGATAAATAATATTTAGGACAACCGAGGTTAAGGTCTCGAAAGTCTTTACTGAGATACATAATTTATTTGAGGTCTTGGTTGTGGGTATGATGTTTGAAATCTATTAGGATAATCGATGGGTAGTATGAAATTAGCTAAGAGAAGACGTTATAGTTCTTCTTTGAATAGTAATGTTATGTGAGGATATTGTTTAAGGTGTTTTTGGTTAGTGCTATAACTGTAAAAATACCAAAAACTCAAATAAGTAGGGTTTACTAATACATGTGACGAAAATCACAATGGCGGGATGATGGAAAGCTCAAGAAATGAAATATGATCCTCCTTCGATGAGTGAGAAGACCTATAACAAATGAAACCTAAAAAGAGATGTTAGATTAATATAAAAATGAGTTTATCAACAAGTTCCAATCCTAGGAATCCAAAGGTACTTACTTGAAGGGTGTGAAATCATTTGATACAATTAATTTGATTTGATAATGATAAGATATATAATGAAAATAGATAATTTAAAAATTTAGAGGGATAGTGAGACCCTATTCTACTTTGTAAATGAATCAAGCTAGGTCGTGGTAAACTTGAAGTCCTTGAAGTAGCTATACCAAAATAATTTGGTGGCTTCTCTCTCTTTTAGGATGATCTCGATCTTCTCCTCAATATATTCAATGTTTTGTGTAAATGTAATAGTGCATAGTTTGATTTTTTGGAGGATTTAAATTTTTTCCCACATGAACGGTTGTTGGATGATTAGGAGCTCATCAATGATGGTGATTACATGTGATGGACCTAGAACTATCATCTAAAGAATAGACATACTTGTAGACAATTGATTAAACCAAAATAGATTGATAAAATATTATAAAGATGGTATAAATAATAAAAATTATAATTTTGACATAGATCGTCGATGATTCACAATAATCGTGGGTGATTACAAAAATCACCGTCGATTCTTGTAAAAAGTTTGTAATTTGATAAAATACTAAACAAACAGAAAACAAAGTCTAGAATGACTTCTTTAACTTTGTATCTGATACGTAAGTAAAGCAAAACCATAAAGAGATAAAGATATGCTTACCCTGAGTGTGGAAATGGATTATAATGTTGTAGAGGCTTATAGGAGCTTGTGGAGCATTCTAATGATGTGAAAGAGATCTTGAGGATGTCTGCATGCATGTAGCAGGGTCATCTAGATTCCTGGAGAAACAAAGCTTCACTAAAATGGTTATGGATCCCTGAAACAAGATCTCTAAGCTTCTATTTATAATTATGGAGGACTGTTAGGATCATCAATGATTCAGAAGTTTTAGGGAAAACATCTTGGAAGTGGTTTTAACCACTTCCAAATTAGGATTTCATGGGTGAGGATGTGATTTGAGGAGGTTAGGATGTTAGGGAATTAAGTAATGGGGTTAAAAATGGTTTTATATGGGTTAGGGGTGGTTAAGGAGGTTCTAGGGAGGTTAAGCTAGGTAAGGGTAGGTTTACGAGGGGTCAAAATATGATTTTAAGAGGTGAGGGTAGTGACTTCAATTATTATTAGAATGATAGGTTTAATGATTTAATTGTGTGTGTGTGTGTGGGTTACCTAGGGTGAAAAACATTGTGTGCTTATATTTTCCTCTTTTTGTTAAGTGGTTTGTGATGGAAAAACTACTGGAAAAAAATGAGTGAGATGATTCAATTTGTGTTTGGGTATATTTCCCCCTTAAACTAGAGGTGATTATGACAAAGTGTAATAATCACCACTCTGAAAAGGTGAATGAGATAGGTTTTTGTTTCAATTTAAGATGCCCTATAACTACATATGAAAACCATATTTCCAAAGGTGGACTTGTGCAACCATATAATCAAATGATAGGGAATCAAGGATTTGTAACATATCGACATATGATTCATAGGAAGCAATAGTGGGGAATGGTATTGGATGAGCATGTTATCTGCAAGGCATCAAAAGACACATGATTTTATAGATGCCATTTACATAAAGTTGGGATTCTAAATCTAGGAATTCAAATGATTGGAGAACCAATGGGTTTGTTTTCTATAAAGATATGACTTGCTGGTTATAAGAATGTGAGATCTAAGGTGTATTTTGATAAGGGAAGGATTTGCATTGATTGATTGGTTTTGGTAAGGAATGATGAAAAAATGATGGGCTGATGAGGTCAAGGGAATAAAATTGATGTTGCCACATAGGTGGAATTACAAAAATGGGAAGTCAAGTGATATAGAACTGATGGTTTCTCGACCTATAGACGTATGAATTTAGTAGATGCGATGGGAAAAGGTTCTCGAGAAATTACAAAATCCTTGATGTGTCATGAAACATGGGCTCGATACAAAGTATGTTTCCATAAAGGTGGGATTACATAGCTAGGAATTCAAGTGATAGGAGAACCAAGGGGTTCATGTCCTATAGACATATGAATTAATAGAGGTAAAGGAAAAATGTTCCGAGAGATTGAAAATTCTAGAATTGATAGATATGGGATTCGTATGATGAATTTGGATAGGGTATTAGTGTTATCAACTACCGTAGCTTGTTTGGAGACTTAGAAGGAAAAATTGACACTTAAGAGATATGGGCCAAGTTAGGAGTTGCCCACTATACAGGTAGATCTTACTTAAGCTATAGTTGATCGTGATCAATATTGGTAGTAGGGACATGTCTTAGCATAGGGTTGTGGGGTGACAAAACTTCTATTTTAAAGGTGAGTTATAGGTGGTGATACATCAAGCTAGTTGTCGATGGGACCTATACGTACCAAAAATTGTAGGGTACTGTATCGCTGAATGATGTTACACATGCCCTAATGATGATATAGGTCACCTCGCAAGGTGTTCGGATCCAAAAATCTCACAAAGTATATGTTAGCATCCCAAATGATTTTTTCATGTTCTTTATGCTTTGTTTTATTCCTCTGCCTTTCTTTTCTTATCGTTTTGACCTTTAGTGCGAAACCGCTGCCCTAGTAGGGCGGTGGTCCTATAACCACCACCCTAATTAGGGAAGAGGTCCTATAACTACCACCCCTCCAGGGTGGCGGTCCTTCACATGTTTTCCAGCACATTCTTTTGATCATGACTTACGTAATTTTCAACTTTTACCAGCTTTTCTCCACTTTTCTCCACCGCCTTGGCTCATATTAATGTTTTGTGTCCCCTGGAATAGTGTTTCTCCATTGTTTAATGGTAAAAGAGTTCCATTCCAAGTTACCCTTGGTGAATGGGAATTCTATAAATAGCTAGTTTGTTTTCAAACAAATGGCCCCTCAACTTCTCATTTTTCATTGTTTAAGTCTGTCAATTTCTTGTTTAGAAGCTCATTTTGTTTTCATGTTTGCATCCATGCTAGTTTTCCTTGTTGTTGGAAGCCATTCGATCTTCTTGCTTCAGTCTTGTTCATTGTTGTCCATACAAATTAGTCTAGAGCAGAGTAGTGTCAGTTTTAGATTGAATTCATTAGAGTTGCAGGTTGTGTTCTTCACGAAGGTAGATTCTAGAATCTCTCGGTACCCTTGTGTTGTATTCCCACAATAAATCCCACTAGGAATTACATACGCCAAGCTCTGTCACTTGTGTTATCCCTCTCCTACTCGCATTATATTCAGTCTATATCCAAAGCTGCCATTGTTCAAATACCTTCTTCTATTGATGCTAGCATATACATGCTCTTTTGGATTCATGTGAACACAAAAGAATGAGGAGATCATTCTAAGGGGAAAAAGTCATACACTACTAGATTCGCCACTGTTATGTAAATTCCAGGTTTTATCTGTCAAAGTTCTAGTTAAAATATATCAAATAGAGTAGTGAAATATTTCATTTTAGTTAAATTTCATTCTCGATATTGCCAGGGAAGCTGTGGGGATTGATATTTTCTAAGAAACTATGATTCATTCCTCACTTTTGAGGTAGGATCGAGAATCTTTCAATTAAGTTAATCAACTATCTAGTTATTTAGGATAAAACTCACAACTACACAGGCAAGTAGCTACACCTGGGCTACCTTATTTTTTTAATTTTGTTATTAGATTAGTTGTCATTTTCTAAATATATTAGATTAGTTGTTCTTTCAATTCCATTCAAAATCTTATCAAAAATACAAAATAGAGGAATATATATATGTTGTAGATATATCTCACATAGTTTATTTCATTTCAGTTAGGCTTATATTGATCTTGTATGACAATCACGGGACCTAGGGATCCTAGGGAATACATTTTTGAGCCAATCGTGCCTCAACCAAATACTGTTGCAGCAATAACTAACATAGACCAAAATCTCAGAATTCAGGTCTTCCAAACAACAACAGACCTACAAGAAATCAGCTCATAGTTAAGGGGATTAAACATAGAAGACGACAAAGCACACACGTTCTAGTCAAATCAGACAAATTATAAATTGCCTTGATAGACATCTCATGTATGATCAGTAGAAGGAACTGAAAGAAAAAACATTCGGTTGTGATCCACTAGTTCCATAGCCGATGCGGGAGACCTCCTCATTGATATAGACACTAGCTTACGTATCAAGTTTCCGACACACATTAGGTACTCCGAGAAAATCGCAAAACTTTTAGTTCTAAAAATAGAGGCTAAAAAGACATACGATTATTGGATACTTGGGATCGAAGAAGGGATTGATTCTTCACATGATCATAGGAGGTTTTCCACAACCACAAACTTACGGTTATGATCCAAAGGTCCCACAACCCAACATGCTTACAAATCAATCCAATGTTGACGACGGTTTGTGAACATTAGTGTTTAGATACTCTCCACTCCCACCAAACATTATCACACACCTATGATTATTAAACATAGTAGCTAATCAAGCTAAAGATTTCTAGATTAGACCAGAGAATCATCCATAAGGAACCAAAAAGATCCACTGCATATTTAGCCATTCCATTTTCATGACCTTTTCAAGAGACATATACAAAGCACCCACATGCTATCTTCCACGTATTCCAAAACCTATAGATCGGATCATAGCAAAGCTCGATATTGATTAGAGCCTTCGATCAAATCATCATCACCAAATGATCTATCACACTGTGGTTCGAGTTAGGAGGGCATTCTTTGCCTTAGATTCATAGATCCCACCATTGCATGTTGAAGACATAAGATTATCTAACTAGCTTATCTCGCATCACACGTGTTTTCCATCCCCACTAGCTGTCTCAAAGCATGACCTTAGGAGTTCGGGTGTGAGGAAGAGTCACTTGTAGATTCCCATGCTTGCATGTAACTTTTCCATCATACAAAATTGGTGAACCTAATGTGAAACAAACTAGTTTTCCTCTTTCTATTCTTTCATCCACCTTCGCTCTTTCCCATTATTCTATGGATATTCATATACCCCCCAGAATATGTCGGATACGATGCATATGGCGGAGACCTCTCCTAGGTCTTGAAGCATACTACGATCAACTAAATAGACAACATTCCTATACAACCTCAAGGTATACAACAAACACCACTAAGGAAAAATACCGTGTCTTCACCAAATGAGGTCATCTCAACCTTAGTTGAGAAAGTTAGAGGGTTGGAACTTGCTCAAGCAAGTCAAAATTCACAATTCATGTAGGTAGGAACTTCCAATCCTCCACATCATCCTAGCCAAGTAGACCTCCTCATAGGAACATGCATGTTGGGCATGCCTCCTCAATATTCACAACAAACGCCAACTAGAACCACATTTTCTAACGCTGCTCCAGTGGAAAATATGATACCTCTTGGTTTAGTACAAAACAATCCATTTCTGAGAAATGCTCCTCCATACTTAAACATGTATTCCAAATCACCACAGGGAGATATGTTCTCTTCTCCTAGCATATTCTCTCAACCACAAGGATTCCCTTATGCCCCTGCAAATACATATGCTACGCCATATCAACAACCCATTCCACCTCCACCCCCTTAGCAAACACCATCAATGGTTGAAACCTATGCAATAGGAACTTATTTAGAATATTTTAAAGAACCTTTAGACTTCACTATACGAAGAATCATGCTTCCAAGACCTCTCCCCGATCTACCCAAGTATAAAGGAGAGGGAGACCCAAATGCACTTATTAAGGCCTACGCCACAGCCATTCAAGAAATGCTCCCTTGGGATGGAGTTGTTGCTAAAATATTCCCCAAAACTTTAGAGGGTATCGCCCTCAATTGGTATTACAGAATACTTGAAGCCTCAATACATTCATTTAAACAACTTGTTTCAGAGTTCATCAAGGTGTTCGACATGAACAAATTGTTGAGAATAGGAATCAGGGAATTCTTGCATATTAAACAAGAACACAATGAATATGTTGCTCATTTCATCCAAAGATGGTGTACAGTCCTCTATTCTTCAACAAGCACTCCAAACATGGATCAGATGGAACTATGTAATTTATTCCTTCATTCTCTCAGTAGAGATAAAGGAAGAAGTCCATAAGTTCCCACTAAGAACTTATGATGAAGTACTCGAGAGCACTCTCCGAATAGATCAAGCTACAATAGATAGCGGTCACAAGACATATGGAACAAATGGGAGGTTAATCATCCCCAACCAAAATACTATGACTTATCCTACTACCACAAATGCCAATCAAGGACCTAAAATCCTTAACAAAAACTACAAAGTGACAACAAATGGAGTGACTGACCAAACTAAAAAAGCAAATGTTGTAAATGTTCCACCACCAGTTAACAACCAACGAAACAACAATTTCACCCCAACAATCAACGCGGTGGATTTTAATCATCCCCAATGACAACAAAAACAACAACGACAGATCCAAACACAGGGTCCAAGTCAAAACTCAACTGGATATCAAAACCAAAGACAAAAATGCAAAACTTTAATCCTAATAGTCAACAGTTCAATCAGAATTTTAGACCACAACACGTGCCAAACTAGCAACCTAGGGGTTATAATCCCAACTCGTATTGTGGTTTCCACAAAATTCAAGGCCATGACACTAGGACTTTCTACGATTACAATAAGTTCATGCAACATTTTCCAGAAGAAAAAAGACAACTCTTCATAGATATGTTCTTAATAGATTTTGTGACACCGATGCCAAATACTTTCACAGGGATAGTTTCCCCTCAAAACACACCTCTTAAAATCTTCAATGATCCACTTCTAAATCATAATAGCAATAATAAATTAAATCCAAATGGGATGAAAAAGGTGTAATGACAGAAATAACGATCATGAAGCCTCAACTTCACTAAATCCACATGTTGCACCATAATTATGAAATCAGCCACGAACCAAGATAGTTGGTCTAGTGGAGTTGAGATCTTGAGCTACACGTAGAAGCCATAACAAGAACATGAGAATATTCTTCTCAACCAAATCCAATCTATCCACTAGAACCAGATAACATTCAACAAACATTGGTAAAACCCGTGGGTGCTTATGATTTAATTAATGACTTAACAAATACCTTCTCTCACATCTCCTTTTTGGACTTATTGAAAAATTCTCCTACCCTAAGGGCTGCTCTTTTAGAAGCACTAGGTGTGGGTCATTTAATTAACATCAATCCACCTCTTGAAACACAAGTAAACCATATAGACTTTGATATCCACCCTCTAGGGAAGCTAGATAGGGATACCGAGTTTATATTCGACATAAACAAAATGCCAATATATGCTAAAATTGCACGTAGAGGTGATCCGACCTTGCATTTACAAGTGTGGGTTTACAATAATTATGTTAAATGTGCAATGGTGGATGATGGGGTAGCAATTAACATTGTCCCCTTCTCTTTCCTTCAAAATCTAGGATATGGAGAAACAAACTATTCCACAACAAGAAATATGCTAAGAGGTTATGATAGCCTTAAAGCTACTTCAATTAGGACTATAATATTACCAGTCACCTTAGGACCTAAGACAATCCTCACCGAGTTTTATATCATAGATAGGGAAACCAGCTATAATATGATCCTCGGTCGACCATGGATACATCGCATGAAAGCAATCCCCTCTACATTATTCTAGGAAATAAGATTCTTACACCTAGGAAAGATATTCGTAGCAAAAGGTGACCCAAAACCATTCAACATACACCTAGCAGACCTGAAGAAAAGACTGGGAATTCACTCTGAGTTTGAACTCCCAACAAACCAACTTAACAAACCAATTAACTCAAAACCAGAATAAAAATTAATACCTACAATAGAACTAGAAATTACAAACCTAGTCAAGGGCATCCCAGCCCTCAAGGATGAAGCTAACGTTGTAGAATAGTTTCATTAGGAACTATTGCAAAATTTATCGAGTTCTTGGAAAAGATCTACCAATTTTCCTACCATTTGATTCCACAGGTATGGGACGTACCCTAGGAGTTGGTTCTCTTCCAATAGAGGAACTTTACATGGTAGAAGTAACCAAAACAGAAGAAATCAGATGCAAAGAATGTCCCAACATCCATCTTTCCTAGTAAGTATTGGACTCTCCATTTTGATGGAGCTAGATGTCATTATGGATCTGGGGTAGGTGTGATCTTTACTTCTCCTGAGGGAAAGATCCTACCTTTTTCTTTTAAGTTGAACTTTGAATGTACAAACAACGACACTGAGTACGAAGCCCTCCTCCTTGGCCTCATCATAGCCAAAAGGATTGGTGTCAATAACATCAGAGTATTAGGAGACTCACAGTTAGTTGCAAACCAAGTCTTTGAAGTATATGAGACTAAAGTTGAGCACTTACAGCTCTATAAAACAACGGTATTAGATCTAAGAAAAATATTTGACTTCATATCCATTGAGGCAATCCCACGAGAACAGAACCTTCGCAGATTCAATAGCAACCTCAGCTTCACGTTTTACCCCAAGTAATGAGTTGGAACATATAATTTTCAAGGTATCACTTTGTACTGAACCATTGGTGAAGAAAATGTCAACAAACCCTCTACTAACACATACAGCTGAGAATGAATCTCCTATCTTACATCATGTTGATAGTGATAAATTCACTCTTAAATATCTAAACACCTATGCGGAGCTACACCTTGCTCACCGTATAGTTGATCTTTCCTTAATACCACACTCCTCTTCCTACTTTTGAAATCCCACAGTAGAGTCTCCTCCACAAAAGGATCTCGATATCTATGAGATAGAAAACAGAGAAATTATGGAACTACCTCTAGCCCCACCTGAGTTTGAAGAAGGTAACACTTCTTTGATAGAAGAAACCATTGACATAAACATTGGAATGGAGGAAGAACCAAGAATTTTAAAGTTAGGATCCTCGCTAACTCGGAAGAAATAGAAACACACACCCGAATCCTTAAAGAACATCAAAAGACTTTTGCATTTAATTATAAAGAAATGAAAAGTATCGTACCACAAGTTACGCTACATAATCTTATCACTAAACTAGATGTGAAGCTAATTAAATAGAAGTCAAGACCAATGAAGCCAAAAGTTGCTCTCATGGTAAAAGAGGAAGTAATAAAACTTCTCCAAGTAGGATTCATCAAACCAATTGATTATTCACAATGGGTATCTAATATTGTCCCCATTCTAAAAAAGAATGGGAAGATATGCATTTGCATAGATTTTCAAGATATTAACAAAGCTTGTCCCAAGGATGATTTCCCATTACCATCCATTGATGTCATCGTTGATGCAACAACTGGATTTGAGATTTTTTCTCTCATGGATGGGTTCTCAAGATATAATTAAATCAAAATATCTAAACAAGACCAAGCCAAAACCACGTTTATAACTCCCTGGGGAACTTATTGTTATGTTGTCATGTCATTTAGTCTTAAGAACGCCAGCACTACATATCAATAGGAAATGACATACATATTCCATGATCTTATCCATAAAATTGTGGAATCATATGTGGATGACTTGTTGGCCAAAGCCAAGAAGTGCTTGTGATCACCTAGAGGTGCTCCGTATCATCCTCTCATGACTAATTGAGTATGGTGTCACATTAAACCTAGAGAAGTGCATTTTTGGTGTAACAGGAGGCAAACTTCTAGGATACATTATATCTTCATGAGGGATTGATGTTGATCCGGAAAAAATACGGGTTGTTCTCGAAATGATCCCACCTTCGGATGAGTCTGGAATCAGGTCATTTCTTGGGAAACTCAGTGCAATCTGAAGGTTCATCCCAGATTTAAGCTTTTCCATTCATCCAATCAACAATCTACTCAAGAAAGATTATAGTATCGATTGGACTGAAGACTACAATGAGGCTTTTGAAGTAGTTAAGTGCTTCTTATTGTCACCACCCACACTAATGCCTCCCAAGCCAGACCACCCTTTGATCCTATACTCACGAGCCACTCATGTCTCATTGGCCTACATGCTAGCTCAAGAAGACGATGATAAACAAGAATGCGTGATCTATTTCATTAGCCAAACATTACTTGATTATGAAACATGTTATACACAGGCAGAAAGAGAATGCCTTTCCATAGTCTTCACCACAAAACATTTAAGACATTACATGTTAAATCAAGAAACAAGGGTCATTGTGAAGACAGACCATTTACGGACATTCCTCATGTAAGGGTCCTTGTCTAAGAAGGTGGACGTTTCATAACCCTAATGGGAGAATTTGAGTTAACATTTGTAAACCAAAAATCCATCAAAGGACAAATCATTGCAGACTGGTTAGCTGAAAATCCACTAGATGGAGGTGAACTGGTAGATCTAGAATTTCCCAATGAATGTGTATTCTTTGTCAAAACTAGACCCCCATCTCTACATGTCCCTAGTATACTGATATCATCAATTTTATCATGGACCATACATACCCGGAAAGTGCCACATCACAACAAAGAAGGTGGTTACACATTATTGCCGCTAAATATGTTGTTTTAGACCAAGTGCTCTATCGTAGAGCCTTCAACGGCATGCTTCTAAGATGCATCGACATAGAAGAATCCAAGAGGATCCTTCATGAATCCCATAGTGGGATATGCAGGGGCCACTTCGGTGGTCACGCCACCACTCACAAAATACATCGGATGGGCTATTTTTGGCCCACTCTTGAACATGACGTAGTGGAATTTGTACATAACTTCCACAAATGTCAATAATTCTCTCATGAGATTCACATGCCAAAGACAATCCTGCAGCCAATAGTGACTCCGTGGCCCTTCTCCACTTGGGGTCTGAACGTAATAGGGAAATTCTCTCCCTCATCAACTGATGGCCATAATTTTATAATCACAGCCATGGAATATTTTACCAAATGGGTGGAGGCCATGCCTCTCACCACTGTACTAGGTTCTGGGATTGCCAAATTCATTTTGAACCAAATTATCTGTAGGTATGGTGTCCCAAAAATCATTATCTCAAATAATGGCACATCCTTTAAGAACGAACAAGTTTGTGAGCTATGTAACAAGTTCAAAATAAACCATCACATGGCCTCTCTTTACTACCCTCAAGCCAACGGGCAGGCTGAAGCGACAAACAAAACATTGAAAGCTATTCTCCTCAAAATGGTAAAAGAAAAAAAATGATTTTGACATTTAAAATTATATCCGGCCTTGTGGGCCCACCGAACCTCAATAATAACACCAACAGGGAGTAACTCCTTTCTCACCGGGTATTTGGGGTAGAAGCGCCTCCCGCTTAAGGTTGAAATACCCAGTCTCCGCATCTCACTACAAGGGATTCTAGATGAAGAAGCTTATAGAGAGGCACGCCTCTCCCAACTAGAAAGCCTAGATGAGGCCAGGTTAAACACCGAATAGTGGCATAGAGCCTATGCTGACCGATGTGCCAGCAGTATAACAAAAAGGTCTATGAGCGAGAAATATATGAAGGAGATCTAGTTTTAAGACTAGACAGCCGGATCGATAAGAAAACCGGCAAAGGAAGAAAGTTCCGGCCCAAATGGTTGGGCCCATATCGAGTCATGAAGGACTATGGTAACGGTGCATATCTCTTGTGCACACCAAAGGGTAAGAATTCAGTGAATCAGTCAATTCCTTACACCTTAAATGATTTTATGCATGAAGCATCAGCACTATTTGTATAGTTATATCTACATTACATATTCATTTAGATAGGTTCATTTTGTTCACTCGTTTCGTAAAATTTGGTGATCAAGGGACTTATCCTTAAGCAATTCATTACAAACTTCTGATAGTATTGGCAGGATATTTCAAATCATACTTCTTCATTTTCATAACATCATCAACTATTTCAGAATCATTTCATCAATTAGAGCTAGATATGACAAATTCTTAACGGTAGCCATACCAAGGCCTGCATGCTTGTTCTCACTTTTGGTTTCTTCCTAGGGTAGGTGTCTTGCCTATGGTCTATTCTAGAAGATTCATGGTGTCGCATCTATCCCACGTATATATCTCTTTGGAAATAAGAACATACTGACATTTTTCTCAAGTAAGTAAGTCAAATATAGATCAAATAGAAAATTTTACTTTCACACATTTCCCTGCCCTACCAACCTTCGGTGATGAGCTTGTGTCTCTTACTAGTGACATAGGGTTGTGAAAGGATGGGAATGTCTTTACTCTCCTATGCCTTATCCATGGTGATAAGCCCATGCTTCCTACTAGTAGCATGGGGCAAGGTGTAGGGGGTCCGCTTGACAGAAAACAGTTAAAATTCATAAGAAAATAGTTCAAACAAACTTTTGAAATCTTGAGTCAAAACAAATGAATCAGATGTCCAAAATTCCAAGAGAGTTCAAAACCCTGAAAACCAAATTTTTTCAACCAAGTGGCCATCTACGGATCTAAGTCTAGATAAACTGCAAAGCAAGTTACATTCTAAACTATGGAGTCACTTGAGTAGGATAGGTTTGTAGCATCCTAATTTGGTTCCACCAACTCTTTGTCTATCTCCCATCATTACCATTTCAACACACCTCATAGCTTGTGCCCTTTCTAGCTCTTGGTGGTGAGCCCTTGCATCTTATTGGTTGCGTGGAATTAGGAGTGGGGAAAGTTCATCTGCTCATCATACCAGCTCATCATCACATTTTTTCAAAACAATATGAAGTACCAGAAAATTGCTTATAGAAACTAAAGTTCAAGATCACATAGTGTCCACATCATCATACATCAGCATCACGAAATACAAAAAGAAAACATTTGTGATATTTGTTCTCCATTACATACATTTTGAAAAGCATATAAAAATAAAATTTTTACAAACATCTAATATACATGTGAAAATGAATCACAAAACTCTAGGTACAAAGAAATCTAGATCCAAAAAGAGATGTATATATATATAATTAGGTTTTATGTACAATGCCATCATGCACTAGGCATGGTCAAAACACTCAATGAGCCCGAAAAATACAGAATGGTCGTATAAACAATCTAGCAAGAGTCACTACAAAAAGAGCCAAGTGGCCTCTCAATCCCTATGGGATCCCTCAGAAGGCGCACGATCACGTTTAGGACTCTGGCTACACTGACACTCTAAGTGTACTAAGGGCTCATGATCCTGAATAGTAGTTGTAGCCTCGCTATGAGAGTGGATCCTCCTCATCAAGTGCTTTGCATCCCTATACTCAACCACCTTAGCATGTAGGGAAGTCACCATGTTGGCCACATGCCATATGGGGGATAAAAAATTGGTATGCCTACCAGTTGCTGAAGGCTTTCCTGCATCCGTGGATAGCTCGGTGCGAGTCTTCTCCATGGGGAGCATCAGGGTATCAGTACATACTCGGTGAATCAAGTGTCACCACTCATCAATAGTCTCTGTAAGAAAAGGATAAAAAAATTAGAAAGTGATCAAAAGGTAAAACCAAGGATGAACAAAAAGAGAGGTAGCAACTAAGGAAATTCTAGCTAAAATAAATATCAAAAGAAGAGTGACAACTCACTCGGATCTCCGGGCCTCCAAGAAGGATCTCTAGGATTTACGCCTACCACAGAGACTTGCTGATCGATGTCCTTATCCCACGTCCTGGGACAACATGATGTCTTGCCATGGACTTATCCTCTCTTCCTAAGTCCTGAGAAAGTAACTCCTCTGAGACTAGAGTCACCCTCTCCACACTCTGCTCTTCGCCATCTCGGCTGTAAAATCTCCTTAGTGTCGGGCCAGGGATCACTATCCTCTCCCCCACCTAACTCACTAACCTCCATGTCCTCGGTCTCCTCCCCTGTCTCTCCCCCTGTGAACTCCTCAGACTCAAAGTCTATATCAATGGGGTCATCACTGCTATGGGCAGGACCGACAGCAATCCGAAGTAAAGGTTCCTGAGGAGCACCGACTCTTGCTCAGGTGTGTACCACCCTCCTAGCTACAATAGGGATGCCATGAGTAATAACTATCCAAGCCCAGCCTCTAGGACCTTCCCTAGCCTCCCGAACTGATCTGAACACTGGCACTACTAGGGGAAGCATGTCAGTATAAGCAAGGCCAAACTATTGAGGCACTCGATCAAAGGGGTGTGTCTCTACCTTCCTCATCCTATCCACAAGTTGCCCTGTAGTAGAGCAGGAAATCAAAGTGAAGGTCTCCTCGCCCCACAACCCTTCCATGGCCTGATAAGGTGAGGCCTTCATATCCTCAGTAGTCAGGGAAGCAACTAGGCTGGTGGGGTGCTCTAAGCACTATCATCTCTGTCCATCTAGCTGCCCTCATGGCTCTGGGATCCGCCACCTCTATGCCTCTCCCATAAGGGATGATGCGCTCATAGACCTAACTCATAACTAAGGTTGGATGGCTTAGTGACTGTCCCTGTAATCAAACCACCCTGTATAAGTCATGATAGGTGGTCCCAAGTATATCAGCTTCCCAGGCATAAATCCGACCATGTGCCTCAATCTGTGTGATGATGGGGGCCCAATAGTAGAGTAAAGTATCCCCTCCCTTGTCTTTGATCAATCTCGAAGCAAGGATGCCCATAATGGCCTTGATGGATCAGAGGGATGGGCAAGCCAGGAATAGAACGGACCTTCACCCCCTTCTTCGAACCAGTGGAGATAATTACGTCTCCCATATAGGTGGCCCACTGAGTCACCTGAGCTCTGACACTGCTGTATCAAATGAAAGTCTCCTCCTAAAAATTGAGACTCCCAAAATGCGGTAGACATCCTCTAGGGTGATAGTCCACTCACCCCTAACACCTGGAAATTGGAAGGTGTTTTGATCTGCATCCCAGTAAGAGAATAAGTCACATAGTATGTGACTGGTAGGTGTAACGTGGGGAACCCGTGTGATCCTCAGTATACCTGCCCTCTGAAGAGTATCCTGCTCATCCTGAGAGAGTGCATCTAGCACTGCTAGAAGCCAATCTCTCTCTCTCTCTCTCTCTCTCTCTCTCTCTCTCTCTCTCTCTCGGATCCATCTGATGTACTCTTCCTTCTTCTACAAAACACACAAAAACATGCAAAAAGGAGCAAGTTAGTATCAAGATTGCAATAAAAAAATCATTAAGGAAAATAAGGATACCAAAAATGCAAAATGAAACTCAAATCAATGTTGTTTTAACATTCTGAAGAGAACCGCCACCTGAGCGGGCGGTGGTTCCACAACCACCGCTTTAAAGGTGGCGGTCCCAGTAACCACCACCCTACTCGGGGTAGTAGTCTGTCTACATTTCAAAATGGGTCGCGTGCCCTAAAATGCTTAAAAATACAAAAATTTGATTGTTTTAGCTAAAACAAAAGCCTACCCATTAGGCGCCCCTAAGAGACATATTTAAAACTGACATTTCTAAAAATGACCCCCCAAGACAAAGATTTCAACATTTTAACATTTTTAGTGTAAAAATATTAAAACAAGAAGAACTAACCTGATATCTCGCAGGTCGATGTTCCTGCTCACGGAGGCATGATCGCTATCTCACTACGAACATTTCGACTATATTCTCATTAGAAATCGTCACCGTGGATCCCAGCTCAAAACCATCAAATCGACGTGCGCAAATGAATAGGAAAATGGTCCCATTATATATATATATATATGTGTTTTGACTCATTTTGAATTCCCCTTTCATAGGTTCAGAGCACCAACGGAGGTAAGTTCTCATCCCCAGCATGAAATGGTAAGTCCTCATTTCATACTAATTTAGTATTTATTTTTCGATTTGTTTTGTCTATCTGCACTTGAGTCTTCTTTCCATTTTGTAGGTAGTGGGAACTTGGATGGCAACATTTCGACACATGAGTGTGTCAGGTATAATTTCTAACTTCCCATTTTGGGACCGCCATAACTCGGACCCACCGTTTTATGCCTCTTCATGGTTAAAACACTTCTCCGAGGGGGCAATATGTATGTACCCAAAATTATAGGGTACTATACCACCAGAATGATGTTACACATGCCCCAATGATGATACAGGTCGCCTCCTAAGGTGTTCAGAATCAGAAAAGCTCACAAAGTATATGTTAGCATCCCAAATGCTTTTTTCATGTTCCTTGTGCTTTGTTTTATTCCTCTGCCTTTCTTTTCTCGAGTGTTTTGACCTTTAGTTCTAAAACCGCCACCCCTGGTAGGGGGTGGTCCTATAACAGCTGCCCTTTCGGGCGGTGGTCCTTCATGTGTTTTCCAACACGTTCTTTTGATCATGACTTGCATAATTTTCAACTTTTACCAGCTTTTCTCCACCGCCTTGGCTCGTATTAATGTTTTGTGTCCCCTAGAATAGTGTTTCTCCATTGTTTAATGGTAAAAGAGTTCCATTCCAAGTTACCCTTTGGTGAATGGGAATTCTATAAATAGCTGGTTTGTTTTCAAATAAATGGCCCCTCAACTTCTCATTTTTCATTGTTTAATTCTATCAATTTCTTGTTTAGAAGCTCATTTTGTTTTCATGTTTGCATCCATGCTAGTTTTCCTTGCTGTTGGAAGCCATTCGATCTTCTTGCTTCAGTCTTGTTCATTGTTGTCCATACAAATTAGTCTAGAGCAGAGTAGTGTCAGTTTTAGATTGAATTCATTAGAGTTACAGGTTGTGTTCTTCACAAAAGGTAGATTCTAGAATCTCTCGATACCCTTGTGTTGTATTCCCATAATAAATCCTGCTAGGAATTGCATACGCCAAGCTCTATCACTTGCACTATCCCTCTCTTACTCGCATTATATTTGGTCTATATCCAAAGCTGCCATTGTTCAAATACCTTATTTTGTTGATGCTAGCATATTCATGCTCTTTTGGATTCGCGTGAACATAAAATAATGAGGAGATCATTCTGAGGGACAAAGTCATACATTATTGGATTCACCATTGTTCTACAAATTCCAGGTTTTATCTATCAAAGTTCTAGTTAAAATATATCAAATAGAGTAGTGAAATATTTCATTTTAGTTAAATTTCATTCTCGATATTTCCAGGGAAGCTATGGGGATTGATAGTTTCTGAGAAACTATGATTCATTCCTCACTTTTGAGGTAGGATCGAGAATCTTTCAATTAAGTTAATCATCTATCTAGCTATTTAGGATAAAACTCACAACTGCACAAGCAAGTAGCTACACCGGGCTACCTTGTTTGTTTTAATTTTGTTATTAGATTAGTTGTCATTTTCTAAATATATTAGATTAGTTGCTCTTTCATTTCCATTCAAAATCCTATCATAGACCAAAATCTCGAATTCATGTCTTCCAAACAACAACAAACCTACAAGAAATCAGCTCACGCTTAAGGGGATTAAACATAGAAGACAACAAAGCACACACACATTTTGGTCAAATAAGAAAAATTATATATTGCCTTGATAGACATATGTATGACTGTAGAAGGACACGAAAGAGAACATACATTCAATTGTGATCCACTAGTCCCACAGCTAGACACAAGAGACCTCCTCATTGATATAGACACTAGCTTATGTATCCAAGTTTCCAGAACACCTGTTAGGTACTCTGAGAAAATCATGCAACTTTTAGTTCTAAACATAGAGGCCGAAAAGGCATATGATTATTAGATACTTGGGATCAAAAGAAGGGATTGATTCTTCACATGATCATAGGAGGTCCGCCACAACCACGAACTTACGGTTGTGATCCAAAGGTCCCACAACCCAACGGGATTACAAATCAATCCAACATTGACATTGGTTTGCAAACATTAGTGTTTAGATCCTCTCCACTCCCACTAGACATTATCACACAACTATCATTATTAAACATAGTAGCTAATCAAGCTAAATATTTCCTGGACTAGACTAGAGAATCATCCATAAGGAACCAAAAAGATCTACTGCATATTTAGCCATTCCATTTTCATGACCTTGTTGGGAGACATATACTGAAGCACCCACAAAGTTATCTTCCACGTATTCCACAACCTATAGATCGGATCACAACAAATCTAGATATTGATTGGAGCCTTCGAGTAGATATCCTCACCGAACGATCTATCACACCTGGTTCGAGTTAGGAGGGCCTTCTTTCCTTAGATTCACGAGATCTTTCCATTGCATGTTGAAGACATAAGATTACCTAACTAGATTATCTACATCCTCGTGTTTTCCATCCCCACCGGCTATCTTCCCATGACCTTGGGAGGTCGAGTGTGAGGAATAGTCACTTGTAGATTCCCATGCTTGCATGTCACTTTTCCATCGTATAGGACCACTAGGTGGTGTAGGCTTAGCTAACTATCATTTGTTGTATGAGGAGCTCAAGTAATATGATGAGATAATACAATGGAGGTTACAGATGAGCCTTGCTACGTGTGTATCTAGTCTAGAGGTAGAAGAAACCCTTAGGTAGTGATGCAAGTGTTGGTTAGGTATCGAGAGGTCTAGACAAATGACTTGATAGAGGTCCCGGTGGTGATAAGGGGAGTAGTGCTTAAGGTGTCCGATTGACGGATATCTAGTTTACACATTAGAATAGATGTGATCATTTTTGATGTACGAGGCTCACTTGAATCCTAGATGGATGTACATATTTGATATATGGGATTTTTAAGACTCGTGATGATGTATATTTTGACAAACCTATATATAATTATTATTTCCATGTGATGTTTATTGTTTTTATATGATTTTGAGTTTGTCATGAGATGTTTGAAATATTTAAGTGTTTTTGGATGTGTTTTATATGACATTAGATGCATAAATACATTTTATATGTTGATGTGATGTCTAGATACATAAATTTTTATACATTATATTGATGTGAAATTTTGATGGTTTTAAATGGTTTAGATGTGACTTTCAAATGCAGCGATCTTGATGTATGTTTAAAATTTACTTTAATCATGGTCAAGAATAAATGTGGAATATTTTATTTTTATACTCGAATTTGATTCATATGCAACATGATGGTAAAATGCATGAAATGCAATTGAGGCCTTGTAGAAGATGTTAATACATAACTAACAATAATTAGTCACATGTAGGATCTTGGATGTAGATGGGGATGAATTTGTATATCATCCTTCAACATGTGAAGGGTTAGAATGCGTAGGTTGTACAGAGAGTAGGTTCTCCTTTTTGATGGATTTGTAGGCTCATGCCCCGTATATTTTTATTAATGCAAACTAATTAATGCGAGAAGATTTATTTTGATGGGAAAGATGATCGATGCAAGAATATTTCCTAGGATGATTTTGGTTTTTGAATTTGATATAAAGGTTGATCAATGTGGGAATCCTTTCATAATAAAATGGGGGGTCATCCTTTGAGGTAGTGGTCTACAATTTTGATTTTTGATATATAGTCTTCATTCAAGAGGAATCGGTCTATATTTTTATCGACATTTGTCCTTTATAGATTCAGTCTATTTTTGATAATATGATTAATAGCTTTCCTTCGAAGGACCAATCTATATTTTGATAATGTGCATCTATATATATTCTTAAATTTTTAATTTTACACTAATTGTAAGCCTATTATACAATTTTGAGGAGGGAAAAAACATGTGTACAAACCACTCATGTGTACCCATTGGCATGTTTTTAGTTGGTATAGAAAGAGATGATGAGAGTAATTATCACGAGGTTCCAACCAATAAGGAACTTTTCCATGTGAAAGATGAGATAAATAGATCTTTGGTGCTTATCCTTAAGGTATTACTTATAGGATATTGGTGGTATACCACATGCTTCCAAATAATTACTGTAATAAATTATATGTTGGTGGAGGGATGAGATCTTTGATGTGACTAATGTCATGATGGTAGATACATTAATATTATAATGAAAGCAAGTGCAAGACATTTAGTGGTTCCTTTTCAGGTTTACCATCAAAGGAGGCTAAATGTTAGGTTCCCTACACATATTTGTGAGTTATGATATACAAACCGATTCAATTAGGGGAAAAATTTCCACGCTTACTCCTTTCCGTAGTAACGTATTTTTTATTTTATTTGAGGAAAATATCACCAATGTTGAAGTCAAGTTGTTTGAAATGTTTGTTATATGCTTGTTTGATGCGTTCTTGATAGACATGATGGTGTTCAAGGGTTATTAGGTGAAATTCATCTAACATTTCTAGATGTGCTAAGTTTTATTGATGGTAATCCCGATTAGAGATAAAATCTCTGAGGGATACACGAAGTGATGGGATTTGAACTTAAAGGCGTAAAACCATCTCAGAGCCATAGAATAATGAAAAGGGCACAACACCTATAGGAGTATGGATGTTAGTTTGATAATCCCAAAGAGCAAATGGGATTTGGAGATGTCAATTCCTGCCTACTTGATCGACAATTTTCATGAGAATTTTGTTAAGTGTTTTATTAGAATCTTTTTCTTGACCATTTGATTGTAGATAATAAGGTGATGAAAATCTTAGTTTGATGTTGAATGTGTCACATGATTTTTTTATTTTTTTATTTTTGAAGGATTTTTAATTATTTTTGATGAGTTTGTGAGGGATGTCGACGTGACATATGATGTTTTGATAGATGAAGTCAAAAATTTAATTTAATTTATTCGAGACCAAGTGGAATGGCCTCTACCAATTTAGTGAAATATTTAATAGTTGTAATGATATCGTTATGACGACCGATGGTTGATAAGGAAAATGAGGTTAAGTCCCCATTATAATAAGGGTAATAGATTGTGAGTAGGTTATATTTCTTGACTCTAGATGTGAGTTAGATTATAATTTATTTTATGCTTAACACATTTCTTGACATATGCATAACAATCTTGATTGAGGGTGGGTCAATAATAGCCCATTCGTAGGATGCACTTAACAAAAACCATACCACTGAATTGTCCACCACATACGTCATCTTGGAATTCCTAGATAGATCTAGTAGACTCATTATGATTAAGACATCATAGTAAGAGGCCATTAAATCCACACTTTCATAGAACACCATGTATGATAACGTATCAGGTAGCGCGTTGAAGAAAATATCATTTAGCATTTTTTAACAAGTCAAAAGGTGTTTTTTTATTGAGAGAGATAGTTGTAGATTTGAGTTTACCAGAGATCTGTTTGATTTTATTCAATAAGTTTAATAGAGGGGAGTTCATTTTTATGATACGGTTGATCAATTTTATGCACAACAACGAACAATATAATGGGATGAGTGGTTCTTGAGAATCCATGGTATCTGTGAATTTATTATAAGATCATGAAACTATTTGGATGTTTTATTTATCAAAGGTTTCTCAGAGGAATTCCAAAATGGTGTTATATTTTTGTAAGGTTTCATTATTTCATTTATAAATTCCCTTTATTTGATTAATGAGGAGTTGTTAGTCTCCATAGATGTCCAAAATTTGAACACTAAGCATGATAGTAGTTTAAAGACCCATGATGAGAGCTTTGTATTCGACCATGTTATTAGTTCATTTGAAGTTTAGTTTGAATAATAGATGGATGGGAGTCCCCTAGGAGGTATGATGATAATACCAAAGACCTTCCCTGTTAACATTTAGATCCATCAAAGAAGAGTGTAATTATGATAGAAGTGTATTCTTGGTTGATGGTTTTGATAGATTTTTCAGGAATTTTTGTGCGGTATTTGACTGTTAGGAAGGGAAGATTTAGAAAGTTGTTTGGTGATGGCTTGCCACTTGATATATTTTTGTGATATAAATCATAGATTAAACTTGGTCATGAACATGAGCCAATGAGTAATACAGTCACTATGATATGGTTTATAATGCATTTCTTTGAGGGGATTGAAGCTAGTGACAATGTATGTTTTATGATTAAGAAGATAGTGAAAAAGTTTAGAAGTTACGAAGTACAAGGAAAAACAAGACTTTTATTTTTTTATAATGGGTTTTATAATCATGAAGTGTGCAGATTATATAGTAGAAAATATGTTCTCTTAATTTCTCATTTTTATGTTCTAACATAGTTCCTAGGGCATGGTTAGTAGCGGATATGTATAAATAAAATGGCTACCCCTCGTATGGAGGTGTGAGCACGAAGGTGATAGAAGATATTTTTAAGGTATTCGAAGGCCTTTTGATATTTTTGATCCCTTTTTAAATGAATATCCTTTCAAGGAAGATGATGAAAAGGTTGAAAACAATATGAAATTTGTGAGATGAAATGATGAACTAACTGAAGTCAAACTTGAAAGCTACGATGTTGTGTATGATTGTAAGGAAGAGGCATCTTGATGATGAATTGATTTTAGAGGGGTAAAATTTTGGTTAGGACACTGAATACACACTTGATTGGGTTAAGGAGGAGGAAGGATTGTATAAGGTGAGAAAAAATGATGTTAAGGATGACAATGTGATTCATACATTGTTTAGATTTTCCTAAAAAAAAATCAATGTAATCTTCCATGGTCTTATGAAAAAGATCATAAAATATGTATGCCATTGTGCATTGATATGTGGACACCACATTTTTAAGTCCAAAGGGAATGATGTGGGAGAAAAAAATCCCCCTAGGAGTAATGAAGGATTTTTGATGTTGGTCATATGTTGTGATAAGGATTTGATTATAGCCAGAGAGACTATCCCTAAGTGATAAAATTTCATGGCCAGAAGTAAGGTCAAAAATATGATTGATGTTTAGAAGTGGGAAATCATCACTAGGACAGATTTAGATTGAGATCTTGGAAGTTGGTACAGATGTGTAATTTTTTAGATGATTTTGTTATGAGTATTTTATTAGAGACCCATTATGGATAGTCAATGGGTAATAGGAGGTTAGCAAAAATAAGACGTTGTAATTCTTCTTTGATGAGTACGGATATACGAGGGTGAATCCTACATAGTTTTTATTTAACGGGTTAAGCGTTGGGAAACATGACTATTTTATGAATGACATTATTAGGGTCAATACCTATACGGCATATCATTATATGACCATGCAAAGTTTTGATTATGTTTAGAAAGGAAAGCAAAGAAAGTCCTTTAATTCTTATGAATAAAAGGATTAACCAACTTTCACTATGTGAGGGTCCTCCAAAGTCCCTATGTTGACATCGTTGGTAGATTCATTAGGGAGTGTCGATGTGTCTAGTGGTGGGGTATTTTGAAGGTAACGAACCTCTACCCCCATGTAGGATAAGATGGATTGGTCATCGTGACATTGAATAATATCAATGGTATGGGAGTCTTCCTCTACCATTTCAGGTAATAATATTGGGATAGTCTTAATGTCATTGATTATCTAATAAGTAAGTGGTCTCAAGGTGATTTTTTGAACTAAAACAAAATTCATATGGGATAGAAACAATATCGTTGATATCGATAGATTGATCTAATAAAGTGTTAGGATATGGAGCCTTTTTTCATGTGAGAAAGTGTTGAAGATTGTACACTAAGAGTAATGTACACTTTCCATAGTTTTCTCACGGGAGTTGGGGCGGCAGCCCCTTAGTAGGGGTTTAGGGGTGCGCAACCCCTAAACTATTTTTTTTTCCTTAAAATGTGCCCGATATATTGGGAAACATGCTCTTCTCATATGGGTGGGATTTTTGACCCATAGGTTTATGGGATGGTTTTGTTACCCATGGTTTTGATACCCATGGTTTTGTAAAACTACTTAAGCAGTTTTCTACTTATATGGTTTTATGCATATGGTAGGATAATGTAACATTGCAAATGTGTTTTGAATTCGGGTGTGAATTCTATAGAGTTTGTTGAGCATAGCTCCGCACAAATCTGGATGTTGTATTGAGAGAGCAAAGTGGCTTGTAATAAAATCTAAGCAAGTGATTCTTTGTGGATGTAGCCCAAATTGGGTGAACCACGTTAAATATTGTCTCTTTATGTTGTGTTATTTTATTCTGTAATTTTATTTGAGATCTGTAATATTTTCTAGCATATTAGTTTCTACTATTGCGATTCTGTGAGGGATTATTCTGCATATTTTATCCCTTATTTCCTAACAATTGGTATTAGAGCCTGGTTTGGTTTTTTGAATTTTTAAATCATAGGAAAGTTTTATCTTGAGTGGGAGCTATGGAAGATGATGGAAGATCTAGGGTTGATAAATTCAATGGGTAGAATTTCAGTCTTTGGAAGATGCAGATGGAAGATTACCTTTATCAAAAGGATCTTTATATTCCACTGTCTGAGAAGGTGAACAAACCCTTGAGCATGACAGATGTGGAATGGGATTTTCTGGATAGGAAGGCACTTGGGACAATCTGGCTATGTCTTGCATCTTCGGTATTATTTAATGTTTCAAAGGAAAATACTACAAAAGAACTTATGGATGTATTAGGAAGTTATATGAAAAACCCTCTTGCCTCTAATAAGATATTTTTAATGAAAAAGTTGTTTAATATGAAGATGTCTAAGAATGGTTCAATAGCAGATCATTTAAATGATTTTAATATGGTTGTAAATATGCTAGCTTCGGTTACAATAGAATTTGATGAAGAAGTTAGGGATTTATTAGTTCTGTGCTCTTTACCTGAGAGTTAGAATAGCCTGGTAATGGCGGTAAGAAACTCGGTTCCAGCTAACTCAAAGTTGAATTTTGAGGATGTTATAGGGGTGATTCTAAGTGAGGAAATGCAAAGAAAAATCTCTGGTGAATCTTCTACTTCAGGGAATGCTTTGACAGTGGAAACTAGAGGGAGACAAAAGAATAGAGGAAGCCGTGGAAAATCAAAGGATTGGGCAAGGTCAAAATCCAAAAGAAAGATAGTATGTTGGCATTGTGGAAAGTCTGGGCATGCAAAGAAGGACTATTGGGAGCTTCAAGAAAAGAAGAAACAACAAGAAGAAAACAAGGATGCAAATGTGGCAACGGGTAATGTATGTCAGGATGCTTTGATTATTTCTTTACACAATATTATTGAATCTTGGGTTTTAGATTCAGGGGCTTCTTTCCATGCTACTTCACATAGGAATTATTTTGTTGATTATGTTCAAGGAGATTTTGGGCATGTTTTTCTTAAAGATGATGAGCCTTGCAATATAGTTAGAAAATTTTATGTTCAGGTTAAGATGCGAATGGGAATACTTGGCTATTGAAGGATGTCGACATGTGCCTACATTAAGACAAAATTTGATATCGGCAGGCATTGGGAACCTGATGGTTGTCTTGTGATATTTACAAAGGACTCTTGGAAGGTTACCAAGGGTGTTCTTGTGGTGACAAGAGGTAAGAAGGTTAGAACCTTGTATTTAACCACTTATAGCACTAATGTTTGTAATCTTATGGCTTCAGAAGTAGATACAACATTGTGGCACTATAGGCTCGGTCATATGAGCCATAAGGGCATGGAGATCATAAAGAAGGATTTTCCCGGATATATAGAAACATGTTTGGAGTTCTGTGAGGACTGTATATATGGGAAATATAAGCGAGTAAGGTTTCTCAAGGTTAGACCTACAAAGAAAGAGAGTAAGTTAGAGCTAGTGCACTCTGATGTGTGGGGGTCGACTCAGGTATCATCTCTTGGGGGTTCAAGTTATTATGTTACTTTTATTGATGATGCAACAAGGAAATTTTGGGTTTATTGTATTAGAAACAAATCTGATGTATTTGACACTTTTGTTAAATGGAAAGCCTTGGTAGATAATGAAACAAGTCTTAAGCTAAAATGTCTCAAGTCAGATAATGGAGGGGAGTATTGCAGCAATGAATTTGATGATTATTGTTCTAAGAATGGAATCCATAGGAAAAATATGGTTCCAGAACTCCGCAGACAAAATGGGGTGTCAGAAAGGATGAAAAAAACAATAATGGAATGTGCTAGGAGCATGAGGTTACATGCAGGACTGCCTCTTTCTTGTTTGATAGAAGTGAGTACAACTGCATGTACTTGATAAATAGAGGACCCTCAAGTGCCTTAGATGGAGTCATACCTGAGGAGGCTTGGTATGGTAAGAAAGTTAATTATTCATTTCTTAGAGTCTTTGGATGTGAGGTGTTTTTTCATATAGACAAGGATGATAGGACCAAGCTAGAGGCTAAATCAGAAAAATGTACTTTCATTGGTTATGGTGGTGATGACTTTGGATATAACCATTAGATTATTAAGGAAAAGAAAATCATTTGATCTAGGGATGTGGTCTTTAATGAGAAATTCATGTATAAGTAGTAGTTGTAGGAAAACAGGGAAGAATCCAAGAAAGAATATACAATGGTAGAGGATCTTCTAGATGGAAAAGTGACACATGAATCAGTTCAAGAACCTCCTCAACAGAACCCCAAACTCCTATATTGAGGAGGTATTCTAGGGTAAGAAGAGAACCTAAACATTTTTCTCCTTCTCTTTATTATTTATTACTCATTGATAGTGGAGAGCCATAGAGAGCTTTGATGAAGCAATGCAAGTAGATGCCAAGAAGAAGTGGGAGAAATCCATGGATGAGGAGCATCAGCTCATGGAGAACCAAACATGGATTTGGTGAAGCTACCCGAAGGTAAAAGAGAATTACAGAAAAAGTGGGTGTTTAGAGTTAAAGTGGAAGAAGGAGGCAAGAAAAGATACAAGGCCCGATTGGTGGTCAAGGGGTTTGCACAAAACAAAGGTATAGATTTTAATGAGATTTTTTCTCTTGTAGTAAAATGAATTCTATTAGAACTATTCTTGGAATAGTTACAGATAATACTTGCACTTAGAGCATCTTGATGTAAAAAGTACATTTTTCCATGGTGATTTGGAGGAGGAACTATATATGTAGTAACCAGAGGGCTATGAGGTCAAAGGTAAAGAGGAGATGGTGTGCAAACTGAAGCAGAGCTTATATGGCTTGAAATAAGCTCCATGTCAATGGTATAAGAAATTTGATAGCTTCTTGATGGAGTAAGGTTGTATTAGATGTCATTCTAACCATTGCATGTATATAAATAAATTTCAGGATGACAGTTATATTATCCTGTCTATATGTGGATGACATGTTGGTTATAGGTAAAAACATGCAGGAAATAAAAGTACTCAAGAAGCAACTAAGTGAATCCTTTGCTATGAAGGATTTGGGGGCAACCAAACAAATCCTTGGTATGAGGATATCTCGAGATAGGAAGGAATGGAAGCTAACTTTATCTCAAGAAGAGTACATTAAGAAGGTCTTGGAGAGGTTTAATATGCAGGATGTTAAACCAGTTGGGACTCCTTTGGCAGGTGATTTTAAGTTATCAAAGGAGCAGTGTCCCAAGACAAAGTAGGAGAGAAACCAGATGTCTAAGGTACCTTACTAATTAGCATCTAGTAGTTTAATGTATGCCATGGTGTGCACTAGGCTTGATATTACCCATGCAGTGGGAGTGGCGAATAGATTTATGAGTGATCCAGGTAGAGATCATTGGTAGGCAGTAAAGTGGATCCTTTGGTATTTAAGAGGTATCATGGGAAAAATTTTGTGCTCCAAAGGATCAAACACCACTTTTTGTGGTTACATAGATTCGTATATGGCTGGAGATGTAGACAAAGGAGGAGTAGAACAGTTATGTTTACACTTGTAGGTGGGACAACAATGAGCTAGATTTTACAAGTATAGAAGGTGGTGGATTTTTCAACCACAGAGGCTAAGTATGTTTCTACCACAAAGGAAATAAAATAAATGATTTGGTTACAACAATTTCTTGAGGAGTTGGGGCATAAGCAAGAGGAAGGAAAGCTACATAGTGATAGTCAGAGTGTTATACACCTAGCTAATAACTCGATTTCCACTCTAGGATGAAGCATATACATTTAAGGTACCATTTCATCAAGACAACTTTGGAGGAAGAGAAGTTAAAGTTGGAGAAGATTCATACCAGTCATAATCCTATAGACATGATGACCAAGCTGGTCACAAGGGAAAACTGAAGTTGTGTTCATCTTTGGTTGGTCTTCACAGAAACTAGTGAAGGGTTGAGAAGCTTGCTAAGAGGAAAACTAGTCTCCAAGTGGGATATTGTTAGGTTGTGGAGCCTGTTTTCATGTGAGAAAGTGTTGAAGACTGTACACTAAGATTAATGTACACTTTCCATAGTTGTCTCACCAAAAAAATTGGCCTTAAAACATGCCCGATATATCGGGAAACGTGCTCTTCTCGTATGAGCGGGATTTTTGACCCATAGGTTTATGGGAAGGTTTTTAGCCCATGCTTTTGATACCCACGGTTTTGTAAAACTACTTAAGTAGTTGTCTACTTATATGGTTTTATGAATATGGTAGGATGATGTAACATTACAGATGTGTTTTGAATTTGGGCGTGAATTTTGTAGAGTTTTTTTAGCATAGCTCCAAATAGATCTTGGAATCGTATTGAGAGATCGGTGGCTTGTAATAAAATCGAGAAAGTGATTCTTTGTGGATGTAGCCCAAATTAGGTGAACCATGTTAAATATTGTCTCTTTGTGTTGTGTTATTTTATTTTGCAATTTTATTTGAGATTTGTAATATTTTATGCATATTAGTTTTTACTATTGTGATTCTGTGAGGGATTATTTTGCATATTTTATCCCTTATTTCCTAACATAAAGGGGTGGCTCTGGTTCTGTTACAAGCCTAGATGTGGTGTTTATGAAGGTGTCTACGAGACACTTTTTCAAATCCTAATATGTACTTCTTGTGAGGATTATGATACAGTCAAAGACTAAATCGTGTATTCCTTATTCATAAGGTCCGAGGCCAAATCCCTTCTAGGCACAAAGTTGATGGAGGTCCATATGTGAATACTTTTATCATATAAGAATGATAAATTAGACATGAATGGTTCATCATGGTGTTGATTGTTATTATATGGGGAAAGATGATTGAGCCCTCCATAGAAAAGGTTAGTTTTGAGATGAGGAGGGCCGAAGGAGATGAAGTATCCAACATTGGGTTCATATTTTGGTTGTTTATTAGGTCTACCATATTAGTTCGGTGTGGGGAATGAACTAAGGGTCGAGCCGATATTCCCAAATGAGATTTGTTACATGACATCCTCAAAAGAGGTGTTTTATGGTATCTTGGATGTGGAGATGCAATACCTAGCTGAGGATTAATCATCATAACCCAAGTTCATTTTAGGAATGAGCATTTCGTTTGGTCAATACGTCATATAACATGCTTTGAAAGGGTTACAATTGGCTAGAATGGTTAAGGCCTTACCTTCATGTTCCCATTTTATACAATGATATAAAGTGGAGGGGATATAGTATATAGCACATATTAGAGTTCATCCTAACAAAATATTATATTGAAACTCTCATTTGAAAAGATAAAAGAGTTTGTGAAGAAATTAAACACCTACTTTCATAGAAAGAATAATTATGCCTAATGTAGGGGAAATGGTGTTGTTAAAGGCACACAATATTACAAGTGACAAAGCTATAATTGATTAAAATCATGAAATGATATGATATTCATATTTATTTCATTGTTTATCATAACTCTTTTATGAGAGTATCATCGATTTGGGATGTGACAAATAGAGGAAGATCGTGATATTTAGGCTACAAAGACGGGATCTTAGAATCATCGAAAGTGATAGAGGCGTAGACATTTTAAGGGTGTTGAATAGGTTTTTGAATGGTTACGAATCATCGATGGTACTGATATGGATTGAAGGGCCTTAATCATCACTTTCCAATGTTATGGCGAGGTTTGTAAGAGTTCATAAAGAGACATTTTCACGGAACGTGATGAATTTGTTTGATGATGGTAGTCTATATAGGGAGGTGGATTTTGTGTACGGAGTGAAAAGATAGATACCTTTGCCTTAGTATATGGGTGTGGATTAGGTGATTCAGAAATAAGAGGGATAGAGACATTGGGCCTAATTTTATTTGAAGCTTTGGGGTCTTATGTGTGGGCTCACGTAGGTATGCATAAAACATCAATTTGATGGAGTGGGATCTTACTAGAAGAGGTTGCACTTGTGTTGAATTTGGATGTGATGTTGGATGGTGGATTAGAGAGTATATTTTTGGAGTTTGAATGAGTTTGTTTATGTTTATTTGGATATTCTATGTCTCCAAGTAGAATCCCTTTCTTTGTGAGACTTTGAATAGTAGCATGAAGAGATTTATAATCCTCAAAGTAGAGTGTCCCAAGTATAATGATACTTGCATAATGCTTTTAAATTATACCAAGAGAGCTTCTACCCTCTAGGGATAGGTTATTTGAGAAAAGGTTATGATATGATGGATAGTTATATGATCCTTTCAAGGGTTCTTGTATAGTACCATTTCACATTTGATATCGAGGGGGATTGTGTTTTGAATGATGGTTTAAAAAGTGAGGTGGATGAGGTTTTTTACATGCGATATGTCTAGTTGTCATTCGAGGGATGAAATTATATTCTATGACATTGATTGTAAGTTTAGATAAGGGATGAGGCCTAAGGATGGAGGGAAAGGGATTTATATATTGCGATGAGGTGGTTTGACTATTTCGTGACACAATTTTTGTTTTCCAATATAGGTGATTTGTATATGGTATGGTGAATTTGTTAATATTTTTCAAATTATTTCAGGTAACATGGTCATCAAAAGATATTTTTGGTGATTTTGACATTGGATTTCTTTTCAAATGTCCGAGAAGAGTCCATGGATGAACTTGAAGTAGATGAGGTAGATTTTGAAGGGTTTTTGGTCTTGTGAATAACAATACTAGAGGATTTAGATGATCCCATTTGTGTCTCAAAGTAGTAGTGGTACTTGGTGTCGGGGGTGTGAGTGAAATTTCATTAATAATATTAATGATGTGATGAGATTTGATGACATTTATTTGGTTGGCTAGTTGATGGGCCATGATTAGGAAAGGGTTGTTTAAAGAAATTAATATTTTGATTTGGAAATGCATTTGGATTGTCAAGTTGTAAGTCACCTTTTCGATAAGATCTTAGAGGACATTTCTAAACAAAAACACCTTTATATTTCATGGCCCCGAACCCGATTGTATTTACAATAGTCATTTTCTTGATACTAAGAGGAATTCGAAATAGATGTGTCGATGGGACAGATAAGAGGAAGGGTGATCCTACACATGGCTAGAAGCTTATTGAGGACTACCTGGTATGATTCCCAATGGAGGTGTATTTACATTGAGGCCAAGTACATTTTGGATCCGAATGCCCTATGGATTTGGCTTTCATGATGACTACCTTTTCTGAGCCTTTTGATTTATCATTACAGAAGATGGTTTGATTGAAGACTCGGATTTATTTTCTTTGATCAGATTTTTATTTTACTATATCCAAGAGCATGAAGATATAACTTGCGGGCCATGCTAAATTCTTCACCAAATTTTTGGAAATATTGAATTTGAAGTGTAGATTATATAATTTTAGCACATGATTGAGATAACACCTCAATCAATTAAGTCTATGGAAGTGAGAAGGATAGTTGATTGATGACCCCACACTAGCGGGCAATGAAGTCTGCAATGGATTCATCTTTGAACTGTTTGATGGTATAAAGGTTTGTAATAGAAATTTCACGGTGAATATTGATGGAAAAGTGTTATATAAAAATTTATTGTGCAAAGGAGAAGAGTGAGTATTGTGGGATACTGTTATACCAATCCAATGAAGACCCTGCTAAAGACATAGATAAGATCCTTAACATGATGTCTTGATCATGTAGGATAAGGTAACATGCATGATGGAAGGATCATATGTGCTATTGAGGGTCCTCTTTATTGTAGAACTTGATAAAATTAGGGATTTCCAAATATGTAGGATAAGAATTATAAGGCACTGATGGATGAATTAGTTCATTGCATATTTGTTTATATGAAAGGAAGTTTTTAGGACCCATAGAGGTGGCTTCAAAATTGGAGGTCCTATTCATAATTTATTTCAAAGGATCATTTAGGGATGATTTCCAAGGATTGAATGATAAATGGCTAGGTTGATTGTGGACATAGGTTTTTGTTGTTGATAAAGATGATGGGGTAAAGGGATATTGTGCTAGAGGGGAGTATTTGTAGGAATATTGTAGATAGTTTTAAAACCAAAGACTACAATGGTTGGATACACTGATAAGGGATTGCAGCAAATGTATTGATAAATGGATGATATGTTTGAGATACATACTAAGACAGGATAAAAACATATGGGTTGATAAGAGGTTGAGATGGTTGTAGTATGTGCTAAGATGAGATAGAACTATTAATGAGAGGTTTTGATGGTTGAGGGATGTATTGAGATTGTATAAAAGTGTTTATGACAAGTTGAGATGGCTGAGGTATATAGTGGGAATGAATTTGTGAGATGGGGGAATTCAATGCCTATTGTGATGAGGGATGAGTGCTAGTCATAGAACTTATATTGATAATGGGTATAGAAACTAGGATGGACATGACTACATTCTAGATATTGTACATGGGTTTTTTTTTTCAAAAGGACAAGAGGGGTTGTAGTGGGGATAGTAGTCAAAATTTCTAGAGGTGTTTGGGGAGCACTCAAAGCTATGGGATTGGATATGGAAAGGGATGTGTTAGTGTTGTTTTACAAATATGACAATCCTAACAAAGGGTATGGTGAGGAGGATGGTTTTTGATTGCATTTGTCTTATGATGAGACAAAATTAAGGTTGAAAATGGTTATTGGAACTGATGAGGAAAGAGATGATGTTTCTTACCCACCTACAAAGTGGAATAAGGATGGATTTGTTGGATGACTATCTCTTAATTATGTCTAATAATCCAGGAAGTGTCTTTAATGATAGTATTAATAGGAGGTCATTTCTAAGGTGTGGGTTGCTGAGGAAAACACCTCGAGAAGAAAGATAGTCATTAAGATCTAGGGTTTTGAATAAAACATTTATGTAAAGACTGGACCGTCACTATTGAAGAAGTCTAGAATGGGAGGATCAGGATTTTTGATGTGGTTAATAGACTTATAGGAGAATGAGGAGGTTCTTGATTGGATACTAAAGGTTATATTTACTGGTCAATTATGTGTGGTATGTTCTCAAGATTATATTCAAAAGAATCTAGGGTTTTTTTAAGAGGGTTAGATATATTGTCATTGTTTTGAAGAAGAGACTTTCGTATAGTTAAAACCATAAATTTAAACAAATAATCACTTAAAGAAAGAAAGAAAAATCTAGATAGTTGATTACAATAACACAAACAAGTCACACAGAGAATTTTGATTATCCTATCAAATTATAAAAATATGAAATGTGAAAAATGGCTAAAAAGGGTACTAGGAAATGGTAGTCTAAGGCTAGTTTCAGGTAATGTTAAAGGATGGATTCCTCAATATACATGAAGGTAAATGAGGCCCAAATCTATGTAGGTGTTGGTACAAGGTGTGGTATTCAGGCTTCCCCCTCACTTCACTATCCCACAACGATAAGGGTGTTAGGTGCTTATCCAATATACCATCCACCGCATTTTTTATGCTCGGATAGAAAACCAAGTTTGATTATCCTCTTGGTGATGAAATCCAAGTAGGTCCACCTGGGAAGGAGTGTTTAGATGCAAGTTATGTTTGATGTGGTTTGGTTGTGTGTGAAGGGAGTTATGTGAATGTAATTCTTTAATCCCTAGTTAGGAAAATATGAGAGTTCATTTGAAATTCAAAAGGAATTATTTTAATTTGATGAGAACAAACACACAAAATGCAATACTAAAAGAAAATGATGAAAGAGAAGAACATGCATATAATTGTTTTTACTTTTTAATTTTTTTACTATTAAATTTTTAAGAAAAAAACAACAACATGCTCCAAGATAAAAGCTTAGATAAAATAGAAAAAAAAAAATGAAAGATAAAAAATCTAAATGAAGAAGGGAATAATTGGTCCCACCAGCATACCAGATGTTTAAGGTGTTTTTGGTTAGTGTTATAAATGTAGAAAATACCAAAAACCTAAATAAGTAGGGCTTACCTATACCTACGCCAAAATTCGCAATGTCAAGATGATGGGCTGATCAACCAATGAAATAGGCTCCTCATTTTTCCAAGTGACAAGACCTATAAGCAACGATAACTAAACAAATAGATGTTAGAAAAATATGATAACAATTTTCTCAAGAAGTGTCGATCCTCGGAATCCAAAGGGAATTCCTTGAAGGGTGTGAACTCATTTTGATACAATTAATTTTATTTTATAATGATAAGATAGATAATGATAATATATAATTTAAAACTCGAGAGGGATAGTGAGACCCTATTCAGCTTTGTAAGTGGCCAAGGCTAGGCGAAGGCAAGCTCGAAGTCCTCAAGTAATTATACTAGAAGTATTTAATGGATTATCACTTTCTTGGATGATCTTGATATGTTCCTCGATATATTCAATGTTTGGTGTGAATGTAATGGCACACAAACCGAGTTCGTGGAGGATGTCAAGTTGTTCCCATAGGAATGCATGTTAGACAATTGGGAGGTCGTAAATGTTGGTGATGGGATATGAGGTACCTAGAACTTTCATCTAAAAACACACATGCTTGCAAAAAATTTACTAAAACAAAATGGATTGATAAAAGATGATAAATATATTTGTGGAAGTAATTACTCTAGAGATTTTGGATTGGGATATGTCTTGATTCAAGGCTTCACCAATAAGGATATCAAATAGGTCTACTTTTTAAACTCGGCATTTCAAACATGGATGTGGGTTTTTTTGAATGGTGAGAGCTGATTAATGGTATTGATAACATGGGAAGAAAGATTTTTAGGCCCTACAAAATTATTTGGGATACATTATTAGTCGAGGATGGTTTGGAAAAAAATTTCAATACATCTATAGATTGACTAGGAGGTGCATTTTGATTTCCTAGTTGTAAATCACCTTGATTAATAAGGTATTGGTGGGAATTTCTAAAGGAGTGGAATCTATTGATGTCATGGCCTTGAACCTTGTGGTATTTACAATAATTTTCTTCTCTATACCATGATGGGTTAGGATTGGATTCATCAATAGGTCAAATAAGAGGAAGGTTCATCAAACGGGAAGTCATGAGCTTGTCAAAGATTTAACTATAAGAATCCTCTAGAGGTGTGTAATTTTTAGGAGTTCGAGATCGTTCAAGCCCGAGAAAATATTGTATGTAGTTTTTGAAAACCACATTTGCTGAGCCTTTGAATTTTTCATTTTTGGAAGAATTATTATAAGAATCCGGTTTAGGCTTTTAGATTGTAGTTTAGCTTTACTATCTTTGAGGTCTCGAGACTTCCAGCTTTTCTAGCCATGGTAAAGACTTCAATGAATGTTTAAAATGATTAGATTTTGAAGGTGAAAGATATATGTTTTATATAAGAAGGATTGAAGAACTTGATCAACTGAGTCTCCGTGGTAGAGAGAAAGATAATTGATTGATGATTCCTCGCCATCCAAAGAATAAATTCAGCAATAGACTCATCTTCAAATTATTTGATATAATACAAGTCGGTGATGGATATTTTACGTGCAATATTGATGGATAAGTGTCCTAAGAAAATTTGTGACTATTATGTGGATGAGTACAAAGAATTTTGGGGGACTTTGTTATACCAATAAAGAGTATACCATACTAATCTCAAGTCGGAATGTTCTTAGCATAAGGTCTTGATCATGAACTATGAGGTAATAAGAGTGTCAGAAGGCACTAAGATGTTGTTTTGAATATTCCTTACTATATAATTTTACAAATTTCATAAGTTCCCAATGTGGAGGGTATGATTTTAAATTTATTATCAGATTGATGGGGCTGTTACAAATTTTTTGTAAGAGAATGCATTTTTGGGTCCCATGGTAGCATCTTATAGGCTTGTGACTCTACTCATCAAGACTTGAATGGGATTGTTCTACGAGGGTCATATATTTTTCAAGGAAGGATCATCATATTCATAGAAAAGGGAATTTGATTGATATTTTTATAGAGTGGGGGGATTTTGAAGAGGGATAAGGTCTCCTCCCATATTTTAGGCTTGATGGGAAACTATTGATTATGAGGAAGAATAGATATATTGGTAAGATTGGGGAAGGGATGTGTTTAATAAGGGTTGTGAAGGTTTTGAATTTTGTTGAGGGGGATGTAATCATACTATAGGACACCACCTATGGGTGTTGGTTGGGATAGGTGACAAGCGCCGGTGATAACACTCATATTGATAGGTGGTGGTAAGGAGGTAGGAATGGATACAACTAAGTTTTGTATTATGAATGAGGATTTGTATGAGATACCGAGACTTGTATGTAAATCAGGGAAATTTTAAAATGGGGCATACCAAAGGATCCTATCGAGGGAAGATGAAAATTTTACATCGTGTGGCTAGCATCAAAGTGGTAGGGTATTCATATGTGGTTTGGGAACTATGAGGGCAAGTCAAGAGGTAGATAGTGGAGATTAAAATTTACTAATTATGTTTTATGATGAAATGGTGTTAAAATTGAGATTGAAAAGGGGTGAGGAGGAGACATGTTTATATTTTTCTATATGGACATGGGTAGAAAACGGTAGAAGTTGTTCAATAACAAAGTTGATCGATAGGTTCCTTAAGTTTTGAGTGGTCATAAGTAATGATACTAATAGTGTTCAATGATCTATATTTTGATGGGGAATGTGGATGTAACATGAAGCAAGGTAACCGTTAAGGGTGATAGGATTGGTAGCTGTAAGTTCTTTGAAAGTAGGATCTTCACTAGCGAAGAACTATGGGATGGGTGAATCGGGATTTTTTATGTGTCCGATCTATTACAGGAGGGCATGGCGGTTCCTATTTTTATCCACAAATCTATGAAGGGGGTATGACATGTCTATTGTAGTTTAGATATAAGACTATTGTCTAGTTAGAACCATGAGATAAAAAACAATGGATAAAATATAGTTTTTAATATGATTCACACAACCAACAAGAAATTTTTGATTTATCTTGATTAATTTTAGAAATTTATGATTAGAGAAAATGAATTGTAGAGGGTTATAAGAATAAGGCCTATTAAGGCTAGTTTCAGTGTGTTTTGGTGAGAGTCCTCGAGATACAAAAAGGTGCACGAGGCTCATATTTGTCTTATTTTTAGTACAAAGATTGATATTTGGGCCTACCCCCTCACTTCACTGGCCAAGAAGTGATAACGGTATTAAGTGCTTAGTGAATATACCACCCACCAATTATTTATACTCATCTAGAACACCGATTCATCTTCCTCCTTGTTGATGAAATATAAGTAGGTAGAACTAGAAGGGGTGTTTACAATGAAATTTTGATTATAAGTGATTTGGTCATGTCCGAGGGGAAGTGGTGAATGCATATTTTAACCCCTACTTAGACTATATGATCATGTTAGAATATGAAGGAAATTTATTTTTAAGACTTGAAAGAAAAGTGTATCTTTGATGAGAACAAAAATAAAATGCAATTATGAGAAGATACTAGAAGGAAAATGGAAACAAGAGAATAAAGAAATACCTTTATTTTCTAGATACTACTTTTACTTTACACTTTCCAGAAGTCTCCACAGAACTTTGAGCTAAAAATTTAGTCAACTTATGAGAATTAAACAAAAGTGGATTCTATTTAACTAAAAATGTATAATTTAATCAAAATGGAATTAGGGTCCCATGAGGCATGCCAATTTTTTTAGTATATTTTAGGATTCAATTTAACTTTACAAAATAAACAAATAAAACTCATAAATTATAATGTTTAACAAATCTTGCATGGATGATGATGAAATGTGGCAGATCTAAGTGGGTGTACAAATATAATATTCCAAAGAATTGAGAACCTATAGACAAGTAGATATCTTGAATAAAATATAGATTAGATGAATATAAGGTGAATTATTTCACAAAATCAAATCCCAAAAATCAAAAAGGGATTATTTTGACGAGTGTCATCTCACTTTTAAACAATTAAGATGGAAAATAATGATAAAATTACAACTAATAATATTAAGTGATTGCATAATATATTATAAATATGTTATATTCATATGTGAGGATGTAATCGACATCCTCGATGATAGGTTGAGGAGGATTGAAATTTTTGTCCCAATAGAGATTAGCCTCCTCATTATGCTTAATGAGAATGTCCAAATTTTCATGGATGTATTCCATGTCAGGTGTGAGGATGATGGAACATAAAATTAACGTGTGGTTGATGTCATATTTTTCCCACATAAATGGTTGATAGGCTACAGGTAGGTCGTAGATGTTTTTCGTGCTCATAGGTTGTTCTTGAGAGGGTGATTTAATAGAGATATATGCTAACAAGAAAAATAATATCATCCATGATTATGAAATATTATAAAGATATATAAAAATGTGATAAGGTTGGAAAATGGAAGATTTTGAAAGGGATCGAGCAGTGATCCAACATATCGGTGAGCATGTGGATCGATGTCAATTATTGTATACATAATTACAAAAGTTAAGAAATGAGTATTTTTAGAGGGAAGTATATGATGAGGATTTTTAGGGTCTTGATACTTGAATAGGGGAGGGAATAATAAGATCTATTTTGAAAATAAGGGCTTTCAAAACTTAGATTAAATAAATACCTTAATAATAGAGGTGGTTTGAATAGTCGGTTGATTGAAGGAGATTGATCTAAATGGAAGATAAGGTGGTTGGATGTTCTAGGCACTTCACATCCACAAAACGTTTGATGCATGATTTCAAGAGTTGGGGTCTAACACCTACAAAATTTTAAGATGAATTTCAGAATCCTTGGGAAATGGCACAGGTTGATTTTTTAAGATCATTTTAATTTTAATAGATCTCCACCGATCCACACCGATCATTGTAGATTCGAGGAATCGGTGTCAATTCCTATCCATTTCAATGAGAATGGTTGAATTTGGTTGCAACTAGTTTATTTTATAGGGTTTTATAGTTTATAATGATTTTGATGTTATTTTAAGTTCATGGGAAGTTTTTTAGGGGGTTAGGGTTGTTTAGGTTTGTTTTGTTTTTATTTATTTTTGTGTGTTTTGTGGTTATAGGTGGTTGTTAGTGGTTACATGTAGTAAAATGGTAAATGCATATCGGTAAAAGGGAAAGGTGGTCATGAAGGGATGTTTTAGGATGCATACACACGTGTGAAAATTATGGTGACATAATTTTGGTGTCTACACTCCTTTATAGTTGAAGGGATTCTCACATACTAAAAGGAGGAGTGATCCAGGGGTCTCACTAACCAATTATGAAAATTTTGTACCCCTAATATATCCTACTTATCCTTTTCCTTAGTCATTAAAATCTAATATGTCATAATAATTTGGTATTTCATCGAGGATGAAATCATGTTAGAGTTTCCTCAAGAAATATTGAAACACCTCAAAATTATTGCAAAGGTAGTGTCAAAACCATCCATCATCTATCCCAAAATTTATTTTTTAATTGCTCAAGATTACACCAATGGATTGAGAAACTACATATCTATATTATAAAGGTGCATTTTTGGGTCAATCAATTATGCATATATATTTTCTTTAGTAATTTTTTTCTTCAACATTTGTTTTCATAAAAATTAATGACAATTATTTATATTTTCTTCTCATGTGTTTATTTTTCTAATCACATAATCAATATGGGCTATAACCGATTCCAATGACGTTGCAAGTTTTTTACGGTTGGTGTTTTTGGAATTAGGTTTGTTAGGGTTTCTATCATTCCTTGAATTTGAGTTTTATTATTTTCAATTTTCCCTAATATGTTTTCTAGTGTTTCAAGAGGATGTGTGAGAATCATAGGGGGTTTGAGGGGGTTTTCTTCTTCATGCTCATCTAGAAACAATTTTTCATGTATATCTCTAGGTGAAGAAGAGTTTTGAGATGGATAAGGGTTTAGATTCATTAAATTAGAAAAAATGACTTAAGTAGAAAGAAAAATAAAGATTAGTCACTAAAACTACCCTAAAAACAGTTTTAACTTGCCTCTAAAGATTTTTTCCATTTCTAATTGGGTGTGTGGAAGTATAATGAAATCCAAAACACACTCACATTATTCTTCACTCACATTTTTCCTTGGTCATGTTTTGTGGAATGAAAAATTGTGAATAGCTCAGTCTTGGATGAGTTTTTCTTTTCTTTTTATATAGATATAACACATTCACATTATAATGTGAGTGTGTTATAGATTGGAATTATTTTTATATTGTTATCACATTATAACACAATTAATTTATAATTTGGATTTTTATAATGTGATGAATCCATAACATGAGCACAATATGCTCAAAATTCATATCAAATACATTTTTGGCCATTTTTGGTCCCCATTACCATGCACATGCCCATATTCACCCCACTCCATGTTATGATTTACAAATTTTCCTCTTCTTGAACATCTTGCGATACTACTAGTTTCAACCTCTAAATATTTCCCTTTTGGACTAGCTTTACAACTCTTATAGCTCTAGAATTCTCATTATCTTGAATCTTCTTTACCAATTCTAGACATTTTTCCATTTTGTGACCCTCGCCATAATGCTTACAAGTTAGAAACTTCAAGCATTTAATGTGATAATGATCAGGGATCCCACACTTAAAGTATGAGCCATGCATTCATCCACCATCTCTTCCACCTTTGTGGTCAGAAAATGGACCTCCATACACTCAATTTTATGGTAAATACAAGGAGAGTTCCCTTATCTCAACTCCTTATTCCTTACCTTCAATTTTTCTCAATCACTTTGTAATATGTGGTATCATGTGTATCCTCCTCACAAAATTTGTACCAATTCCTCTTGACTTGTTTTCTACATTAGATCATAGGAAATCCCATGTCTCATGATCTTTTCACGCACTCCATAAAATTTTTTTATAATTCTAATTATCTCAAAAATACATTTACCTCTTTGTGTAACTGACACATGTCTTATGTTGATTCCTCTTATGGTTTGAATGACTTCCATAATTTTAGTCCTTTTTACCTTATGCGATTCCTCAACAACAACCTCAATAATCTCACCTTCCTAAAATATGTATAGAAACTCTTCCTTAACATGGGGATCCATCCATCCCTCACTTAATAATCCACAAAGATCAATTACTACCCGAACCTTTCCATCACTTCCTTGCACATCATCAAATTTATCTTTTCATGGTAGGTTTTCAATTAAAAATCATCCAAATGCTCTACAAAACTTGTGATCCACCCCAATAATTCTAACCAAGTAATGATTAACATGTAAAGAGCCCCTATAACCAATATAATGAGATAGTAATAATAAAACTACAATATTAGTCTAATTTCCTGAAGGGTTTAGTTTTTGCATTAAATATTGAAGATATATGTGGATTGGCATAACTAATCAAGATGTGCTTGAAGGTCTTACTTGAAGCATAATAATGCCATCTTAAGGACCTAATTTTAGAGAGAATTGAAAAGGTTGGATTTTATTTGTGGGTCCGACTATATAAACAATTAACACGTGCATAATGCTATATAAAACATAAAAAACCCAACCCAAAAAAAAAAATCAATTATATTCATGTCAATATAAGATTATGGATATTGTATGCTACATAATGTGCACCAAATCCTAATTATCATGAAACTTACTCAAAACCCTAGTTAATAATGAGTAGTGTATGATAAGATCAAGTGGAAGAGGATTCTAATTTAATGAGGTCTAAAGAACTTTGTGAAGAAAGTGTATGAGATAGAGTTGTTTCACCTCAAAAGTAATGCGATAAAATAGATAATAAGGTAACATGCATAGGAGAATACATGTGTTATATAGATGGTATAAGGAATTATGTGTGATGTAGACTTTGATCTAAGCTGATTGTGTGAGATTCCATTTGGCTAGGAGGAACAACCTAAAATAGAAAACAATACCACAAAACAAAGTTAAAAGTAACAATTGGTGGATTTCCTAGTGAGAGCTAGATCCAGGAAGTGAGATACTTCCTAGAAGGTTGTCAATCCATGTTTTAAGACAATTTAATGCTTGCTAAGAACATGAAATAAATAGGCCTATTATAGTTATGTAGTTTAGGTATCCTACACAAGCACAATATTTCAAATATAGTCTAATAAATGTAAATATGACTAAATCGAGAGAGGTAATAGGTGGGTGAGGGTCTACAGGTGTGACAGAGGTTGTTACAAAGGTCTGGGTAAGGTATGGTTAGGTTCTTGAAGTTTGAAAAGAGATATAAAATCACTTTTTTAGAAATATTATAAGTCACAGAGACCGATGTCCACTTGTTGACCGACGCCATTTAGGCGACCGATGTTGGCAGAGGCAATATGGTAGAAATGTCAAAAACCAAGGTTTTGGTGCTCTTGATGATTACACAGAGGATAATGGGGCTAATAGATGTTCACGGGATTTTAATCAAGACTCAAATATGGTGATATATAGGTTTAGGTGAGTTATGGAGGGTAAAGTGAGTAGAAAGTTGGTCAAAGGCTCTAGAGAGAAGATCTAAGTAAGGTGGAAATAAAGGGAATGGTAGATAACTTAATAAAATGTATTAAGTTATTAGAAATGACAAAAGAGAGACAACACTTGCTTGTTTAATGTAACCTATAGGTGGATGATGGTAGTGGTTACGAAGGTGGTGATTCAGATTGAATATAGTAACAAGGTGACACGATGCTTCTCTTGTGTACTTTGGAACTCTAGAGGAATCTATGGGTGAACTAAATAATGCCCGAATGTTGTGATGGGATCTCAAAGGGTGCAAGGTCACTAAAATTATTTCATATTTGAATGCAAGAAGCGTAAGTCCAAAGAAATTAGATTCATAACCTGAAAAAGAGTTATAATCTCTTATTTAACCTAACCGACAAAGGTTAGGTGATTGGCACCGACCGAGGGATAACCGACATCGGTTAAGGAGAATAAGTCCAGGTTTCCAAAAATAGCCTAATCTTTGCTATTTTTGGCATGATTTGAATCCTCATTCGGGTCTTAAGTGGAAAATGGTGCTTAGATAAGTAGGAGTGTTGTTGGAGGAGAAATAGGAATTAATATTAGGGCTAGACTAAGTCCCAATTAGTTGAGATAAGTAGGGACTTAGTCTTAGTTAATTAATAGGCTAGGAATAGGTATTAGGTGAGGTGGCTAGGTAAGGTGTAAATAAACTTAATTAAAGTAATTAAATTAATTAATAATGTGTGGATGAATATTAATTTAATTAATGGTGATTAAATTAATATCAATGTGGGGAAGGGGAGAAAAGGGATTGTGACCCAATTTTGGTGTCTACATTTGCTCATTTTTGTCGCATAGTTTGTATTGATAAATGACCCTGAAAAAAATAGGAGGAAGGTGTTCCAAGTATGAGTAAAAGTTAGGTTACCCCTAATATGGGTTGAAGTGATCCCCTCCAACCAGAACCGAGGAAGTGGTAGATTGATTCAATGGGTAGTTTCATTACGTGATAAGTGATGAAAAATGAGGTGTAGGTGGGGTGTAGGTAATGGTGATATTGGTTTGGGTAATAGGTAGTGGCACTCAAATGCACGCACGCCGTATAAAATTTGACAAAGTACTAGGCTGAAGATTGCACAAAATCTACATCATCAAAGGTCGATAAGGTTATCCAAACAAGGTTTAAATGGTTCAGGTATCCAAGGTATAGGATACGGTCCTAAATCACAACTAGGTAAGGTGAAAGAATTGGAAATAGGTATGTTCTAGAGAACCAAAAGGTTTGGTCGAGATAAACATCACAACATTAGGAAAGGCATGGTTAATAGGCTAAATAACACGAGTAGCGTCATCGCAAGATAAGAAAGTAAATGAATTCAAGTGTCAAATGGGCAGGTTTGGGTTGGGTTGATAGGTAAGGCCATAGGTAAATCCATGGGTAAGGTCATAGTATAGGCTATAATTTGACCCAAATAAAACAAAGGTTGCGTATTAGGTAATTAGGTGATAGGGTTTGGCTGCAAGGGCTTGGGTAAGGGTGGGAAGCATTAAAAAAGTTTCGTAACCAAATGTGATTAAAATTGGTATAATTGGCTATAGTAGGATAATTGATAGCATTCGAAGGTAAATTAATACCAGTCATATGAAACCAACGTCGGTCAATTAGGGGAAAAACCAGTGTTGGTTAGGTCAAATTTGGGTTAAAAAGGGTCAATATTTTGTTTTACTGATTCATTTACACATTTCCACTTTGGGTAAAAATGACATAGAGATTTGTGACAAGAGAAATGACAAAATCAAGGCCTTGGGTTGATTTGGTGATCGAGTAGTAGATAATTGGATTATGATTGATAGTCCCACATGATCATTTGGTGAGATTTGATTGGTCGAGAGAGTGAGAGAGTTGATTTTGGTATGGTTGAGGTGGGAGTAAGTGTAGGAGTACCATCGGTGTAGAGAGACTAGAGATTCTACCACTCACTGCGACGGAGGTGAGTAGAGGTAGGTTTCAAATTCTATGTGTGTTTGGAATGAAATTGAATGTAGAAAAATTGATATTTTAGGTTTGTATAATAATTTTGAATTTTTTTGAAAATGGGGTGAAATTGGGTAGGGGAGGGTGAAATTGAGGTTAATTAGGTGGAAAATAAATGTGGGAGGGATTTATAAGGTTTGGGGTAGGTTTTAAGTGTATTTTGTTCATTTTTAGCAAAGTACGGACATCGGGGTTTGGCCTTAGGGCCAAACTAGTGACCGATATTGGTCAAGGCTTGACCGACATCAGTGGGCTTATGGACATCGGTGGGGATGAAGAGTGACTGGTGCAAGTTACTTGAAAAAAGTGACTAGGTGCTAAAAATGAAGGTTTAGGTGATAAAAACTAAGAAGAAGAGAGTTTTAGGATAGATGGTTGGGTAGTAGAGTGAAAGTAGATAGATTGGGGGTATGAAATGATATAATTAGGTGGGGTTTTGAGTGAATATAGGTATGAATGCTTGGGTTTTAGGTGCAAGTCATGTCAAAGTGGTGAAGGTAGGAAAATAGTAAACCAAATATGTGAGAATGTTTGAGGCAAAAGAGAATCAAAGTAGACAAGTTAATTTATTAAAATAGAGTTAGTCTAGGAAAATTGTGTGTGGGATGGGACTAGGTAGGTGCGAAGTGATGATTAAACAGAGGGAAATAATTGAAAAATTCTATTTGGTAATGATGCAGAAAGGTAGCAGCTTATAATGAGAGATATGGTACCACCGCTTATTGTACAGATATGGCCTAACATGACAAAGGATGAGTGGGGTAATATGTGAGATGTGGGACTTGGTGCGGTGAGGCTCTATAGGTACATTTTTCGAGATCATAGCTTGATGGCTATTCTCATATAAATATGGGATCCAAAGTGACCAATACCTTTTTATTTACCTACCGGTGAGATGATGATCACACTGGGGGATGTTTACAAGATTTTACAACTCATCGATTATTGGGAATCTAGTATATCAAATCTCATCATATGCATCACTTCGATCCCATAGTTGTAATGTTTGGAGAGGTGATGGGTGAGTTGAGAGATCACATTGCTAGCATTGTTTATGGGGATATGTATGCATCTCATCCACATGAGACTAGATTAGTAGTGTTGATGATGGTGGTAGTTGGGTGCTATGCACTTCCTGATTTAGAGGGTGGGAGATATCCCTAGGCATTGATGGGGGTTTTGCATGATATGATTGAGGAGTGGGTTTGTTTTGTTTGGGTACCTGCATATCTAGTGTAACTATACATGGAGCTTTGGGATAATCAGAGGATGTGGAGATATGGTATATGTTGTACTTATTTATTACATTATTGGGCATATGAGCACATAGTATGTGTGTTCCCAAAGGGTCTCCTATGACATGACTGGTACCAAGGATTTTATAGGGATGGATACAAGAGGTGGGTGCTAGTAGGGGAACATCTACAGTAGATGAGGTGCCACATGAGGTGATGTATTACCGATAGACACTAGAGAGTACCGTATGTTATGGACATTATCTGGCAGCCATATGTGGATTTTCTATCTTATGACAAAGCATGGCAGAGGATTTGGAAGGGCTTCATTGGTTAGGTGGATACAAGATAGGCATGCTTTGGTGAGTATGAGATGATAATGGTAGATAGATTCTAACGCTAGTTTTGGCTACATCATGATGTGCCTCCACCATTTCGTTAGTATCACAGAGATAATGCGGAGAGACCTTTATCTCCACCCCATTGACAGGGCTGATAAGGTAGGAGAAGCGTGTGGTTGATCTTAGGATTGATGACACATGTACCAATGATGGATACAAGCATTGGTGGATAGCCTAATTATATGCAACACCTCCTAGACCAAGGAAACCACACATGGCCATAGTTATAGTTTAGAGGGATGTGTTACAGGCTCGGTGTGACTCCTATATAGTTATAGCTTACACAAGAGTAGGAACAGTGTAGTTACCCTTCGGGGGTAAGTGAATGGGTTATAAGGTTAGTTGATAGTGTCCCGGGCACAGTGGGGACCCTAAAGACACAAGTGACTACCCTATAGGCCCAAGTAACACGTACATTTCGGTACAAACCGGAGATGGTGATAGGTGGCAAGTTTGCAGGCTCAGGAAGTTACATTACAAAGGAAGATAACCACCTCACAAGCACATGTGGCTATAATACGATACACATGTAGCCACACATGCCCCAACATAGGCACCGAAGTGAGACATGGTCCCATTAGACAGTACATGCACCGTACATGGTCCCTTAGTGCATGTTGGAGTTAGGGTGATGGACCCACCCCGATGATATCCATGGCTAGTTATAGAGATTTATTATCGAGAGGAGATTTTATCAGACCGTTTATTATAGGTTGGTATATAGGTTGTATCATATGCCGAGTAAAGGGCCCAGCAGGCAGCGAGTGAGAGGACTCGGTCCCAGACTCACATTTCGAAACATATGGGGACGTCGTCCCCACGACATGGTCAAGGTGAGGGAAAGGAGGAGATGATGAGCGGACGCACTGTGAGACAATATGAGGGTACTAGAGATAGCGGCGGAGGTGTAGGCCCCTCATGGGTTTGATATGAGGTGATATATATTTTTTTATAGATAGACCAACCTACATGCCAAAGATGTGAGATTGTACATGAGATTTTTGAGATACATGTTATTATTCATACCTGTGTATATATGTATTGATACACAAGACACTCCTTTTATATAGTTCGTGATGATATTGGACTGATGATGTACTTGGTTTCATTTCCATTGTATTGTTATTATTATGGAAACTAGGTGAGTTAGGCATGGTTGAGTTAGATGTATGCATGATTGAGTCAGAAAATGTCCAAGTTATTGTTTTAATAGAAATTAGGTTGTGTTAGGCACGGGTGAGTTAGAGTTAGGCATGGTGGGGTTAGATGTAGGCATGGTTGAGCTACTAATTTAGAAGGTGAAGGAATGATGGAGTCAAAACATGTCTAAGCATTATTGGTATGGAAATTAGGTTGTGTTAGGCATGGTTGAAGCATTATGGATTGTCAAGATATTGGTGTCATGGAAGTTAGTTGGTTTTTTTAGGCATGGTTGAATCAAAAATTTCCAAGCAATCGCTTTTATAGAAATTATGTGTTGGCGGTATGGTTTTTTTAATGTCCACATAATTGATATTATGGAAATATAGATGATTTATATGTGATTGATGTTGTAACATGGTAGGTATGTTGAAATGATTTATGTTTTGTGATACGTTAATTTCGAGTTATTGTGTAGATGAAAATTAACTAGGTTATGATGTGTGTGTGTAAAGGGGGGAATGGTTAGGGGAAATTTTTTTGAGATAACCTCTAAGGGCCCCATGCCCTCGAGTAATGCCTACATAACCCCAAAGGATAAGGGGCCTCGTAATGATGTAGTTCTCCCATAGGATAGGGAAGAATAAAATGAGGTAGATGCATTGGTTGGTTAGTTTTAGGTAGGGGTAAATGGGTGAGGTTGATTAGGCAAGATGGAATGTTGAATATAAGTTGATGGAAATAGATGGTGAATGTAAATGTTTTTGAAAGAAGAAGAAATCCCAGAGACTAAATGTCGAAGGTCTTGTCTTGTGTAGAAGAATCAACAGGTAAACAATGGGGAAAATAGTAAAAGAGGTGAAATAATCCATAAGTGGTAAGAACCATTAGGAGCATACCAAAGATAGGGTTATGAACTTAAGCCCCCTAAAGGCGTTGCATGATTGAAATTTCTAAGGGTGAAAGAAGTTACATGATCATGAAGTGTCACATGTATAGCACGTCCCTTGAGTAGGTAAAAAATAAGAAAACAAAGGAGGGTGAGGTGGAAAATCTTGTTTAGTGTAACCTTGTTGTGAGACAACATGCCTCTTCTACAAGATACCCAAAACCAGAATAGGCAAGTCCATGACAAAAATTATATTTTTCTTGATTTTTTGTATTTTTTTTTGCTTTTGTAGATTGATCAATACGGGAAGTCTATGTGGGATGAATAGAATGACTCCTTAAGGTCTTCATAAATTTGATCGATGTGGGAAGCTTTAGAATATTTTTATTTTATTTTTGCAGAAATAGTCTTCTTTTTTGATAGACTATGTACAATAGGGCTAGCTTTTTATAGCTTGTCCTTTGAGGGAGAAATCTATTTATAAAATATTGATGGAAAGATAGATGTCCTTTTTGAGGGAGTCATCTATTTACAAGAATTTTGACTCAAGGATTTGAATTTGAAAATCCCATATATTACTTTTGATTTTTTGGACTTTTAGGTCATGGACAAGACTATAAAGGAGTATAGGCTTCTTTTATGAAGGAAAACCATAGCATGTAGAGGTTAGCTATGAAAGAGAGGTTTTAAGTGATGAACAACCATGGGATTCCATCCTGAAAATGATGAAAATTATCCATGAGAATAATGTCATGAGTAGATCCATGGTACTCATATTTAAGATAATGCTGAAAGGTGACGGATAATCACACAATTTTGGTTTAGTCGTTGGTCCTTAAAAGAGGTAGATGAAATAAAAAGGGGTACTCAAGGGATGATTTTGTAATATAAAAAAGGTGATGTAGAACTTTATTCAATAGTAGAATGGTCAAATATTTAATGCATTAAGGGGATCATGTTTGGATTTACCTTCAAGAGAAGGTAAACGATAAGCACCCGATCCATAGGAATGAGTGACGATATAGGGTACAAGTAGGTTAGGAGAAAAATTTCCCCATTTACTTTTCTCCACTTTGGTTACATGTTGATTTTCCTTCAGGAGAAGGTCACCAACCTTGAATATTTGTTCATGGACATGTTTTTCATAGACATGTTTAATATGTTTTTAGTATATTTGAAGCTGATCAAGAGCATTTAAATGTCATTCGTCTAGAATCTCAAGTTGGGCCAAATAGTCTTGGAAAAATTCATCACCATTGAGCATGTCTTTGAGTGAGATATGAAGAGATGGAATTTGGACTTTGAGAGGAAAGACAACTTATGTACCATAGACCAAAGAGAAAGGTGTAACAGTGGTTGAGGTGTGAATACTAGTGTGATAAGCCCATAAAGTGAAAGGAATGTGCGTGTGCCAATCCTTATCGTATCATCAAACACTTTCATAATAATTTTGTTAAGAGTTTTGTTAGTTAATTTGGCTTGGCCATTTTTCTGAGGATAATAAGGGGAAGAAAAACTGAGTTGAATGCCAAAGGTGTCACAAATTTTTGTAGGGTTTTATTTTTGAATTTTTTTCTGTTATCAATGATGAGGTGGTGAGGAACACCAAAGTGAAAAATGATGTGATGGTTGATGAATTCACAAATTTTCTCGCTTTTGTATAAGTGAGAGGAAGCCTCCACCCATTTAGTGTAATATTTAGTTGCAGTTATGATCCATTGATGACATTGAGAAGAATGAGGGTTAATCTCCCCAACGAGATCCAAACCCCATTGGGAGAAAGGCCAAAGGTCTCTGGAGACCTATAAGTAATGAATATGGGTATGATGAAGATTAGCGTGTTGTTGAAATTTCACACAACATTTCACATAGTCATAACATTCTTGGTTTAGGGTTGGCTAGTAATAGCCAAGGTGAAGGATGTATTTAGAGATGGTGAGGCCATTAAAATGACCTCTAAAAATGCCACCATGAAATTCCTTGATGGTACATGGATTTCGAGAACTTGCAAGGCATCATAAAAGGATACCGTCAAAGCCACATTTATATAGAAGACCGCCCATGATGACATAGTGAGAGACACTTTTGAGAAATCCTCTTTTCTAATGCGAGTAAGATCCAGAGGTAGAATTGAAAGGGAAAGGTATTCAAAGGAACTACTTATACCAAAGGTCACATGGGTCATATTCAATTTTTCCTACGAAGTTAACATCTCGAAATAAGTAAGAGGGTAATTGCAACCTTTGTACTATGACAAATATTTTTGATTCTAAAGGTGAAGCAGGTATTTGAGAAGCAAGGTAGTCCATGGTGTCCCTGAATTTTTAGTGGAATGCGGGGTGGTTTGAAGTTCATAATGATCAAAGGTATTCAAAAGCATGTCTACGTGATGCTTGAAATTTTGAAGTATCTCGTTATGATACTCGTATAGACCATTGACTTGGTTCATAAATATTTAAGAGTCAAAAAGATATTAATAGATTTAACATCTAAGGCTATGGCAATTTGAAGACCTAACATGAGTGCATCACATTTGGAAATGTTATTAGTACACTCAAAATTCATTTTGAAAGACAAATGCATAGGTTCACCATCAAGAGGAATGAGAATGATCCCTACACCACCCCCACACTGACATTTTGGACCACCGAAAAATAAGGTCATTTGATAAATGGTGTCGTCAAGGGAGAGGGAAGCAATGGATTCATCAGGGAAATTAAATTTAGAAGATTGATTTTTAAAAGAGGTGCATCTGCAAGTTAGTCAGTGATGGTTTTTCCTTTAACAGACTTTTGATGGATGAATTCGAGATCTAGGTCTGTAAGAAGAATGAGCAAATGTGTAGCACGTTGGTGTTGGTAAGGCTTAGCATACATGTAATGTTGGTGAAAACTAATGTTTTTGGTTGAGTAGGTAATGATGAAGTCTAGTAGCGATGAATACTATGGCTAAGCATAATTTTTCAACGTGAGTGTATCTAGTCTCATAGTCTAGAAGAGTATGACTTATATAATAAACCACTTGCTCCCTATGTTTCTCATCATAATGAGTGAGCATGGCACCCAAGGAATGATCTGTGGCATAAATGTAGAGGTAAAGGGTTTTTCATCCTTTGGTGGGATGAGCACAAGTGGTTGAAGGAGGTATTCCTTTAATGCTTCAAAATATTTATGGCATTCATCATCCCAATTGAAGGAAACATCCTTTTTAAGAAGATGATGAAAAGGGTGACATCAATCGGAAAGTTGAGAAATAAAGTGTCTAATAGATTGCAAATTTCCTTGCAAACTACACAGTTGTCAAAGTTTAGGTGGAGGCATCTCAAGAATAGCCTTAATTTTGGTGGGATTGACTTTAATACCCCATAGAGAGATAATGAAACCAAGGAGTTTTCTAGAGAGGACGATGAAGATGCACTTCTTTCATTGGAGGTGTACATGCATATTTTATGAGACGATCAAATATGACCTTAAAAACGTGAGGTGTTAAGCCCAACGTATAGACTTAGCAATAAGGTCATCAACATAATATTCCAAAATGGCATGCATGATGTCATGGAAGATATAGGTCATGACACACTGATATGTAGCACCAGCGTTTTTAAGGCCAAAGGGCATGACATGATAAAAAAAGGTCCCCTAAGGGGTTATGAAGGGAAATTTTGTGTTGGTCTTCCAAATAAGCACGTAATATTTGGTTATAACTCGAGAAACCATCCATGAGTGATAACATCTCATGGCGGTGGTAAGATCAACCAATTGGTCGATACTAGGTAGAGGAAAGTTGTCTTTGGGGCAAGAAAGGTTGAGGTCATGGAAATCATGTATATGTGGAGTCCCCTATCACTTTGGTGATAGGAATGATGTTAGAAATCCATTAGGGATAATCAATGGGTAGAATAAAAGAAATAGAAAGGAGGTGTTGGAGTTATTCTTTCACAAGAAGGGAAATGCGAGGATGCATTTTTGTAGCTTCAGTTTCATAGGTTTAGTTTCAATAATAGTTACAATATTGTGAACCATGATATTTGGTTTAATACCAAGCATATCATCGTAATACTAAGAAAAATCGTTGCTCTAATCTTGAAGGAAATAGGTGAAAGCTTCATGTTCAGAGGTATCTAAAGATTGGCCTATCTTTAGAATGTGAGGTTCATCCTGAGTGTGAATGTTGATCTCTATGGTTGATTCATTCAACATGGTTTACATCTCAAAAGGTAACAACCAGTGAATATAGGAATCCTCCGCACTTGAATAGGTGAGAATGGAATTGTCATCCCGACATTGAAAAGCATTGATATAAGTAGTATTGTCATTGATCGTGTCAAGATAAAGGAAGGGAAGAGAAGAGGTAGAATTTCCATCACGCCGATAGGTCGAGGTGCTAAGGAAATGTTGTTCATGAAAAAAGTTAGCAGGAATGAATTCTGGATCCATAGACTTCGTAGGTGAAGGTGGTGGGGTAGGTGAATGAGGTGGAGAAGGTGTACCTTCCTCTACGAGGTTGATACAAGCTTTCTTAGAATAAGGTTCCTCAAAAAATCTAATACCGTGATGGTCCTTGTGTTTTTGAATGGTTCAAGGTATGACTTTAGGACAACCCTATTTGTAAATACCAAAGACAAAGCCTTTCCAAGCACATAGATGAAGGAATTTTTGGGTGAAGTGGCGGTTGGTGAGGTATTGGAAATCAGATGAGAATAGACAAATTTGATTAGGTGGTTCTGAGTATATGAAGAAGCATCAAGTCCCCCATATGTCAAGTTGGTTCGAAGATGGGGTGGACCATATGGAAAGACCTCACCTACACATTGATTGTAATGTGGGTGTTGATGGAGGCTCCCATACTCTTGAGGAGTAAGGAAGGTATTGATGTTATAGAGGCGATACTCCCCCAAGGTAAAGTGTTGAAAAACACCTACCACTTTGGATGAAAGTTTTGTATTTGGTTAGTGAGAATAGAAGAATCAGTAGGAGCATGAGAAGAAGAAGAATCTGGTGTTTAAGAAGTATATGGAATAGTTGATGGGCGATTATGAAGCTTTATGATGGTAGTGGGAATAGAGGAGTTGGTTATGGAATATGTAGTGGCATAATTGGTGGATGACACGATAGTTGAAGTGGTGGAGGTAGTAGTGGTAAATGGGGTATCGGCTAGAGAATAAATGGTAGTAGTGGTAGATTCCTTAACTGGTATAAGTACATCATTAGGTCGATAGAGCATGTTGCAAGTTTTGAATGGTGAAGGATCTATAGTAATGGTGTAGTTGTGCCCTTCATGTTCAAATTTTAAACAATGGTGTAAGGTTAAAGGAACAAAACCCATGGCACAAATCTAGGGTCAACCAAGCAGTAGATTGTATTGGAATTCCCCCTCTAAGACATAGAATAATTCAAGAATGGCACGGGGGCCATGCAAATGTGGAGAATGATGGTGCCAAGGGTGGAATTCATGGCATCGTTAAATGAACACAACATAATCTAGGTTATTATGCATGTAATTGGTAGGGATGCACATTTATTTGTATGCATGGGAGGAAATGATGTTGATACTGGCACCTCCATCGATCATAACACATATATTATCAATGTAGATGGAAATGAATAGGGCAGGTCAAGCTCATCTGATTAGAGAAGGAAAATATCTTCACAAATAAAATAAGAGAAGAGACTTGATGAATGATAGTGGTGGTAGAAAAGGGAGGTGAAGTAGCAAGAGAAACCATGTGATGAGGAGTGATAATGGCAGCAATGGTGTGGGGTCGTTAGGTGGAACCTCAATAGATTATAGCACCTTGATGAGGGCCTGATGATGAGACTCAAAGGTTTGGACGAGGTCATACAAAGACATTTTGAGAGGGGATTGGTGTAGTTGTTTTATCATGGTATGATGTGTAACTCCATCAGAAATGGGATATGTCGGCCCACGGATGGTGACTTTGGGTGTAGGTGCAGATGGAATGTTGGGTAAAGGTGTAGTGGATGGTTTTTTTGTATTCTCTTTTCCTTTGTACTTTTTTGTGCAAGTGGAAACTTGAACCATGTTAATCTGAGGAAGAGAGGGAGATGAATCATGAAAGGTATAATGGAAAGAGGGACAAAAACCTAGTGCAAGATAAGAACCTTGTGAAATAAGTATGGTGCACTAGCATTTCGGGAGGGTTTTGGTGAGTTCTCTAATCTGTACCATATTTAATCTCAAATGTCAGAAGAGGAAAATAGGTATGTGGAGGTGGAGGTGAAGGTCATTGAATATAAATGGGGTGAGGTTGTGTGGTAATAGGTGAGGGCAGAATGGGAGATTCATCCAAAAGGTCATCTTCTTCCAAGAGCTCTTCGAGAGAACATAATTGAAGAAGAATATTCTTAAGGGCCTTATAATTTTCAACATCATGTCCTGGCACATGATGATAGGTGAAAATATTAGTATCATCAAACCCTTCTAGTTTAGGTTTGAGTGGGTCATAAGGCTTGAGAGGTGGCAATGTGATGATGAGGTTTCTAAAAGGTTAGCAAGGATGGTAGCATAAGACCCTGCCAAGGGATCACAATGAGAAGTGAGAGTGGGTTTGGATGGAGGTTTGGGTGACTTCTGTGGAAGGGGTACTATTGGAGGTGGAGTTTATTTGGATGTAGGTTTGGATGACTTCTATGGAAGAGGTACTACTGGAGGTGGAGGTGAAGTTGGAGGTTGAGTAGGTTTAACTACCTTTTTGGTAGGTAGTGTGGTTGTGGGATTGGGTTGCTCCTTCTTGGGTAAAGGTGTTGAGGGAGTGTGTGAGGTAGAAGGAATGCAGAAGATGGAAGGGGATGGGTCAACCATGGTGAAAGTGGAGGTGTGGTGAAGGTAGTGGTAGGAGGCAATACGGGCCATGGAGGTTGAAGAGAGGGTAAAGGCATGGGTAATGATGAGGGCATGGGAAGTGGAGAAAGTATGGGAGATGGGAAAGGCATAGGTAATGTAGAATGCTTGGGTGGGATGGAAGATTGTGGCAAGGATGTAAGTTGTTTCATTTTAAGTTTACTTGGAGAAGGAGGCTTCTTGACTAGGGTTGATGGATGAGGACCTAAGATGGATGGAAGTGGTGAAGGTGAGAGAGGAGGAGTGGGAGAAACTGGGGTATAAGGTATAAGAGGTTGGTTCTTCCTCTTAGGTGGGGGATAGGCTTGGTGATAGTTTGGGATGATGTGGATAAATCAATATTAACAGAGGATGGACTAGACTCAATGTTGGAATGACCCCTAATGTAGTGGTAGGTTTGGGTGTAGATGCAGGTATAGGTGTAGGTAGAGGTTTGGGTGCAAGTTATTATTAGGGTAATGGAAAAGGTTTGGGTGTAGGTGAATACGATGCATAAGAGGCTACTATAACTAGCTGAGGTATAACATATTTAATGGTATTGAAAACTTTAGGATAAATCGTTGAAGTTTTTATGGGTGATATTTGCATTTGAGTTGAGACAGGAAGTCGAAGGCATCCCCAAAGCATGGAATAGTCAACATAAACTAAGTGGTTAACCAAATGTGAGAATGGCACATAAGTGGAGGAGGGTGGTGTTTATTTTGTAGTTATTCTTGTAAAGAAATATGGCATCTGTGAGATAGTGAATTGGTTGGCTTCAAACTCTATGGGTAAAAGAGAAGATAACAAATCAATAGGGTCTTTAAAAGCCAGTGGGGAATTATCACCAACAGAAGAGATGCCACTAGCGGGTCCTTTGTGGGTAGAGGAGGAGGCAAGGTTGATTGTATAGGCTCTTCCTTTGGTAAAGAAGAGAGTAAGTTGGAATCTTCTATAGGTAGAATAATGGGTAATGCAAGTTACTCGACATGTAAAGAGATGAATGGGGTAGATGCATCCGAAGGTAAGGTGGAATCCTCCATGGGTAGAGGAGTGGATGAAATAGGTTCCTCTATGGGTGGAGGATCTCATGCAAGAATTTCCTTAATAGATGGGATGGGAGGAAACTGGGTAGAAGGAGATGGTATGATATCAAAAATAGCATGGACCTCTCAAAAGTTGGTATCATTAGTTGAGGTTTCACCAGCTTGGTTGGATGAAGGGGTGTGATTCATGAACAACTTCTTAAAGATGTGAAGGTTTTGGTTAGCCAGTGCATTAGGTTTATCCAAGATGATATCTCCATTATCTAATAATTCTTGGATGATGTTTTTAAAAGTTATACAATTACCATCACTATGACCTCTAACACGATGATAATTGTAATAATCATTCTCCTTGTACCATGCAGGCACAGGATGGGAAGGGTCAAAACTAGTATGTGTTTTGATGGGTGGAAGAGTGATTGCTCCAGATTTTATAAGTTTTTCTAAAATAGAGGAATAAGGTTCTCTAATGGGAGTATATTTTTTTTGTTCCCGCTTGAACTAGAAATTTTGAATAGGAGAAAGATTAGAAGAAGGTTTCTATTCATTGGATGGATGAGGAGGGTCAGATTTTAAAACCACTGCATTGGCATATCCTTCACTTTAGAATAGTTATTTTGTGGTTTGGAAGAAGAAGAGGTGTCATTGGATTTAAATGAAGTGCTTTTGTTGTGTAATTGTAACTTCTTCTCTTCAATAGCACAAATTTCAAGTTTCTGGGCCATGGTGAATGCCTCATCGAATGTTCAAGGTTTAAACTTTGAGAGATGGAGAGATATGTCTGACACAAGCTCTAGTGAACAACTCTATTAATTCAGTTTAAGGCAATTGGAAGGTGAGTTTATTAATAAGGTTCTACCAACGCGTGACAAAATCTGCGATAGACTCATCCTCATATTGGTGTAATGAATACAAGTCAATCATGGTAACCTTCTTAACAATGTTAATGGAGAAATGATCAAGAAATTCCTAGGCTAATTGATTGAATGAGAAGATAGAGTGCCTAGGTAAAGCACTATACTAGTCTAAATTCGGTCCCATCAAGGACATTAGGAAAGTTCAGAGAAGCAAGGCGTCATCATGGGAAATCAGATAACATACATGTTTAAAAGATTAAAAATTGTTGTTGTGGATATTCCTTGCTATTAAATAAGTTAAATTTTGGCATTTCCCAATGTGCGAGGTACAAATGAATTGGAATATAAAAGTGTATAGGCTCGTTACAAATCTCGTCGTAAGTCGCTGTATTACGAGAGCCGAAATAGATGCTTCTTGGTTCTGCGCAACTTTTCCATCATAATCTTGATCAAATCATTGGTCAGATTGGATTGAGGTGGACCTCCAATGGTATAAGGAGGTGGATATGATGAGTAGGACATAGAAGGGACACCTATATATGGAATTTCGAGTTAAAAAAATTGAGAAGGGGGGATATAAGATGTGGTAGATGATGACGGAATATACCTTGAATGAGTAGTGTAGGTGAGGAGTGGTGGTTGAGACAAGATATAGGTGGGAGGAATGTGTGTAGAAACCCTCATGGAAATTGGTGGCAGAGTAACGGGTATAGACATGACCAAAATCTAGAAAGGGGTCGATGTAATCGGAGGTTGAGAAGTAATAGGAACTTATGAGGTGGAAATCCATAGAGTATGGGTCATAGATGATGGCGAGGTAGATGTCAAAGATGTGATAGGTGTTGTAGGTGTGGCAGATATAGAAGATGTGGGAGTGATATGAGAAATGACAGTATTAAGGTGGAAGTATATACCGCTACACTAATGGTGGATGACACAAAAGTAGGGTCCAAAGCAAGAGAAACAAATAGAGGCATATTGTAGATAAGTTATCATGATGATTCACGGTAGATGAATGAGCTAGGTAATAATGCAAGGTGGCAGGATCGTGATCAAGGATTTTTACAAACTCCTCATCACCTACATGTATAGAAATAGGTGAGGTGGGGTCCATGGGTGAAGAAATAGAAGGTGGTGAAGGACTAGGTGGTAGTGGTTGGCGACTAGTGTAAAAACTAGAGTGTTGGCTTGTCTACGAGTCAAAACCATGTGAATGGCGGTAGAATAGGTAATATGGGTTATGTTGATGATACATAAATGCATAAAGATGAAGCAAGATGAATCTTGATGGTGGGATTTTATCATTTTTTTGATTGAAAAATAAAAACACCAAACCGATGCCGGTTAGCTAACTAATGTCGGATAGAGTGGTAACGAATGTCATTCGCTGGACCGATGCTAGTTATTGTGAAGAAAAGGTAGATTTTAAAATATAGAGATAAATGGTGATAATCAAGTGAATCTAGACTCTGACAGTGATACCAAAGACTCATAAATGTGATGATGTGATAGAATAAGTCACAAAAAATTTTAGTTTGTGAATTGAACATTATTTTGGGAGAAATTACCAAAACAAAAGGGAACCGATGTCACCAAGAAATGATGCCGGTATGAAGAGGTAGCTGATGGTGGTTGTTCGACCTATACTGACTACTATAAGTGAATGGAAAATTAAAAATTAAGAGATGAAAAAGTAGACATGAATGGATCTGAACTCTGTAGGTGACAACAGAACACAAAAAAATTGACAAACTACCAGAACAAGTCACAGAAAGTACGTGTGTGTAGATTTGAACACTATTTTGGGAGAAATGACCAAAATAGCAAGAAACCGACAACATTCAGTCAACCGATGCAATTATGAAGATGTATCCAATGATGGTCACTGGACCGATACCTGTTATTGTGAAATCTGGGAAGATATGAAAAAATGAATGTTTGGTAATTAAGTCAAATAAAATACCAACCTAGAAATCTAAGTATGGCAGTGATAAGTCCTAACACACTCATAAAAATTCAAAATAAAAAAGTATGATTGTGGAGTGTGTAGGGAAAGAAAAAGAGATGAAATGATCTCACAACTCAAAAAAAAATCAAGAAAAAGCTAACAAACATGCAAAATCCTAGGAAATAGATTTTTATGTTGTGTGGCTTATGCCTTTTAGGACTGACTGTGAGTAGAGTAGAATTTTTGGTCAACGAGGGTGCCCTATAGAAACTGAAAACTATGGATGGTTTTAGGTGAATTTTGGCTTGGGGTCCCCAATATATACTTCACAGTATGTAAGGCCCTACTCTGATATGATGACTGGCCAGAACACTAGCTGGATTCACCGTTAATCTGATTATTAGTCGTTAATGGTAATTATCGAGAGGGAATATGTTTAAGAAGTGTGTAATTTTTTCAAGTGATTCGGTTTGGGGTGTGTGTGCAAGAAGTGAGCTATGCTTAATTCTTGCCAACCATCAGCTGGTCATGACCTCCAGTATATAGGTTACAAATAAATTTAAATGAGCTAAATGAATGCGTACAAGGATGAAATGTACCAATTTTAAACCCAAATAGACATCTAGATTCGATGTATCAAATGATGAATAGGTCAAGAAGATGCTCCTTCACTACTATGCAAATGCGATAAAGAAGAAAGGATTTGTTTTAAGCACCAAACAAGTGTCTTTTAGAAAATTAGAAAAATAGAATATTACCAGGAGAAGATTAAATGTGAATTTTTTTAGAAAGAAAGAGACACACAATATTTCCCTATATGAAGAAAATGCAATGAACCCAAGAGAGGGTCCCACTGGGCATGCTAAAATGTTTCACCTCAAAAGTAATGTGATAAAATAGATAAGAAGGTAATGGGCGTAGGAGGAATACATGTGTTATGTAGATGGTATAATGTGTTGTGGGTGTTGTAGACTTTGATCCAAGCTGATTGTATGAGGTTCCCTTTGGCTAGGAGGAACGACCTCCAAATAGAAAACAATACAACAAAATAACGTTAAAATTAAAAATTGGTAGATTGCCTAGTGAGAGCTAGATCCAGGAAGTGAGATACTTCCTAGAAGGCTATCAATCCATGTTTTAAGATAATTCAATATTTTCTAAGAACATGAAATAAATAGGCCTACTGTAATTATGTAGTTTAGGTATCCTACCCAAGCACAATATTTCAAATATAGTCTACAATATGCAAATATGACTAAATATGAGAGAGGTAATAGGTGGGCAAGGGTCTAAGATGTGACAGAGGCTGTTACAAAGGTCTAGGTAAGGTACGGTTATGTTTTGGGAAGTTTGGAAAGAGATATAAACTCGTTGTTTTTAGAAATATTATAAGTCACATAGACCGATGTCCACTAGGAAACCAAAACCATTATAGGGTAGTGACCGACGCCACCAGGTGACCGTGCCTGGTAGGGAAAATATGGTAGAAATGTCAAAAACTGAGGTTTGGGTGCTCTCTTATTATTGTACAAAGGATAATTGGGCTGAGATAGGTTCATGGGATTTTAATCAAGACTCAGAGATGTTGATATAGGGGCTTAGGTGAGTGTTTGAGGGAAAAATAGGTAGAAAGTTGGTCGAGGATCTAGAGAGTAGATCAAGGTAAGGTGGAAATAGAGGGAATGGTAGATAACTTAATAAAATGAATTAAGTTATTAGAAATGACAAAGGAGAGACAACACTTTTTTAATGTAACCTGGAGGTGGATGGTGGTAGTTGTTGCAAAGGTGGTGATTCGAGTGAATACGGCGTGCAAGGTGACACGATGCTTCTCGTGTGTACTCTATAACTCTGAAGGAATCTATGGGTGAACCAAATGATGTCTGAATGCTATGATGGGATTTGGAATGGTGCAAGGTTGCTAGAATGCTTGCACGCTTGAATGCAAGAAGCGTAAGCCCAAAGAAGTTAGATTCGAACTCCGAAAAAGAGTTAAAATCTCTTATTTAACCTAACCAATGGTGGTTAGGTGACCAATGTTCGCCAAGGGATAACCGGCATCGGTTAAGGAGAATAATTCCAAGTTTCCAAAAATAGCCTGATCTTTGCTATTTTTGGCATGATTTGAATCCTCATTCCGGGTCTTAAGTGGAAAATGGTGCTTAGATAAGTAGGAGTGTTGTTGGAGGAGAAATAGGGAATTAATATTAGGGCTAGGCTAACTCCTAGTTGGTTTATATAAGTAGGGACTTAGTCTTAGTTAATTAATAGGCTAGGAATAGGTCTTAGGTGAGGTGGCTAGGTGAGGTGTAAATCAACTTAATTAAAGTAATTAAATTAATTAATAATGTGAGGATGAATATTAATTTAATTAAAGGTGATTAAATTAATATCAATATGGGGAATGGGAGCAAAGGGATTGTGACCCAATTTTTGTGTCTACAAGAGCTACCAAAAGGGATAGAAATCTCACTTATCTTCAATATAGTGGATATATACCCATATTTTCAAGGGTAAACAAGAAAAGTATCTTGTCTAGAAGTGTTGTCCAAAATAACCCCCAGGATATTTTGAAAACTCAAATTTTCATTTTAGACTTAGGAAATTTTTTGTTAAAATACCACATAATAATCCCACATATTAAAGGAAATTAGTGTTCTATAGGGTCTCCTCACCAGTGGAATGAATAAGTTCCAATTTGGGACTTACGCAAATTTTGATGAAGTTTAGGCATTCATGACATGAGAAAATAACACTGTAGAATTAGAAAATTTTGATGTTCCGTAGAGTTGGTCAATTCTCTATGACAAAGGGAAAAAATATGCCATGTGAAATTCATGGTACACGAAGGAAGGGTTGAAGCACCATGTGGCAAGGAATTGAATAATTTGAAATCAGCTTAGTTCGGTGTCACATCCCGCATTTTCATTTCATGATTTTCACAATATAGGAGAGTAACATAAATTGAATCGCAAAGGTTTAGGGGCAAGAAGCGTTACCCGATTAGTATCACAGTTTAGGTATACGCATGATTACCCTAAGAAGGATAATCATGCTTACGTGTAGTTATGAAGCTAATCAGTATAAAGATGTTTGTCACCAATCACTTGTGAGACAACTCATATTAATACCATTTTTTTCTTGGTTATGTTACCTTGTTGAGTTTGATGATTCCATGTTTGGATGTTTTACTTTTGATGTACCTACTATTGATTATGTAGATTAATTTTCTTACTAAAAGTAATAACTTACAAAGTAAGGGAAAATTTATTCATGGTTGAAATATATCATTTCATTATGTAAAAATGATGGTAAATGTTGAAACTACTAACTCTTTTGATATTAACAATCATTGATCGTACAAAAATCGTAGAGGAACTTCAATCGAGATAGGTAAAAATGTTGGTTTCAATAAGCTACATGTTTAAGTATCTTAATTACAATTAAATATTATCATAGTTTATTGATTTAGATTACATATCAATATGTTTTATAACATGATCATAAAGTGTTTATCTTGATCGTATTTTATATCGATTTAACTTGTTGAGTAGTTTAATTAATTTGGACCAATCAATACTCTTTTCTCGGATGAATAAATGATTATATCGATAGCTTTGCGTAATGACATGAATGGTTTATAATGGCTTGTCAGGTCACCCTTGGTTGGGCATTCAAAAGTGTAATTGGTTAAGGTAATTGTGCATAATTTATTTTAAAATGTAAAAATAAGTATGGTCTTATACCATATTCATATGCATGGATTTTAAGTTATACAAGAATGATCATATGAAAATTGTTTGATTAATGTGAATAAAATCACTTACCTTATATTAAGGATTTGTTTTTTGGAAGATAATATTGATTCGACTATAGTTGAATGGTTATTGGTATTGATTGTTTAATATATTGATTCGGTCGAATCTCGACCCATGAAAAGTTATTGTTTTAATTAATTCTTGGACAATCACAATCACTGAGTTGGAATTGAGGGAAACTAGCATTTTGTAGAGGGAGTAGATAGGTATGGCCACTACATAGAACTTTTGAATAATAAATGAATTAAATACATCCCCGTAACTCTCAGGGAATGGAAAAATCTTCCCCAAAATATACTATGCAAACTTAGTTTTCTATTTTTATTCTTTTGCATGCAATGGTGAGATCTTTGCTCTCCCTCTCGAGCTATTGCATGCATTTAAAATCTGCTATTTCATTGATTTATTTTAGGGAGGTATTAATGGATGGTTTATCATCTTATATTTGTGGATTGGATTGGTATCTTTAAATATTTTTGAGTGCATTTGTGTTGTTCTTCTAGGTTTTTCCAAAGGGATATTTGGAGGAATATTGTGTGGAGTTTGAAGGATTTTGGTATAAGATTAAATTGTATGGAAAAACCTCACCATGTATTGATATGTCCTTATGAAATAATAGGATTTATTCTAGTTGTTAAATGTTAGAGGCTAAAATCTATGTGTTGTGTTTTCTTATAAATCTAGTTATTTTATCATGTGGGTGCTCGAATTGGCTCCTGGTAGTGATTATTTTTTCAAGTCCTATACCCTTCTTTTCTTGATTGTGAATCATGATTGTTTTTGTATGAATCATTTAAATAATTTATGGGTATTGGATACCCATTTACTTGTTTCATAAGCCATTAAATGCTAGCTTGAATTTTTTTCATGGGTATTATTTGAACTCCGTAGGTTTTTGGATGTTGTTCTATAAAGAGCTTATTAAACTCAAGCCACCATGATGGCGGTGGTAATGGATAACTATCACCTTTGTTATAATGTGATGTTGAGTCATTGGCTTTGGTTGATGAAGGTCAATTGAACCATGTTATTATTTTTGGGTTCCTATAACTAGTCTAGTCATGGTTGGTGGATGGATATTGTTCAAATATTATTGTTACCACAAGTCAAACTCATAAGGGTCTATCTCACACCATGTATTAATTTTTCTCATTCTGGATGTTTTAATGGTGGGATTTTAGGTTTGTGACCATGACTTTGGAGTCACTGTGTTGAGAAAAATAGTTGGGCTTGATACAAACCCAACCACCGTTGATAAGTTGTGGTGTTAAAAACATATGGGAGTAAGAGTTGGGTTGATTTTTGATCCTAGAAACTGAATTGAATGCCTGAAGTAATACAATTTGGAATATGGATGTTGTATTTATTAATTTATGAATGTCAAATTGATTTTAATTATATCCTTGGCTTCTCGGTGGGCTCAAGTTTTGGTCTAAGTATTAAATAAGGAATCCATTCTAAACAGAACTCTATCAAAATTTTAATGAAATCTTATGTGGAAGGAGGTAGTAAATAAATTAGTTTTGGGTTATTATTATTTATTTAATGATAACCTATCTTTTGTGTGTTGAAATGAATATTTTAATTGGTAAGAAAAAAATTTAAGAGGTAATACAATAGGATTTTAAGGGAAATTGTGTTTGGGTATTATTGGACTCAAGTAAACCGTTATTATGAGGGATTGCATCATTATTTAAACAAGTTAATGTTTTCCTTTTCATTAGATCCATCATGATAATCTTGATGAGTAATGTTGGGGACATTCATTTAGAGGGAATAACTCTTAGAATTTTTAGTAAAATATTGAAGTTACTAGTTACATAAGATTGTGATAAATTGAGAGATTCATTCCATCAAAGTAATTAGTAATAGTGACTATTATTGAATGATAGTTGTGTGATTTATTTTTGTGAACTTGGGAAGGATGGCATCATCTGCTCTTCCATTCCACAACCTTTTGATGAAGTTTCCCACATGGTGGTTCACTAAATTACACTAGAAGGAAGGTTCTCCACCCTTCCTGGAACCATTTGGTTCTCGCTCAATCACTTGAAATACGCAAAGTTCAGTTTTCCTTATTACATTTTTCATTCTTTGGAAAAATCTGTTTTAGAGGTTCAAGGGCATAGGCAAGTGCTACCACTCCATCAGGGATTCATCTTCCTTATTCACCAATTTATCCTTGATGTAATTGCAAATGACCTCGGCCCTCCTCTAGCTCCTCCTCCTCTCCAAAGATACCCATATTAGAACTAAGAATCCCAACTTTTGTGACCTTGTTGTTGAACCTCCACCTGCTAAACAGATTCTCAAAAGTAATAAGAAATATAAGGAGATAATTGGGGTAGAAATCCTTCTAGGGATCAGTCATGTTACTTCTAGTGCTCAAGTCACTCCTTATATACTTGAAAATTTTAAACAACAAGTTGATGCTTTGAAATCTATTGAAGATAATGTTGATTTTCTCCTAAAGACTGGTAGCAAGATCACCATAGACCCTACCTCCATTACCAACATGCAAGAGGAAGTAAAATCACTCTCTAGTCAAATCAAATCACTTGAGGAGAAATATAACAATCAACTTGCCATTCACAGAGCAGTTCTTGATCTCCTCCAGGTTCATATTAACCATATTTGTGATGTTAGTGGGATTCCTGCATCAGCATGGAAGAATGGGAGGATCACTAAGAATTTCTTCAAAGAGACCAATCTGGACCCTAATGTTGGGGCAGCCATGAATCTATATAAGGCACTTAGGGTAACACTTAAGGTGTATAGAAAATCTATGAATTAGTTCCTTTTTTGACTTGAAGTTCTTTGTGCGATTTGTTGTTATGTTATTTCCGAGATGTTGTTTTGTTGTTGTTAGTTTGTTTTCGGGATTCTTGTAGGAATTTGGCCCCTGCCTTAGTACTCTTATAGTTTTATCTATATTTTTGGATTTTGGTTGGGGTGTGGTCTCCATGTTTCAAAAAATAACTTTTTACTTTCATGTCTATCTTGGCTATTGAGCCCTTTCGATTGTCTTGCAGTGTATGGTCCCTCCAAAACCATTTAGCTATAATAAAAAAAAATTAAGAATGTTAAAAGATTATTCTTATGGATTGTATTTAGCATTTCCTTGTAAATGAAAAGGAAAGGTTTAAGGGATAAATTTTGTACCTAGATTTTTAGTACTATTTGAGCTAAAGTAAATAGTTATCATGCATATATGCTATGGTGAAAAGGTACTTATTAGTGCCTTTAGACTTAAGTGATTTATATTTTATGACTTGTGTAAATTGATACTAGTGTAATGACATTAAATCAATTAGTATAAATTTAATTATTTTGTAATTAAACATCTAGGTAGAGAGATGTATATCCATGCCAGTTCTTATAAATGACCATGTACATTATCATTTTTATCTTTCTGATTTCAGGAAGGATTAAGTATTATGAGGAGATAATTAGATTGTTACATGCATGCTCATCATGTAATATATATTGTTTATCTTATTTTTAAACATTGATTTAATGTATATATTAAACTTAGATCATGTAATCCTTATTGATCGAAAAGTTATTTCGCAATGTTGTAAAATGACCGTTGGCAAATCATATCATTCTAAAATTATTTTGTACTTTTTAAACAAGAGATTATCGTAAATGAGTCCATGACATGATTTATTATCCTTATGAGATTTAATGTTGAAGTACATTGATTTTAGTTGTATTTAAAATGATTGTGAAATAAATTGGACTTGATTAATTATTTGTACTATATGTTATTATTTAATCTGATTATTTAAATGATAAATATGATAAGTTTAACCATGAACTCATATATTAATGAAGTAGGAAAACAACATTGTTTTGGGATTAAAATACAAGAGTTATGAAATTAATGTATTTTTCTAGACTCGATAGTAGGAAGACATATTTAATATCTACTTCATTATATAGTACACCTAATTAATACTTTAATTTCTAATTGCACCTTGTTATGTTAACTGAGTGACATAATGATGTCAAATTATAATAGTAAAACATATGCAAATCAATATTTGATGATTAAATAAGAATTATGCAATGTGGAACAACACTGAAATTAAACTTGTACAAATGTATAAAGGGTTAACCCATCTCTTGTAAAGATATAATTTAAGTTAGTCATTGTTGTGATAAAAACATTATCTAGTTAGGATTAATATGATTACTTAATCTTAATAAGATGATTATTCGGAAACGATACTTAATGATGAAAATTGTAAAGTGTCACTAGGATTTTGGAAACATAGAACGATGTTGATGAATGTGTAGCTACTGATTTTTCCTCAACCTTATAATGTTACTTAACTCTTAATGATACACTTATCTTATAAACATCTTACATGTTAAGTAGGTCCGGGATCTAATTCTTTTTTTCGATCCGATCATGTTCTACTCATACTATCTTAGGACAGATACGAGAGAAGGGTAATCTTCACTTTCGACATGAGTCAAAGAGTAATTATTATCTTTCCCATAGGGGTCCTAAGCTAGGAAAGTTAGTATACACTCAAATCGAGATGTGATACCTATAATGTAAGCCTTCCTAATACATAATTTTAATACACTTAACTATTAAGATGAATCCAGATAAATGTGTGGGATAACTATGTGGTGATGGGACAAGTTTCGTTTGACTTGTGTGTGGTCATGAAACTAAGCATGTAAAGAATAGCTTGAAAACTTTGGCCTAAGTAGTGTAATAGCTGAATACACTGTCGAGATCACCTAGTTCCTCAATAACAATGTGAGATGTCAGTTGAATTTCAGTAAGCTGATTTTTAGGTAGACACTTAGGAACTACATCAGTTCACAAACCTAAATAAATAGGTTGACTAATTTCATATAATTTATGCACACTCGAAAGAGTGAAGATAAAGGGATCGGGTAGATCTAATTGACCTTTACAGATTACACATGGTTTTTAAATGTTATCGGATGGATTGTAAACTAGATTACTTGTTGGATTATTATTGTTGCATTATAAAATCATTGAAGGCATGTAATGGGGTTAAGGGGTTTGTTTTAAAAAAATTCCCTTAATCCAAAGTTAAATAACATTGGGTGTTACATTTTGGTATCAAAGTTGTAGGTTAAAACAACTCTTGGACACAATGGGTCCTTACACTAACACTAAAATTATTTCTTGTCTAACAAAACAATATGGTTAGGACAAGAGGAAATGTTACAAACAATCAATAGAATGGGGATGAGGCTTCCACAACCTAAAAATTGGATGAGATACTTGTTGTAATGCAATAAAATTGTAATCAAATTGTTGTTTTGGAACAACATATATTGATTGAGGATAATGACATTGAAAATGAGGAAAATGAGCAATCGAGGGTTTAACAAAAATAACACCGCAAACAACAATGTAAATGTAATGATCCCAATGTTGGAAACCATGATGCACATGTTGAAAATAACAATGCACATGTTGTAAATAATAATGCATATGTTGTAAATAACAATGTAAATGTTGGAAATAACAATGTTAATTCTACATATCTAAACACTACAAACCAAAACTAGCCTCGAAAATAAAAGATCATGTTTGAAAAAGAAAATGTCAAGCAATATTAAAAGAATCAGTCTCCAAAAATTTGATAGGACAATGTTTTGGGATGGAAATTAGAACTAGCTCAGTGAGATGGAGAAATATTTCTCCATTAGAAACTATTCTAAGGAAACAAAGGTATTTTGGGGTGCGTATCAGCTCTCAAACGAGGCTTCCTCATGGTGGGATAGCTGGGAAGTAGAGATGGGGTTTGATGCAACCAACATCACCTGGGATTAATTCAATTTTTATTTTAGGAAGTGTTGGTTTCACAACTCTACTATGATAAGAAGATTTCTGAATTTTATACATTAACACAAGGAAAACTAATTGTAAAAGATTTGTAGACACCAAAAATTTGTACCTAATCACCCCGTGTTTGCTTCTTTTCACCATGGTCACCTATCTAGAACCTTCATTTTAATACAAGTTTTATTAATATTCTCATATTTCCATCTATTATCCCATCCATTCTAATTTATTTCTAAGTTTCATTATTTATCCTCTAATCCACATGTCATTATTTAATTACTCCTAAACAACCTCAATTTATCATCTCTAGTTTATTTATCATCCCTAAACTACCTATTTTCTCATCCTTAGGCTCTCCTTAGCCTTTATTTACTCCATCTCATCTCTCACCTACCCATTTCACCTCCCTATGCATCCCTAATATGCTTAATCCTTTCAAAACCCTAATCCTGCTTCTAATAGGATTGATACCTCGAGCTAGGCATCCTTTCACCATCCAAATGGATGATTCCCCATGGTTTCATGCGTCGACCCTATAAATCCCCATTCACCCCTCCTCATAAAGGGATGCAAATTTGGAAAACTTTTTTCCTTCTTACGATTTAACCTCCATTCCCGAGTTTCTCTCGTAGCTATCTGCGCCTTCTTGGGGTCCCTTTGAGCATATTTGCATAAATTTTGGAGACTTTGGGGATTTAATCTTCATCTTCCTTTTGTGTATTTACCATTTCCATTATCATTATTGTTATCATCTACCACTAACATTGTATAATTTTATATGTTATCGAGATATCTTGTCCTAGCCTTCTCTTCCATCCATCTTGTGTGCAAAGTTGCTAATCCAATCCATCCACTTTTCACATTACCTAGGTCATCCCTAGTCATCATTTTCGTGTCGTCACCGTCGACAATGTTCATGTTATATCACTTATTTTTTCATCTAGAACCATTACGCTACCTTTCTATTTCTAATCACATTCAACTCCCGATCTATTGTTATGCCACCCTATTAGTCCATATCCACTATGTCGGTCTTTGGTCACCGCAAACTCATCATAGTTACCGCCGACGACTTGAGCCCTTGTTCCATCCTATCCATCTAAATCCTTTTTTATTACATCCTTGTTGTTTCCCTTATTTCGATCTTTGCTATAGGTTCCTATTAGCTTCTATAGGCCTTCAACATCCTCATGTTTGCACACAAATTTGTTCGATATGCATTTTTGGTTACTTTTCTAATCCACCTCACCCAATTTTTGTCAACTAGCCCTCTAAAGCCTAGGTCACCATTGACCAAGCCTGGTACATTTCATTTTTTTAATCTAGATCAGATTTGTACTCTCTATTTTAAAATTATGTCTAGCTCAGATTCATAATGTTATATAATCCTTTTATCATTTATATCATCTTCTATTAATACAGGGATTGACATCGGCATAAGGAAGTTCATGGTTCTTGGAACCAATTTTTTTGGGAAACCCCTCATCTACCATCTAATCCATTTTCCTTCTAGTTATATTTGTTGTCCGATCCATCAATCTTGTAGTAAAGAGTCCACTTTACGCATGTCTATCATCATCATCTTAACCTAAAGTACCTTAAACCCTTGCATGTTTTGAGTTTCTTGATTTTATTTAGTATCTATTCCACTAATATGAACAGGAAAGAGAAAATTTAGTCCAACATTCTAGCATCCCTAGTGGGACAAAAATGGGCAAATGTAGACACAAAATTTGATATCACTATTGTCACCCCGCATTCACTTCTTTTCACCATGGTCACCTATCTAGACCCTTCATTTTAATTCATTTGTTATTAATATTCCTATCTTTCCATCTATTATACCATCCATTCTAGTTTATTCCTAATTTTTTCTTATTTATCCTATGATCTACATCTCATTATTTAATTAATCTTAATCAACCCCAATTTCTCTTCTATACGTTGTTTATCATCCCTAAACTACCTAGTTGCTAATCCCTAGGCTCTCCTTATCCTTTATTTACTCCATATCATCTCTCACCTACCCATTTCACATCCATATGTAGCCCTAACCCACCTAAGCCTTTCAAAACCCTAATCTTACATCTAATGGGATTGATGCCTCGAGCTAGGCATCCTCCTGCCACCTAAATGGATGGTTCCCCACGCTAATGGTGACCCACCAAGGTCATCGTTGACCCTATAAATCCCCATTCACCCCTCCTCCCATGCTATTAGAGATCCATTCCCATCCTTATCTTTCATCCATCTTGTGTGCGGGTTGTTAACCCAACCCATCCAATTGCATCCTTACCTAGTCATCACCGAGTCATTGTCACCCTATCGGTTACCATCGACCTTGTCCCTATTATATCACTTATTCTTCCATCAAGAACCATTAAAGTCTAACTTTTTGTTTCTAGTCCCAATCATCTCCCAAATCCATCATTCTAACACCTGTCGATTCAGATCCACTCTGCGCCTCTTCGGTCACTTTGCTAACTCAAATAAGTCACCGTCGACCCAAGCCCTAGTTCCATCCTATGCATCTAAATCCTTGTTTTCTTACATCTTTTATGTTTCCCTATTTTGAATCTTTTTACAGTTCCTATCAGCTTCTACAGGCCTTCAAATCCTCATAATTTCACATAGATTTTTTCATAGCTACATTTTTGTTACTTGTTACGATCCATCTACCCCGCTTCAATCAAATGGCCCTCTCGCAACCTAGGTCATATTCAACCTAGCCAAGTATACTTAATTTTGTGTTAATTTAGATCATATTTTCACTCTCTATTTTCAATTTTTGTCCATCTCGGATAATGCATGTTATATAATCCTTTTATCATTTATATCATTGTCTATTAATACGAGGGTTGACATCCGCATAAGGAAGTGCACACTTCTTGGAATAGACTTCGTCGGAAAACCCCTTAGATACAATCTAATCCATTTTCCTTCTGGTTATCTTTTTGTGCATCTTTGTAAAGCTTGCAGCAAGAAGTCCACTTTGCACTCATTTATCATAATAATATTTTCCCAAGGTACCTTAAACCCTTACATTTTTTGAGTTGCTTGATTTTATTTAGTTTATAGTCCACTAATTTGATCAGAAAGATAAAATTTAGTCCAAGATTCTATCACACTGGTGGGACCACCCTCTTAGGTGAGTCTCTTGCACTTATTTGTTTCATTCGTCATTTTCCATATTTCTACATCTTCACTAACATTGTAGGTAAAGGCCTTGATTTTTCTTGTACGTGTTAAGATTCTTAGTTTCTTATATATCTCTTTTTTTCTTTCTTTTTCTTAAAGAAAAGATGAAAAGGAAAAGTGAAAACAAGATATTCCCTTTTTCTCTTAGTTTGTTCTCATCGAATGTCCACATTTGGATTTGGGCTTAAAACAAACCTCTTGCATTTTTTATTGCAAACCTAGTGTAAGTAGGGTTTTAACTAGTTGCATCTCACATATTTCCACACACATCCAAACACACTAATAAAATTCCCACATTGAAACAATCCCATACCAGTGGACATAATTGGTATTTCATCACCCAATGAGAAGCTACCACAATGTTCGGCTGAGTTATACATCCTATATATACTTTGGCCTCACATACCTTCGATATATATCAAGGACTCCACAGCCATAACTACCCAAAACCAGCCTTATACTTCCGTTTCTTAGGTACCCTCATTATCCACATTTTATTTTTCTCACATCTCCTAATTAATCATGTTAATAAAAACATTGTTACTTGATTTGTTTGTTAAAAAATTTCATAAACAAATCTTTTCCCATTTCATGCCTCTTATCACCCCTTCTCAAGATGAGACAACACAGCAATACAATCTATCAAATGATATTCCTTCCTTCAATGATCTTGAGACCTCACCTTGGGTCTCCCAACCTTATGTTTACATGGTCTCTCAACCTTGTGAAGACCTTTTCGATGAATCAATCCCCTTTTTGAAACCAATTCTCTTATCTCTCATCGCCTATTTCCCTCGACTAGCCACACCTCCATCTCCTGCTCCTTTATATACTCTTAGGCCTCCTTCTAACCCAATTTATGAATTCCTCTTTCCTATATCTCTCATGACCTCTCAATCCACTCTATTTTTGGATCCTATTCCACCCCCATCACCTCATATCAACATTATCCCTACTTCATCTGATATTATCACTAGAATTCCTATCCAACCATCCCAATCTACTAACATTCACATTTCTACTTCTCATGTGCCTCAACAATAAAATATTCCCATCCAATCCCAACCATCCTATCATGTTCCTACTTTCCAACATCACACATTCCCCCAACCAATTCAATCTCCACCCCTTAATTATATCCCCTCTTATCAAACATTCCCTTTAACTTCAACATACCCCCAAGATTCTCAACATCCTTATCCATCCACTTCTCATGTCATACATCCACAACCATCTACCTCTTACACAATGCCTTCACATGAATCTTTTAGACCATCTTATAATTATAACCCCTTGGGGAATCTTACAATCCAATCTTTGACAATTTTATGATAGGTCACCTCAACCAACTTTCTCCCATCTAACCTATTTACGAATCACACCCCAAACCTGCTTGGTATTTTGAGGGCCACTATTGTAAATATCATCAAGTCATAGGTCACGAAATTGAAAAGTGTCATTCTTTTAAAGATCACAACCAAAAATTATAAATCAGGTGAATTTCAAAATAGAAAATCTTGCCTCATCCTTTAGCCAACCCCTTGACATCTTCAAACAACCCTTTCCTAATCCACCATTGACAAATCAATTTCCACCTTCCACATCTTACAAATTTAATCCTTAAATCAATACTATATATCAAACATCTATATCCTTACCTATCTCATCTACCTCATCATCTACTCCTTCCTTAGACATTATGCCTACAAATTATTTAATATCTACCCCCACATTTACATCAACCATATCCACAACTATCACACCTATCAAATTAACTTCTACCAATTGTTCTACATCCACATTTATTCCTACCTTTACCAAATCCCCATCAAATTTTACTATACCTAACACTTATATACATCTATCATGCCCCAACTTATCATATCTAACCCATCATCCACATCTACATCAAACACACCTATCACTACATCTACATCACTCATATCCCTAAACATCCCAATTATACCCACTTCTCTATCAATCCCAACTACCCCTATATCTACCACATCGACATATTCACTTACACCTACCTTGACTTCTTCATCACATATACGTATATCTTTTCCCATGGCCACATCACCTAATTTATCCCCTTATTCTACACTTAATCCTCCAACATCTACCATTTCCACATCTATACCCACTACCACACCAATCACATCTTCTCAATTTTCAAACATATCAATGATACCCATTGAAACATTCATGACACAAATACCTCACCTAAGGAAACCATGAACTATATTCATGCCTCCTCTACAAAACCAACTATTTCTACATTAACCAATCCAAAACCTACACAACCCACATCTCACATAGACCTCATCAATCACATCATTCAAACACCTCTTTCTCCATCAATATCCACCCCTACACCACAATATTTAAATCCTCTACTTGAGATTATTGTCATCCCTGCCAAGGGTAAACCTTCTCGATCAAAACCTAAGACTCTTGGTAAACATCCCCAAAGGTATCTCATGCATCCTCGTAAGAAGTTAGATCTTACCTCTCCTCAGTAATCCAATGTCACAACATCCATCCTAGGAGCACCCCCATCTATTTTAGGGCCAGGCCCTTCATCTAAGATATCTCCCAATGATCAATCCAAATCCAAAAATCTAACCCTCCTCCCAAATTTGATTCATCTTCTAAGACATATGACTTACCCCTCAAATATACATCCACTCCTTACCCTAAATCTAAGTCAAAATATCCTATCAAATCCCACAAGAGAAACCTTACCTTCACAACTTCTATTAGATATTAAATAGATATCCTTAGACATTTAATCCAAATATCTATGATCAAACTTCCTCCTATTAAAGCCTTTGATCCACATAGTAAAAATCAATCATCATCTAATGTTGTTTGTGTTTATCATCGTACCCTAGGTCATGAAACCGAGCATTATAAGGAACTCAAAACTATCATCTCATGATCTTATTGAGGATGATGAATCTCTCATCCAGGGGGATATACCTTTTCCATCCAACATGAACAATCCAATTCCCATTTCTACATCTTCATCTACCAAATTATCTAAGTCCCCTCACTCAACCACTAATTCTCTTGCCATTTCTCCTCCACATGTTACTCCTCCTAAAGAGGTTCCTCCCTTTTCCATCAATGTTGTTACTCTTACCAATCACCGTTATGATCCCCAATCATCTATCTAATCAAAATAAAAATTCATCATCAATATTCCTTGTAATGATCCCATCTAATATATTTTGAAACCCACTATCCTATCTATATCTAAGTTACCTAATGTAATACAATTTATTTCATTGGGGAGCATCCTCTCGCCGCCATTGATCCTCTCGCATCTTCATTATCATCCACACATCCTATCCATATCAATCCATCCCCCTATCCATCCAAACACTCCCTTGACATTGGGGGACTTTACTTTAGGATCGGTGTAGCATCATATTAATTCCTTTCCTCTTCATCCTTGATATTGTATTATTTACCTCATCTAATCTTATCCAACCCATCTCATCTGATTTTATCCAATTTATTGTCTCATCTTAGCCAACCAATCTATCTATCATCTCATCTCATCGTAAGTACACCTTTGTGTCCATATTTATGCCTCTCTTGGGGGCACCATATCCTCATCCTAAGCCCACTTTTGTGGCAATTTTTTGTCTCATAAATACGCATATTTCTTGCTTCCTCACTTTCAAGGTGTTACACATATTTTATGTCCTTTTATCATATATATCTCATCTAATATTATCTAATCTATCTTATCCAAATCTTCTTATCTATTCCTCATCCGTAGTCCACCTTTGTGGCCATATTTTTGCTTCCCTTGGGAACCATTTTTTCTCATCAAAATTCCACCTTTTTTACCATGTTTTTTTCCTTATCGGGAACCATATTTTCATCCCAAGCTAACTTTTGTGGCCATACCTTTGTTAGGGATGCATATTTTCTTCACTTCCTCAAGGGTAGTATATATTTTATCTTCTCTCATCTATCTCGTCCGCATCCCATATTTTGCAAGTTGTCATCCTATCCTATCATGACTTTAAAGTTGGTGACCTTGTCTTAAAATAAAACCAAAACATTACTACTCTAGAAAGGAGCCAACGTGGAAATTTTTCCCCTAACTAGATTGGACCTTACATTATTACACATAAGTATGGGTCGGGATCCTATCGCCTAGCCTCCTCGATGGTAAGCCAAAAGTGGAACCTTTTAACACTTTGCACGTGCTACCATTCTATTTTTAGAATACTACCAGTGATCACTTATTCATATCCTTATATCATTCCTCCATCATTAGCCTCTTCCATCTATCATTGTAATGATTTGGAACTATGTGGTCTACCGTCACTTTCCTAGACATGACCTTAAATATGGGCACCATGGCTCTGTCCATAGCATTTTCCTTATGGATAGGTTCTCCCTTCTTTGTGATAACTCCACGATCATTACATCCATCACCCTCTTATTTACCTATTGAAACCACACAAATGGTCCATAGGTTTCACTTGTGCATATTATCATCCCTCCTAAGTGGTCTACTTAGCTATACCCAATTGTTCCTCATGTCAAAATTTCAAATGTTATATCTCATGCTATCTTATCTAAAAATAGACTGATCCCTTGAAAGATAGTTTTTATGTAATGCACAATTAAAAATAGACTAATCTTTTGAAGGAAAACTATAATGCACTTAAAAAAATAAAAATAAAATAGACCGATCCTTAGAAGGAAAGCTATCATATACATCATCCCTACCATTTTGTAACAAAATAATAAATGTATAAAGTATGTCATACCCTCAAAGGATGGCTACTCTCTTATATCATGGCAGAAAAGGCTTCCTGTATTGGCCAGCCTTCTAACAACATCCTAAGAAAGCTTCTCGCATTGGTCAATTTTCTCAAATATTGTAAACTTCCTACATTGATCAGTTTGCACCCTCTTTCCACTACCCAAAGTGGGGCATAGTCCTAGGAACAACCATCTATGGAGAACCCTCTTCATGCATAAAATTTGCATATAAACCCCCTTTTTCATGTCAACATTAGGTTTATAAGCTCATTTTCATCCATACTTCCCTTATGATCTTTTGGTATAACTAACTATTGTTGATTATGTGTTAACACTTGTTTTGGTCACAAATGCATTGTCTTAATTGATCCATTTCTTATTTACCTCCAAGATGGTTCAAGCATAACTTCCTCATGCACTCCTTGCTATGAAATAGTATCGTTCGTACCCTTTGGTCACCACCTATTGATTCATGTTCCTTTTTCCATCTCTCTCATCCATCCTATCTATTTTATCCCATCCAATCTGCCATCTTTTTGCTCACCTTATCAATCTTCTCTCATCCCATCTTATCAACTTGTCTTATCTCATTCAAATCTCATCCAATCTGACATCTTATCCAATCTATCTCATCTTAATTCCATTTTTGTGGCCATCTTTGTGTTCCCTCTCGGGCACCATATCTCACATTTTTCTATCTCGCCTTTTATCCATCTTTGTGTCCTTTTATGGGGAACCATTATTTTCATCCTTGTCCTTTGCAGACGTATAATTTTACCGATTCTCGATGTACAAATGATTTTGCATTATTCTCACATTTGGTTGCGCATAATTTTGATGTGTTCCTATGACCCGTTGGTCCCCATGACTTACATCCATTTGAGTGGTTTCCCATTGGATTCCCTCCATTTCACAATGATTTTCACTGCTCACAGTCCATAGGACATTGTCATCATGTCCTTGAAGACCATGCATTTTTTTCCCAATCAAAGTAACTCCTAGAATCACCACCATAATTTTTTTTTTTTTTGAATCCTTCTTACCTAGGGCATCTTCCGTTATCCCCTTAACTTCTTTTCTCATATTTTCCATCCTTCTCATCTATCTCTTTCAAACTCATCATCAATTCCCATTTTTTCATCGATCCCTATTTTGAGGGGGAGCATCTCATTAATCCTCCATTTTCCTTCATCTCTCATCATTTTTTCCCACAACTTGATTGCACTTGAACCACGTGACAAAAAGGGGAAAATGTAGACACAAAAATTTGGTATTTTTACCCTTGTCACCCTGTGTTCTCTTATTTTCACCATGGTCACCTATCTATACCCTTAATTTTAATTCATGTTTTATTAATATTTCCATATTTCCATCTATTATCCCATCCATTATAATTTATTGCTAAATTTCATTATTTATCATTTAATCTACATCTAATTATTTAATTAATCCTAATCAACCCCAATTTCTCTTATCTAGGTTGTTTATCATCCCTAAAATACCTAGTTTCTCATCCCTAGGCTCTCCTTAGCCTTTATTTACTCCATCTCATCTCTCACCTACCCATTTTACCTCCTTATATAGCCTTAACCTACCTAAGCCTTTCAAAACCCTAATTCCGCTTCTAATTGGATTGAGGACTCACGCTAGGCATCCTCCCATTGCCAAAATGGATAGTCCCCATGGTTGGCGATGACCCACCTAGGTATCCATCAACCCTATAAATACCCATTCACCCTCCTCCCAAAAGGATGTAAGTTTGGAGAAATTCTACTTTCTTATGACTTCACCTCCATTCCTAAGTTTCTCTACAGCTATCACAGCTCTTCTTGGGGTCCCTTTGAGCTTATTTGCATTAATCTTGGAGACTTTGGGGTTTATCTTCATCTTGATTTGGTATACTTACTATTTCCATTATTATTTTTGTTATCATATACCAATAAGATTTTGTAGGTTCATATGCCATCATAGATCCAGGCCACAACCTTATCTTCCATCCATATTGTGTGTAGGTTGCTAATCCATCCCATCCACTTTCAACCTTACATGGGTCACCCAAGTCATCATCGCCTTGTCAGTCACCGTCAACCATGTCCCTATTATATCACTTATTCTATCATCTAAAACCATTACAGTCTACCTTTACTGTTTTTAATCCCATTCAACTCCCGAGATCCATCGTTATGTCACCATGTCATCCCAAATCCACTCGGTCAGTCTTTAGTTCTGCTAACTTAGCCTAGTCATCGTCAACCCGAGCCCTAGTTCCATCCTATCCATATAAATCCTTATTTTCTTGCATCCTTTTTGCTTCCCCTATTTAAGATCTTTTTATAGGTTCCTATCAGCCTTCTACAAGCCTTCAACATCCTCATATTTTCACACGAGTTGTTCATATATGAATTTTTGGTTACTATTCTAATCCATCATCCCCACTCATCATGTCGACCCAACCATATATATTTAATTTTGTATTAATATAGATCAAATTTTCACTCTTTATATTTTGTTATGTCCATCTCGGATTCTACATGTTATATAATCCTTTTATCATTTATATCATATTCTATTAATATGAGGGTTGACATCCACATAAGAAATTCCATGCTTTTGGAATTGACTTAATGGGAAACCCCTAATCTACCATCTAATCCATTTTCCTTCTAGTTATATTTTTGTACAAATCCATCAAGCTTATAGCAAGGAGTCCACTTTGTGCTCATTTATCATCATCATCTTATCCCAATGTACCTTAAACCCTTACATGTTTTGAGTTGCTTGATTTTATTTAGTATCTAGTCCACTAATTTGAACAAGAAAGAGAAAATTTATTCCAACAAGAGTACTAGGAAAGGTTTAATAAGTTTATAGAATATGCTCCTCAATACCAAGCTAATGAAAAATTCAGAATAAGAAATTTCATCATGGGACTCAACCCTATCATAGGTGGGGAAGTGGATGTGCATGGGCCTTCAACTATGGAGGTAGTTTTTGAAAAATCCATCCATCAAGAGTAGAAGCTGCAGTTATAATTACTCACCATTTTGAGAAAAGAAATAAAAAATTCATCTCGCTATCACCTTTGGCACCAAATTATTTTTGGTGGAAGTATGTGGGAAAGAAAAAAATGGAAATAAAAATACATAAGAAAAACCTACCGCAAATTGAAGTATCGGGTAAGTTGCACAAATTACCTATAACTCTTATTTTGATAATGGTGCTACTAAATGTTTTATTTCCAATAAGTTAACTGAAAAAAAAAAAAGTTGGTTATATGAATAAATCATGGACTGTGTAATATGGAAACAATTTTGTTCACATGGTGATTAAATTCCTTTTCAAAGTGCAAAATTAGAGTTTCCCATTTTTACAATTAAATTAGACCTATACATAGCTCCTTTAGGTTCATATGATGTCATCATAGGCATAAATTGGTTTTCACAACATAAAGAAATGGTTGATTTTTATGAAAAACAAATTAAGTTCTTCAATTACTTACACAAAACAACAATAATTCAAGGCATAAAAAGAGACATAGTAGTGAGGAAAATCTCTACTATGTAGCTTAAAAAGATAAAAACAAAGGTTGTACACTTTATGAAATTAGAATTTCTGATTTCAATGAAGAAGGAAACACTTCTTTGGTTGATTACTCGCTGTTACAAGAGTACAAAGATGTCTTCCTAAGGGAGTTACATAGACTCCCTCCAAGACGTGAATTTGACTTCACAATAGACATCAAACCTGAAACAAAACCTATTTCAAAAGCTCCTTATTGTATGAAAACAACCAAACTTGTAGAAATTAAGGTACAACTAAATGAATTTCTTTCCAAAGGACTAATCAAACCGAGTGTATCTCCTTGGGGAGCACCGGTCATTTTTTTCAAAAAGAAATATGACACATTAAGGTTATGCATTGACTACTACATGCTTAACAAAGCCACAATAAAGAATAGATATCCTTTTCCAAGGATATATGATCTTTTTGATCAAATTTGTGATGCATCAGTTTATTCTAAAATTTATCTAAGATTGGGATAACATAATATGAGAATCAAAGATGAATACACACATTAAATAGCCTTTAGGACATGGTATGACCATTATGAGTTCATGATTTTACCATTTGGACTCATGAATACACATGTTGCATTCATGAATTTAATGAACAACATATTCCAAGAATACTTAGAAAATTTTGTGTTGGTTTTCTTGGATGACATTTTGATCTATTCCAAAAACATTGATGAGCATAATGAGCACTTAAGAATAGTGTTGGACATACTTAGAACAAGGAAACTTTTGGGAAAAATATTTAAGTGTTTCTTTTATCAAAATGAGGTACAATACCTCGGACACATCATAAATAAATAAGGAATATCTATATATCCGTTAAATATTAAGGTAATAACAAAATGTCAAACACCAAAGAACATTCATGAAGTTAGATGCTTCATGGGATCGGCTCATTACTACGAAAAATCCATAAAATATTTTTCTAGAGTTGTTGATCTAATAACATCACTGCATAAAAAGGATAAGAAATTTTTTTGGTCTAAAAATGTGAGAATGCATTTAATTTATTGAAATAGAAACTTACTACAACACCAATTTTGAAGGTTTCAGGACCCCAACGAAAGCTTCACCATGGTAACAGATGCCTCTAGTGAAGGTTTGGGTGGAATTATTCTCCAAAATGACCATGTGATAGCATACAAGAGTAGAAAATTAAAGGTACATGAGCTGAACTATTCTCCCCATAATCTAGACCTTGCTTCCATAGTGCACACACTCCAAGTTTGGAGGCATTACTTGTTGGGAAATCCTTTTGAACGAAAACAAACCACTTGGGGTTGAAGTATATCTTCACGTAACCCAACTTAAATGCAATACAGGGAAGATTGATTGAATTATTATCACAAAATAATTTTAATATAAGTTACATTAAAGATAAGAAAACAGAGTGACATATGCACTAATTCGTCAAGAGCATGTTTCCACGATCATTACCCTTAGAACCCAATTTAAGGACGAGGAATAGAAACAAGTGATGGTTTATAATTATTATAAACATGTTAAGACTACTTTAATAAAAACCCTAATGATAAAACGTACAAAGGATTCAAATTTGATAATGAGGGAATCTTGAAATATGAAGGTAGAGTTTATGTACCTTTAGGAAATGACTTAAGGGTCAAGGTTATGAAAGAATTTCATGATTCACCATACTCTAGGCATCCTGGAGTAACTAAAATGCTTGTTTATGTAAAACAACAATATTTTTGGAAAGGAATAAAAAGGACGTGATAAACTATGTTTCTCATTGTTTGGAATGTCAACGTGTAAAATCTTGGCAACTACACCTCTTTGGTCTATTGGTCCACAAAAATTCCACATAATAAATGGAAATTTATTAGCATGGATTTCATGTAGGGATTCCTATGTCAAAAAAAGAAACATGACATGATACTTGTAGTTTTTCACAAGTTAACGAAAGCATCTCAATTTATACTGGGAAATCTTAAAGATGATTCTCCCATGCTTGCAAGAAAATTTGTGCATGAGATTTTCAGATCACAGTTTCAAAGTTAATAATTTTGGATAGGTACTCATGGATGACATCTAGATACTATACTACTTTGAATTTAGCCTTGGGAACGAAGCTAAATTTAAATTTAGTATATCATCCAGAAACAGATGGTCAAATTGAACGGGTCAACCAAGTTATGGATGATATGCTCAGGATGTATTGCATGGATAAGTAGTACGGTTGAGTTTTCATACAATAACACGTAATCATGTATCACTAAAAATGACTCCTTTTGAAGCATTGTATGGAAGGTGTAAAACATCAATCACTTGGGATAGTACGTCTAAGATAGAGTGTTAGTGAGCCCTGAAATGTTAAGGTAAATGGAAAAGTAAGGAAAGCTCATTCATGAATGATTGAAAGAAGTTATTGATAGGCATAATATGTATGTATGAACTGAATAAACATGAAATTTGAAATAGGAGACAAATTATTCTTAAGGGTTAATCCCAAAAATAGTTCAATAATGTTCGACATATCGCAAAGATATGTTGGACCTTTTGAAATTCTAGAAATCATAAGTTTGGTAGCATATCGTTTGGCATTTCCTCCCACATTGTCTAAGGTGCATGATGTTTTTCATATTTTATTTCTTAAAAAGTATGATTCGGATGTATCGATGTGCATAATTAGAATGTTTTGGAGGTTCGGGATCCAGGAATTGTTGTAGTTGAAATGATCAAAAATCTAGAAACTCACACATTACACTTGAGAAATAGAGAAATTGCACAATCCAAGGTCCAATGGGAGCAATATATAGAATAAAGTGCAACTCCGGGAGGATCTTAAAGAGATGAAGACATCATTTCCTTATTTGTTTCAGTCATAAAAATTGATATTTTTCAATTTATCAAGTTAAAATTTATATAATTTCATAACTTTGAGGTGCTAAAATGACACGATTATGTCATATTTCAGATAGTTTTGAAAAAAGTGATCTTTTATAAGGTTGTTACAGCTAATTTATAGATGGAAAATAAACTGAAAATCTGGAAATTTTCAAATTTGAATGAGAATTCATGACTATTTTCTCTTTGTTGTATGATATAAATCAGTTGTGGTTTATATTATTATCAAGTAGTGGTAAAATAATTGGGAGGATGATTCATTAAGGGGGAAGTATGTCACATCTCACATTTTCATTTCATGATTATCATAAGATGGGAAGAATAGTGCAAAGAAAATCATGAATTTTTGGGGGCTAGAAGTGTTAATCGAATAGTATCGCAGCTAGGCGTACACACGATTACCCTAAGAAGGATAAACATGCTTATGCGTAGTTGTGAAGCTAACCACGTAATGATTCTTATCACCAAGAACTCGCCAGATACCTCACGTTAATACCATATATTTTTTTCTTGGTTGCATTACCTTTCTAAGTTTGATTATTCCATGTTTGGATGTTTTGTTGTTGTTGTACTGCTTTGTTGATTTTGTAGATTACTTTTCTTGTTGGAAGTAATGACTTACCAAGTAAGGATGAATTTAATCATGGTTGCAATGTATCATTTCATTATGTAAAAATTATGGTAAATGTTGAAATTACTAATTCTTTTGATACTAACGATCATTGATCGTACAACAAAGAGAGGACCTTTAATTGGGACAGGTAAAAATATTGGTTTCAATAAGGTATAGGTTTAAGTATCTTAATTACGATTAAATGTTATCAATTTTTTTATTCAGATTACATATTAATCTATTTTATAACATGATCATAAAGTGTTTATCATGATAATATTTTATATGGATTTAACTTTTGAGTCGGTTAATTAACTTCTACCAATCGATACTCCTTTCTAGATGAATAAGGAATTATATTGACCGCTTTATGTAATGACATGAATGCTTTATAATGGCTTGTCAGATCACCCTTAGGTAAGGCAAATGAAATATATAATTGGTTAAGTTAATTTTACATAGTTTATTTAAAAATTTAAAAATAACTATGGTCTTAGACCATATTCATATGCATGGATTTTAAGCTATACGGGAATGATCATATGTAAATTGTTTGATTATTGTGAATAAAATAACTTACATTACATTAAGGATTCATTTTCTAGAAGATAATTAAATTATGACTATATTCGAATGGTCATTAAAATTGATTGATTAATAAATTTATTCAGTTGAATATCGACCCATGCAAAGTTATTGTTTTAATTAATCAGTCGATCGCTCGTAATCATCAAGTTTGCATTAGAGGTAATCTAGAAGTTGGTGGAGGGAAGTAGATAGGTATGGCCACTATGTGGCACTTGTAAATAATAAATGCATTAAATACATCTCCATGGATCTCGTTAAATGGAAAAATCTTTCTCCAGAAGCTACTATGTAAACTTAGTTTTCTATTTTTATTCCTTTGCATGAAATGGAGATCTCTTCCCTATCCCTCTCAAGTTGTTACATGCATTCCACTCTACTATTTCATTGAGTTATTTCAAGGAGGTATTAATGGAGGGTTTATCAGTTTATAGCCATGGATTGGCTTGGTATCTTTGGATATTTTTAGTGAATTTGTGTTGTTCTTTTGGGTTTTTCGGAAGGAATATTTGGAGGAATCTTGCATGGAGTTTGAAGGATTTTCACATAAGCTTAAAAGACATGGAAATACCTCACCTTTTCTTGATATTTCCTTATGAAATAATATGATTTATTCTGTTCTTACATGTTAGAGGTTGAAATATGTGTTTTTGTTTTCTTATAAATCTAGTTATTTTATCACATGGGTGCTTGAATCGGCTCACATGTAGTGATTTTTTTGCAAGTCTCTTACCCTTCTTTTTTTTGTGACCGTGAATCGTGATTGTTTTCATATAACTCATGCAAATAATTTTTGGGTATTGGATACCCATTTACTTGTGTATGTTTTTAATTAAACCAAGCTAAATTAATCAATAGAATCTAACACCAAGTAGTCTCAATAACAAAGATAATCTAACAAATCATCATGATAAATCCATAGAAAAGGAAAAGATAACTACTACATCTAATTAACATGAAAATCTAAGCAATCCTTTGATGTTTTTAATGGTATTTTAGATTGTAGATAATTATATTGTTGAGCCCAATGTGACTATGTGCAATCAAAGGAATATATCTCCATGGAGAGGAAGAGATCTCACTAATATGGCTTGATTGCCATGTATGGTTCTTCTCTTACTAGTCTTTGCAAGTAAAGGATAGAAGGTGGTTGTTTTATCAATAATATTTTCAAAGTTGAAATGCTATTATTATGACACCTATAATTACGCCCCAAAGCAATTTAAATACTTAAATTGCGCTAATTATCTCCTTTCCCACAAATTGACGACATATCGTCAATGGCACACATCTTCTCTTCCATTGTCGTTAATTGATTACATTACGCTAATTAATTAAGTCACCTATCCAACACATACCCTAATTAACGACCCTTCATTAATCAACACCTTCTATCTAGTCTAATTAATTATTATTAATTAATTATCCTCTCTTCTCATTAAATCAATAAATCACTATTTAATTGGTTTAATTCCCTCCTAATGGTCCAAATCACACTAAAATCCATCTAAAATCTTATAAAAGCTTGCACATGTATTAATTAATCATCTTGATTAATTAATACACCCCTTTATCCACATGAGCCACTTGAGGACAAACTATACCCTCCTAAAGTTAACTCAACCCCATCTAAACCCCCTTATCCATAACTAACTCTACATCTCCATTAGTCCCACATTCATGAGGATGTGTTGAATCCTTTATCCTTTGGGCTATATAAACAACCCTCCCTCTACCTTTACACCTACACCTAAATCTCTCAAGAGATAAAAGTAAGCACATAGTTTCATACTAATAGCCTTTTGTCATTCTTGAGATCTCCATCCTCCATTCTTGAAGAGCTAAGCCTCACACCCAAGCATCCATTGAAGGATCAAAGAAAGAAAATATGATTTGATTGCCATTTGAACTACTTAGGTTCATTTTAATGTTTAATTAGGCAATTAAGGAGAATAGAGTTCATGAATTTACATTGTGTTTTGATTAATTTCAAAGTTATTAATGTTAAGGGTAGGACTTGCTCATTTCTTCATCATGATGGTGTAATTTCTCATTCTTAGCTAGGTTAGGAAGCTATTTCTAGGTGGTAGTTTTCTTGCTAAAATTGTAGAAACACTTGCACACATTTGGCACACCCGGTGGGACACTTAGTCCCATGGCATTTTAGTTTAAGTTTCATTATTTTGGCTAACTTTTGATATGCACATGTAGTAATTAATGTCCATTTTCTTAGAATTTTTGCTCATTTGATATGTGTAACTTCATGTTCATAGCCATAATTCTAATGGGTTATTGTCATTCTTAAGCTAACTTGTCAAAAATTGAGATATTGTGAGTTTTCTTGTGTTTGCTGCCATATTTTGGTTGCAGGTCTGGCACAACACAATTTTAGGGGCACAGGCACAATTTTCATGGTGCAGGCATAGTTTTCGTGGTGCACACATCTCTCTGGTGGCACAGCACACTGTTAAAACTTGTCACACTATCCTGTCGACCCCGCGCATGTGCGCTAACCCTAGCGCATACACCCTAACCAGTGCGTAGGTGCACTAACCTGGGCATAGGTGTCATTTCATACTATACCTTCACTGCATTCTGAAACCTGTCAGATCAATGCACACGCCCTAATCAGGGTACACATACTGTTTTAGTGGTGCAGGCATATTTTTCTGGTAATGTGGTTGCTCTATCTGTTTTTCTCAAAGTAGTGCATGTGCTTTTTTGTGGCACACACGTCTCTCTGGTGGCGCAGGTGCTTGGAAATTCAAAAAATTCCATAGATTAGCATAGGAACTATTTTTTTGGCGCGTATACTATTTTTGTGGTGCACACATCTCTCAGGTGGCGCAGGTACACTGTGGGCCGAAAAACAACCTTAAGTGGTGCATACGCCCTAACTCAAGCATATGTGCTAAAAAGGGGCGCAGTGTCCTTTTTGCATTTTTTTGAAATTAGGGTGTTGATGTGCTAACATTCTTGCAGGTTTATCTAATCATATATTTATCTTTGCAGGTTGTTTTTACATGTTTATATTTGATTAGGTAATATTTTCATTATTTACTTATAGGAATAAGGATCACGTATGCTCTTCCCTCGCATCCCTTGGGGCGATCTTAGGAATAATAAATGATTCTTAAGTCATTTTGATGCTTTGAGATTTCTATGAATATTTGAGTTGAAATTGTTTAATTTGGCATAGTTCAATTAAAGTGTTTTTTCCATTTGATATCTTTTTGGATTTTTGAAGACAATCATGTATGCTCTTCTCTTACGTCCTTGGATGATCTAGAGAATCAAAAATGATGCCTTATCTTTTGATGGAAAACTACTAAAAATATTCATATAGGACCAAAATGCCATCACTTGTCAAAGAACGAAAGAATCAAAACAAAAGTCAGAAAACTACTAATACAATTGTTATACAAGTTGTCAAACGGTGTTCGAGAAAACCACATCTAATTAAAAAAGATAAAATGAACAACATATTCAAAACATTGTATTGCAAGTTTCGAAAAGGGTACGTCCCTCTCCACTCAACTGGAACATAACCCCTTTGGCATAACGCCTTAAGCTACAACAATGGGGGTGGTTCCAGGAACCCCAAAGTAGTCCACGTAAGAGGGAACCTTGTGGATGAAACAGGAAGTGCTCCGCACTACCTATCTAACTAGTAAATCCTTTATGATATAGAGTTACAAGTTGTCCCTACATGACCCTTTTAATACACACTTGGATGCATTTATTAGCCACAAAGGTGTGCTTGAAGGGGGCAAAGTCGAGATACTCCTAAACTAGTCATTGCAACTTTTTGGGTAAATCGTCCCGCTCATGGATAATCTTTGTAGCACCTAGGACGAGAGAACCACCTAGGAAGATATAATTTGGCCAGGAGCCCACTTTGACCATTCTAAAATAGTGTTGAGTTGTGAACCATATTTTCATTGAGAAACGTGTGACACATTACTTTCACCTAGTTTTTACTTGCCTTAGGGTAAGGTGAAACTCTACCAAAGTGAAGCCAACATTTTTCATCCTTTTTTTATTTTCTTCCTTCACATTCTTTTGACACTTTGTTGATCAGAAGAAGGGTGACTACCTTTGTGTTACCAATCGACTGTTTCTCTCACTTTTATGTCCGTTTACACCCATCCATGTTTGCAGTTGGGTTAGTTAAATGTCTAAAGTGTGCGGAGGTGTTTTCACGTCATTGGTAGCCATTGTGATATTGATACCCATGTCAAGATTGTCATTGTAGTTAGGTGTGGTTCATCATAGTATACTTTCTTAGAAGAGTTAGCTTGTTTGTATTGTATCACTACAATTTTGATATTTATGTCTTGTTTCTTGTAAACTTGACATAAATATCTATATTGTAAGGTTACGCTACACACATTTTTAACTATTCCTAGCTATACTTTGAGCTTTTTAGTTTGGTTCTATTATTACCTCAATTTCAAAGAGTGCTAGGTGTTACCATTTTTGCATGTTATATCAATAACACCTTGATATCAATACTTCACTTTCTCACAAAGTGGGTTAACATATCTTGGTGATATTGTTATGTCATTCACAAATTGTAATTGGCACTTTTTGAGATATAGGTCTTAATCGAGTTTGAGCTCACTCTTTGTATATCTTGATTGGGAGATTGCATTGACTTCTTGTATTTACTTACATTTTTTTCATTCCCTTGAACTTAGCATAAGTGAAAACATCTTGTTAAACATCTTGCGATGCAAAACTACTCTTTGAAACATAGTCTAGGAGGTACTTCATTTAAACAGTTTTAATACCAAACGCTTGTGTCACTAGTGATTTATCACTCTATCACATTGGTATTCTCACATTGTTGATTTATTCATACTCTTAACAAATACATTTTGCATCTTACTTAGGGGTGGTCACTAAAATTTGAACGCATTTACAACTCACCCTAGAGAAACTATCATGAAAACATGGCTCCTAAAACACATCTAGGATTAAAGAAACAGACATACGAGGAACAAAAAGCACAAGATTGGGAGACCTAGGACCGTTGTTTTTGTAGAAAAAGAAACAAAAGAGATGGTTGATCACAGTGGAAATGAATTAGAATCACCACATGCAGACTTCGATTTCAACCCCACTCTACTAGAGGAATTTCTTCTCAGAAACAAAGATAGAGTGTTGGCACGGGTCATAGAATTAGGGGCCAAATTACCCATCGAGAATGAAACAATACTCGCATGCAAATGAACATACTAAGGAAGAATGTCCCCTTATTAATATGGAAGATATTTTAACACACGAACATGCTTCCACTTCTTACGCAGAAATGATAAAGTGGTGGGGCATAGAATACCCTTTATTAAAGTACCACGAAGAAACAAGATAGAACATGAGACAGTGACAGACCTCCACAATACGAGGAGGAGGAACCTTTAGAAGAAGAAGCCACAAACCAAGCCACAATCCAACAACAAATCAGTAACCTAAGCCGACAACTAGCTTTTCTTACTTCCCATGTATAGAAAGACGTAAACAAGAACGTTCAAAAGTTGAGGCCTAAGGTTAAGATCAATGAACTCCATCGAGAAAACCAAGGAGAAGAAGACACAGGGTACCATCATGTATACATCCCCACTTCTCCCACTAAAGAAAAATTGCTCATACAAGAAGTGCAGTCTATGAAAGTGACGCTCATGAGCTTACAAGAAAGAAATATAAGGAGCATCAGAAATATCAAAACGAAGAATTATGCCCCTATCCTTTTGACAAGACAATGACCCTTCAACCCTTTCCACGAAATTTGATATGCCAAAATTTGACAAATATAAAGGGAAAGGAGATCCATGGGATCATGTTAAATATTTTACATGGCATGTCAAGAGGTGTCCGATAGTGACAATTACCTCATCGAATTTTTCCCAAGAGTCTCAGAGGTCAAGCCTTAGAGTGGTTTATGCGCTTACCATGAGGATCGATTTTCACCTGGCCGACTGGCGAGAAGATTCATGCATCACTTCTCATATAAAATAGAGAGTGATGTCACAATGGCAAACTTATGTGGTGCCAAGCAGCACCCTAATGAGACTTTCGCCAACTTTCTCCAACGGTGGAGAGGGATAGCTAGTTGCTTCCCTTGCACTTTCCCTGAAAAGAAGCTGGTTAGTATTTTCGTTCCCAATCTCAACCTTTATATAGCTTTCCACCTCTAAATTCATTATGTTCATACTTTTGAGGAGGTTATCGAGAAAGGGATTCAGATAGAAAAATATCTCATTGCCAAAGGCACCCTCAAAACCCAATCTAGAGACAACCAAAGTGTCCAACCCACAGAAAAGCTGAAGATCTTTAACAAAAACAAAAATGTGGTGGGAGAGGGAATCACGAATTCCAAATGGTCCAAAGTGGTCAACCTTTTAAACTAACCAAGGGCCCAATTCAACCACCACCAAAGTGAAGAAAATTCACCTCTCTCAATGAACCTTTGTCACCATACCAAAAAAATTGGATGTGGCCCACATGATGACCTATCCTACAATGCAACCATTTGATGACAACGCTCTGAAACCTTCATGGTACAAGGAGCATGAATATTGTGAAATGCATCAGATCAAAGGACATAAGATAGAAAAATGTCTACAACTTTGTCATTATATTCAGGACCTCATTGACAATGGGGAGATAGAGGTGGATAATCCTGGAAAAATGCATACACCTAACGAGAAAATGGGGATATATAAAGAACCATTCCCCAAGCATGATAAGTCGAAAATTCAAATCCAGTTGGGAGATTCATAGGCCATGGAATCCTAGGGAGAGAAAAGTCCCTCCACGATATAGTTGTCCCTCTCTAGTCTCGAGACCATGGAATCCTAGGTGGATTCAGATTCTCTTAGTTCTTGCACTCATGGCGCATCTACTTCAACATCTCCATTTGATTCATGGGAGATGAAAATCCTCGAATATGGTTATGGGGAGTATAATTTACAACAAGCGCTCTTGGTTTCGACCTCTCACTATCACCCAAGACTAGAGGTCGACCCAACTACTACTTTAAAATAACTAGAGAGGAACACACTATTGGGTCATTCTTACTCCTGAGGCTTGTTAGGCGAGGAGAAATTTATTGATCCACCTAGATCTTGGGTCCCCGAGGATACTCACCATCCTATTATCAAACCCCGGAAAATGAAAAATCTAGTAGAATGATGTACTCCATGGGCTACAAAGGCCTAGGATGTGGGAGGAATGAACAAGGACAAAGAGAACTAGTCCCTCTTCCATATTTCAAAACAGAAAGATACGGTATTGGGATTTGTCCATATGGAGCACACCCCAATGATCAAGATGCCACTTGTTCTCGAGTGTGAGGATAGCTCGACTATCTACACAAAGTGATATTGATTCCTATTGTAGCCAATATGAGGATCTGGCCTCCACGAACCTTTTCATGAATAATGTTTTCCTAACGATAACCCCCACGTAACTAACCCTTGACCTTGTATACCCTTCCCTTGTTGAATGGGACCAACAATGTCACATGTCACTAGAATTATTTGAGAATGACGAGGCTATCATAGAGTTCATGGGCATAAGGGATACAATTCCCATTAGATATCATAAGAAATGTTTCTTTATCAACTTAGATACCTGCGCCTACTTCGGTGAGGAGGCTGAAATTTGTGGTCAAAAAAATTTAAAGAAAAGTGAGGGAAAATTTTCTAAAGAAAATCCTAAAAAAATCAAAGTCCAAGTTACACAAAGAAAATCTCTTCGAGGCACTAGGTGACAAACAAATATGAAAATCAAAGGACAAAGTGACCATGCAAAGGATGAAAATATCATGGAGACATCCTTGGATGAAGATCTCAACCTTCCTTCTAATCCTATGCATATGGAGGACTTATCAAAATTGCTAGTCGAAGAAACCATTGATGTAAATATTGGTATAGAAGAAGATCCCAAGATAGTAAAATCGGAGAATCACTCTCGGCTAAAGAACAAAAGACATTCACTATGCTACTTTGAGAGTTTATTGATGTGTTCGCATGGTCTTATAAAGACATGCACAACTTAGATCTGACTTTGGTCATGCACAACCTAGTCGTGCACGCAGACACCAAGCCTATCAAATAGAAGCTCAAAGATTCACCCAAGAGTGGCCCTATTGGTCAAAGAAGATTTGGAAAGATTGCTTGCATTAGTAGGATTGATTAGGCTAATTGATTATTCTGAATGGATATCAAACATTGTTCCTATCCAAAAAAACCTATTGGTATCTAAATCTACACGGATTTTAGGGACATCAATAAAGCTTTCCCTAAAGATGATTTTCTGTTGCCCAACATTGACATGATTGTTGACTCAATAGTAGGGTACGAAATGCTATCACTCATGGATGGATTTTTGGGATATAATCAAATCAAGATCGCTGAAGAAGACCAACACAAAACAACTTTTACGACTCCTTGGGAACCTTCTACTATCAAGTGATGCCATTTGGCCTTAAGAATGCAGGAGCTACCTATCAGTGGGCCATGATAGTAATTTTTCATGATATGATTCATGATATCATGGAGGACTACGTAGATGATATCCTAGGAAAGTCCAAAACAAGAGAGGATCACCTGTTATTTTGTGGTGTATCTTTGAATGCCTGCATGAATACAAAGTCAGGCTGAATCCAAATAAATGTGTCTTTAGTGTGCTATCAGGGAAACTATTGGGCTTCATTGTGTCAAGATGAGGTATTGAGGTAGACCCTACTAAAGTGTCTGCTATCACTAAAATTCCTCCACCTGAGAATATCAAGCAACTACGCAACTTACAAGGGAAAATTCAAGCCATTCACCGCTTCATCTCCCAGCTTACAGATAAATGTCACTCATTCACCCACTTGATTAAAAGGGATGTCACATTCATCTAGGGACCTGAGCAACAACAAGACTTCGCTTTGCTTAAATAGTACTTGGCTAATCCACCTGTCCTCATGCCTCCCACTCCTAGGGAACCACTATTGCTCTATATTTCCACTACATAATTTTCTATTAGTGCGCTGCTCGCCCAATACGACCTTGGCCATAAGGAGAAAGTGGTGTACTATCTGAGTCACACCCTCATCACCTATGAGCTTAATTATCCTCAAATTGAAAAGGCTTGCTTGGCCATTGTTTTTACTTTTCAAAAACTTCACCATTACCTATTAAATACTAAGACCAAGCTAATATCCAAGGTTGACCCACTCAAGTATTTATTGTCCAAACCCGCCCTCATAGGAAGAATGGCTAATTGGATCATTCTACTCAGTGATTTTGACATAGATTTTGTCCATAAAAAATTGATTAAAGGACAAGTACTTGTAGACCAGCTAGCAGAAGCACCTTTGCAAAGCACGGAACCTTTGAATCTGGATCTGCCAGATGCTTCCTTGCTCTACATTGAAGAATCTATTATGTGGCAGATACATTTTGATGGATCCTTTACATTTCATGGTTCAGGTGTAGGAGTGGTCCTTATTACTCCTTCGGGTGATCCTATACTGCAGGCAGCTTTTCACCTAGGCTTCCCTTGCACAAACAACATTGTATAATATGAAGCACTCATTGTAGGGATGAAGCTAACCATCAAGTGGAATGTTCATCATGTCAAGGTTGTAGGTGATTCAGAGTTAATCATCAAATGGGTTAGTGATGAATATAAGATTAAGGATGAAAAACTCATACCTTACAAAAAGTTAGTGGAAACTCTAAAGGAGTATTTTTGTGCATCACCTTTGAGCAAATCCCAAGAGCACGTAGGCAGTCGGCATATGCCATGGAAACAGCATTAAGGTCTATGCTTCGTATTCCACCAGGGAATAATGATATGCCATTATTCATATAAAATCTACTCCAGCCCGTGTATGACATGCCAGAATCTTACTTAGCTTGTGAGGCTGTTGGTCCCGATTCCCCATGGTATGAACCCATTTTTACCTATCTTAAGGACAACACATTCCCTCCTGATATCTCCCCTGTTTTGAAAAGCACATCCTAATTCACCAGATAGCCCATTACACCCTTTTAGGAGGTACACTTTATCATCATGGCTATGATGGGAATCTATTACGTTGTCTGGATGTGACGGAGTCAATCCAAGCAATCAAAGAAGTGCATAAAGGGGTGTGTGGATCACATACAAATGGAATGGTCTTGGCTAAGAAACTGTTGAGATTAGGTTACTTTTGGCCTACCATGGAAACTAATTGTTGCAATTATGTTAGAAAATGTGTACTTTGTGAAAAGTATGGAAATTTCATTCATGCTCCATCGCAACCATTACAGCCTATCACTACCCTATGTCCATTCTCTAAGTGGGGACTTGATTTAATAGGGAAACTTACTCCTACCTCATCTGATGGTCATACACATATCATCATAGCTACAAAACATTTTACAAAATGGGTAGAGGTTGTCCCTTTAACATATGTCACAGGAGCACATATTTCTAAATTTATCATGAATCACATCATTTGCTGATATGGTATTCCCACAGCCATCGTTACAGATAATGGGAAGTCCTTTAAAAACAAAACTATGAAAGATCTTTGCCAATGGTTCCAAATCAGATTAAAATGGTCCACGTCATATTACCCTCAAGGTAATGGACAAGATGAGGCAACAAATAAGACTTTGGTAAGGATAATGGAGAATATGGTCAACAAAACAGTCATGAATCGGCACCTACAAATCCATCCAGCCCTTTAGGCTTACCAAACATCCATTCACACTCCTATGGGTGCGACACCATATTCCCTAGTGTTCGGGATAGAATCTATCATCCCTTTAGAGATTGAACTTCCATCCCTAAGAATTTCTCTTCGAGACTATCTGGATAAGGATGAAGATTATCGAGTGGCAAGATTGGCTAAGTTAGAGCTCCTGGATGAGAGGTGCATTCGCGCTCTTAATCACCTGAAAGTGTATCAACACAAAATCTCCAGAAACTACGATAAAAGAATCATCCCTCGTCATTTTGAGGTTGGTGATTTAGTCATAAAGAAGAACCAGTTCAACACCAGAGCGAGCAAGAAAAGAAAGGGAAGTTTTAACCACATTGGTTGGTATCCTATGTCATAGTCACCAAGTACGTCACAAGGACATACAAACCGGCTCACCCCAATGGTGATGAGCTCCAAGAGCCCATGAACACCATGCATCTTAAGCGAGTTCTATGCTTAAACATGGTGCAAGGAAGTAAAAATCACAAAAAATCAAAAAAAAAAAAAAAAATCAACAAAAATTAGAAAAAGAAAAAGAGAAAACAGGTTGTTCACTAGTGAAAACCATGCAATTGTAGCACTTTGGACAAGTCCTTGGGTGAAAACTGGTTTCCGGCACCTCAAAAAGATTCATTGTTCAAAAGCATTCTGTGTCAGGAGGGTAGTTATCTTTGACCTAGACCTAGTTCTGCCTTCGAGATTCCCTATGAACCCCATCCTATCTAGCCTTGATCCGGCTTTGCCTTCTTTTATTCGTCTGTGAGGGGTATGGTCTTTCACTATTGCCCATCTTACGCTGGGGAAATTCAACAACCGCACCTTCTTCATAAATGTATGGCTTCGCCTCTTGTATATTCCCAATCTAACACTGGGGGCATCCACGCTTTCTTGGTTACCTGCACATAGCTTTGGAAAACCATTAGAAAACACCAAAAACAATAGAAAATTGTTTCACGAAAACACCAAAAACAATAGAAGATTGTTTCACGAAAACACCATAAACAATAGAAAATTGTTTCGAAAACCCTAAACAATAGAAAATTATTTCAGAAAACCCTAAACAATAGAAAATTGTTTCATGAAAACCCTAAACAATAGAGAATTGTTTCAGAAAAACCTAAACAATAGAAAATTGGTACATGAAAACATATCTTACAAAAAACATTTGTTTTCATTGTCTTGTTCTTTGCTTTTCTTGTTGCTTGTATAGTTGTTTTGTATTCTTGCTTTTGGTTTGTTTTGTTGCTTGGGCGTACTTTGTTAGGATTCATCTTTTCTTGCTTAGATTAGATTTGTTCTTGCTAATAAATCTTAGGAAATCATGATGTAATGTGTTAATTCATTATGTTCTTTCTTAAGCATTTGATTATGTTTCTAGCATGTTAATAAAGCATGGTGAATCATGGTGTATTGTTGTGTTTATTGCATGTGCATTGTTTTGTTATCATTCACATCACATTACCATCATTATCATCACATCTATACATCATATATAAACAACATGCTAAGTTTTACATCATACATGTATGCTAAGCTAATCATCACATATTGTATCATCAATGGGGGCAAGAGGGGTTGTGCATGATCAAAAATCTATCCCCCACACCAATATCATCATATCATCCCGTCCATATACATCAAAATAACACATGAGAAATGCATTTGATATCATCTAAGGATCTATCATCTAACATATACAGCACATGTGTACATCAAACATTGAAATCAAATACATAAAAAGTACAAAATCAGATAACGCATCCATAAGTGCTGAATCAAAACATGCAACGTGAAATGAGAATCAATATATGCCCACTCGTGTCACAACACATCCATAGGTGCTGAATCAAAAAACATATCACGCAACAAAAATCAACATAGAGTAATTTCTAGAAAAGGGTATTTCACATCATAAAATTATCCCACTCATGTCACATGCATCAGGACACAAAAACAATATAGTACATCATCTCATAAACATGTACATCTAATCCAAAACAAAGTAATCCTCATATATATACATGTGTGTCAATATACATCTATATCAAAAATGGATACAAATCAGTGCTCTATATCAAAAATGCCTTCAGCTGAGGTGTACAAAGATGCTACATCAAAAATGTCTATACACATACATACAATGTCCAGATCGGTACTCAATATAATACATCATCGATACATAATGCCATCAAAAAGAGCATGTATCAAAAAGAATCAAGCCTTCATCATGAGGCATCATCAAAATACATGTATACAAGGTTGTACATAAAAATCGGCCTTCATAAGAGGCATACATATAAAGAATCTATACAAAAAAGTGTGGATCTCAACCATAGCTCTCGCCCTCGCCGGGGCTCCCGATCTGTCATCTAGTCAGTCGGAACACTAGATCTTTGGGATGGTGCTTTGTCTAGCCGGCTACTTTGGTAGGGGCTGTCTCATTGATATGTTGGAATGGCTTGATCTCCATGATCGAGAGCCTGATGCACAAGACCCTGACAGCTGGGGTAGTGTTAATCGCTGCTCTGGAGGAACCACTCTGTAATAAGCAGTCCTATAGAATAGGGCCTCACCACATAGCCTGGTGGTGTCACGTATCAAGTCAGCATCCCCAGAGGTGAGCACTACCTAAAGAATAGTATCTCACTCACTTGTCACTCGGCCCAAGTTTGTCTTAGACTATCTCGGCGGTGAAGCTCTCGATCTCTCTCTATAGTCATAGTTTGCAGCTCGGCACACGACTTGGTCCCTCTCGTGCTAGTAGTTTCTATGATCATGCATATACATGGTCTCTTTATGCAAACAACCATCTGCACCTATGACTGGGACTGATGAAGAAGGCTTAGTATCTCGTGCCACTGTCTCCCAAGTCTAGCTCCGCAATGTTACTTTGTCATCTCATGGGCCGATTGGGCCCAAGCACGATCCCACTCTAAAAGTAAAGTAATAATGTGAGCTCGGGCCTCATCTCTCTCTGCTACTGTAGTCACACACCAGCCTCGAGCCTCGTCTCTCTCTACTCTAGCCACATCTATCTCGACTATGCCATGTTGTAACTACACCTATACTATGGCTATATGTGCCACTGGCTAGGAGGCTATGTGTGCCTCAGGGACTGATCCCTGAGGTGCTCTAGAAGATTATCCCTGCTCGAAGACCTTGCCTCTAGGTGGCTACATTGCTACCTGTACTATGCCCTGTGGCCTCAATCCTTGTGCATGTGAGGCACCCTGTCCATCATGTGGGATGCCATCAAAGGGATCCTCTAGATCTGGCCCTTGTGCCACTACCCTCGCCCTACGCTCTGCACCATGCCATATCTCTACAGGTGGGTGAATGCCTGCTACCCAAGCCTCCTCTAGAATGGTGATACACTGGGGTAATCTGTAACATACCAAGCTACATAGTCAACTGTGGTCCCGGGATCCCTCACCTGTTGAACTAGGTCCCATACCTATGGGACCACCTGTGTGAAACTCGCCCTAGCTCGGGCCACCAGTATACGAGGCCCCATGGTCTGCCTCTCTGAATCCCTGTGTGCATGCCAGATATCTAGCTAGGGGACCCCCTATACCCTACCAAGTTGCCGTTGGCACCTGTCTACTCGATATAGCTCCATGATGTAACTGCGGCTACCGATAAAAAAGTACTCCACCAGGCACATGCTGATCTCTCGTGGAATCCTATGGCCACCGGAACTACAGAGTATGGCATTAGATGACATTTATCTCTACCATTCGTTAAAATCTCATCTATATCTGAATAGGCTACCAAGATGGCCATGTATATCTCCACCACCGCTACCTGTGTCATGTATGATGGCTCCTCGGATCTTGGGCATGGAAGTAGCCCACAGGTGTACTTTTGATCGTAATATGATCCCATGATCATATCTATAATAATGAGGGACCCATGGTCTTCTTACCATGGTATGTGATCAAGTGAAAATAATAGTATAGATGGGCCAGTATACACTGCCCCCAGTAATATCTCTCACCATTGTATACGCCACGAACCAATGGTAGTAATCATCTCAGGAACAAGGTCCCTATCTTATCAGTGAGTAGGAACCCATTGATAAGAGTCATGATGTAGAGAGGCCCCCGATGCAATGTGGGGTCAGAGATGCACTCGTGAAATGCTATGGTCATCCCGTCATGTGGTATATCATCAACATTAAACAGGGCACTGTAAGATGCTCTAATAAGTCCTGCATCAGAACTGTACTCAATCAAATTTCCCATCATCAGCACACGAAGAATCTGCTATACGTCCTCAATAGTAACAGTCATCTTTCCTATAGGAAATCTAAAACACTGACTCTCACTATGCCATCACTTTCATTTAGCACTCGATAGACCATGGTCTAATATGATGGAAGGCATCGAGACACGGGGCTAGCCCTATCGCCTCGAGAAGAATCGTCATGGCTCTTTAGTCACACCGGCGCATACTATCCTCTAGCTCTATAATCCAAGTATGTCACTCCCATGTCTACAAAATTGGTAGTCATCTCTGTAAAATAACACGCTGCTAGTCTGTTCCTAGCATTTCTTTTAAAAATCTATCTTCTCTTTTAGGGTTAACCCAAAAATCCTAAAAATTCTTCTAAGTGTCATGTTTTTGACACTTTCCTATCTTTTTCCACCTGTATAGGGCACCTGCATGCCCTTTTTGGCATGTGCACCAAGTTTTTGGCACCTACGCTTACACGCATGTGTCTCTTGGTACTTTTTCCCCCTTTCCGGTGCCTGTGCACCCTTTTTGGCATGTGCGTCACACATTGGGTGCTTATGCTTGCACGCGTATGCTCTCGTGTGTGTGCCCTCCCTCTTCATGCTTACACCACACTTTTCATGTGTGTGCCCCATTTTCTACATATGCACGTGTGTGCACATGTTCTTATGTGTTCATGTGTGCCTCGGTGTGTATTGTCTATCTCCGCATGTGTGTGCGTATATGTTTTGGTGTATGTGCCCCCAAAAAGACGCCTGCACCCCCAAAACGCGCGCACCACCCTATCCCATGCTTGCGCCTGCGCATGGGTGTGCCAACATGTTTTCCTATGACTAAAGCTCAAATTTAGGGCATTAATGACAAAAATTAATGAGCAAGGTTTCGATACTCACAAAGGGGCCATTATCCGCGTGTCGCTGGTACCCCTGGACTGCATCTGCGTGCCTCAATTGGTCTCATGTGATCACCATGGTTCTCCTCAGTGTTAGAGCCTCATAGTAAATTTTCTAAACTACTCAGTTAAAATGAATTGGTCGCGATGTTTTTACCCCCCTTGGTGGGGTATATTAACTGTTTTTCACCATTAGGAGGGCTTTGGGAGGCCCGTTTAATCACCGTTTTCTCCTTTGTTCACTGTGGAATAATTATTTTTATTAAATAATTATTTTTCTCTTATTTTTCACCGTATTGGGGCATTTTTTTGCTATCCGATACCCCTTTCTTCTCCCTCAAACAATTTTATTACTCCCTAGTGATTTTTATTCTTATTCACACTCTCATAAATAATTATTTTTTCTTTATTTGTCCACTAAACAAGGACATTATTTGACGTTTGTTTCTCCATTCTTCCACCTAGGGAACTTTCTGTTGCCCTAGGACCTTCCCTTTCTTCTACTATTCACCATGGTTGATAAAGCAAAAACAATAGAAATAATATATATATATATATCAAAAATCCAAAAATAGGGCAAAATTTTTCAAAAATCCACATCTTCCCGATTAATATGACTTGCAGATCACCAGATTCATAACCATTCCCAAAGCTAGCTACTTGCTTCGTCTGTACTCTAGGGCACTTTCATTTCCTGGTGTTGTTTTGTTACACACAAACACTTTTCATGGACCCCATGTCCATTTTCATTTCCCCTTGCATGTATCCTTTCTCGAGGCATCATTTTTAACCCTTATCATCAATCATGAACTTGTGGATCTCTTCAAAGACCGATAACAAAACATTTGTACAAGTGTCTTGACCATTGTTGGGTTGGATATGTGCATTTGTACTTGTTTTCCCCGTTAAATGATCTTGTTTCCTTTTCATCTTGCATTTTATTATTGTATGTTGCATGGAGTTGGTACTTTTAGCAATGGAAAATTGTTCATGGTATGGCTTTTCATGTCAATCTACCATTGTTGTATGCTTATATTTTTCATAAGAACCGATGATATAGTTCCTATGGAAATATGATGATATCAAAATTGTTCCCATAAACAACGGCTAGAGGCTAAGCTCTTCTCTCCCCCTAATTTTTATTCTACGTCACTTCCCTTTCACCCCTAATTTTCTCTCACCGGGAATCCTTCCTCTTCCCCATTCTTCTACCTATCTCTCGCCTTTTCGATCATCGATCGGCTTCTTTCATCGCCCCATCGACACTCGAGGGTGCATCTCTCTCTCTAGTAATTTTTCTTCTATCCCTTCAAAATATTATTCTGTCTACTATCTATCTCGAAGTGGCGTCACTTACGCCACCCCAAAGAGGGGCAAATGTAGACACCTATAATTACGCCCCAACAATTTAAATACTTAAATTGTGGTAATTATCTCCTTTCCCGCAAATTTATGACTTATCATCAATGGTGCACATCTTCTCTTCCATTGTTAATTGATTACATTACACTAATTAATTAAGTCACCTATCCAGCACATACCCTAATTAACGACCCTTCGTTAATCAACACCTTCTATCTAGTTTAATTAATTATTATTAATTAATTAGCCTCTCTTCTCATTAAATCAATAAATCACTATTTAATTTTTTTAATTCCCTCCTAATGGTCCAAATCACACTAAAATCCATCTAAAAGCTTATAAAAGCTTGCACATGTATTCATTAATCATCTTGATTAATTAATACACCCCCTTTATCCACATGAGCCACTTGAGGACAAACTATACCCTCCTAAAGTTAACTCAAACCCATTTAAACCCCCCCTTATCCATAACTAACTCTACTGAACTCCATTATTCCCACATTCATGAGGATGTGTTGAATCCTTTATCCTTTGGGCTATATAAACAACCCTCCCTCTACCTTTACACCTACACCTAAATCTCTCAAGAGAAAAACTAAGCACATAGTTTCATAATAATAGCCTTTTGTCATTCTTGAGATCTCCATCCTCCATTCTTGAAGAGCTAAGCCTCACACCCAAGCGTCCATTAAAGGATCAAAGCAATAAAATATGATTTAATTTCCATTTGAACTAATTAGGTTCATTTTAATGTTTAATTAGGAAATTAAGGAGAATAGAGTTCATGAATTTACATTGTGTTTTGATTAATTTCAAAGTTATTAATGTTAAGGGTAGGACTTGCTCATTTCTTCATCATGATGGTGTAATTTCTCATTCTTAGCTAGGTTAGGAAGCTATTTCTAGGTGGTATTTTTCTTGCTAAAATTGTAGAAACACTTGCACACAATTATCATATGCATATAGTGTAAAGGTGTAACACCGGTGTAAATGGTGTAAGATTGGAAGGAAGGTCTTGGGTTGTTTATATAGCTTTCTAATTTGCAAAAGCTTGCGAACCTAGTGAATGTGGGATAAAGGTAAAGTAGAATTAGAAATGGATAATCATGATTAGAATAGATTAATAAAGGATTAACAAATTTTGGGAATTAGAGATGATTTAATTAATCAACTAGGATTAATTAATAGACCAAGATAAGCTTAAAAATCCATTTGGAGGTGATTTAGAAGGAAATTAGTAGAATTTGAAGGGTTTGAAAGGGAATTTAATCAATAAGAAGGTTTATTAATAAAATAGAAGCTTAAAAGGCTTAATTAACTAAAAATAGTTAATTGATTAATTAAAAGAGGATTATAACTAAAAAAGTGTCGTTAGTTGGCATCCATGATGAAGTGAGGGCTAGTTAATTAATGAAGTGTTGTTAATTAACAAAAATCAAGAGGAATGTTAGCTAATTATGAATAAATCACTAATTATAATGAAATGAAGGGAAAGAGGATAATTAATAAAATTTTAGTATTAAAATTGTGTAGTCAAATTTAGGTGTCTACATTTTCCCCTCTTTGATGTGGTGTAGCACAAGCAACGCCATTTCAAAGATAGTAGACAATTACAGAAATTAAATTTTGAAAGGTAGAAGAAAAATTTGCGAGAATGGATGATGCTAACCCTTCGAGTGTCAATGGGGTATTAGAATAGGTTGATGGCTGCTTGAAAATAAGAAGGAAATGATCACAATAGAAGAATAAGACACTGTATACATTAAATCACGCACTTTGGGTATATTTCTAGTCTTGATCATATACTACTATTCATATGATTCCTAAGCAAGAAAAGTATTAATTTACCATTGTCTTTTGGCCTATTTGCTTTCTTTCTATTTTCCCTCTTGGTATTACACAACTTCTCACCCCGTCTGACCTTTGAAACTTCACTTTTTCTAAGTCTGGACACCATGGCCCAGCCAAGACGCCAACGCCTAGGTACCCCTATCCCCTCTGGGCAGCCCGACATATTTGTATCTTGCTCGTATATTTTGGGTCCTTTCTAGATATTGGGCATCTTATTTTCTTGGTGGTAAAACTTTTAGTGGTTAATTATGAAATTCAAGTAAGGTAATCATATAAATACAAATCTATGTGATCATAATAAAGGACTAATAAACAAGCATCTATTATCACCACATAAGATTGTATCCAAAGGCATTATAAGAGCATCAAAGCATCCATTCAAGGGATAAGGGATTGCATTCTTCTACATAAACTTCATAGGAGGAAGTTATTTTTTCCAGGCACACATCTATCTAAATTTTCTACATCTAGATATTGTTTCTTATTCAAGTGCATCTCGGGACAAGAGCTACGTAGGACATGATTCTACACACACACACACAAAACTACATGGAGTTTGAAATGTAGTGTAGCACCCGTATTGTATGTTTACTCGGTTGGTTGATTGTCGGGGTCAATACAAATCCCCTTTTACATAGTTTTATTTTTATTATCTGATTTATTTTGGGGTTTTCCATGTTTTCTTTCTCTTTGTAAATTTCAGGTGAACTTGGTGATCAAGAAGTGAAGTATAGGAGACAAAAGGAGACATCCATTGAACATCTCTCGACCCTACAAAAATAAGTTCCTTAGGTTCTAAGTAGTCACGGGAACCCGGAGGAGATCTATAACACTTCGGTGCCCTTGACCTAGTCTAGGATCCCTAAATCCCAACATTTCAAGTGCTCACACAATTTTTTGGGTTTAGTTGCAACAATATGCCTTCTGTTTCATTAATTTTCCATCTTGGCACAACTTCATATATATTACAAATCAGCTAAGTATTTTACCCTCTCTCTCACACTAAGGGTTTCACATTTATTATCTTACTTGCTTGGGTAAAATTTGTACTATATTTCATATCTATATCTACTCAGTTACTTAATTATAATTTAGTATTTATATTTCAATATTTGTCAAATCATTTAGTGAACCCCACTCATGATTGGTCTTTCAGATCCTTCTTTGGCATATTATCTTCTCTATCATGTCTCCTAAGGTTTGTCAAATCTCTTTATCTCAATTACTTCAATTACATGCACCCTGCACAAAGGTTCTTCAAAAATAGCTAGGAACCATGTATATCCCTAGAGATATGCCACCCGCTCAAGTGAGTGCTATTTTTGATCATCTATCTGACGAGTCTATTAGTCCCATTCCTCCGTCTAATAAACCCAAATTTGAGGCAATTCAAGCTTTACATTCCTTATTTCAAGATAAATGTCATCTTTATGGAATCCACGATTGCATCTCTAAAATATGAAATACAACATCTTAAGGACGCTTCTCAATCTCATGGTAGTTATTCTTCTCATCCTCATTTTATGTCTTCTACATGTGCTCATATCAATGAGCTTTAATTCTTACCATTATCGGAGCCTCCCACATTTAATCACAATGCTAAGAACCATGATATTATTATTGAGCTTCTTAGTCATCAATTGATTAGTTTTCCAACTACTCATTGATATCCTCCTTATCGAATGATCAAATATCAAGGTCTCCCATTTTGTGCTTATCATCGAATCAATGGACATAATGAAAATGATTGTTATGTTTTTCGATGAAAAATAAAGCATCTTGAGCATCAAGGATTTATCTCATTCAACTGCATAACATTCATTACATGTTCATCTATAAATGTTACATCCAAATGGGCTCCTGAATTCACTCCTTCTATGTCTCATGAACATCATGAAATCACTTCTAATATGTCTTCTTGAGCTATACAAGTGTCACCTATTCAACCCAATTTGACTAAGAAATGACCTCTCAAGGTCCTTTTTACATTACCTCCTCCCACTAATTCATCTACAACATTACCAAGTCAAAAAAATTAACCAACACCTCCTCCTCTCAAGTCTTCTCCGGCATTACCAAATAAGAAACCACTCCCTACATAAGACAAGTAAAATCTACTTGTCCTCTTTTGAATTCCAACACTCGAGGATCCTAATCAATCACCACTTCAGTGTCTAATTAATTTTGTCAAGGAAATTACTCCTTACATTGATCTGTTTAGCATCATCAACTAGATATCCATCACTTACATACTTGGGGGGGCACCATAGCTTCCCCACCTTGTATTGCTATCAAATGTTTCTATCGTCCCATGCACTTAATGCTTTGTGTTTAACATCTAATATATCTTAAGCATCAATAAAAACCACTTGATACACTTGTATTGTCATTACCTAATGATGTAATCTTGTGTTATGGTTCACACTTGATCGTTGAGGGTGACAACATTCATGAACCTCACATCAAATCACACCACAAATTTCATACCTATCGCATTCACGACACATCATTTTAACATAAAATTTTCATACATCATCACTACCCTATAACGCACTCTATTTCCACAATTCATACTCAGATTTTGAAGGTATAAATATAAAATGAGCCTCACCGTGCTCACTTTCTCTCTATGCTCTACACTTTATTGATCATATCTTTTTGCACTCAATTCAAAACATTTCCCGATGACACACTCTTGATTTATGGTTCATTTTTACTACCAAGGGGTCTTTTATAAATGAACCTCATTTCATACATACTCATTCACACCCTCTTGGGGGCATGTTGCTCTATCATATTCACACTACATTCCATTTCATCTCATTCATTCACAACATATTGTATATCTTGGTAGCAAATTGTTCTTATTTACTTATGCTTGTATGTTACACTTTGCTTACTATGTTAGCTAGATACATTGTATGTCATTAAATTTAATATGCACATATGTGCATTCACTTGCCTTTTAGTTTTGATCACAAAATTTACATAGATTATTACATGCAAAGCATAGATGTTTGTGCACTTTGTACCTCTTATAAGTCCTCAATAGGATTCTAGGGGTATCCACTTTCGTACACATCGCAGGTGTTATTGTTTCATTTTATACTAATCAATATTCATACTAACACACTACTTTATCAGATCATACACATTTTGACATACTTTCTATCTTTCTAACATGTTAATAGGCGCTTCATGTGTAATGTTTACTTTGTAGGAACTATTTGATACCATGGTCTTGTGTTACTTTTCTTGTTATTGTTTGTCATTTTTGCCATTATATTCCATTGTTTATGGGCTTTGCAACTTTGATTGTGTACACATTGTATGCTTTTGGCCGTGTTGGCCTCGATTGTCTTGTGACATCATGAGTGATGTCCCATGTTTGCAACCTAATTTTTGTAGTATACATTGTCTTCTTATGTATTATCTTATTGCTTGTTAGCTTACATATTCTATATGGGTGATTATCTTGTTTGTACTTACACTTGTTTTCAAATCTCTTTATTTTCATGTGCATTGGTTTCTACTAAGCACATTCCCTTCCCCTACAGGGCATCAGTTTCAGCACAATGTCGGTTCATCTTTTGGGTCGCATTATCCTAGCAAAGTCACATGCACCCAAATTTTAAGAGGGCATTATTAGGTGAATCAGTCACACCATACTTTTTGCAGATCACAACTTTTCACAGTTCAATACCGGTATAACATAGCCTTCAGTTTCAGCAACGACCTAGAATATGAATTGTTTTTCATCACAACAAAGACAACAACACCCTGACATAGATAGTTGGACCTAGGCACCCCTAACCCTTCCTGGGTTCCTATGACTAGGGGGAAGTTACATAGTTTGGAATAGTTCACAACAATTTACATAGTAGCCTTTACATGACAAGCATTATCCTTTGGCACTCAACATGTATGCATTTTACCTTCTTTCCTAATTTTTTTGTTCGATCTAAATGGATCATATTTACACACAGCATCTGCAATGGTGTTTAATCTTTGGGAAGCATTCAAATGTTTAAGAATAACACTATACCTTTCTCCCTACACTTCTTCTGTAACTGGTGTGAGATTTCCCAAAAAATTCACACTCGGCGCAACTAGCATAAGATCGCCCAAAAAATCATTTTTCTATAACATCTTCAGGATCCTTTCTATCTCTTTCACTCATCATAGATCAGGTGCACATGTTCTTTTGTGCATTTTAACATAATTTCTTACACACTTTTTACGCATTTTTATCAAATTTTCATATACAAATATTTGACTACTAGTTTTCTCTTCTCTCGTTATTGGTATGTCCTTATGATAAGTAACAAGTCACATCATCAAGCATCAAGAAACATTGATAACATGTACAATGTGACATCCTACATACACTTTCACCCTTAGGGTCATCATTTTCACTTCCTCTTCTCTAACTTCCACGCTTCATTTTTTTAATCACTCCACACTTTTTCTTGTCTCCTCGACACACTTTTTAGGCATTGATCTACATGGTTATAAGGTACACATCTCTTATCTACTTTATTTTATCGATCATTCACTCAACAACATAAATTTGGTGAAAAATATAGACACTAAATCATGAACTTTGGGTATATTTCTAGTCTTGATCACATACCACTATTCATATGATTCCTAAGCAAGAAAAGTACTAATTGATCACTTTCTTTGGCCTCTTTTATTTCTTTCTATCTATCTTCTTAGTCTTACACTAAATCATACACTTTGGGTATATTTCTAGTCTTGATCACATACCACTATTTGTATGATTCCTAAGCAATAAAAGTACTAATTGACTAATGTCTTTTCCCTCTTTACTTTCTTTCTATTTACCTTTTTGGTCTTACACACATTCTCATCTAGTTTCACCTTCGACACTTCAGGTTTTCTCGATTCTAGACAACACCACCCAGGTTCCCTGTCCCTTCAGGTTCCCAGGCCTCTTTGTATCTTTCTCACATCTTTTGGATCCTTTCTATTTGTAGGGCATCTTATTTTATTAGTGGTCAAACTTTTAGTGGTTAATTATGAAATTCAAGCAAGGGAATCATATAAATACAAATCTACGTGATCATAATAAAGGACTAGACACTAAGCATCCATCAAGTACATTTGGCACAAGAGATACATAGGGCATGATTCTACATACACGTGCGCACGAACTACATGGAGTCCAAATGTAGTGTAGTGCACGGATCCTAATTTCACTCGGTCGGGTGACTATCAATGTCAATTCCACTCCCCATTTGCATCTTTTTCTTTTTAGGATTTGATGTGTTTTGGGGTTTTACAGGTGCTCTTTCTCTTTGTAGGTTTCAGGTGAACTTGGTGATCAAAAAACAAAGTACAAGTGATAAAAGGTGACATCTAAAAATATCTTGGGACCCCATAAAACTAAGTTTTTAAAGTTATAAGTAGTCACATGCACTGGAGGAGGTCTATAGCACCCAGAGTGCCCCCGACCCAGATCCAGTGCCCTAGTCCTAACATTTCAAGTGATCGCACAATTTTCTTGCTCGGTTGCAACATTTTTCCTTCTGTTTCATCAATTTTCCAGTTTGACACAACTTCATATTTATTGTGAACTGGATAATTATCTTACCCTCTCTCTTGCACTTAGGGTTTGAAATTTAAGCTTACTTGCTTGGTTCAAATATGTAATTCATTACATATCTATATCTGCGTAGTTAATTAAAATTTGATAATTATATTTCAATATTTATTAAATTAGACACTGAAGCAACTGAGATTTGAACTTAGCCTATTAGGCCATTGTTCAAAGTGATTGATTAAAAAAATATCAGGCTTCCATGAGTGGAAGAAACCGGGAGGGTGGGGAGGATGAAAATGATCTCTATTGCCCAGCATTTTTGGAATAAAAACTCATAACAATGAGGGGATACGAAGTAGGCTTGGTTGGCCATTGTTGGAATCGATAAAAAGAGTAGGATCTCATGCCTCAAGTGGAAGAAATAAGGGAGGGGGAAAGAATTGGAAAATGATAGGTAGAGTTAGTTATAATGGAAATGGGAAGATAGATGGAGAATGGGAAGATCGCAACGTAGCTAATGTACCATCTGGCTCAAAAGTAACTATTTATTTGATATAAGCATACAAAAAAGTGTAAAATGACATGAAGAGCCATAATACTATTTTTTTCATTGCTAAAGGATTGACTCAAAGAAAAATATATGAAGAAATGGAGTATGAGAAAGTAAACAAGTAGACCAAAAAACAAAAAAACATACTCAAACAAATAACGTTCAAGAAAGTTACACCAATTTTTTTGTTATCGAGTTTGGTTCCCAAATGTTTGAGTTATACAAAAAGGTGAAAATGGTGACCCAAGCAAGGATACATGCAAGGGGAATAAATGGTGGACATAGAAGTCCCTTGGAAAAAAAACGTGCACTATGAAACTACCCCACAAAATGATAAATACAAGGGAAGATAGACATAACAAGAAAACCAAATTTGTTAAGAAAGGAAGGTCAATATGGTCTGCATATTGTGCACTAGAACAAGAAAGTACTAAAGTAAGATGGTTTTTAGTATAATATTCAATGTTTGAGGATGTTTTATCCTGTGAATTTTATAATGTTGTGATGCTTTGCCAATTTTTTAGATTTTTTATTGTTTTACCAATGTTTTGGATTTTGATATTTTACCAATGTTTTTGTATTTTTGAAGGATTTTCTGAATTTTTATGGTTTTTGAAATTTTTTCAAAGCTATGTACATGAAAAAAGATGCAAAGATGCCCTAGTAAGAGCTGAGAATTTACAAGGGAAAATCTCACACGTATATACAAGAGGAAGATAAGTAGGTTCAAGGCCAAGATGGATAGGTTCAATAAGATGATGAAATCAAGCCTATGAAGAGCTAAGAAGGAGTAAACATGCCCCGAGTACCGGATGGACAAGAAACATATGATAGAAAGAAGACAATATTTTTATTGAAAGAAGCGAAAAATTTCCTCAAACATATTAAAAATGTAATATTATACACATGGATGTTAAGAAAAAAAATTAGAAGAACAATGAATGTTATGAAAGGATATGGAAAATGTAGCTAGAAGATTGGTGATGAAAATTTGATTAGTAAAGGCACAAATTGTGAGACAAAATAAGGACTAAAGTAAGAGTTTGAACAAGGTCCAAACAACACTTGGTAACATACTAGTCTTGTTTTCTCATCGATATCCAATGTGTGCATGTGGAAATTAATTACCTCTTGAAGTGAAGATTTGATAGAAGCAAGTGAATACACACTAGCTAATGTGTAGGAATGATTTATTTTGATAGGTGATTTGTGAATGGAGGGTGGAAGGAGAGCCATACATTGCTTCACTATCAATAATGTGTACATAGCCCCGATGGATATGTATCTTATTCTAGTCACATTATTGTTCTCTATCAAAGTATCCATATCCCTGATAGAGATACAAGAAATACCCCTAGAGAGAGTTCATTTATTGATTTACTTTTGATTTTTTGATTGAATTTTTCAATGAAAAAAATAATTTCAGCTCTCTTTATTATTTTTATGAGGGGTTAAGAACCACAAATTTCTTGATGGAAGGATGTGGAATTGATTGTGATGACGATATTGGCTAGTGTCAAAAAATACACCAAAAGGTCTTTATAACAAGTTTATTAAATGAATATAGTGAGAGGATCTCTAAGAGGTCAGTCGTTCTTTAATTTACCAAGGTGATGAAAGACCAATGTCAAACAGATACATTAGAGATCAAATGTCACATAATGAACGTGAATAGACCAACCAAAATATCACCAAAGGGATGAAAATGGTGGGTGGTTTCCAGAGGAATATGAAGAAAGGAAGGAAAGAACATCCATGTGTATGTAATACCTAATTGCAATGTTTGATCTTTGTACCTTTTTTTGTAATGTTTGAATATTTTTCTCTCTTTTTATTTTGGATGGTTTTGTGAAGGGAAAACTGTGAAGGGATATGACAATGAAGATGAATGATTAGGAATTTGGGATCAAAAATTCACTCTACGTGATAGGATCCAACAATGATGTTTGGTGATTTATTTAATGAGGGATACTAGGATTTTTACTTATCAAGAGTGAAATTATCTCCAATCTCGATTATCATGGTGAGATCATACTCGATAAGTGACTGCGACTTATCTTTCAACATGGATTTTGTATGTGCAGGATTTAGTTCCCTATCCATATTTTTTTTCCCTTTTTTTGATACTTGATGGTTGTGTTGGTGTACATTCTTGAATTGTGTTTGATTTTTAGAATTGTGGGTGTTGTATTTTCTTAGATCTTTGGATCTCTTCATATTTTTGATCTTATAGTGATGAATAAATTATTAGTGTTTCCTACAAGCTAATGTGTGATTTTGTTGATCCCAAGAAGTGGGACAATAAATTGTATGGTTATGATTGATTATAGGAATCGTAAGGATAATGGTGGGCTTGCCGCATTGTCTATAGAAGGATGATATGATGGACGAAGAGGATATGGTACAAGGATTGAAGAAAACAGGCTACCGGGAGGTGAGCCACGAGATAGAAGATGAAGGTCTATTAGGATGTGGCCCAACGATGGAAGAGACCTGGCCACCATGAGGTGAGCCATAGATAGAAGATGAAGGGATACTAGGATGTGTCCAAAGGATAAAAGATAATGGGCTACCAAGAGGTGACCCAAAAATAGAATATAAAGGGATACTAGGATGTGGCCCAAGTATAGAAGATAATGGGATACTATGAGGTTAGAAAAATATAAAATATAATGTGATACTAGGACATGACCCAAGGGAATACAAAAATGGGATACCAAGAGATGGCCCATATATAGAAGAAGATGATGGGCCACCAAGAGGTGACCCAAGGAGAGATTGTGATTGAGGAATTATGATATGTAAGGAATGATTGGGTGATGAGAATATAGGAAAAATATTAATGATAGACCCATGTATTTCTCCATGTAATGGGAATGTAAAGATGGAATAACAAGAGGAGAATCAATTTTGATGATCGTAGGATCTTTCTCTATTTTCTTATTAAAGGAATCAACCTCTTCCCCATAATATGTGAATGTATTGAGGTCAAAAGAGAATCCTTTCTCATGATCCTCTAGAGTAATGTCATCGTGTAGCCCTATGAATTCTCTGATGGCTTCTTCATTCTAAAATAAATCAATTGGTATGGGTTGTTGTTGGTTGATGATAGTAGGTTGATTGGAAGAAAGGGGTATGACAAGTGTTGAATCTTTAGAATATTTTTATGATGGATATTATGGGAAGGTTTGACCTTATTTTATCCACAAATGAATTGTATAGTGCCTCAAAAAGATATCTTAGCAAATTTTTTCTTATGAATGGCTTGACATGGATGTAAATATTCATCTTTAGAAGATTGATGAATATAGAATAAGGAATGATCGAAATGACCTAGGGGATAAAGAGGGATTGGATTTTGATTGATAAAAGAATATTTTTATTTGGATGTCTCGTGATTAGAGGAATATTGAGTCATATTGATCTTCAAAAAAAGAAATATGTTGTTGAGGCAACTGATAAAGGGGGTCCTATGGAGAAAGGGAGGATGCGACTCAAGAGTAGAATTAGATGAATGATGGGAGAATCAGGGAAACATAAATCATTAGAGGATGAAAACATCGTTGAGGCAACTGATTATTACTTAGAATAAATTTTATTGGAGGAGGCTCAGAAGACTAAGGGGAATCAAGAAGAATAACATGGATTAGAATAATCAAGAGAATAGGGCTAATGAAGAGGATTAAAAGGATACAAATGATTAGGAGAATCATAATCATACTATGACCTAGAAGCACCATAATCATATCACTGACTATGAGATGAAAGTGGGGAAAGGGGTAACAAAATGGGTTCCCTAGTGTGAATAACCAATCGAGGTTTAAACATGATGGGAATATTTTGATGTGAATGTATAGACCTAGGTTCCCTATTATCATAAGTGTAAGTAACCATGTGATAGTTAGTCATGGCTGGCATTGTTGGGACCAAATTCCTAGACATAGATTGTATGATTAAAATCCTTCAAATAGAAGGAAGTTCCATGTCAATTCAGATAGCGTAACAAATACTAACTATACATTTTGCAAATATGGGGAGGCTTGTGTGATTTTTTGAAGGGGATCTAAGGAAAATAAACATCGTAATGACATAATTTTGACAATCCAACAAGGTTTGGAAAACAAGCGTCACAAGGAATCCAAGGAAAAACAAGTAGCGTAACAAAATTTAATTGAATAATTTTCTAAGGGTATGAAATGTATGATGAAGGTCACCAAGGAAAACCTATGAAGTCCTGGACAAAGGAACGAATGTAAAGGAAATTGTTTCCTATTTCAAATGTCTCAAAAGTTGTTTGATAATGTAACAACACAATTTCAATATTTAAATCAAGTTTTGAGAAAACAATATTTAAGTATTAAAAAGGTTTGAAGTGATTTTGACAGTGTAACAATGCAAAGTATACACTTAAATCAATTTTAATATAAACAAGGTTTAAGTCCTGAAAATGGATGATACAAATGTGAGCAACATAACAATATAATTTCAATACTTATATCAATTTTATGACAAAAAGATGTAAGTATTAAAAAGGGATTAACACAAGGTGAGCAACATAATAACACACCTTCATACCTAAATCAAGTTTGAAAAAACAAGTTTTAAGTATAGAAATGGGTCAATATAATACAAGCAACATAACAATAAAATTTCATTACTTATATCAATTTTATGACAAAAAGATGTAAGTATTAAAAAAGGGATTGACACAAGGTGAGAAACGTAATAACACACCTTCAATACCTAAATCAAGTTTGAAAAAACAAGTTTTAAGTATAGTAATGGGTCAATACAATACGAGCAACGTAACAATACAATTTGGAAACTAAAATAAAATTTTAAGAAAACAAGATGTAAGTGCCAAAAATGGATTGATATAATATGAGCATTGCGGTGATGCAAAGTGGGATCAAGGTGATATATTTCTACAAGTGATATGTCTTAATGTTGGTTTGAAGATAAACTACCAAAAATATGAAGACATACCAACACACTTTCAACACTTAAATCAAGTTCACAAAGAGGAACGGATTTAAGTGGGTGCAAAAGTGGTGGACACAATTTTGGCAGCACTTCGAGTTACTTTCTTTTGATAAATAATTCCAAAAAGGAAACAGGAATTTACAATTGGTGATGAAAAATACATGGTACAACTTTGGCATTGTTTCACCTTGTTCAATAACAAGGTAGAAACTAAGACAAAATTTTACGTTGTAATATTTGTGATGAAAGATACGCGGCGCAACTTCAATGGACTCTCACCTTGTTTGAAAAACAAGGTTTTGACTCCAAGTAAGTCTTGCTTTGTAATGGCTCTTTGAAACTCTTGATTTGGATAATGGTAAAGTTGGCCCTAATGCCAAATGACTCCCTAGGATTTTGTTCTCAACACTTGCCAATAAATTTTCTAAGAGAGGTATGCTTTTTTAAAATAAATTATAAATAAAGGACCATTACCCCATAATAAAATTAATAAACAAGGCCTCATACTGAAAAAAATTTAGCACTCCTCATAGTTATTCTTATCAATTCAGTGATGGAGAACTTATCTTTCCATCAACCAGTTCCCTCAATGTGTTGACTACTTTGGGGTTCCTGTGGTGCTCCTCATAATGATTTTTATGGCTCATGCCAAAGAACTTCCCAAAGTTAAATAAATTGGGATGTAGCCTTATCAATTGTGCCTGAAAATATAGTGAGTGAATTGTTTTTAATCTTTATTCAAAATGTGTTTTTGCACACCTTTGGCAACCTGCACAAAATGTATCAGTATTTGGCTCAATTTTATTCTTTGAAAAATGCAAAAAGTTCATGTATGCAAGATATTAGTAGTTTTCCATACAAACCATAATGTTTAAAAAGAGGATCAAGGTCATTTTTATTCTCAAGATCACTCAAAAGCACAAGAGAAGAGCATACACGATGTTTGATCCAACTAATTAGAAATGGGAAAACTTTAATCAATGACAATTAAGTTCTTTTGAAAGATTGATTTTTGTAAACAACTTAAATGATGAATTTTTCCAAGTAAACAAAAATGTTAGAAATGAATATCAAATTCAATTTTATTCTCAAGATCACTCAAAAGCACAAGAGAAGAGCATACATGACACTTGATATAACTTAAGAAAATGGAATAAAACAAACATTATCAAGGCATTTAAGTGTTAGAAACTGATTTTTAAATAACAACTCAAATGGCTAGTTTTTCCATGAAAACTATAAAAATATCAAGTATTAGTCATATTTCCAAATGAAAATAAAAATATCCAAAAAAATTCCATTTTTTATTCTCAATATCACTCAAAAGCGTAAGAGAAGAGCATACATGGTCTCGATGAATTTATAAAAAGGAGATTTCCAACAAATATTTAAAATCATAACGCCAATTCTAAAAAAATGATAACAATAATGTCATAATAATATCCAGAATCATATCCATTTTTTATTCTCAAGGTCTCTCGAAAGCGCAAGAGAAGAGCATACGTGGTGTTTATGAAATTAAAACAAATCTAACATGCAAAGAAAATGACTAGTTTTAAAATAAAGGAAAACCCTACACTTTCTATAATTCTAAATCCCAAATTTATGTTTTCATTTAATATTTCACTTCAATACCTTTCTTTAACAAAAAAAATAGATTTGTTTCAAGTTCAGGAGAAAAATATATGGCCTCTGGAAAATAGGTAACACATATGTTCTTATACTCTTGGGTATGCACTTAACCTATACTCTAAAATGTCAAAAAAAGTCCCAAAATCTGCAAAAAGGTTAAATTTTTCCCATCAATATTAAATTTTTAGAGCAACCTATCTCATTTATATGTGCAAATAAGAATCAATGCTATCAAACACTAACCTACATGCTAAAAACTTAAGATTTTCAACAAATTGACAAAACTAGCATGTAGAATGATGAACAATGAAGCTCTAAAAATGAAAACATGGAGAAAGCTTGAATTTTTCCTATAAAGATCTAATTTTGAGAGAAAACCATCTCCCTAATATGTGCAAAAAAGACTCAATACTATCAAACACTAACATGCATGCTCAAAAACTTAATATTTTCAACAATTTTGGCAAAACTAGCATGTAAAATGATGAAAAATGAATCTTTTAAAATGAAAATACGAAGAAAATTTAAAATTTTCACATCAATATTCAATTTTGATACCGCTTCTCCTCCTTTATACCTTCAAGGAAGACTCAACACATGAAAACTCAACAAAACATGCTTAGAAACACAAGTTATGTCAATATATTCAAAAAGAGGGTTAGTATGCAAAAATAAACTTAAACACAATAAAGAATGTGTGTGAGACAAATGGTTGTCCCACTGATCATTCCATATGTATGTGTGTAATTATACCAAACTAAGTTCATCAATACAAACTAACACAAATTAGTTTCAATAAAAATATAATCTAACAAATCATCATGATAAAGCCATAGAAAAGGAAAAACTAAATAATGCATCTAATTAGCATGAAATGCTAAGCCATCCTTTGATGTTTTTGATGGGATTTTAGATTTTAGGTACTCCTTTTGTTGATCTAAACATGACTACGTGTGATCAAAGGAAGCTATCTCCACGAAGAGGAAGAGATCTCACCAATATGGCTTGATTTCCATGTATGGTTCTTCTCCTACTACTCTTTGCAAGTAGAGGATAGAAGGTGGTTTCTTTATCAATAAGATTTTTAAAGATGAAATGCTCTTATCATATGCATATATTTTAAATGTGTAACACTAGTGTAAATGGTGTAATATTGGAAGGAAGGTACTTGGTTGTTTATATAGCTTTCGATTTGGGAAAAACATGCAACCTAGTGAATGTGGGATAAAGGTAAAGTAGAATTAGAAAGGGATGAGAATGATTAGAAGAGATTGATAAATTATTAGCAACTCATGGGAGTTGGAGATGATTTAAATAATCAACTAGGATTAATTACTAGACCAAGATAAGTTTAAAAATCCATTTGGAGATGATTTAGAAGGAAATTAGTAGAATTTGAAGGTTTTGAAAGGAGGATTTAATCAATAAAAAGGTTTTTTAATAAAATAGAAGATTAAAAGGGTTACTTAACTAATAATATTTAATTAATTAATTAAAAGAGGATTATAACTAGTGAAGTGTCATTAATTGGTATCCAGGATGAAGGGAAGGATAGTTAATTAACGAAGTGTCATTAATTGACCAAAATGAAGGGGAATGTTAGCTAATTAGAGAGAAATCACTAATTATAAAGAAATGATGGGAAAGAGGATAAAGAGAGCAATTTCAGTATTAAAATTACGTATTCAAATTTAGGTGTCTACAACTTGTTTCATAAGTCATTAAAGGTTGGCTTGAATATTTTATTTGGGGGTATTATTTGAACCCGTAGGTTTTGGATGTTTTTCTATAAAGAGATTATTAAGCTCAAGCCACCATAATGGTGGTGGTAATGGATAACTATCACCTCTATGATAATGTGACGTTAAGTCATTGGGTTTGTTTGATGAGGGTTGATTGAACCATGTTATTATTTTTAGGTTCCTATAACCAGGTTTAGCCATGGTTAGTGGATGGATCTTGCTCAAATATTATTGTTACCATAGATCGAACCATGTATTAATGTTTCAGGTCTGCATGTTTTAATGGTGGGATTTTTGGTTTGTGACTATGACTTGAGAGTCACCGTGTAGGAAAAAATAGTTGGGTTTGATACGAACCTAACCACTGTTAATAAGTCGTGGTGATAAACACATATGGGAGTAGGAGTTTGGTCAACTATTGATCTTGTAACTGGATTGAATGCATGAAGTAATAATATTTGGAATATGGATTTTTTATTCATTAAGTTGTGAATGTCGACTTGAGTTTAATTATATCCTTAGCCTCTAATTGGGATTGAGCCGTGATCTAAGTATTAAATCAAGACTCTATTCTAAACAGATGCACTCAAAAATTTTATTGAAATATTATGTGGAAGGAGGTAGAAAATAAATTAGTTTTGGGTTATTATTATTTGTTTAATGATAACCTATCTTTTATGTGTTGATATTAATATTTCAATTGAAAAGAAAAAATTAAGAGACATTACAATAGGATGTTAAGAGAAATCATGTTTGAGTACTCTTGGACTCAGTAAACTATTATTCGATGGATTGCATAATTATTAAAACAAGTTAATGTTTTCCTTTTTATTAGATCCATCATGATAATTCTGCTAAGTAATGTTGGGGGACATTCATATATAGAGAATAATTCTTAGACCTTTTTAGTCAAATGTTGAAGTTACTAGTTACATAATATTGTGACAAGTTGAGAGACTCATTCATCAAAGTAATTAGTAATAGTGATTATTCTTGAATGATAGTTGTGTGATTGTTTGTGTCCGAACTTAGAAGGTTGGATCAATATTATTATGTTCTCTGGATTAGTATTATTAAGTTAAAATGTTGAACGATCAATTTGATGGATTGTGATTAACATTTTCTTGTAAATGAAAAGGAAAGGTTTACATGATGAATTATGTACTTAAATTTTAATAGTGTTTGAGCTAAAGTAAATAGTTAACATATTGTGAAAATGTACTTGTTACTACCTTTAAGCTTAAGTGAATGATATTTTATGACTTGTATAAATTGATACTAGTTTAATGGCATTAAATCAATCAAGTATAAATTCAATTATTTCGTAATTAAACATCTAGGAAGAGAGATGTATATCCATGTCAGTTCTTAGAACTGACCATGTACATTATCATTTTTATCTTTCAGATTTCAAGAAGGATTAAGAATTACAAGGATATATTTGGATTATTACATGCATGCTCATCATGTGATATATATTGATTATCTGATTTGTAAACATTGATTTAATGTATATTTTAAACTTGGATCATGTAATCCTTTTTGAGTGAAACTTTATTTCACGATGTTGTAAATGGTCGTTGGCCAATTACATCATTCTGAAATTATGTTGTTATTTTTAAACAAGAGATTATTGTAAATGAGTCCACGACATGCTTTATTATCCTTATGAGATGTAATGTTGAAGTACGTTGATTTCAGTTGTTGTACTTAAAAACAATTGTGAAATAAATTGGACTTGAATAATTATTTATATTGAATGTTATCATTTAATCGATTATTTAAATGATAAATACAACAAACTTAACATGACATCATTAATTAATTAATAATTAATGAAGTAGGCAAATAATTTTGTTTTGGGATAGTGGTACAAGAGTAGTGAAATTAATTAATATTTCTATACTCGATAGTAGGAGGAAAAAAATAATAATTGTTTCATTATATAGTACAACTAATTAATATTTGAATGTATAATTGTACCTTGTTATGTTAACTAAGCTAAGTGATATAATGATGTCAAAGGACAATAGTAAAACATATGCAAACCAATATTTGATGATTAAATAAGAATTATGCAATGTAAAACAACGTTGAAATTAAACTTATCCAAATGCATAAAGGGTTAACCCATATCTTGTAAAGAGATAATTCAATTCAGATATTGTCATGATAAACATGACATTGTCTAGTCATGACTATGAGGATTACCTAATCTTAATAAGATTATTATTATGAAATGATACTTAACAACAGAAGTTGTAAACTCACTACTAGCAGTTTGGAAACATAGAATGACATTGATGAATGTGTAATTAATGATTTTTCATTAACCTTATAATATTACTTAACTCTTAATGGTACACTTATCTTATAAATGTCTTACGTGTTAAGTACACCTAGGCTTTAAGTCCTATTTTTTATTTGATTGTGATCTAACCATACCATCTTAGGATGACTATAGGAAGGGTAATGTTCACTTTCTGATGTGATTCAAAGAGCAATCTTTATCTTTCCCATAAGGGTCCTAAGTTGGGAAAAATAACATATATTCAAATCGAGAGGTGAGACATAGAATTTAAGCCTTCTTAATACATAAGTTTAATACACTTAAATATTAAGATGAATCCGGATAACGTGTGGGATAAATCGTGTGGTGATAGGATAAGTTTCATCGACTTGTTTTTTGTCACAAAACTAAGCATGCAAATCATAGCTTGAAAATTTTGGCCTAAGTAGTGTAATAGTTGAATACATTGTCGGATCACCTAGTTCCTTAATAACAATGTGAGATGCTAGTTGAATTTCAGTAAGCTAATTTTTAGGTAGACACTCGGGAACTGCATCAATTCAAAACCTAAATGATAGGTTGAACAATTGCATACAAGTTATGCACACTCGAAAGAGTGAAGTTAAATGGGATCAAGTAGATCTAATTGACCTTTAAAGCTACACATGGTTTTTAAATGTTATCAGATGGATTGTAAACTTCATTACTCATTGGATTATTATTGTTCCATTATAAAATCATTGAAGGCATGGAATGGGGTTAAGGTGTTTGTTTTAAAAAAAATCCTTAATCCAGATTTGATTAACATTGGTTGTTACATCCAAAAATTTGTGAACACTTCTCAGTGTTCCATGGATATTCCCAATGTAGTATTCCATGGATGTTTAAGTCCAAGAAATAAAGGAATCAAGTTGAAGGAAAATCCTTCATGGCTCTAATCATCTGTCTGAAGGTGAAGTGTAATGAAATTAGAAGTTTGTTGTGGTTCATGTGAAAGTTTTCTATAGATGGTTAGAGATTAGTGTCTTACATATTTATAAATCCACAGAGATAATCAAATCCAAGATGTCATAGGATGTTATTACAGCTGCAAAGAATTCAAAGAGCATTGAAAGGGTCACCTTTTGAATAAATTTCTAGTGTGAAAAACACATCACACTCGAAGGCCATGGGATAAGGCAAAAAAAATTTAAAATATATTTTAGTGCTTTGCTCTAAATTACATGACATTTTTGCATTCACTTCATCTCTTTCAAGCCTTCATGTTTGAATATGGAGTTTCAAGATTGGAGGAATTTTTGGGGAAATAATGAGAGATTGAGAGGAACATAGGAAATTATTATTTTCTCATTTTAAGCCCCCAACCACCTCACCTACCCAGAGTAAAATATCAAACAAATCCCATGCCCTCATCTACAGAACTTGATGGCATGTTGTAGAAAAAATAATGCTCTATTGGGGAGATTAATGGTGAAATTCCATTTGTGGATGAAAAATTATCTTCATTCATGAAAGGTCCAATTTTGATTTTCCTCCAATTCATGTATTATATAAATATAAGTTCTCATGTACATTTTACGGGTTCCTTTTCTATCGAATTTTCATGTTTTTCCTTACAACAACACATTTTCTTACCTTCGGACCTCTGCAACTCCACATTTTACAAGAGATTCTTAACCTCTACTTTGTAATAATGATGAATACCTTCTGAATGTAATGAATTTGTGGTTGTTTTCCCTCCAAATTATTTATATTTGATGTGGAGATTTACCCTATTTTTTTTCATTGATTTCTATTCATTCATGTCTTTTAGAATCCTATGTTTGCATTAGATCTTCACATGTGCATTTGGTTTATGTCTTTCTAGTCGATTTGAACCTGTTTAGGCCGTGTGGTGCATCACCTTCTTTCATTTTTTAGAATTTATTCCCTTTTTATCCTTATCCCATGTGGATACATAGTTTAAAATCAGTTTAGTTACATTTTGAATTTGTAGGTTAGTTTGTAATGGGATAAAATAGAAGGAACTAGCCTTATCTATAGGTTTGTCTCACTTAACAAGGTCCCACACATGGATACATTCGTATGTTCACCAAAATTTATGATAATCCATGATCATTCGAGAGGTTCTGGAATGCTCAATGGGACTACAATAAAGCATTTATTTTCATTCCACCAAAATTTTGGTATATATCTTGGTTATATCCAAGATTTTGAGGCTTTACAACAACACACATGGTGACTCCCAATTATCATAGCTCTTGGTCTAAGTAGTAAAATGCATCGGATTTCATGAGAAGAGTTCAAACAATACAAAGGATAGCTATTGGAGATCCTTTTCACTACTTACATTTGTCGTCGAGGAGAAGAAGAAGAGGAAGATCAATTCGAGATATCACCATTACCTCCAAAAATAATTCTCTCTCTCTCCTCCTTTGGTAGGATTTTATTACTATCTTATAGGGTTCTAAGACCCATTACATTCACAAGACATCGGGAATCGAGATTTTGTTACATTCAATCGAGGAATTTTTACTTTTGGCCCAATATGATGACATTCTATTTGTAACCCTGAAAAGTGTTCCTTTATTCACTAGAGAATACTACAACACCTATTGAACATGTCAAAAATGTTGCAAACATATTTTCAAAGATACCGTGTTACACAAATTAATATAGCAGTTAGATTTTTGGCTACTTATTTCAATGGAAAATATCTACAATGGTACATGGGTTTGAGAATAAATTCTATTACCAATTGGGATGAGTTGGGGAATCTCTTTGTAACCATTTTGAAGATAAGTCAGACCATCTATCCCTAGTAGAGCAACTCACTACAAAAGAGAGAGAACCTAATGAGATGATGATTGATTTAAACATCATATTTCGAGAACTTAGGATAAAATTCCCCAAATGTTAAGACATATAACTTAGTATCCATTTTCTATTATCTAAGGGATTTAAGTAATGACATATTTGCCATGATTCATTCCATCAAGGTAGAACTTTACCATATACCTCTAATATTTCTATTAGAGAATAAAAAATTTTATTCAGGTTGAGAAAATTTCCCCTATACCCCCAATTCCCATATTTCCATAGGTAGGGACATCCATGCCTTACCAAACCCTTGAATTATCTCTTATTTCATTCCCAAGAAGCCAGAGCTCAAGTCAAGAATCCACCTATAGAAGCCCTTCAAGTGATTTATAGGAATTCATGAAGCAGTTGTAGAACTTTTAAAATGATTTGGTATCCATGAAGAGGTAGAAAGGGCAAAAATTTAGACCTTATCAGCCTCTGTACTAACCTAACAAGTTTCCTTACCTACTAAACAAACTATTATTCCAAGCATATCCTCAAAATCAAATTACCCACACAAAGCCATTTCAGTCCTATAATCCTAATATGGATAGTTCATTCTAGGGATTTAGTTCTACTTTAAAACAATCTTGTGCAATATTTAGATTGGTGTTTCCCTTGTAATCTTCCACACAACCAAATAAATTGCTCCAATGTTTTTCTAAGACAAGATTTGATGGTCCAAAATGCATCCTTCTCTCAAGATATTCATGTGGAAGAAAACCCACAAAAGGTACTACTCAAGAAACAATGCCAATTGATGCTTCACTTATGAATTGGAAAATGGAAGAGTTATATGGGTTCAATTAGCTTTGGGGATAAATCAACCACATTCTTCAAGTATATCTGAAAATACCATGTCAAAAAAAAGGAAAATTGAGTCAAGTATTCATGAATTTTACATCCCCAACTTAGACAACCCACAACCTTGGGAAAATTTAAGGATTCAACAAGTGATCCACCAAAGAAAGAGATCCTACGCAATAAGGAATTTCCACAAGACAAACAAAATTCACAACGTAAATAAATTCTTGAGGAATTTAGAAGTTCCATTACCCAAATCTAATTTATAAATAGTGTAGACACCTAGTTTTTGTCACATGCCTACACCTCGTATATGCACATTAAAACATTTAATTTATCATTCTTACATATCCTAAGTCACTACCCTCACCCCGTAAAATCATTTTAACCCCCTGTAAATCTTATTTTACTTACTCTAACCCCCTCTAACCTCCCTAACCATCTACTACCCATCTAAACCCATTTTTACCCATTTTATCTAACCTCCCTCCTACCTCGCATCCCTACCCATAGAAACTACCGAGGTGTTAATATTAAGTGGGGACACCATTTAGGTGGGCCACCACTTTACACCCTTTGTTTAAAGTTTAATTATAAACTTTATATTGTCGGGTCCCCTTTCCACTTAATGTGGATGTGTTAAATTAAATCTTATGATTTAATTTATTTAGAGTGAATGGTGCACCCATGTGCAACCAAATCACCCACCCTATTTAATAGGGTGATCTCTCCCGAAAGGTGAGATTGAGAAAAAAATTATATTCTTTGAATATAGTTGTGAAGTGAATAATTGTGGGACCCGAGGAGGAAGTGGAGGTGTTGGGTAAAATTGTGTATGTAAAATTCTTAAATAAAGGAAAGTGCTTTTGTGGGGTTTTTTACCTTTATGGTTTTCCCCACATAAAATCTTGTGTTGGTGTTATTTTATTTCATTGCATTTGTTATAATGTTTTGTGTAATGTTTGCAATGTTATTTAATTAATATTAAATCTTACTTGAATGGTTAATATAATTAACCCCTCGGATATGATATGGTACCAAAGTGGGTAGTTAATGGGTGGTTATAAACCATGGGGTACTTAAATAGGCCCCATTAAAATATTTCACACTTTTCTAAAATACCCTCTCTAAAAATTCATACACCCTCGCCTGGAAAAGGTTTAATTTGTTTGGTGCCAAAACAATTCTCCCGGGCACTCTGCATAGAGTTATGGATAAATAAGTTTGAAACTTTTTATTTAATTTATATAGTTTCTAATGTGCAGCACAAAAAGTAAATTTGTGGAAAATCAAGTTATAATCCAAGGTATCCTAGATGAATACAACCCTCCACGGAAATAGGGTTTTGAATTTTCTCATTGCCCATGTGAAAAATAAAAGAAAACTTATAATATGGTAAATTGAATTAGTCCGAATGGGAACATGAGGTTAATTTGAATGAGGAAAAATTAAAATTTAATTCAAATTTATTTTTCCTTGCACATACTATTGTATCTTACACATTTTTAATCTCTTACCCTCTTTTAATTAATTAATTCTATATTGGCCATGTGAAAATTTATGACAATGAGAAATATATTATTTTGGTTTGTATTACCTATGTCTAATATTGGCCTCTTTCTTTTTACATCATAGATTTAAACTATATGTTTAAATATCAAATCCTACATCTTTATAGCATAACTTAAATGGTAAATTAAATAAATTATCATCTAACATATATTCTAATCTCTACCCTAATGCATTTGGCATATACTAAGTTTTTAAATATTTTTTCCAAACCTCATTCTAAGTGGTTTGAGTGGGCTCTTCCACATGCTTAAATCCCATTTAAATACCTAACCTCATATCACATATGCTTTGCAAGTCTTATGTTTTTAAAAATATTAGTTTTAAACATGGCATTTGTGGTTGTTTTATTACTATGAACCACTTTAATCATTCCCTGTTTTCAAGTTGATCCATGTATGGCACTTTAATTATTTAAATACTTTGTGGCCACATTAAATCCCTTACATCAACCCCTCCCTCTATTTTTTTCCTTAAGGGGCTCTGACCCCTCACCATTTTTTGTGGCCCCAAATGAAATATTTTTTATTAGATACGGGGCCTTACACAAGAGTATACAATAAAAAGGAGCAAAAAAACTAGTAAAAAGAGACAGAAAGGTCCATAAGGATATAAAAATCTTAACTCTTACAATGAAAATTTAGACCATGAGCAAAAAACCAAAGGCACTAAATGAAACAGATGGAAAAAACTAGGCTGAGATAGTTCGCAAAAAGCCCGCAAACAATCCAAGACTAGAAGATCATTTAACTTTTAGGGGAAGCTTCCTTTTTCAACATGACTATATTTGTTGAGTTCCTCCTCTTTTCTCATCTCAGTCATATCTTCTTCCAAATATTCCTCAAAGCTACTAATACACAAATTAAAATTTCTTTTTTCATGCCCTCCTCCATCATGTCCATCCTGTCGCTTAAATATTTGACTTTTTTCTCTAGCAAAGATGATAATCTTCTACTTGGAGTTCACTTGGGCTAAACATATTTTTTTGGAATCCCGAATGACTTCCATCATGGTTTCCTAATAGCCGACATTTGTCTCCTCCATATCCTGTATAACCCTATCCAAATATTGAACCTTGTTGATCAACCCCTCAAGATCCTTGTCACCACTTTGTCTATACCCTTGTTCTGGAAGTGCTAGCTTCACCTCTTCCTTCCACCCCTTTATCCAACACTTATTCCTCCATAGCATTCCTATACACAGACATTTTATCAACCCTCATCTTGGTGAGGCACTCCACCAGGGTGATGTCCTCCTCCTCTTCCTTATCTTTCAGGGAAATGGAAAGGATGGGTTTCCCATTCTCATACATCAAAAGGATGATCCCTTCATGGAGAGGCATCTCCACCTTGTCATTCTAGAAATCCTTTAAAGAAGCAGTCAACGACATAAAAGGAAAAACAGAATGCTCACCATGATTTTATGTCTAAACATGTTAAGGAAAGACATATGATGTGTGTAAATTTTAAGATAGTTTCCTCCAAAGTAATGTACTTCATAATTTATAGGCACACCTCTTCCAAATGCCTAGTTTACATGATATAGCAATGCCATTAGTGAAAAAATAAACCTTTCCTTATGTAACACCCTGATTTTGTAAGTTATCTTGGTGATTATTTTTCATACTGTTGTATCTGCTGAAAAGAAGGCAAGCATGTTAAAATATATATTTTGATCTTAAGGGAATGTGTTGCAAAATCTGGATTCTTGCATGCTGTAATTTATTTGCATGGGACAACAGTTATTGTTGCCTGTATGTTACTGATGTGACGACAAATTGTCGTATGCTTGCTGAACTCTTTATGTTGTGGCCTTCTTGTAATCACTTTGTCGATTTACTCATGAACTGAATTGAAGGTTAATATAAATGTGCAGCACCTGATTACAGGTATGAACAGTTGGCACGTAGATGCCAACGGAAATGGGTTCGATTCACGAACCATACACTGTCGTAACGTGAGACCCCGTAAGGCGAGGAATGCCGAGATACGGAAAACGTCCTGCACCGCATTGACTTGAATGTCGGTAGGAAGACTATTGTTGCAGACTCACAAAGACCCCGGATGCGAGATCGAGCTTCTAGGGTGATCACTCTAGCATCCAGTGTGATTGCACAACACGGAAACCTCTCTCCAAGTGTGGGGACTTGTAAAACCGAGAGAGGAATCTCCAGTTAGGGCTGGTTCCTCAAACTCCTCTGATTTAAATCTATATTTTGCAAAACTACAGAGGTTCAAATCCTAATCCTACTCTAAACTGCAAGGAGATAGGGATAGAAATGCAAAAATATGAAACTAACTAAAGATGGTGATGCACCAAAAGGAGTGGTGAAACATATTTGTCATGCAAATAGACAGACCAAAGTTCACAACATAAAACATACACAGACTGATAAGGTATAATTTAGGATCTGAAATGAAACAAATAATACAAACAGAGGACTGAAACCCATTCATAGAGCTTGCATTATCATTTCAGTGTCAAAAACACACATTACACCCTCAGAGAGGTAAAAGAAAACTATTACAATCTTTGGAGAGGTCTGATCCTTGCATCAATCACTTGCTGGAGGTGAAAGAAGAAGTCTGCTATGCCCAAAAATGTTCCTTCCTCTAGAAATGAGCCAAATGGGTTTTACAAAGTCAAGGGTCGAGCCTGGGGACAAAAACGTAAAAAACATGAGAGCCCATCCCTCCTCACTGCAGATGCATTAAAATGGCATGGGGGACCTTACAAACCCATACCCTATCACTTTGACTGAATTACAGGAGAATGCGACCCATTCTGCATTAAATCTGGTCACTGAAATGTCACTTCTGGCCATGAACACGCGTCAGATCTGTTTCTCAATTTTCTCTCTCCAGACTACACCAAAATTCAAGATTAACCCTAGAATCACGTAGAGAATTTCATAAGCTTTCTGTTGATATAAAGAACGTGCAAATCCGAGCTTTGGATCGAAAGATATGTCGATCTAAAGATTTAGGGCACAAAACAGGTGAAAAAGTGTTTTGAAAATCTTTCCCGCGCTCTGCCACCACGTGTCAAGCGCTGATTGGATGCGTAATTCTCTCTCCTTCCCTACTTCATGGGACACATGTCTTCTTTTTATTGGCTCAGGTCAGTGCTTGAAACCTCGCCCTTTGACTTTTGGACTTTCTCCCTTATGACACATGTCGTGATTTGATTGGTCCGCGGGTCTGCCGGCTTTTCGCGCCCTTCGCGTCCCTCTGTCCCGGATGTCCCAAACTGTTTGGGACAAAAACTCCCGATCCACCTGAAATGGGTTTCCTTGTCCCTCATTCGGTGATGACACGTTTCATTGCTTGATTGGCTTTTGGCTCCTTTTCATTATCCGCGTCCCACGCGTCCCTTTGTCCCAACTGTCCCCAAGATCTTGAAGTTCCCGTTTAGCCGAATCGGTGGTTTGCGTCCTTCGTGTCCATTTGTTCCAACTGTCCCGGACTGTCTGGGACAAATTCTTCTGAACCGCCCGAAATGGGCTTCCTTTGCTCTCGGCCGCTTTGCCTTTTCACGTCCTTCGCGTCCTCGTGGCCCAGATGTCCCAACTGCTTAGTGTAAAAGTTCTCCTTTTCGGCCGAACCGGCGGTTCGCGCCCTTCACGTCTTCATGTCCCAAATGTCCCAGAGCAGTTAGTTGATTTTCTTCTCCTTCAGCCGAACCGGCTTTCCACGTCCCACGCATCCCGACGGCCCGGATGTTCCTTTGCCCTGCAGACTACCTGGCGGCCTTTCGGCCGATTCGCGCCCAGACGTCCCTCATGTCCCGACTACTGCGAGGACTAGGACTTAGCCAATTTTCACGATTTTTCCTGGCCCAAGCTTTTTTTTTTGTAGCCTTTTCACCTTTTCTCAGAACTTTCTCTTTTCAACCTGGACAAGAGAGTTAGAAAAAATTCTAAGGGGACCCTAGAAACATGATTTTTGCCCTGAATCCATCCATTTGCCTGGGACTTGAGAATTCTGATGTATGTTATCAAATCAACCCTGGGGGTGAATTTGGATAACAATTTTGTGACTTAGCGGGGATACCTGCTTTAGGTAGAAGATACCAGTTGCTTGAAGCAGTCCATTGGGCATGGAGTCATCAAATATTCTGTTTAGAACCCTAACTGACTCAGAATGTGCAAGGAGGAAGATGGAATGTCACTGATGAAAGCAAGGACTACTTAACATCTTCATGGACAACAAGTGTGCCAAAGCACTTAGGAAAAACAAGACTAACCTACAAAGAAAACAATGTGCACAAGCACTTGGAGGAAAGAAAATCTAATCTAATATTTACGAGAGGTAGTGAACCTCCCTCTAGAAGCAATGCTTGAGATAAATTCCATTAAGCGGAATATGTAGTTCTTCACCATCCAATGAGGCCAATTGGAAAGCATTGTTGTTCTTGCACTTTGTGACCATGTATGGGCCACTCCAAATGGCATCAAATTTTGAATGCCTTCCCGGTTTTGCTCTGTCCATATCCCATTTCAACACTAGATCTCCAACTTGAAAAGATCTATCCTTGGCCTTTCTATCAAAGGTCTTCTTGATCAAAGCTTGATCCTTTTCCATTACTTGGGATGCCTGGTTTCTGATCTCTTGCAGCTCCATCAACTCTGCATACCTCACCTCCATGGGCTCAAACTCTAGCAACTCCAGCTGCTTCATGAGTTCCAACGTTGGCAACTCAAGTGACATGGGAAAGATTGCCTCTCTTCCATAGACAAGCCTAAATGGAGAGTTACCTGTGGATCTTTTGGGAGTTATCCTATCAGCCCATAAGGCTGATTTTAGTTTGGTATGCCAAGACCTCTGATTCTCATCAAGAGTCCTCCTAATGATCCTCAACAAGTTCTTGTTTGTAGATTCGGCCTGGCCATTACCCTGAGGGTAATAGTTCGATGAAGTGCTTAGGTAAATACTATTCTTGACAGCCCACTCGGTCACCTAGATCCATGAATGCCAATGCATTATCGAGAGATTATTGTGGCGGTACACCAAATCTAGTTGTTATCCCCTCATAAAAGTCTAAGATGCTAGACTCATTCGCCTCTTTGAGTGCTACCGCTTGTCCATTTGGTGAAGTAGTCGTGCGTGTCATCAAAATCCATTTGTGCCCCTGGCTTGAAATGGGATTAATGACTCGATGAAGTCCAAAGCCCATTGCATGAATGGTTGGTCAACCGAGATTGGATGCAATGGAAGGGCAGCAAACTTCTCTTTTCCGTGAAGAATGCACAATTATTACACCTCTCAAAAATACCTACCTCAGATGAAAAAGGTGATCCACTGCATTTTTGGAGAATACAGTGATGTCATCAAGATATATCAAAACTATTTTATTGATCAACCCCTTGAATGCCATATCCATTGCCCTTTGGAAAGTGGCTCCAGCATTTGATAGGCCAAATGGCATCTTCTTGTAGGCATATGTTCCCCATTTGGTTGTGAAGGCTGTCTTGAACTGATCTTCCTCCCTCACCATAATCTGATTGTAGCCTGAGTAGCCATCAAGTAGTGAAAACCTTTCTGAACCAGCTACAACCTACAATATTTGCTCCATGGAAGGGAGTGGATAATGATCCTTGAGAGAGGCTCTATTCAAATCTCTGAAGTCGACACACAACCTGATCTCTCCATTCTTCTTTCTGACTGGGACTAAGTTGGCGACCCAACTTGAGTGTTTGATGGGGAAGATGATACTGGCCTCAATAAGCTTACTTAACTCTTTTCTCATGAGAGGTTCAATATGGGGATTCACTAGCCTTTGTTTTTTCCTGACAGGCTTAGATTCTGGATCCAGCTCAATAGTATGTTGTGCCAACTTTGGGTTGAAACCTCTTAGATCTTTGTAAGTCCAAGAAAAGACATCTGGGAACTCTTGACAAAGCTGAACAAAATTAGATTTCTCTTGTGGAGTACTTACTTTGCCAATTTGCAATGTCTTGCCTTCTTCCACTAAAATAGGCTCTGAATCTTCACCCTTTACTTGAATGTTCACTTTCTCCTTCCGGAACTGATCATTCGGGTTGAAGATTGACTCCAAGGTTATGAGGCCTTTTGGTAACTTGTTAGTTCTCAGCTACACCACTTGGTCACCATACTGCTGATGCAGCTTGTCTTGATTCCTGGTGGAGAACTCAGCTTCTTCTTGTAGGAAATTAACAATTTGCTGATCATTCTCGAAGACTTGCCAACTTGTGTTGTTATCCGAACAGCTGGTCTCACAACCAATTTGATATGAGGCTGAGATTTTTCACTTTTGATACTTTCCACAGCATCAAATGCAGCCCCAATTGCTGCTAGCCTGTCAGCGGCTTCATTCTTTTTTCTTGGGATGGAATTGATGCTAAAAGCTTCAAGATCTTCAATAAGATCCCATACCCGATTTTTGTAGTTCTTCAATAGATCATTTTTGGCAGCATTTTTTCCCTTGACTTGGTTTACGATCAGCTCACTATCACCAAATACTTGTAAATTCTTGATGCCTTTATTCTTTGCCCAAAGTCCATGAATTAAGGCTTCATACTCGGCCGTGTTGTTTGAACAGAAAAGGAAACGAAAGGCTAACTAATACCTTATACCTTGTGGTGAGATGAGCATAGCTCCTCCTCCTGCACCTTGTCTACTCCTTGACCCATCAAAGAACAATTGCCATACTTCATTCTTGTCTTTATGATCTAGCTTGGTGATGCTGGGGAGAGGTTGATTCTCTTCATGTAAACAATAAAATCTCCTAGTGCGATTCTTCTACTTCTTGATAGGGATCAAAAGCATGTATCTTGTTTGCCCATTCATCAAGAGTTAGATCCAAGATGCTTCCAATCTTGGTGTCACCTCATCGATGCTAGGGTGATCTTCTTGATCAAATGCTGAGAAATTGGCATTAATCGACTTGGAGTGTAAGGCTCAATATGGAAGTTTGCAATAGGTTCGGATCTGATTGTGGCCTTAGTTCCATATCTTGTTCTGAATAGCATGTGTGACCAATCAGTAGACAAATACCCTCCAATCTTGGCTATGAAGTCCCTTGACAAACATAGGGCAAAGAGTGGTGGAAGGTCTATGACTGATACATCTTGTAAGACAACAACATTTGGACATGCTTGCAGTAGGGTAAGACTCAAGTTTTTAATCACTCCAATTGTTGTTATTGTTGTCCCATCTAGCTACACTACCCTTTGGATGTTGTTTCATACTAGAGCCCTAGTTGATCAGCTATTTGTTTAGGCATTACTGAGCTACTTGCCCCGAGTCTATCATGCAATTATGTACTAGCTGATTTCCAATGATTAATGAAACATAGAAAGGAGGGGCTTCAACATTTTACCTTGTTGTCCTCCATGACTTCCTTTAGGCTGGACAACATTTGTAAGCACTTTGTCTTGCATCTGAACCTGCTGATTTGAAGTTGGCCAATCCTTCATGGCAGCTTGCAGCTAGATCTCTTTGTCCTGGGATGGATAGGGATTCCCACATTGATATATTGACGTTAGTCTTCTTCATCTGTTCAATGATACTGAACGGGGATGAAGTATCCTTTTGTTGTCCCTTGGTTTGCACATTTACTCCTTGCACGTGGGCAGCAACAGCTGGCATTTGAGTTGGCCTAGGGGCTGTTCTTGGCTGCCCTTGTGCATTTGAAACTGGACTTTGCTTGCCAATCATTTGTGGAGCCGTGGAAGGTTGTGGATTGGCTGGGGCTAATGGCTGTTCTTCACCCAAATTTCTCCTCTTTGACCTTGTGTTGGCTGCAACACCTTGAGAAACTACTTGATTCATGCCACAAAAATCTTCTACTTGCCAGTTCACCAATGTGGTGTCATTTGGGGCTGATTGTTGTTGGAATGTTTCTTGTTGTTGGTTGTTTCCTTGACTGCCCTCACCCTCCACACCAGTAGTTGTCACCATCAATGCTTGATTGAGAGCACCATTGAAACACATGGATTGGTTATGAGGCTCGTTGCATGGAAAGCACCAATCATATTCTTGGGCCATGTTATTTTGGACTGGCACTAATGCTTTAGAAGCAGATACGACATTGGGGTTATAGGGCTGAAATGGTCTATTAGCGGGAGGCCTTACTTGGCTTTGATTTTGATTTGCAGCCTGATTTGGTGACCTATTTTGTTGGTATGGGGGCCTAGCTTGGTATTGCGCTTGAGGCTGATACGGTCTAGCACTTTGAGCTTGTTGTCTTTTGATAGTAACCAGCTCATTTCCCAAATTTTACAACTATTTCATGACCTCTTAGAGTTCATTTGAAGCACTAGAGGATGAAGTAGAAGTTTCACTTGAACTTTGATTTCTAGGGGTGGGAACAGGAGCCAAAGTGGGTGCTTGACTAGTGCTTGGATTTTCTAAGTTTGGATACAAGGGCATGGGAGGCCTAGGAGCCAGTTTACCAGCTTGAATAAGACATTTTTCGGCTCTAATGGCAATGTTATAAGCAACAGGTAAGGTTGTGCCTCCCATATATTGAATTAACATAGAAATATCAGAATTCAAAGCTTTAAGGTAGTATAGAAAAGCACCTTCTGCTGTTGGCCTGACTGCCACTGGAATCCTATCCCAAGACCTTTGAAATCTGAAGTTGAAGTCAGTCAGCTGCTCGTTGGGGGCTCTCTTGATAGTTGTCAGCTGCTCCAAAAGAGACAAGTTGTCTCCCTTCTCTCCAAATTTCTCATGAAGTGCAATACACAGCTGATTCTAGTTTGTGATAGAACCAGCTCCAAGGCTCCTAAACCATTGTAATGCTTTACCCTTGAAGGAAGATGCCAGTAACTTGACAGCCACTTGCATTTCATTGATTTCATGGATTGCACAAAGGTTAGCAATATCTTTAACATGATCACCTGGAGTAGTCTAATTTTCTCCAGTGAAGTAGGGAATGTTCTTCAAGGCTACAATAGGAGCTGGATGTTGTGCATTGAGAGCAAGTGGGCTGCTACCTGTGAAGTTGATGTAGGGGTTGTTACTCGAGCCATTCTAATTGGTCTTAAAACCCTTGTTGATGAATAAAAGGCCTACCAGGTGGAGGAGTTGAGAGAGTTTTGTTTAGTGGAGATGGAGACCTTTGAATCCTTCTTCCTCTTTGCCTTCTTCTTGGAGATAGTTGTAGGTATTCAAACAACACTTCTTCTTCTCCAACTCTTGACCTTGTGGTGATTCTTCTCATGAGTTTTTAGGCACGAGCTTGGAACCGATTGATTCTTCCCCTTGGAGTCGCGGATATGCAAATAATAGCTATTTTAAGCAAGAAAATTGCAGCGAGATGCACATCAACCTCTTCTGATAAAAATGAGACCTCTGGTCCTACCCGCATGCCAAAACTGTTGTTGCAGACTCACGGCACCCTGGATGCGAGATCGGGGCGGCTTCTGGGTGATCACTCTAGCATCCGGTGTGATTGCACAACACGGAAACCTCTCTCCAAGTGTGGGGACTTGTAAAGCGAGAGAGAATCTCCAGTTAGAGGCTGGTTCCTCAAACTCCTCGATTTAAATCTATATTTTGCAAAACTACAAAGGTTCAAATCCTAATCCTACTCTAAACTACAAGGAGACAGGGATAGAAATGCAAAAAATATGAAACTAACTAAAGATGGTGATGCACCAAAGGAGTGGTGAAACATATTTGTCATGCAAATAGACACATATCAAAGTTCACGACATAAAACATACAGATTGATAAGGTATAATTTAGGATCTCGAAATGAAACAAATAATACAAACAGAGGATGAAACCCATTCACATGAGCTTGCATTATCATTTTAGTGTCAAAAACACACATTACACCCTCGGAGAGAGTAAAAGAAAACTATTACAATCTTTGGAGAGGTCTGATCCTTGCATCAATCACTTCTTTGGAGGTGAAAGAAGAAGTCATATGCCCAAAAATGTTCCTTCCTCTAGAAATGAGCCAAATCTGGGTTTTACAGTGCAAGGGTCAAGCCCAGGGGACAGAAAACGTAAAAAACATGAGAGCCCATCCCTCCTCAACTGCAGATGCATTAAAACGGCATGGGAACCTTACAAATGCATACCCTATCACTTTGATTGAATTACAGGAGAATGCGACCCATTCTGCATTAAATCTAGTCGCTGAAATGTCACTTCTAGCCATGAACACGCGTCAAATCTGTTTCTCAATTTTCTCTCTCTAGACTACACCAAAATTCAAGATTAACCCTAGAATCACGTAGAGAATTTCATAAGCTTTTTTTATATAAAGAACATGCAAATCTGAGCTCTGGATCGAAAGATATGTCGATCTAAAGATTTAGGGCACAAAACAGGTGAAAACGTGTTTTGAAAATCTTTCCCGTGCTCTGCCACCACGTGTCAAGCACTGATTGGATGCGTAATTCTCTCTCCTTCCTTGCTTCATGGGACACGTGTCTTCTTTTTATTGGCTCGGGTCAGTGCTTGAAACCTCGCCCTTTAACTTTTGGACTTTCTCCCTTGTGACACGTGTCGTGATTTGATTGGTCCACGGGTCTGCCGGCTTTTCGCGCCCTTCGTGTCCCTCTGTCCCGGATGTCCCAAACTGTTTGGGACAAAAACTCCCGATCTGCCCAAAATGGGCTTCCTTGTCCCTCATTCAGCCGATGACATGTGGCATTGCTTGATTGGCTTTCGGCTCCTTCGGCTATCCGCGTCCCACGCGTCCCTTTGTCCCAACTGTCCCAGTGCTGAAGTTCCCCATTTCGGCCGAACCGGTGGTTCGCGTCCTTCACGTCCATTTGTTCCAACTGTCCCGGACTATCTGGGACAAATTCTTCCGAACCGCCTGAAATGGGCTTCCTTTGCTCTCGGCTGCTTCGCCTTTTCACGTCCTTCGCATCCTCATTGCCCAAATGTCCCAACTGCTTAGCGTGAAATTTCTCCTTTTCGGCCGAACTAGGCGGTTCGCGCCCTTCACGTCTTCATGTCCCAAATTTCCCAGAGCAGTTAGTTGATTTTCTTCTCCTTCGGCCGAACCGGCTTTTTGCGTCCCACGCGTCCCGACGGCCCAGATGTTCCTTTGCCCTATAGACTGCCTGGCGGCCTTTCGAGCGATTCGTGCCCGGACATCCCTCATGTCTCGGCTGCTGCGAGGACTAGGGCTTAGCCAATTTTCACGATTTTTCCTGGCCCAAACTTGTTTTTTTTGCATCCTTTTCACCTTTTCTCAGAACTTGCTCTTTTCAACCTGGACAGGAGAGTTAGAAAAAAATCTGAGGGGACCCTAGAAACATGATTTTTGCTCTGAATCCATCCATTTGCACGGGACTTGAGAATTCGATGTATGTTATCAAATCAACCACAGGGTGAATTTGGATAACAAAGACTAGATTGGAGGTTGATTAGTGTTAGATGTTAGTGGGAATTAGATCCTAAGCTAATCCTAAGTTCTACCTTACATCCTAAACTACTATCCTAAGTGGATTTTTAAATTCTAAAATGATTAACATAGACCTAAGTCCTATTAACCTAAAGACTAGGCTATGACCTAGGTCGAACACTAATGAACCTTAAACTAATCCTAACCTAAAGGGGACGCGCAGACCCTTGGGGGAAGAGGATAAGGATGAAAGGGAATTAATGGCAGTTAATGAGGAGTCCTTACGTGGACAGTGCCAGTTTGGCGGGGACAGGGAGAAAGATGGAGGTAGTTAGTTGGTTATGAGGCTAAATTTGGTTTTGCATGCAAAATTTAAATTTGATGGTTCGCCAACCCAAGTCGGCGGTGGCGTGGAAAATTAGGAAAAGGCAGAGCCTTTAATGCATTTAAATTTTTTTGGTCTTCGCGACCAGCTCGCCTTGGAAGGTGTATGAGGGAAATTTTGATTGTTTATTGTGTTGTTCAGATTTTTGGGAAGTTGCTCTGCATTTGGTTTTTCTTTGGTTCAGTCGAACCAGTTTCATTTGGTTTTTATCACTGTTCCTTGGAAATTTGGAGGCTGTTGCTGAGCCTGTAAGAGGAAAGGTGATTTTGGAAGCTCGTGTTGTCGCCGTGGAAGGAAATACCTTCGGTAGACGCGGTTTTCTTCGAGTTTCGAGGAAGAATTTACAGGCATGTTAAGCCCTTCTCTTTAAAAATACTTGCTTTGTTTAAGCGTCTCATTAAAACAACCCTGCTCTTGGGTTTTTGGATTATTTGATTGTTGTCGTGTTGAGACGATTTGGGTTTAGTCGATTCTTGCTGTCATTTTTGGAAATGATGGGTAAAATCGTTTTCTTGCTGTTGTGTTTGGAACTGTCTTTGCATGTATAAATGAGTTTGAAATACAGTCGTGTTGTGAAGGTTTGTTTGACAGTATTGAGGATGTTCTTTACTGAAACTATAAGAAATTATGCTTATAAATACTCAGCTAAGAGTAAATCAATTTCGAGATGGTTGTTAATAATAATTCGAACTGGATAATTCTTTTTAAATGATTTTATGGAATGAAATCTCTACAGGCTGTGCGAGTTGTTTGAAGTCGTATTCTTTACTGAAATTTTTAAAGGAAATAAGATCCTTTTTCCTTCTGTTGTTTTGGATTTTGATGGAAATGGCATTTGGGTTTTGTATGAGCATATGAATTCGATTTGAAGGAAGAAATGGTAATACGTTTTTGTTGTTCCTTTTTCTTGCTTAAGAAATAGACGAATACGATTTGGGTATTCGTGGGAGCTGGAAAAGAAATTGTTTTTCTTTTGCACTTATAGATGATTACATTCTTCTTGCTGTGATGAAAGGTTGATTTTATTGTGTTTTATGGAATCGACTTGATCTTACAGCTCAGACAGTAGTCGTGAAAACGAGCTTGGCTTGTATTTCTGTGCATTAAATGAATTATGTTGATTCTTGTTGTGGGGGTTGGATGAATTGTTGTGTTTATTGATGTTGTTCGATCTTCTAGTTCGGACTGTCTTTGTGAATACGACTTAGCTTTGGATTGCTGTGCAAAAGAATAAATGCATGGAAATGTTGTCTTGTTGTGTGGGTTGTCTTGACTGTACCAGACTTATGCATTTAACACCCTATACGGGTTTACTTCGATAGAGGTAATGATAACTGATTATTGCATTCTGAAGTTCTGCACATTATCATGAACTTGAGAAATGGATTTCGGGTAGAAATGTTTGTTGGCAGTGAGCTCGATTTGGGTGTTTTATTTCATTCTGAGCAAATGATTGTTTCTTACTGAAATTATGGGAAATTAGTTCTTCCTTTCTCTCTTTTTAGATTTCGAAAGAAATAGTAACTGGGTTTATTGAACCTTATAAGTTCGGATTGTTGGAAGTGACAGTGGTATTTAGATTAATTTTCTAATTTTCTAATCATGAAATACTAATTGTTTGGGTCTTTTGATCTTGGCACCGTCATTTAGAAGAAATGGAATCGGCCTGAACAATTCTTGTTGAGTCTGAAGAAAATGATTGTTTTCTTAGTGAAAGGTTAAAGGAATGAAATTTTCTCTTCATGGAAATAGAAAGTCATGTGAATAATTGATTTCGTGATTGTATAATTGTTTTTGATTTGGTTAAAATAGAAATTCATGTGAATAATTGATTTCGTGATTGTATAATATGGATCCTTACTGAAAGAAATATGGATCCTTCTAGTACCGTAAGTACAAAGTATGCATCCTTATACTATTTGATCTATGATAAATACGATGTTGTACTAACCTGTTTTTGGGTATTCATATGAGCCTGATTTAAATGAAGTATTGATGAGGATGATAAATTCTTCCTTGTTTTCATTTAAAGCTGATTATGAATGAAATTATTCTTGCTGCTGGAAAGTGAATTTCGAATGGATTTTGTAAGTTTCACTCTGAACTGTTATCTTGATTTGTGTCTCGGTTGGATTCAATTTTTAGAACAGTCATGAGGAAAGAGATAGGAATGTGGATGGATAACTTGGAAAAATGATCTTTTCTTCTTTCATTCAGTTGGAAATCTGTAATCGTTAATAACGAATCTTGTAGTGCTTAGATATGAGCAACTATATGCATTGCTGTTTGCTTTCTCGTCTGTGCTTGATTGCTTGGAATCTAATGTGATGCATGAACTGAAAGGAAAGTAATTGGTTTACGTTTCAGTTAGTTTTACCCTTTGCATTTATTATTAATGAAAGGGTGGAAAGGATAACAGTTATGTTATATCAGCAGTATGCTACTTGTATTCCTAAACTTTACAAATATTGTAATTTGGAACTTGTAACGGTTATGTGGAAAATAGGACAGCAGTTCTTTGGCTGATTGGGATGGTATTTGATGGTTCAGTTGTTATGCTGTCCATTCTTTGATGCTTGATTTTTGATTGATGTTCTTACTGTCGTTTCATAAAAGCAGGGTTCTTTTATTGAGACAGTTAATTGAAGCACCTCATTTTAATGATAAGTGCTTAATATGCTCAGTTCATTGAACTGACCCGTGCAAGAAATTTTGCAGATGGAATTGATTAGAACGAAGACATGGCTGTTTTCTGATGCTTCTTTGATTGTCTGAAGATGAATTGTATTTGTTTACTATTATTCCTCTTCGAGGAATTGTGAAAAGAAGAAAGTACATTCTTCTATCTATGAGTTGTAATGATGTTTTATATAAACAAAGTCCAGTCAGTTGGATTGGCAGATGTACGGATTATGAGATGGATGATGAATACAAATACAAGTGTGATATTTTAAATACTATATCAGTTTGATATTGTTGATTAATTGGAAATATAATGTTATTTCTTGATTTGGGTTTATTTAATTGTCCTTGGATGGATGCTAAAAAGGAATTGATATCTATTCTTACCTTAATGCAACTTTTAAGTTGAAATGTGCAATTAGTTCATACTTGGGTAAAGATGAATTTTTAATTGACATTAAAAAGGATTAGGAAGAATATGATTCCATAACTGATAGGTATTCAGGATTAGCTTGGAAGCTAAGGAATATCAATTAACTTAGGAGTAATCGAACTTCGCTTTCGAACTCCATTAATGACCTCGTATGTTAAATTCAGAAAGAAAGGATATGGGATAAGTATATCCATAACTAATGGACCTTAACTATGTAATGTTAAGGAGAATAAATGAATACATTTATTGGGAATTAGACCTCGTTTAAATGACGTCTAGTAAGCTGGAATTCTGAATTTAGTTACAGTTGTAAAAATCTTGGTTAAGTTTAATAGGTTAAACTTATCACGTCCGTCGGTAACGGGCTGCTTAATCCAACGATTAAGAAGAGAACCAAGTAGGAAAAACGCAACCCTTCGGTAAGAAGGAGAAGATGTAAAGCAAGCTAGAAGACGGATTTAGTCTCTCTTAGCTATGTACAACTGTAACGGGAACGAGGATAAAGGATCAGCATGGTTGCTGAAAGTTGATCTTAAATATTAAGATCATATCCAAATCACTTGAGCAGGATGTGTACTCTCGATGGGAGGATTCCATAGGACATTGACATACGCCAGTTAGGTGTCTTCATGAAGACGGGGTCTTCATGACGACACAATGTTATAGCTGACATATTACAATGCCCTCCCGAATTAAAACATCAAGAATACATAGGCTGAATGTGAAGTTCTTGATTGGGGATGGGAGTATGATCACGTATGCGGAGTGACTCCGGAGGACTAAAGATAACTAGACACACGGAGTCGTGGGGAATGACATCGTATGTCTGCGTATCTTTAGTTACCAGGAGTGCCTTCCTATATTCGTTCATATTGCTAGTTGGAAATTGGAAGTTTAAATCTGACCTTAAATTGAGAGGACTGGTAGGAACCAGGAAAGACCATTCTAGATAACAGGTGAAGTGAAGTGAAGGACGTATTCCATTGATGTGTATCACATCCAGGAATATGATCATGCAAAGCATGTGAAAATCTTTGGCCAAAGTATCGCAAGTGCTGGTTGCGTTATCCTAATCACTTAATTTAAGATGCAAGATGTTAGATGAATATCAGTAACAGATATTCAGATAGGCTTCTTAAATGGATCACTTCGATAACCGAAACGGTTAAGAAAACTTGTATATATAATATACTATGCATGAACGAACATGAAGGATCGGTTGTTGCCGAGTCATGAAATGAAGGATCGTTGAAACTCCGAGCCATGAAAATGGGAGATCGGCAGTTCTTCGAGTCATTTACAGCAGCATATAGAATCTGTTATAAGATTGAATGGCATTGAATGTGTGTTCCATATTGTAAATATGCGAACAGGGAACATTAGTTTTAAAAGGAAATTGTGTGTTCCAAACTGTGTTGTTTGGGTAGAGAACAATTATTAAAACTTGAACGTGTGTTTGAATTTTATAATTCATAACAGAGAACGTTATTTATAAAATAAAAAATAAAAAAATCCCTTGTTCTAGTATCTTAAAATGGGGATGTTACACCTTACCCACAAAAAACGTCTCAATTTTGTGCTCCCTGTGGGTTTTTCCTTTAAAAATCTTAAGCCCTTCCATCTGCATCTCCGTAGCTTGAGAAATGGTGCTCTTTGTGACTTAAATTTCTATACCTCTCACTGTAAACTTTCCCTCATTCCAATCCATACAAAAATCCTTCGAAAATGAAGGATTGTAACCATGTAATTTAGAGATAAAATTGTGAAAACCTCCAATCCTGAGATTTTTCCACAAAGGTCAATTGAAAGCCTCGATACCCTGACTCACCGGATCGACCCTGATTCTATCACCACCCATGTTTGCAATGCAAAACCTATCACACCTGCTCACACCTCTAATGCTCAAATATTTTTTAGAAACATCGAGACATAAATTGAAATTGCTCCCCTTAAGTAAATTGTCTTGGCTCAAGTGACACCAATGCTCACTCATGCAAGAATCATCAATTTTAGTGCAGTCTATCTCTACCAATTGCTTCATTAATTGTTGAGGGAAATTCATCACCTTTACTCCAGATTTTGTAATCATGGTGTTGTACACCAAAATTTTCCAACTTATCCACACACATATTGCCTTGGCGCAGGGTATGATTAATTGAGAACTTGTCAAAAAAATTAAAATTCCCATGACATCACTAAGAACATTTATTAACATCAAACTAATAGTGTTAATATTTTAAGAGAATTAATAATAATGAGGGAATCCCCCTCAATCTGGATATTTTGATCCCTCTATACTTGACCAAGTTGACACCTAAATGAAATATATACCATAATTAAAACTTAACTTTTTATGGGGTCACTTTTTATGTCAAAGGAAAACTTATCCGATATAATATGCATGGTATTAAGTGGCTTACCCGATGGATGTTGGAGGTTGGGAGTAGTAGTTATGTGGTACGTGGCACGAGCTTTGACATGGCATGTATTGGCTGATTATATTTTTAAAAAAATATTTTAATAAAAAACAAAAATATCTAACCTCCTTGATAGTTACTCTGGTTTGGAAAAGGCTTAAAAACCTTTGGTGACTTTATTTTTCCATGAGCTTTTCGGTATCTTCATGCTCCACATGGACTTGGTTTGGTAAGTAGGCAAATTAGTTAGAGTTTTTATTCACATCGCTCGACTTAAAACTATAAACTACCTTTAATTATATATATATATATATATATATATATATATATATATATATATATATATATATATATATATTTAGTTTAGAACAAAAAAATTTAGATGATTTTTTTATATAATTTCATTGTTGATATAATTGATAATTTATCATTCTTGTGTCTTAAGTAACATGAGTGAGACTAAAAGCGATAAGGAGGATTGAATTGCATTTTTCCTATATGTAAAAAAGGACAAAAATTTAAAATTGGGCATGACAGGTATTTTTTCTAAAACCTTTTGTAATTTTCTTCCTCCACAAAAACCTAATTTCTATCAAAAAGTGAAGAATAAGGATTTGAACATTCAACTATGGTATTATCAAAATGGAATGTTTATTCATTAATAATTGAGGAAAATATGATTAATGGAAGATTATGTTTTGCTCACAAAGATTTGATTGTTTGTCAATTTCAAATGAGTAAGTTATAAATTGTCTTGAGCATCGAGGGAGTTGCCCCTCGACCCCGTCCCTATTTATGATAGGGGAGTGCGCCAACAAAATTTTCCCTAGACCCCACGTGGGGAACTTCCCCTTGACCTCGGTGGGGATACCACCCCTAGAATCTCGTTTCTGGTCATGTGTTCGGTACCTTATGTGAACAAAACCTCACCTTTTTATATGCAATAAGTATCAATGGATGATGTTATATTGAATTTTTCATTTGATTCAGAATTCTTTATAAAAACATACATGAATTATATATTATCTTTTAATTTGATTAAATTAATCTTTGATTACTAAAAATATTATTATATGCATATCGAATGACACTTGGGGATGCCTTTGTGTTTTAGTATATATTTTATGAGATTAATATGTTGGAGATTTTCAACAAATTTGTAATATAACATGGTCGATTATTAAGCATATTGTTATGTCGGTTGTTATATAACTAGTGTTTAAATTTTATAGATGGTTAAAAATGAAATCAAGAAAGATTTATATGTTTATTATGATGTCTATATGGATATTGTGACTCTAACCATGTTGATGTTGTGATAGATTTAAATATATTATATATGTGTTCAAGTTTTTTGGTACATGTTCCATTACTTAGAGCAGCGGTGAAAAGAAGCCAACAGCAGTCTCCATCTCTTTCATTGAGGAAAAATAGAGAAGTGTGATGGAAGCAGAAAAGAAGTCATGTGGCTAAAGCGGTTGTTGGAAGAGATACACATGGAAGTTAAAGGAAGTACTCCTCTTCTATGTGATAGCTAGATTTGCATTGCTCTTGCTAAGAATCCAGTTCAACATCAAAGAACAAAGCATATAGAGATTCATATGCACTTTATTTGAGAGAAGGTTCTCTATGGTGATATCGATCTCTAGTATTGTCTAAATAAATATCAAGTTGCGGATATTTTCATGAAGCCACTGAGTGTTGTGAATTTTTACAAGTTTTGTGCCTTGTTAGACCTTTGATAGTTTCCATTTGGGGGTTTGTATGTCAATACCACCTCTTAACAATTTTTTTAAATTTCCTATACTTCCTCCATTTTGTAAAATATCATTGTATGTGAGTCTTAAGTAAATGATCACATCATGTGAGTTTACTTGTAAATCCCAATGAAGCATTAGTTATGGGAGTTCCTTATTTTATAAAAGGCTCCATAATCTGATATAAGTCTTCATATGTAAAGTAATTTTCTTAAGAATTTTTTTGTGTGGGAAAATCTATATGATTTCTCTTGTTTACATGCTACCCTAAATCATCGTTGATGATTTATGTATTATAAATCCTTTTGTAAAAAAAGGTAATTTGGAACATTTTCACCACTTAACACCATTAAGTGGGGACACCATTTAGGTGGGCCATAACTTTACACAATTTATTTAAAGTTTAATTATAAACTTTATATTTTGGGTCCCCTTTGCACTTAAGGTGGATGTGTTAAACTAAATATTATGATTTAAATTATTTAGAGTGAAACTTGATTGCACCCGTGTAACCAAATCAACCACCCTATTTAATAGGGTGATCTCTCCCGAAAGGTGAGATTGAGAAAAACATTATATTCTTTGAATATATCATGTTTCAAGTACCCATGATCATTGTAGCGATGCTCTACCACGTTAGGAAGTTAGATAAACCTATCACGGATATCCATTCACCATCAACACACTTATCGTGGCCATTGAAATATCCACATGACATCTCCAACAAGAAATCAAAGCACCAAGTGATTTCTTTTGTCTTTGTCAAGGTGAGTAAATTTCCCTTCTTTATATTTCATTATGTTCTTATATCATATTAAATCTTAATAAATCAATTTGTAGTCGTTGTTATCATCGATTATCTCTCAAGTTATCAAAATATCAACTTTTTATAGTGATCGCTAATGATTTGTCTAATCGCTAGTGATCTACCCGATCGCCCACATTTCCTAGATCATCAACGATCATTTGTCAAATTACAATCATTTATTAGTTATTATAAATTTTAGCACTTTTATCAAGTTTATCCTAGTTTAGTCAATTATTTGAAAGCATGTCGGTGTTATAGATGATTGTTCCAAGTCAATGCCATCCAATCAAAAGCATCTATGATCATCCAATCATACAACAACTGTTCATGTGGGATTAGTTCAACATCCTCCAAGAGATCATTTTTTACATCATCAAATTTACACTTACTCGAGGACATTGAAGAATAGTTTGACATCCTCCATGAGATCTAATAAACAACCGAGGAGTATTGGTACAACTAATTAAAATAATTTTATCTCACCACATCCATAGTGTGGGCCGCCAACAAATCCGAACATGATCTTTATATGTATCTTGAGTTTTAGCTTCCTTCATCTTATATCACTTATATTATCTTTATCCAATATAATTAATTATAACAAGTTGACACCCTTCAAGGAAGTCCCTTTGGATTCTTGAGATTTCCATTTATTGAGCAATTCGTTATCCTATATTTCTAATCTTTTTTTTTTTGTTTGTTTGTTTTTAGAAATCTTCACTTGGCGAAGGGAGGAGTGCTTTTTCATTGTCCACTTTACATCATCCCGACATTATGACTGCCAACACATGTATCGATAAACCCTAGTATTTTGTAGTTTTATGTACTTACAACACTTGATAGTATTTACCAAAAACTACCTAATACATTCCTGGCATGCCCGATGGGACCTAGTTCCCTTTCTTTTCTTTAATTTAATTTTTAGTCATTTTTTGTTTTTTCTTTGTAATTACTTATGATTTCAGTAAATCTCTGGTAATTATTGCAATCACCAATAATTCTTTTGAATTTTTATTATTACTTAGTCGGTTGCCTTTTACATCAATTTTATATCTTTTTATTCTTGCTTTCATCTAACATCACAGGTTCTCTACTCTAGATATTCTGTTTCTCAATTCAATGAAGCTAAAATCAAAAATAAAAAAGGAAAAGTTATCACAGGTTTTCTTTCCTATTTCATTATTTTATTTTCTAGCATTATATTTTATTGTTGTCCTCATTGAATTAACATTCTTTTGGGATCTAAAACAAATATTCATATTTCTTGACCACATAGTTTAATTAAGGGTTAACAAACTACATTCATGTAACTCCTCTCACACACAACCGAATCACTAAAAACTCAACTTGCATTTAAAATTACTTTCCGTGGACCTACTTATATTTTATCACCAAGATAATAAGCCGAATCGGTGTTCGGATGAGTATAAATAAGTTTGTGGGTAGTATATCAGCTAATCACCCGACACCCTTATTGTTGTGGGACTGTGAAGTGAGGGGGTAGGCCCAATACCATGCCTTGTATCGATACCAACATATATTTTGGATTCACGTACCTTTAGATATATCGAGGACTCCATCCTTTATCATCACTTGAAACCTACCAAAGACTTCCAATTCCTAAGACCACTTAACCATTTTTCACATTTCATCATTTTTTAATTAATCAAGATAAAAAAAAATTCTTGTTTGAATTGTATGTTTGATTGTAATCAACCATCTAGTTTATTTTTATTTTTAATGATTGTTTATTTGTGTCATGGTCCTAACTCCGACAAAAGTCCCATCTACAAAAATATGACAACATGACTAAACCTTTCTAGAAAACCTTAGAAAATGTGTAGTCTCTCTTTAATGACATTTCGTGTATCATTTACCAATATCGAGCATCTTCAAAGACCACTAACGATGATCAATAACCCCACACTCTCCTAGAAATCAATCCACCACATCATAAATCCTTGATCCACATAGTCCATGTTTATTCAATAGTGTTGATCCATTTTTCACTAAGATTTTAGATTCAAACACCATGGCCCTTAATGCTTACTTGGTTACACAGGGTGTCCTTCTTTAACAATCTATGCTTGAAAAATGACCTTTTGTCACTAATGTCACCTATGAATTTTGTGGCTTGTTGATCCTAACGACGAGCTAGTCATCTAATAGCTCCATCCTTATTCCACTTTCGGTGGATCTCGGAACATCAAATCCCAAGTCATAGACCCCATCATCACATTTGATCTTAATGGTGTTTCTTCACAAGATACAACCAGCCAACAATCATCTTCATCACCAAATTTCTCATCTAGATCCTCCTCGTCGCAAAATAACACCAACACATCTTCTTCCACCTACACTCCTCTAGTATCTTCCATGATCCACACAAATCCTACAAGATCGATAGCCATCCTACTTAGTGTATCTCAACCTACTTATTTGTAATAAGCACATTATCCATTCAAAATGTGGTCATGTCCATCCCAACATCGACACCCCTCATCAATACAATTTCTATCTCTAGTGTCCACCCTTCTTCACAAAAAATCATCGACTTCCCCATCTCAAAAATCATCTCTCAATACATACCTCAATAATCCCAACCATTTAATAACACTTCCATCTCATCTTAATACATGCCACAATAATCTCAACCCCTCATCCACACTTCCATCCCCTTCCAACATATACCACTTTGTAGTCATAATCCTTTATCCATACTTCCAACCCATCCCACTATATACCCAAGTAGTCACAACCTCTTATAAACACTTCAATGCCTATCCAATATCAATACATCTAACCCTCACAACCTTTAGTCTCATAATCGATATACAACATTCTTTGTGATTACTCTACTCCAAAGGTAATATCCCCTTACCATATCAGCAACCAAACCCACATCCATATATTCAACCAAGACCTTCATCATTAAATAACCAAAATCATCATATAATGATCCCTTGTAGGTGTTTAAGAACAAGATCTCTAGCCTCAAATTTTCCTCCATGGGTCCTAAAAACACAATATCTTACGAAAATAATTACGATGAACCCATCCATTCCTTTGTACCATACAAAAGTATACCCTCCATAATGGGAACTTCTTAAGTTCCTTTAATTCTATAGTAAAGAAGACCTCAATACAATAGATTTGGGCCTTCCTTCATGCCTGTTACCTTATCGCACATGACTGGACATCATGCTTTGAGAACATTCTCTATGTCCTTAGTTGGACCTGCATTATATTTTTATAAAAGTATCCTACAATATTAATTTTTATCCTTCACATAGCTTTCTCAACTTTTCTTTAAAAAAATTCAATCAATATCGCCTAAAAAGTCATCATAATCTATTTTTACCTTGTCAAATGATTCGAAGATGAATCTATTGCAAAAAAATTTCCCACTGAGGGGTATTATCAATCAATTATCTTTCTCCTCCCACAAATAGAATTAATCAAGTTGTTTTCTCACTCATGTGCCAAACATATATCATCAACATTACAAATTCTATCCTTCCAAACATTTGAAAAATCCTTCACTATGGCTCACAAACTCAAACTTTGTGCCATCGAGGATGTTAGGGTTAAGCTCAGACCAAAAATCCTAAACCGAAATCCTCATTTAAACCATCTTCTAGTCATGAAAAATCCAAAACGTCAAAGAAATGTAGTTTTCATAAAATCCACCTCTAAACAATGTTTGGCTCCCAAACTCAATCATCCTTAGGATAGTTATACACCTATCATCGAATCTTACAACACATTCTTTGATAAAATCTTAGTTGTATGTATGATCACCCTTCCACCTATTTGTCCTATTGATACATCTATCTCAAAACCCTCTTGGTATCGAGAGAATGATTACTTGTAAATATCATAGGGTCAAGGGTCGCGACATCGAAAGGTGTCATTTGTGTAGGAATTTCCTTTAGGACCTTATTGAAAAAGGTGAGTTGTAGAATCGGATAATCTAAATGCACCTCAAAATCATAACTTAGATGTCTTTAAACAACCCTTTCTAAACCATGCTCCATCCACTAGTCAACCACAATCTAACATTGTCCACTCTTATTATTAGGAAATAAGGGATAAAATATGTGGAAAAATCCCACACATAATCATAATAGTAGAAACTAAAATGCAAAATAATATCACAAATCTAAAATAAAATTGTAGAAAATTAAAAAAACAACACGAGACAATACTTAACATGGTTCACCCAATTTGGACTACATCCAACAAGAATCACTTGCTCATATTTTATTACAAGTCACCTATTTCTCTCAATACAATAGTCAGATCTATTTGGAGCTTTGTTCAACAAACTCTCTTGAATTCACACTTGAACTCACACATCTACAAATTTATGTGCCCTACCATATGAATAAAAACAATTCAATATGCAAATCGCTTAAGTAGTTTTACAATACCATGGGTACCAAAAACCATGAGACAAAACTTGCCTAATAAACATATGGGTAAAAATACCACCCACATAAGAAGAACACATTTCTCGAGGTATCATGCACATTTTTTGAGGTATCAAGCATATCCTTCGTCTTAAGGATAGGTAAACTAAATTTATGATAATCCAAACCACGATAGGGTACTTAATGTCCTTATCAATACATTACTTGTAAATGTTCCTACCTCCGTACAATTGCTTATTATATCAGCTTGTGATTTGGAGTTTGATTTAGTCAATCCAAGCCTTGACAACAATTTTTAGTGTTGGTTAAACTTCATTAATGCCCTAGGTATATACATTTACACCTACCTCATGTGATCACAAAGTGCCCTTATATTTTTTAGTATCATCATAGTTTGGTTGAACTACATCAATACACCATCATGAAATTATATGTCATACATGTTAGTTAACAAAGAATCGTTTGATTCATTTTTAACATATCAACATGCTTTTAGTATTGTGCTTAACTTCAGGTATACCTAAGTCTTTTAAGATTAAATTGTTTCCATTAAGAACAACAATTATATTAATTCATTGCATACCGATATAACATCCCACTTAATTAAGTACATCATTTTCTTAGAATACTTCCCTATGTTTAGAATTCATTAATGTTTACATATTTTTTACCTCATTAATATTCTCTCTCAACATTAAAAAGTTGAGGTCATAAACCCCAAAGATGATTCTCACTAGTTCTTATAAATTCAATTTGTGTTTATAGAAGGATAAGTCATCATCTTGGATTACAGTGTTTTATGTTACGTGATATTCCTTTAGCTTGTATAAAAATTTATATTAAATATTATCTTTGACCGATTGTGACTTCTTTATAAGAGGTCATTGCTAAGAGCTAAGGTACAAATTGATGACTTACCTATGCAAGATCATTATCATAACCTCTGTTGAGATTGGTGATCGTAATTAAATGTATTAAGGACATTGGAAAGTAACGAACTTGTTATAAATGATTTCAAAACATGCCTATGTATCATTGTTATGTTGATCCTAATTTTTGTCATATGTGACTAAGTTGATGGACTTAGTTTAGAAAGTTCCTAGATCCTAAACCACACCCGTATGGTGCCCACACTATGGTTGTTATACCCAACTAGGAGGATAACGCCAATTGTATACTAGATCATGGTATGAGATTTGAATGGTATGTATAAAGATAATAAGCTCATGTTATTTTAATTAGATGTTTACCTTGGGCCTTGATTATATGATTAAGGTATAAAAATTGTAATTATATGGTAATAGTAATGTGACCATGCTTATCTTATAGATGCATACTTGGGTCCTAGACTAATTGACTAGTGGTGATAAGTTAACATAACATTGTAGACTAATGTTGGCTACCCTTAAATCTAAAATTTACTAAGTAAGGGCATGAACATCAAGGCCTATACTAGGAAAAGTTAAAGTGACGTGCATTCAAACTTATAATGTATAAATCTAAGTTGGTGGGAATATATGTGGCATGTACAAACTGTAAATAATAAAGAGGCATTTATGATCCTCCACCAACCAAGAACATGGGGAATATATGGAAAAGTTGGTGGCATGGCTATCAATTAGTTAAAATTTGGCATGAAAATTTATTTTTTGAAGTTAAGTGGACTTACTAAATTTAAAAGGAGAATTAAAAGGAATTGGTTTTTTGAGGAAAAATCATCCTTGCATACAATTAATGACATTAACTATCCATAGACCTTGAGGAAATATCAAGGTGGTTTTTAGAAAACTGTGAGTTTGTTGGTTCTTTTTTGTTTCATTATTTTAATGGTTCATTGAGCTATGAAGCTCTGCATGTATGAGGCTTCCCCTATCATTGTGTTATTTGATTGTTCTTGTAAGTTGTTGCATGTATTAAACCACCGTGAGTTGAGAAAATTGTGGAAACATTAATAATTTGGGTTTAATAAATAGCATGGAGAAGTTAAGAGGGTTTGGTTGGTCTTTTGAATCAACTTTCAAACATGGTATGCAAATAAAGGTTGGGAACAAAAGGAGAAGGATAAATATATAGTTTTTAGGCATGATATGCTCTATTCCTCCCCTAATAGCTTGTTCTATCTATTATTTTCATGGATAAAACTCTGCAATAGTTCTTCTTGTTATTTATAAATTTGGGTTTTCTTTGTTATGGTGAAAATCTTCTGGGTGTTGTCGATTTCATGTAAATAAATGAATCTGGGTATAAAATAGAACTTCGAAAAAACATAGAATGGTTTGTAACTATGTGATATTCCCTTGTGGATGTATTTTTTCATATGTGAACTCTCTGATAATTCTATGGCTTGTATATGATGTAAAACCCAGTAACTAGGGTGTACTTGGATAAATTTACATTTATATTTGTGTATTGAATCCTTAGATTCGAGTGTGTGATACATCTATGATCTATTGATGGGATGAGAAAATTTGGTTAGGTATTTTTACCTCTTCTTTCTCGACAATAATATTCCATTTGAATCCTAATTGATCTTGGTAATTTCTATGTGGTCATAATTTCATGGTCTCTCGCTCCTTAGATAGGAAAGCAAGTCATGCCCTGGTTATTACTATTGTGTGTGAACCTTGGACAAAGTTCGAATGGTTTCAGGACCATAGTTTACTTTAATGGATAATGATGGTATTTTGTGTGGGTTCAAACCTCTACAGTGATAATGAAACTATGTTAAGGTAGTGTATATTTTGGTTATGTTTGTTATGATATTTGTTGGGTGTCAGTACGTACCCAAAATTGTAGGGTACTACACCATCGAAACAACATAACACGTACCCCAATGATGATACAGGTCTCCTCGTAAGGTGTTCGGGATCCGAAAATCTCTCCAAGTATGTGTTAACATCCCGCATGCCCCGCTTAGCCCCCGTGTGCTTTGTTTTTCTCTTTTCCCTCTTTTCTTGGCCTTTTGCTCTTCAATTATGAAACTACCACCCCGCCTGGGTGGCGGTTTCATGATTGCCACCCCCTAATCAAGGTGGTGGTCCCGTAACCACTAGCCTTCTCGTGGTGGTGGTCCTTTACACATTTTCTAGAATGCTCTTTTAACATGACTCACGTAAATTTCAATGATTCACCATCTTTTTTTCACCACCATAAGCTTGCATTAATGATTTTGGTTCCCTAGAATAGTGTTTTGCCATTGTTTATAGTTTAAGAGTTCTATTTGGTTTTTACCTTGGGTAAATCCAAATGCTATAAATAGATGGCTTGTGCTCAAGCAAATGGCCCCTCAAATTTGCCTCTGAATTTCTCATTGCAATAGATTAGTCTTTCATTTTGCTTAGAATTCTTAGTTTCTTTCATTGCATGCTTAGTTAGCGTTGTTTTGTTGTTAGTAAGCCACATATCCATCTTGTGCAAATGTTGTTGATATTTTATCCAATCCATTGGAGTAAAATATTTCATTTTCAATAGGAAGCCATTAAAGTTGCAGGTTTTGTTCTTCAAACAGATAGTTTCAGGTTCTGGATGTTTTATGTTGCATGACTCACAATAAATCCCACTAGGAATTACATAAGCCAAGCTCTGTACTCTTGCGCTATCTCTCTCCTACTCGCATTGTATTCAGTCTGTATCCTAATCTTCCTTTGTCCCAATATCTACTTCTATTGATGCTAGCATTACACACTTTTCTGGATCCACGTGAACACAAAGGAACAAGGAGATCACACTGAGGGGACATAGCCACACACACCATCGGATTTGCCACTGTTCTGCGGAATCCAGGTTCTACCTTTCAAATTTCTAATTAGAAGCATATCAAATAGAGTAGCCAATCACTTTATTTCAGTCAATTTTACTTTCGATATTACTAGGGAAGTTATGGGGATTGATAGTTTCTGAGAAACTATGATTCATTTCTCACTTCTGAGGTAGGATCGAGAGTCTTGCAAATAGATTAGATCAGTTATTTCATTTCTTAGAATAGATTTACAATTGCACAGACAAATAGCTATACTCGGTTATCTTGTTTGTTTTAATTTGTTATTCTAAATTGTCAATTTCTAGATATATTAAAATAGCTGCTCTTTCAAATTCATTTAAAATTCATCAGAAAATAACAAAAATATAGGAGTTATACATGTTATAGACATACTTCACATAGTTAATTTTATTTTGCTGCATTTAGTTTGCATTATTGCTTTTGTATGACAATCACGGACCTAGAGAGCCCAGGGAATACGTATTCGAGCCAATCGTGCCCCAACCCAATCTCGTCACATCCATAACTGATATAGATCAGAATCTCAGGATCCAAGTCTTCCAAACAACGGTAAACTTACAACAAATCAGTTTCCTACACGGGTTAAACATAGAAGATGAACAAGCACACACATTTTGGTCAAATCAACCAAACTATAGATTACCCTAGATTCATATCCACATGACTGTAGAAGGGTTTGAAAGAGAGCAGACCTTTGGTTGTGATCCTTTGGTCCCATAGCTAGACACAGGAGATACTCTCATAGATATAGATACTAGCTTGAGAATTCAGGTTGCACAAACACCTATAAGATACTCTGAGAAGATCGCACAATTATTAATTCTGAATATAGAAGCTGAAAAGGCATATGACTATTGGATACTAGGGATTAGGGATTGATTCCACGCATGACCATAGTAGGACCACAACAAATACGAATCTACGGGTGTGACCCACAAATCCCACAGCCCAACGAGCCTATAGGTGAATCAGACATAGATGTTGGCCTACGTACACTAGTATTTAGATCTACTCCACTTCCACCTATCATCATCGAATAGTTATCCTTATTAGACATAGCAGCTAACAAAGCTAAGGAGTTCTTAGACTAGGCCAGAGAATCACCCATAGAGTCAATTATATTTATCATCCGTCCTATGACCTTATCGGGGGACATACACGAAACTATCCCAGGACATTTTCCACGTATTCCACAACCTATAGACCGAATCACGCCAGAGCTCAATATTGATTGGAGCCTTCGAGCAGTCATCCTTGTTGATCGATCTATCACACTAGTTCAGGTTAGGAGGGCCTTCTTTGCCTTAGATTCACAATTTCCACTAGTGTGCGTCGAAGACATCAGATTACCTAACTAGTTTGTCTGCATCCCACACATATTCCATCCCCACCGGCTGTCTCGGCATGACCTCGGGAGGTCAGGTGCGAGGAAGAGTTACTTGTAGATTCCCAAGCTCGCTTGTCACTTTTCCATCATACAAAATTGGTGAACCCGACGTGAAGCTTTCTACTTTCTGGTCTGGAGTCAGATTTCTACTGGTTCTTTCAAATTAAAATGACTCTTTCATCTTTACTACCTCATTAGCTTTCACCATCACCTTCGCTCCTTCCCATTATTCTGCGGGTATTCATATACCCCCAAATATGTCGGGATTCGATGCATATGGTAGGCCTCTCTTAGGTCTTGAGGCATACTACGCTCAACTGAATAGGCAGTCATCACCTCGCTCTCTCGGTATGGGGTGACAACTATTCAGATAACCAACTATCAACACAAACTCCATCTCCAAGGATCAGATATAACTCATCTTTCCAAACAGAAGAGTTGGATCAGTTCGCTCAAACACGGCAAACAGAGCCTTCAGGCTCGAATAATATGACGCTCACAGGAGAATCAAGTTCATCTCCTCAGGTACTACTTAGACCACAAATTAGTAGACAATCAGACTCATACCTAGGTTTAGATGATGAACATTCGGTACGTTATGCCAGAATGAACAATGTTCTCGAAGTATGTACCCACCTATAGGAGGTTTACAAACACAACCCGAGGTCTCTTTTCAAGGAAATACCTCCATGCCACTACATATAGGAAATGCCCTCGGGAAACTTGGCAGGGCAACAGATCAATTCATAGCAGGATATCACATGCCTATACAACACCATGATATACAACAAATTCCGCTAAGGCAAAGCACCGTGACTTCACCAAATGAAGTCATTTCAACGTTAGTAGAAAAAGTGAGAGGGTTAGAACTTGCTCAAGCAAATCAAAATTCCCAATTCATGCAGACAGGAAGTTCCAATCCTCCACACCATCCTAGCCAAGTAGACCTCCTCACAGGATTAGGCACGTTGGGTATGACTCCTCAGTATTCACAACAAACACCGATTAGAACCACCGCTTCTAACATCGTTCCAATACCTCCCGATGGTACAAAGTAATCCATTCTTGGACAATACCCCTTCATACTTAAACATGTACTCCAAATCACCACAAGGGGATATGTTCTCCTCTCCCGATATTTTTACTCAACCACAGGGGTTCCCTTATGCTCCTACCAATGCATATGCAATGCCATATCAACAACCCATTCCACCTCCGCTCCCTCAGCAGGCACCATCAATGGTCGAAACCTATGCGATAGGGACTTACTCAGAATATTTGAAAGAGCCCTTAGATTTCACCATACAAAGCGTCATGCTTCCAAGACCTCTTCCCGATTTTCCCAAATACAAAGGTGAGGGAGATCCGAATGCACATATCAAAGCTTACGCTACAGCCATCCGAGAACTACTCCCATGGGATGGGGTTGTTGCTAAAATATTCCCCAAAACTTTGGAGGGCATCGCTCTCGATTGGTATTATAGGATACCTGAGGCTTCCATCCATCCATTAAAGCAACTCGTATCAGAGTTCATCAAGGCCTTTGACATGAACAAACTATTAAGGATAGGAATCAGGGAATTCTTGCACATTAAACAGGAACACAATGAATCTGTCGCCCATTTCATCCAGAGGTGGTGCACAGTTCTCTATTCTTCGACAAGTGCTCCGAACATGGATCAAATGGAACTATGTGATTTATTCCTTCATTCTCTCAGCAGAGAAGTAAAGGAAGAAGTCCAGAAGTTTCCACTAAGGACTTACGATGAAGTACTTGAGAGCACTCTCCGAATAGATCAAGCGGCAATTGATAGTGGTCGCAAAACATATGGAGCAAATGGGAGGTTAATCACCTCCAACCAAAACACTACAACTTATCCTACTATCACAAATGTCAATCAAGGACCTAAAATCCTTAACAAAAATTGTGGAGTGACAACGGATGGAGTAACCAATCAGGTAGAAAGGTAAATGTTGTGAATACTCCACCACAAATAAACAATCAACGAAACAACAACTTTACCCCGACAATCAATGCAGTGGATTTTAATCATCCACAACAACAACAACAACAACAACAACGTGAAAGCCCTACACGGGATCCAAATCAAAGTTCAACTAGGTATCAAAACCAGAATTCAAACCAAAAACAACAAACACAAAACTTTAATAGGCAACGGTTTGATCAAAGTTTTGGGCCACAATATGCACCAAACCAACAAACTAGGAATTACAATCCTAATTCGTATTGTGGTTTCCACAAAATTCGGGGCCATGACACTAGAACGTGTCGTGACTACAATAAATTCATGCAACACTTGCCAGATGAACAAAGACAACTTTTCATAGATATGTTCTTGGCAGATCCTACGTCACTAGCACCAAATACTTTTATAGGGCGCTTTCCCCTCAAAATGCACCCCTCAAGATCTTCAATGATCCGCTCCCAAATCACAACAATAACAAGTTAAATCTAAGTGGGACAAACAAGGGTGTAATTCTAGGAAACAATGATCATGAGGCTTCAACTTCGCTAAATCCATTAGTTGCACCACAACTAGGAAGTCAGCCACGACCAAAGATAGTCGGTTTAGTGGAATTAGATGTCGAACTACCCGTAGAAGCTGTAACAAGGACATGAGAGTATTCCTCTCAGCTAAGTCCAAGCTACCCGCTAGAAACAAACAATATCCAACAAGTATTAACAAAACCCATAGGTGCTTATGATTTAATTAATGATCTAACAAAAACCTTCTCGCACATCTCCTTTTTGGATTTATTAAAGAACTCCCCTGCTCACAGGGCTGCTCTTTTAGAGGCATTGGGTTTAGGTCATTTAATTAACATCACTCCACCTCCCGAAACACAGATAAATCATATAGACTTTGATATCCATCCTCCTGGGGCAGGCGGATAGGGACACTGAATTCATATTCGAAATAAACAAAATGCCCACAGACGCTGAGGTTGCATGCGCCGAGGTGATCCGGCCTTACACTTACAAGTGTGGGTCTATAACAATTATGTGAAACGTGTGATGGTTGACGATGGGGCAGCCGTTAACATAGTCCCTTTTTCTTTCCTTCAAAAGCTAGGGTATGGAGAAACCAATTGTTCCACGACTTGAAATACGCTAAGAGGCTATGACAGCCTTAAAGCCACTTCAATTGGAACTATAATATTACCGGTCACCTTAGGACCCAAAACCATCCTGATTGAGTTTTATATTATAGATCGGAAACTAACTATAATATGATCCTCGGCCAACCATGGATACACCGCATGAAGGCAATCCCTTCTACGCTATTTCAAGAAGTAAGGTTCTTGCATTTAGGAAAGGTGTTCATAGCCAAAGGTGATCCAAAACCATTCGATGTACACCTAGCTGACTTAAAGAAAAGACCAGGCGTACACTCGAGTTTGAACTCCCAACAAACCAACTTAATAAACCTACCGACGCGAAACCAGAGGAAAAATTGGTACCTACCACAGACCTTGAAACTATGAGCCTAGCCAAGGCAACCCCAGCCCCCAAAGATGAGGCTAACACTATAGAAATAGTGTCATTAGGAACTACTGCAAAAATTGTTGAATTACTAGAACAGGATCTACCAATGTTCCTACCATTTGATTCTGTAGGCATGGGGTGCACCCTAGGTGTTAGCTCTCTTCCAAGTGGGATCTCTGCATGATAGAAGTAGAGAATGTTAACACAACAAGTGTCCCAGTGCCCATGTTCCCAGCTAAGTATTGGACTCTCCATTTCGATGGAGCTAGATGTCATTACGGAGCTGGGCAAGTGTAATCCTTACTTCTCCCGAGGGAAAATTCCTACCATTTTCCTTTAAGCTAAAATTTGAATGCACTAACAATGGCGCCGAGTATGAAGCCCTTCTCCTTGGCCTCATCCTAGCTAAGAGAATCGGTGTTGGTAACATCAGGGTGTTAGGAGACTCACAATTGGTAGCAAACCAAGTCTCTGAGATATACAAAACCAAAGCCGAGCACTTACGACTTTACAAAACAACTTGTATTAGATTTAAGCAAAGAGTTTGACTTCATATCAATTGAAGCAATCCCACGAGAACAAAATCTTCTCGCCGATTCTATAGCAACCTCGGCATCACGCTTCACTCCAAACAATGAATTCCAAGATACCCATTTCATGGTGTCCCTTCGTACCAAACCATTGGTAAAAAAATTGTTGTCAAATTCTCTGTTAACAAGCAAGGATGAGAACAAATCTACTATCCTAGACCACGTTGGTAGTGATATGGCAACTCTAAATTACTTAAATGCCTATGCGGCATTACATCTCTCCCATCACGTGATAGATTTGTCCTTAATCCCACATTCGTCTTCCTATTACGGGAATCCCATGACAGAGCTTCCCCCACAAAAGGAACTTAGCATATACACAGTCGAAAATGGAGATGAGTTGGAGCTACCCCCAGCCCCGCCTGAGTTTGAAGAAGGTAACGCTTCTCTAATCAAAGAAACAATTGATATTAACATCGGAATGGAAGATGAACCAAGGATATTGAAGTTAGGATCCTCGTTAACTCCATTAGAAGTAGAAATACACACTCGAATCCTCAAAGAACATCAGAAGGCTTTCACATTTAGTTATAAAGAAATGACAGGAGTTGCACCACACATTGCGGTACATAACCTCGTCACTAAATCAGATGCAAAACCAATTAAACAAAATCAAGACCAATGAAACCCAAAGTAGCTCTCATGGTAAAAGAGGAGGTAATAAAGCTCCTCCAAGTAGGATTCATCAAACCAGTTGATTACTCTCAATGGGTATCTAATATCGTTCCGGTTCTCAAAAAGAATGGAAAGATACGCATCTGCATAGACTTCCGAGACATCAACAAAGCATGTCCTAAAGACGACTTCCCATTGCCATCCATTGATGTCATCATTGATGTAACAACTGGATTTGAAATTTTGTCTCTCATGGATGGATTTTCGAGATACAATCAAATCAGAATATCCGAACAAGATCAAGCTAAAACCACATTTATAACTCCTTGGGGAACCTATTGCTATGTTGTTATGCCATTTGGTCTCAAGAACGCTGGCGCTACATACCAGCGAGCTATGACATATATATTTCATGATCTTATTCACAAAATTGTGGAATCCTACGTAGATGACTTGTTGGCTAAGGCCAAGAAGTGTTGTGACCATCCGGAAGTACTTTGCATCATTCTTTCATGTCTAATAGAATATAGAGTCACGCTAAATCCAGAAAAATGTGTCTTTGGTGTGACAGGAGGGAAGCTCCTAGGTTATATTATATCATCACGCGGGATCGATGTTGACCCAACCAAAATTAAGGTTGTTCTCAAAATGGTTCCACCTTCGATGAATCTGGAATCAGATCATTTCTCGGAAAACTTGGTGTGATCCGGAGATTCATCCCGGATTTAAGTTTCGCCATTCATCCAATCAACAATCTACTCAAGAAAGACTATAGCATTGATTGGACCGAAGACTACAATGAAGCTTTCAACACAGTTAAGCATTTCTTGTTATCACCACCTACGTTAATGCCACCTAAGCCAGATCAGCCCGTTAATTTTATATTCGTGAGCTACCAATGTCTCACTAGCCTGTATGTTGGCCCAGGAGGATGATGACAAGAGGGAACGCGTGATTTATTTCATTAGCCGACATTGCTTGACTATGAAACACGCTACACACAAGCAGAACGAGAATGCCTCACCATAGTCTTTGCAACAAAATGCTTAAGACATTACATGTTAAATCAAGAAACAAAGGTCATTGTAAAAACAAATCATTTACGAACTTTCCTCACGCAAGGGTCCTTGTCTAAAAAGGTTGGGTGCTTTATAACCTTAATGGGTGAATTTGAATTAACATTCGTAAATCAAAAGTCGGTTAAAGGACAAATCATCATGATTGGTTAGCTGATAATCCATTAGACAGAGGTGATCTAGTAGATCTGGACTTTCTAGATGAGTGCGTATACTACATCGAAACCCGACCTTCTATCTCTGAGTGTCCTTGGTATACCGATATTATTAATTATATCATGGACCATACGTATCCAGAAGATGCTACGCCACAACGAAGAAGGTAGTTACACATTATCGTAGCCAAATACGTCATTATAGAGCAAGTGCTCTATCGAAAAGCATTCAATGGAATGCTTCTAAGATGTGTCGACACAGAAGAATCCAAGAAGATTCTCCATGAATCTCACAGTGGGATGTGTGGAGGCCACTTCGGTGGCCATGCCACCACTCATAAATACATCGAATGGGCTATTTCTGGCCTACTCTAGAACACGACGCAGTAGAGTTTGTACGAAGGTGTCATAAATGCCAAGAATTCTCTCATGAGATTCACATGCCAGCACAAGCTCTACAACCAATCGCTACTCCTTGGCCCTTTTCTACGTGGGGCCTAGATTTAATAGGGAAATTCTCTCCCTCATCTACAGATGGCCATAATTTCATAATCACGGCCACCGAATATTTTACCAAGTGGGTAGAGGCTATGCCTCTTACTACTTTATGTACTGTGTTCTCAGAATCGCCAAGTTCATTTTGAACCAAATCATTTACAGGTATGGTGTCCCAAAATCATTATCTCGATAATGAAAATTATTTTAAGAATGATGAAGTTTGCGAATTGTGTAATAAATTTAAAATAAGCCATCATATGGCTTCATTATATTACCCTCAAGCCAATGGACAGGCGAGGCGACAAAACAAAACATTAAAAGTCATTCTCCTTAAAATGGTGAAAGAAAACAAATGAGATTGGCATTTAAAGTTATATCCGGCCTTATGGGCCCACCGAACCTCAATAAGGACACCAACAGAGTGACTCCTTTCTCACTAGTATTCGGGGCAGAAGCAGTTCTCCCACTTGAGGTTGAAATACCTAGTCTCCGCATTTCATTACAAGGGATCCTGGATGAAGACGCTTATAGAGAAGCACGTCTTTCCCAACTAGAAAGTCTAGATGAAGCTAGGTTAGATGTTGAACAATGGCACAGAGTCTATGCTGACCGGATGTGCCGGCAGTATAACAAGAAGGTCTATGAACGTGACATATATGAAGGTGATCTAGTTCTAAGGCTAGATAGCTAGATCAACAAAAACCGGCGAAGGAAGGAAGTTCCGCCCAAATGGTTGGGCCCATACCGAGTCATGAAGGACTATGGAAATGGTGCATACCTCTTATGTATACTAGAAGGTGAGGAATTTGGTGAAACAATCAATTCCTTGCACCTCAAATGATTCTACGCGTAAGAAACTAGCACTATTTATAATTATATCTACATTACATCTTCATATAGATTAGGATCATTTTGTCCGCTTGTTTCGTACAAAAATTGTGATCAAGGAATTTGTTCTCAAAGCAATTCATTACAAACTCATGATGTTGTTGGCATAAACACTCTAATCATACTTCTCCATTTCCATGATATCATCAAACTATTTCGGAATCATTTCATCAAATAAAGCTAGATATGACAAAGTCTTAACGGTAACCATGCCAAGATCTATGGGTTTATTCTCACTTTTGGTTTCTTCTTAGGATAGGTGTCTTGCCTATGGTCTATTCTAGAAGCTTCACGGTGTCACATCTATCCCGTATATATATATCTTTGGAAATAAGAACACACTGACGTTTTTCTCAAATAAACAAGTCAAATATAGATCAAATAGAAAATTTTAAATTTACACATTTCCTTGCCCCACCAACCTTCGGTGATGAGCTTGCATCTCTTACTAGTGACGTAGGGTTGGGAAAGGATGGAAATGCCCTTACTCACCTATGCCTTTCCTATGGTGATAAACCCATGCTTCTTACTAGTAGCATGGGGCAAGGTGTAGGGGGTCCTCTTGACAAACAAACGTAAAAGGTCATAGACAAACAATTCAAATCTTAAAATCTTGAGTCAAAAACAAATGAATCAGATGTCCAAAATTCCAAAGAATTAAAATCCTAAAAACCAGATTTTGTCTACCATGTGGCCATCTAAGGATCTAAGTCTAGATAAACCGCAAAGCAAGTTGCATCCCAAAACTATGAAGTCACTCGAGTGGAGTAGGCTTGTGGCATCCTAATTTGGTTCCACCAAAGCTTTGTCTATCTTTCATCAAAATCATTTCAACACATTTCATAGCTTGTGCCCTTTCTAACTCTCGGTGATGAGCCCTCGCATCTTACTAGTTGCGTGGGGTTAGGAGTAGGGGCAAGTTTATCTTGCTCATCATATCAGCTTGTCTTCACCACTTTGCCAAAAGCAAACATGAAGTATCCAAAATTGCTTACAGAAACTAAAATTCAAAATCACATTGTATCTACATTATCATATATCAGCATCATGAAATACAAAAAGAAAGTAAACATTTGTATCATTTGTTCTCCATTTGCATACATTCTAAAGAGCATACAAGCATAAACATCATAATCTACATGAGGAAACTGGAAAGGAAACAAAGCCATAAATGTCAAAAGTCTGATCCAAAGAGAATATAAATATATAGATAATCAAAGTTTCTGTACAATGCCATCATGCGCCAAGCATGGTCAAAACGCTCAAAGAGCCCGGGATATACAAAAGAATATATCATGAAAAATCTAGGAGAGCCAAGTGGCTTCTCAACCCCTATGAGACCCCTCCGAAGGTGCACGCCCGCACCTAGAACTCGGCTATGCCAAAGCTCGAGTGAACGGAGGCTCAGATCCCGGGGCAGCCGCAGTCTTGCCATGAGAATGACTCCTCATCAGGTGCTCGGCTGTCCTATACCCCGCTAGCTCCGTGCGGAGAGTCGATACCATCCTGGCCACATGCCAGACTAGGGCAAAGATGTCAGTGTGTCTACCAGCTGCTGAGGGCTCCCAACATCCATAAACAACTCTACATGGGTCCTCTCCATGGGGATCATCAGGGTATCAGTACATACCCTACGAATCAAGTCCCGCCACTCATCGGCGGTCTCTGCAAACAAAGGAGAAAACAAATTAGAAACAAAACAAGAGATAAAATACAAGAGCAAAAAAAAAGGAGAAATAGTAACTAAGGAAATCCTAATTAAAAACAAACATTAAAGAGAAGGGTGGTAACTTACTCGGATCACCAGGCCTCCAGGATGGATCTCTAGGGTCAGCACCTACCACGGATGCCACCGCTGACTGAGGTGTTGCTCCTGTGACTGGAGCAACGTAGCACCCCACAATGGACTCATCCTCCCCGCCATGGCCCTGGGAGAGTGGCTCCTCTGAAACCAGAGTCACCCTCTCTACACTCTGCTCGGCCCTCTCTGCCTGCATGATATCCTGAGTATCATGCCACTCAGGATCAGTCTCCTCCTCTGTCTCTCCCCCTGTAAACTCCTCAGACTCGGAGTCTATGTCAATGGGGTCATCACTGCTATGGGCAGGACCCACAAAAATTTGAAGAAAAGGTTCCTGAGGTGCACACCGGCTCTCCCTCGAGCATGTACTACCCTCCTGGCCGCAATAGGGATGCCAGGAGTAACAACTATCCAACCCCGGCCTCTAGGACCCCCTCTGGCCTCTCGAATTGACCTGTATACTGGCACTACCAGGGGAAGCATGCCCATGTAGGGTAGGCCAAACTGCTGAGGAACTCGGCCAAAGGGGTGTATCTCCACTCGCCCCACTCTGTCAATAAGTTTCCCTGTGGTGGAGCAGGAGATCAAAGTAAGAGCCTCCTCACCCCATATGCCTGCCATGGTCTGATATGGTGTGGCCTCCATGTCATCGGTGGTCAAGGAAGCAACTAGCTGATGAGGTGCTCTGAGCACCGACATATCTGTCCATCTAGCTGCCCTCACAGCTCCGGATCTATCACCTCTACCATAGGGGATGAAGTGCTCATAAACCCAACTCATGACCAGGGTCGGGTGGCTCAAGGACTACCCCTATAAACAGACTACCCTGTATAAATCATGGTAGGTAGTCCCAAGTATATCTACTCCCCAGGCATATATCCGGCCATGTCCCTCTATCTGTGCAATGATGGGGGACCAGCAGTATAGCAGTGTGTCTCCTCCCTTGTCCCCGATCAGTCTCGAGGCAAGGATCCCCATAATAGCCTGACGAAGCAAGGGGATGGGAAAACTAGGAATGGATCGAACTCTAACCCCTTCTTTGACCCCATGGAGATGACTGCATCTCCCATATAGGAAGCCCACTGTGCTATCTGGGCCCGCGAACCTGCTGTCTCAAGGGTCAGACGTCTCCCAATGATCGGGACCCCTAGAATGCGATAAACATCCTCCAAAGTGATGGTCCACTCACCACGGACCCCTGGTAATCGGAAGGTGTTCCGATCAACATCCCAATAGGAAAATAAGTCACAAAGAATGTGACTGGATGGTGCAACATGCGGAACGCGTGAGATACGTAGTATCCCGGCCCTCTGAAGAGTGTCCTCCTCATCCTGAGAAAGTGCATCTAGTACTGCTGGGAGCCAGTCACACTCCCTCTCTCGGCTCCACCGAATATACTCCTCTCTCACCTGCATACACCCAAAAACACACAAAACAGAGCAAGTTAGCATCCGAATAACATTGGAAAAATCATGAAAACACGTAGAAATGCTAAAAATGCAAAAACAATCTCAAATAGATGTTCTTTTGGCATTCTGTGCAAAACCGCCGCCCTGAGCAGGGAGGGTTTTGTAACCGCCACCTTAAGGGCGGTGGTCATGTAACCACCACCCTAAATAGGGCGGCGGTCGTGTAACCACTTCCCTGGGTAGGCCGGCGGTCATGGCCCAAAATCCACGGGGTTTTAAACCTAAAAAATCCTAAAAACGCCAAAAGAGGACCATTTTTACTAAAACAAGGCCTACCCAGTAGGCGCCCCCCCTAGATGGACCTTTTGAACCTAACATTTTCAAAAATTACCCCCCCATGACAAAGATTTTAGCATTTTAAAATTAAGGGGGTGAAAAGGATAAATTGAAGAAAACTAACCTGTGATCTCGCGGGTCGATGTTCCACTCACGGAGGCATGATCACTATCCTATCACGAACGTTTTGGCTCTACTCACACAAGAAACCGTCACCGTGGGTCCCAGAGCTCAAAATCAATCAAATCAACGTGCACAAATGAATAGGAAAATGGGCCCACTTTCATATATATAGCAACCTGACTTGTTTTAAAAATGTTTTTTTCAGTTTGGAGCACCGACGGAGGTAAGTTCTTACCCCGCACAAATGGTACGTCCTCATTTCCCATTATTTTAGCGTTTATTTTCCGATCTATCTTGTCTATCTGCACTTGAGTTCTCTTTTCATTTTGCAGGGAGCGGGAATTTTGGATGGCGTCATTTCGACACACGGACATATCAGGTATAACTTTCAACTTCCCATTTCGGGACCGCCATACTGGACCCACCATTTTACGCCTCTTCATGGCTAAAACACTTCTCCGAGGGGGCAATATGTACGTACCCAAAATTATAGGGTACTGCACCATCGGAACAATGTAACACGTACCCCAATGATGATACAGTCTCCTCGCAAGGTGTTCGGATCTGGAAAATCTCTCCAAGTATGCATTAACATCCCGCATGCCCCGCTTAGCCCCCACGTGCTTTGTTTTTCTTTTTCCCTTTTTCTTGGCCTTTTTCTCTTGATTTGAAACCACCACCCCTCCCGGGGGGGCACGGTCTGACCGCCGCCCTTCTCTCGGGTGGCGGTCCTTTACGCATTTTCCAGAATGCTCTTTTAACACGACTCACGTAAATTTCAACGATTCACCAACTTTTTCACCACCATAAGCTTGCATTAATGATTCTGGTTCCCTAGAATAGTGTTTTTCCATTGTTTATAGTTTAAGAGTTCTATTTGGTTTTTACCTTGGGTAAATCCAAATGCTATAAATAGATGGCTTGTGCTCAAGCAAATGGCCCCTCAAATTTGCCTCTGAATTTCTCATTGCAATAGATTAGTCTTTCATTTTTCTTAGAATTCTTAGTTTCTTTCATTGCATGCTTAGTTAGCATTGTTTTGCTGTTAGTAAGCCACATATCCATCTTGTGCAAATGTTGTTGATATTTTATCCAATCCATTGGAGTAAAATATTTTGTTTTCAATAGGAAGCCATTAAAGTTGCAGGTTTTGTTCTTCAAATAGGATAGTTTCAGGTTCTGGACATTTTATGTTGCATGACTCACAATAAATCCCGCTAGGAATTGCATAAGCCAAGCTCTGTACTCTTGTGCTATCTCTCTCCTACTCGCATTGTATTCAGTCTGTATCCTAAGCTGCCTTTGTCCCAATATCTACTTCTATTGATGCTAGCATTACACACTTTTCTGGATCCACGTGAACACAAAGGAACGAGGAGATCACACTGAGGGGACATAGCCACACACACCATCAGATTCGCCACTATTCTGCGGAATCCAGGTTCTAGCTTTCAAAGTTCTAATTAGAAGCATATCAAATAGAGTAGCCAATCACTTTATTTCAGTCAATTTTACTTTCGATATTGCCAGGGAAGTTGTGGGGATTGATAGTTTCTGAGAAACTATGATTCATTTCTCACTTCTGAGGTAGGATCGAGAGTCTTGCAAATAGATTAGATCAGTTATTTCATTGCTTAGAATAGATTTACAGTTGCACAGACAAATAGCTATACTCGGTTATCTTGTTTGTTTTAATTTGTTATTCTAAATTGTCAATTTCTAGATATATTAAAATAGCTGCTCTTTCAAATTCATTTAAAATTCATCAGAAAATAACAAAAATATAGGAGTTATACATGTTATAGACATACTTCACATAGTTAATTTTATTTTACTGCATTCAGTTTGCATTATTGCTTTTGTATGACAATCACGGGACCTAGAGAGCCCAGGGAATACATATTCGAGCCAATCATGCCCCAACCCAATCTCATCACAGCCATAACTGATATAGATCAGAATCTTAGGATCCAAGTCTTCCAAACAACGGTAAACTTACAACAAATCAGTTTCCAACTGCACGGGTTAAACATAGAAGACGACCAAGCACACACATTTTGGTCAAATCAACCAAACTACAGATTACCCTAGATTCATATCCACATGACTGTAGAAGGGTTTGAAAGAGAGCAAGACCTTTGGTTGTGATCCTTTGGTCCCACAGCCAGATGTAGGAGATACTCTCACAGATATAGATACCAGCTTGAGAATTCAGGTTGCACAAACGCCTGTAAGATATTCTGAGAAGATCGCACAATTATTAATTCTGAATATAGAAGCTGAAAAGGCATATGACTATTAGATACTAGGGATTAGGGATTGATTCCACACATGACCATAGTAGGACCACAACAAATACGAATCTACAGTGTGACCCACAAATCCCACAGCCCAACGAGCCCATAGGTGAATCAGACATAGATGTTGGCCTACGTACACTAGTATTTAGATCTACTCCACTTCCACCTATCATCATCAAACAGTTATCCTTATTAGACATAGCAGCTAACAAAGCTAAGGAGTTCTGGACTAGGCCAGAGAATCACCCATAGAGTCAATTATATTTATCATCCGTCCTATGACCTTATCGGGGACATACACGAAACTATCCCAGGACATTTTCCACATATTCCACAACCTATAGACCGAATCACGCCAGAGCTCGATATTGATTGGAGCCTTCGAGCAGTCATCCTTGCTGATCGATCTATCACACCAGTTTAGGTTAGGAGGGCCTTCTTTGCCTTAGATTCACAATTTCCACTAGTGCGCATCAAAGACATTAGATTTCCTAACTAGTTTGTCTACATCCCACGCATATTCCATCCCCACTAGCTGTCTCGGCACGACCTCGGGAGGTCAAGTGTGAGGAAGAGTTACTTGTAGATTCCCAAGCTGGCTACTACAGATCTTTTTTTTATGGTGTTATCTATTTTAATAAATGCTCTCGTGTTTTTCAGCTCGTTGGCACCAGTTTGTATTCTTATTTTGTTTGATTAATTGTGGAATTGTGATGTTGTGTGAATTGCTCATAGATGAAGGTATATTTGCTTTCGTTAGTCTTAATTAACTATTACCTATGCTGAGATAGTCAGATATCCATTGAGTACATTATCACTATGAGATTTGTTTGGTGGTTATGTGTTCATTGATTCTAATACAATGACGAATGAACCTTGGGTATTTTTTTGGGTTAAGGTAAAATAAAATTACCTTAACACCTTTGAATCCATATAAGTAATCATTAGTTTTGTAAATAATAGTGAATTACTTGGTCACGGGATCATCTATCAATCTACGTTGTAGATATAAGAATCTTGAGGCTTTATGCACTTGAATTCTTGAATAATGTTATGTCTGTTTGAACAAGATATTATATTGACTTGGAAATTACGTATACATATGTGTGTGTGTGTACACTTGGTGATTGATTATTGTTTAGCTTCTGTGGGATAATTAATCCCTTAATAAAATTAATAGCTGGACTTAGAAGAACATTTTTTCTCCGAATAATTGTATATCGATTGCGAGAATTATACTATGATTATCTGATGTGAGTATTATTTCCTATTTGTTTCATAGATGATATCTTGTCTAAAAAAATGAGATCATTATTTTTGATAAACTTTTTCATTTTTAGATTTTCCATTAAGGCATTAGAACATAATAATGTTAGATGATATGATGATTGCAAATTGATTTATCCTACGCATATGCTAAATGATTTTACAGGTTGTTATGTTGGATATGGTTCTAATTATTGCATCTTTTCATTTATGTAAATATTAAATGGCACAAACTATTAAGTGGGAAATAGGACTTATCATGCTAGTTTGTTTGGAACTAACCATGTACAATGGAATATTTTCCATGTAGGTTATTAACATTATAGGTTGATTATGAAGGAAGATGTGACTTACACCTTTTCTCACTGCTATGTCTTGATGAAATCTATAAAGTTGTTCTTGTTATGAAAAGATGAAAAGAATTGTATTTTAGTAAGGCATGATGCTTGAAACAAGTTGTGATTATTTTGATAATCAGTTGTGGACATGTATTAGTGATTATCTTGTTGATGATGTTGTTTTGAATTGAGAAATGCAATTAATTGTATTGTATTTGACTAAGAAGTGATGGTAATACTTCACTATGATATTAATGATGGAAAGGCAATTTTTCCAGTTAATAATAAAGTATTATCTTCAATAATACATATTGTATTACAATCATTATTATTCCCATAATGATAATGTTTAAATTTTTCTATGACTATGTAATAAGTATTGATATAGAATTAGCAAGTGATTAATTAAATCAGTGATATTTTGATTGTGAATATATTATGGAATCATTATAAACCTTATATTATGTTTATGTTGAAGTAATAATACTACTATAAATGTGATTTAGATTAATTAGAGGAAATATAATAAAAGAAAACTAGTAATATAAAGCAAATCATATAGATGGATATTAGCTTATTAACTATAGTGGTGAATTATACTTATGGTCCTAGGTAGGACAATTACCATAAATCAACTTATATGATTTATTCCCCTAGAGAATAAATGTTGCCTTCTACCAGCAATGACATATAGTTACATGGTTGAGTACCACCGTTGAACAACCAAATCACAATGGTATGGAGTGAAGTACAAAGGTACTTCGTGATTGATTGGTTAAGTACAAATGTACTTATCAGTATTAGGAAGTGAATCAACTTAATAATGAATTAAGGACATTAATGAATTCTTAAGTTGTTAACTATGAACATAATAACTTAAGAGATGGAATAATCTCGATACTATGAATGAGACGATTGTGTGGTGAATGGAGGGACAAGTTTCATGTGACTAGTGTGCAGTCACAAAACTAGGATAGCTAGCGTGATGCCCTAAACTACGGTCATGGTAATGCAAATGAATGATTATATTGTCCGATCACCATTTCTTTTGTGTTATGCTTGAGAGGCTACACTAAGAAGATACACATTCTCTGAACATTTTTAAAAGGTATAACCAAATGATATACTGGCTATATCATCTCGGGAGGAGCATTGAGGGGATCGAGTAGGATCTGAACCCTTGCAGTCACACATGGTTATCATATCTTGTCTGGTTGGATTCTGAACATTAATTAATGTTGGATTGATCTACTATAAGTGATTAATCATTGAACTCAAATAAGCTGTCAAAGCTATGTCAATAGAGCGTGGCTAAAGAGATATCATAATTTAAAAAATATGCCTATCAAGGCATCAAGATAATTAACTAATGCTGAAATAATTCAGTGGGTGTTGTAAATGATGTTACTCATTTCAATGTATGACAACTTAAGGGATTTATAACTCTTGTGTGCTAGAATTTAATCATTATGTGTTAAATTCATTGAAGGCCTTAATTGTAATTAATGAGTTGATAAAAAAATCCCTAGTTGAGAAAAAATAATTGTGTTCATGAATAAATTAGATAAGCTATGGAAATGAAGCTAAAACATGTAACCTCAAAGCATGAACCTAATCTACACTAAACCATCATGATAAGAGCTAAACAAGATTAACATCTATCATTGTATGAACTAGATTAAATCTAACCTAACATGATATATGCTACTCTCTACTCTTTAGATTACTAATTAAGAAATTGAACCTAAAAAGATCAACTTAGCAATCAAAGGGGTGATTTAGATGTTTATGGTTTTCAAGCTTTCAAGAATGGAGTCTCACCATTAATGGCTTCAAGGCCAATGGTTCTCTCCATATTACTCAAAACTTGGTTTAAGGATTCAAATGAAGATGTTAGCTCAAGGTTAATGGAAAATGTAAGCTTAAGATCAAATATCTAATTAGCTTAAAGCTATTACAAAAGATATTTCAAAGCTTTCTTAGGCTTGTTTTAGTTGTGTTATGTAAAGTTGTAAGTTTGAATGGGTAGGCCTAGCCTTGTATTTATTATTTTTGGTTTGGAAGAGTTTGGGATTTGGGTACATGTGGACTAAAGGAGATTCAAAAGAACTTTATGATTAAGAGCTAAGTAAAGATGCTTTAGACTAGTTAAGCTAGGATTAGGCTAGTTAAACTCAATTAGCAAGTGATTAGAGACTCATTGAGAGTTGGGAGGGGTCTGGTTAATCATTTGTGACTGATAGATAGCCTAGGAAGCTTACAAAAGTGGTTTAGAGAGAAGTAGGGAGGTTTTGAGTGGTCAAGGAGGAATGCTTTGATAATAAGAGAGATATTAGCCCAATTAGCTGATTATAGGAGGAATATGACTGAAAGAGTATCGTAAATGAGCATCTAAGAATGTAGTGAAGAATGGGGAATTAATGAAGTATCATTAATTTGAATGAATTGGAGGAAATGCTAAGTGAAAGTATATTTTAGGTGTCTACATTTTCCCCTCTTTGGGGTGGCATAAGTGACATCACTTCAAAGAAAGTAGACAAGCATAAACAAGTAGAAAATTTTGAAGGGATAGAATAAAAATGAGTAGAATGAAGGATGCCCCCTCGATTTTCAATGGGGTGATGGAAGAAATTGATTGACGATCGAAAATATGAAGGAAATAGAACAGAAGAAAGAATAGTGTGAAGAAAAGAAAGGGGATATAGAAGAAAAGGAGTATGAGGAAGGGGAATGAGCTAACATCCATCCAGTGCCTTTTAAACAACTTTATTTTTCATCATATTGCTAGTGATCTTCATCATCAGTCCTTATTAAAAAGAATGAACAAAAGTGTATTATGACGTGAAAATCCATAAACGAAAAAATTTCCATTGCTAAAATACAACAACTTCATGCAACATACAAAATGTAATGTAATACAAGAAAGTAAAAGATGCATAACGAAATGTTATCGAGCTTTAGTTCCAACCTATTCAAATTAACGACAAGGATTAATGACGGTGCCCCAAGCAAGGATACATGAGAGGACAATAACGGAGGACACTTGGGTTCGATGAAAAGTAATGTGCACTATGAAATAGTACCGAAACTCGTTGTGCCCCGCAGTATAGATGAAGTAAGCAACCTAGATTTGGTTGATGAAGGTAGATCAAGATGATACATGAGTCATGCTCATGAACAAGTAAGAACTAAAGAGAGGCGTTTTGTAGGATGATATATATTATTTTTTATGTTTCTGAAACATATTTCAATGTTTTGATTTTTCTAACATATTTGAATGTTTTGATTTTTCTAACATATTTGAATGTTTTTTTATTTTGAAAGTTTTCTGAAGCTATGTATAGGAAGATGAGTAAGCATGGATGTCCCTGGTGATATATGGGATATACAAGGTCAAAAGGCCACATGCGTTTAAAAAAACATGAAGATGTGAAAATGCCCCAACAATTAGGTGCGAGTATTCAAAGGAAAGTTCTTCATGCATAGAAGTGGGACCCAACGCCATTATTGATAGGTTCAAGGTGATGAAGAACATTAACCAATGAAGTGTTAGGAAGAATAAAGGATGCCCCCAATGTAAGTCGGCCTAAAAGCACATGATAGAAAGGAAGGAGAAATTGTTTTTGTGAAAGGGGAAAAAGGTGTCTAAAAAGGAAATACCATACACATGGATGTTCTGAACAAAGTATAAGAACAATGAATTTTATGAATGTAGTTTAGAATTCTAGCGACAAAAAATTGATTAGCCAAAGGCACAAATCATGAGATGAGATATGGACTAGAGAAAGAGTTTGAAAAAGGTCCAAAAAAATACACTTTGGTAACATACTAATCCATTTTTTCTCATAGATATCTAGTGTGTGCACATGGAAATTAGTTACCTCTTGAAGGGAAGATTTAATAGACAACAAGTGAAGACAAACTAGCAATGTGTAGGAATGATTGAATTTGAAAGGTGATTTTGTAAATGGATGGTGGAAGAATATTTGTACATTGTTCCACTACCAGCCATGTGTCCATAGCCCCCGACAAAGATGTATTTGATTCTAATCACAATATTGCTCTCTTATCGCAACCAGAATCCATATCTCCAAGAGAGATTATTGGAAATACCCCAAGAGAGAGTTGTATATCAATTTACCTTTTCTTTTAGCTTTTAGCTTTTGATTTTTTTATTGATTTTGATTCTTTTTCTTTCCGAAAACTTATTTCAACTCTCTTGCTTGATAAGGGGTTAATAACCATTGATGGCTTGATGAAAGGAGGTGGAAGTGATTGTGATGATGAAATTGGATAGTGTCAACAAATATGTCCAAAATTTCTTTGCAACAAGTTTATTAGATGTTGAATGTGATAGGATCTCTAAGAGGTCAGTTGTTCTTTAATTTACCAAGGTCAAAAAAATACCATAGAGATAAATGTCACAAAATGTGTGTGAATAGGCTAACAAAAATATCAACGAAGGAATGAAAATAGTAGGAAGAATTTCAGAAGAATAGCAATGAAGGGAAGAAAGATACATCCATGGGTACACAATACCTGATTGCAATGTTTAATCTTTGTACCTTTGATTTTGTTATGTTTTCTATATTTTTTGTATTTTTGAATTCAAGTTTATTATATGTCAAATGTGATAGGATCTCTAAGAGGTCAGTCATTCTTTAATTTACCAAGGTGATGAAATACCAAGGTCAAATAGATACCATAGAGATAAATGTCACAAAATGCATGCGAATAGGCTAACCAAAATATCACTGAAAGAATGAAAATGGTAGGAATACTTGCGAGAAGAATATCAAGGAAGGTAAGATAGAAACATCCATGTGTTCACAATACTTGATTGCAATGTTTTATCTTTGTACCTTTTATTTTGTTATGTTTTCTCAATTTTTTTGTATTTTTGAATTGGTTTGGTTTTTAGATTTTTGATAGTTTTTGGAAAGGTGGGAACAACATAGTCACTCTATGTGGTAAGATTCAATAAAAATGTTTTTAAATTCCTTAATAAGGGATACTAGGTGTGTTTTTTTATCAAGATTCACGTTATCCTCGATCTCAATGATCGAGGTGAGATCATACTCAACAAATGATGTGATTTATCATGAAACAAGGATTGTTCATGTGGGAGCTTGAATTTCCTATTCATAGGTTTATTGACTTTGCACCATACTTGATGGTTACGTTGGTGTGTGTTCTTCAATTGCTCTTGATTTTTAACCTTAAGATCATTTGATTTATTAGGATATTTTGAGCTCTTTGAATTTTTGACTGAGCTTTGTTAAGAAACTATTTGGATTTCTTATAAGGTGACGCGTGACTAGTCTAATCCCGAGAAGTGGGAGAAGAAATCGAACATTTATGACTGATGATAGGAATGAAATAAATGATGGTGGGCCTGCCCCAATCATTGGTAGAAGGATGAAAATGATACATTCCAATAATTGAAGAGGATGGGCTATGAGGAGGTGAGCCCTAATAGAAGATGATGAAGGGATGCTAGAATATGGCCCTAATATCAAATAGGATGAAGGGCTACTACAACACAGCCCAAGAATAGAAGGTAATGGGCTGCCATGAGGTGACCCATAGATGGAAGAGGATGAAGGGATACTAGTATGTGGCCTAAGAATAGAAGGTAATGGGCTACCAAGAGGTGACCCGTAAGTAGAAAATAGAGGGCTACCGAGGGGTGGATCCAAGATAGAAGACAATGATGGGCTAATCAACAAAGTGACCAAAGGTGAGATTTTGATTGAGGAATGATGATAGATAAGGAATGAGTTGGTAATGAGAAGATAGGTCATGGATCAATGCTAGACCTTGACATCTCATCATGCTCAGAAGAAGGTGAAGATGGAATGCTAGAAGAAGAGTCAAGTTCCATGACCTTAGGATTTTTCTTTACATTCTGATAAAAGGAATCAACTTATTCCTCCCCATACACAAGCGTATTGAGTTATAGAAATAATCCTTGTTTGTAATCCTCTAAAGGGATATCATTGTGTAGTCTAATTGCTCCTTCACTCTGAGAGAAATCAATCGGTAGATGTTGTTGTTCTTTGGCCATATGGGGTTGACTAGAAGAAATGGGCTCGATAAGCGAGGAAGATTGATTGACAGAAGAAGATGAAGATGTTAGATGATGTAGACAAGGTGAATGCCTAGCCTTATCACCCCCATGAAGAGTTTTGATAGTGTTTTGAAAATATTTCTTAGCACATAGATTCTTTCTAATGGTTTGACATGGTCGCAGACATTGATCTTTAGAAGATGGATGAGGAAATGGTATGATATGGTTAAAAGGGATCAAGGGCCAAAAAGGATTGAATTTGGACTAATAACATAAGATGATTCACAATAGGATGTAGGCTTGGATGCATCTCATGAATGGATGATTTGGGTCTGGAACTAGATCATTTTTCTAAAATATGACCTAATGTGGGAGAGAAAATAGGATCACATAGCCATCTCTTAAGTTACGACGTAGGATTCAAATTGGATGATTTCTTAGAGGGAATCGAGTCATGAAAAATTTCAATGGAGGAAGAGGTCGTCGAGACGGATGATGAAGGAGTTCTTGCGAAGAAAGGTAGGACCGTGACTCAAGAACAAAATTAGATCGTCGATCAATAGAACTTAGATTCCCACAAGTCTTCAAAGGAGGAAGACATCATTGATGTGATTTGGAATGAAGTTCCTTCAAGAAAATGAGGACTGTGATTCAAGATTTGATCTAGGGGTATATGAATTATAGTTGGGATCTTAATCTTCAAAAGAAGAGTGGGAATTAGAACAGTAGTTTGGATCTGAATCGGAAGAAGAGTGGGGGAACCCAAATAATAATTTGGATCAGAATCATCCAAATTATGCCACCAACTATGAGCTAAAGGTGGGGAACAAGGTACCTGAATGGTCCCTCTAGCACAAAGAACTAAATGAGGCTTAGTCGTAATGGGAATATTTTGATTTGAATTCCTAAACCTAGGTTCCGTATTTTTTTAAGTGTGAGGAACAACGTGATAATCAGGTCATTGCTCGTGTCATTTAGGTACAAATTCCTAGACTTAGCTAGTGTGATAAAATTCCTTTAAAGTGAATAAAGTTCCATGTTGATTCGGGTAGCATAAGGGAAACCAAATAGACATCTCATAAATATGGAGATGAATGCATGATTTTCTGAAGAAGTCTAAGGAAAATAGATATCATGATGACGTGATCTCGATGAGATCAAAAATGACTCGTCCTAGAAAACAAGTTTTCTTTATGAATAATCACAAGGAATAATCATGCAAGTGTTAAATACAAAGCCAATCAATAAGGAAATACTCCTTGTGTAAAATGTGTGTGGAAAATGATAGTTTGATGCAAAGATGATCAACACAATTTCAATACTTACATCAAGCTTGAAATAAACAAGGCGTAAATATTAAAAAAGGGTAAATATGATTCCCACTTAAAGGATACTATGACCAGTTTAGAGACAAGCAAGGTCTAAACATCAAAGGGAGAGGATTACAAATATAAGCTACGTAGCCAAACCAAATGGACACATCTATCAAGCTTCACAGAGAAGCAAGATATTAATTTCAAATTTGTATCGAAACAACGTAAAATAAAGTAAGTGAAACCCATCAATATTTGGAGAAATGTTCAAATTTAAACCAAGTCAAAGTATACTAAGGATGTGCTAAAATGTGTGCAACGTAACACCATGATGTGGATACTTAGATCATGTTTATGAAAAACATGATGTAATTATATTAATTTTTTTGAGGTAATGTGAGAAAGGTAACACGTTAAAGGGGATCATATGATGACCCAATCCTAACTATGAAGACGATCTTGAAATCAAGATCAAAGGACTATCAAAGATACGAAAATGTACTTGTGCACTTTAGATGTTTAACAACCCAGCCACAAACATGGATGGGCATAAACAAAGAAAAAAGTGGAAAATACTGTCTTTGATAAGACTCATGAGGTATGCTTCCTTCTCACCTTAAAATGGGAAGCGAGAATGTAAGGGTATAAATTCAAAGATGAAATAAACTAAGCACCACTTGGTTAGAGTTTTGCCTCATCCTAAGGTGAGAATGAAACTGAGCTAAGTGAGATGTCGTTTAATTTCATAATGAAAGGAAATTAGTTCTAACTTACATGGGATATTTTCCTTGTTTAAAAAACAAGATTCAGAATCCAAGTAAGTCATCACTTCATGATGGCTTGATGCGACAATGGACTAGAAAAGTGGGCTCCATGATAGAATGGATTCCCTAATAAGATCTCTCAACTAAGTGTCACAAGTTTTCTAAATGTGAGCTTGATTTACCCAAAGAGTCACAATGACTAATTTAGGAGTATCTCATCTTTACTTTACCACCTTCAAATATGAAGAGCAATAAATGTGTTTAAGCATATTCTCACTGGGGTCTCGATATAGAAAACTTTGACTCTAATTTGTTTCATCCATGAGGTTACTCAGTGGTGGATTACTTTAGGGTTCCTAGAACCACCCCCATTATTATATCTTAAGGCGTTATGCTAAAGGGGTTATGTTCCAATTGAGTGGATACGACCAACCATTTTCCAAAACTTGCAATACAATTTGAAGTGAAATGGTGTGTTTTTTATCTTTCTTAACTTAATGTGGTTTTAAGTAGCACATTGTTTGGCAACCTGTATGAAAACATGTATTAGAAGGTTTTGTTTTGTCTTGACTCCTCCTTTCTTTGACAAGTGTTAGGCCCTACATGCAAGGAGTTAGTAATTTTCCATCAAATAAGAAAGAGAGTTTACATGTTGTTTTTTATTCCTAAGGTCACCAAAATGGTGCAAAGGAAGAGCATACACAACATGGAAACTCTACTAAAACAAGTTTTATGGAAAAATACTTGAGTGTTTTGAAAAAGGAAACTCGTTTTAGCTAAATTTGAAATTTAATCCATTTTAAAGCTTAAATTGAAGTGTTTTAGAAGCAAAATAGAAATTTTTGGAACGTTTTCATTCCCAAGATCACCTAGAAGGTGCAAGGGAAGAGCATATGTGTTTCAAAGGACCCCTACAAATGAAAAATGTGAACACTTAACTAAGTTAGCATAAAAATATGAAGGAAAAGAAACCTGCAAACCACTGTCAGAACCCTGCGAGAAATTTAGAAAACCAAGAATATTAGAAAATTCCATAAATCTATTTTTAGTATTTTGCATTTTTAGAGGTCTCCAAGGCACTTTGGGAGTTTGATGATAGAAATAATGATACCAAAGTTATATTACTTTTGAACCTTCCCTCACAAATTTTTCTTTGTTCAATTTTGATGCCTATTCAAACTCTAAAAATGGGTCAATGGGTCAAAATATATGACCCAAACTAGGAGCACTAAAAATTATGTGAACAAATCCAGATCAAATTGATATACATGCGCACCCTAAAGGGTGTGTGCACGCCATTTTATGTGTGTACAAACCTCTGAGAAAATGATGGTCAGTTAGGGTGCAAGGTGCTTGCACTACCTGAGCTATGCCTACACTAGCAAAAGGGTGTGTGCGCACCTACTTGGGCATATGAACACCTGGTAAAAAAATTACAGAGGGTCGAGAGTACACGGGGTGCTTGCATGTGGATTTGGGTATGTGCGCACCTAGTAAAAATGACTTTTTACAGGGTGTCTACGCTGGCAGAAGGGTATGTGCAGCATGATTTAGGTGTTTGTTCCTGCTTTTATGCACTCCGTATGTGGATTTGGGTTCCTACACACCTCTGCTAAAAATGACAAAGATCGAAGGTGCCTACACCGCGCGAAAGGTGTATGCACGCCTTCCTGAAAAACCACCAAAAATAAGGAAAATGAAAATTTTAAAGTGTCAACAGGTTAGAATTTAACCATTAAATGTAGTTTCTAGCATAAAATTAACAAAGAAGCATGAAAATGAGGGTAAACTGCATAAAACCTAGCTAAAAATATCAAGGCAAGATATTTAACCCTACAAAACATGTAAAAATTTAGAAACTGAAATAAAAGCTTCAAAATGACCGCATTAATGGAGGATGGACTAAGTGTCCCACTGCAAGTGCGTGCAAATGTGTTCATGAATAAATTAGATAAGCTATGGAAATCAAGCTAAAACATGTAACCTCAAAGCATGAACCTAATCTACACTAAACCATCATGATAAGAGCTAAACAATATTAACATCTATCATTCATGATAAGGCCAATGGTTCTCTACATATTACTCAAAACTTGGTTTAAGGATACAAATGGAGGTGTTAGATCAAGGTCAATGGAGGAATTAAGCTTAAGATCAAATGTCTAATTAGCTTAAAGCTAATACAAATGAGATCCCAAAGCTTTCTTAGGCTTGTTTTGGTTTTGTGTTATGTAAAGTTGTAAGTTTGAATGGGTAGGCCTAGCCTTGTATTTATAGTTTTTGGTTTGGAAGAGTTTGGAATTTGGGTGCATGTGGGACTAAAGGAGAGTCATAAATAAATTTATGATTAGGAGCAAAGTAAACACAATTTAGACTAGTTAAGATAGGATTAGGCTAGTTAAACTCGATTAGCAAGTGATTAGAGACTCATTTAGAGTTGGGAGGGGCCTGGTTAATCATTTTTACTAATAGATAGCCTATGAAGCTTACAGAAGTGGTTTAGAGAGAACTAGGGAGGTTATGAATGGTTGAAAGGAGGAATGTTTAGCTAATAAGAGAGATATTAGCCCAATTAGCTGATTATAGGAGAAATACGACCGAAAGAGTGTCATGAATGGGCATCCGAGAATGGAGTGAAGAATGGGGAATTAATGAAGTATCATCAATTTGAATGAATTGGAGGAAATTATAAGTAAAATGCATATTTTATGTGTCTACAATAATAAAGTGGTTGTTACATTTTTCGAGGCAAGAAAATTTTGGAGAGTGTACAATACTTTTAGTATATAGTCTTCAACACTTCCACACATGAAAATAGGCTCCACAACATAAAACTTATCACATTATTAACACCATTAAAAATCAATCATTTGAACCTTCAAAGCATCTAATACCCCTATCACGAAGCATCAGCTAAACCATCCATATCATCAACACCTATTGTTCCTATCACATAAATATCATTTGAATTATCCACATCATCAACACCTAGTGTTTCTTCCCTAGAAACAACCATTAAGTCACACAACCTTCTTAGTCGTGCCTCTCCGTAAGACCACAAATCTCCCCACATCCATCACATCCACTTCAAACTCACCTGGTCCTTCTTCATGACCCTTATAAAATAACCCATCATAAAATTCACAAAGAGCTCTTAAGAAAATCATGTCACTCGACACTATGTCTAAAATCTAAAAAAATCCACTACATGACTTGCAATCCTACCATCTAAAATCATACCACCAAACCATATGACAACTCTAGTATGGGATCCAAATTCCTTTCCCTCTATGTTGGGGCTGCACCCCTCATCCAAATTTTCATTCACCATTACAAAATCCAAGATCATTCCTAAATCAACATCTATGCATGTCACGTAACGAATGATCCCTTCAACATCGACCTCTAGATCATCCAATAAAGCATCAATCCCTTCAACCTCAACCTTAATAGGAAATTATGCCAAGATACTTGAAAGTATCATCCAAAAATCTATGATAAACTTCCTCCTCTCAAGCCATCTGGCTCTCGGGGTTAGACACCCTCCTAGGATAACTTTGAATCCTTTTATGATTATCATCAAACACCATGACATTCCATTGAGGAGTACAAATCCCTTCACGTTGTTATCTAGAGCCTTGGTAATAAAGGACTTATTCTCACATATAAAGAACCATAAAATTCATTCAAAACAACTCATCAAACATTCTAAACTACTATATCCAAACCATCACCTGCTTATTACATCCATATCTAGCAAAGGTGAGACTTCTTTCATAAAATTCCCACTTCATCAAATCAACGTAATGCGTATAAATACTAGAGATGATACACATGACTCAAAGACCACGATAAAATAAATTCCAAGGTCTCCATCCCTTTAACTCCATAATTTGATTTCTAACACCTTGTGTCAAATGCAAGGTATCCATCCTTTCCATTCTACATTCCCAATCTACTATTTCAAGATGTATACCATCTTAAAACAAATGCATCAAGCTTCAAAATATGTCCATTTACGAGCTTGTGAAAACTTCACCAAAACATTTCCAAGCCATGATTGAATCACTTTAATCCATATCGGTACCCTCAAATAATACATAACCATTTACAAATCTTGTTGGCACCCTTAAGATGTCTACTTCCATCTCTTTAGAGAGCTCAAATCCCATCCCTATAACTCGAAGACCATGACCTTCCCTTATTCATCACCTCCCAAACCGATGATATTATTGTTAAGATATTTATGATCGTCAACGGTTCCAACATCAATATTATATCATCACATGCTTTCGATCAACTCAAGTTACCTAACATTTTCATCACCATCACGTGTCATACTATGAGCCTTCAATGACACTTGGTGTGTGTGTGTGACTATCCAAATCATTGTCCACATCACCTAGGTGAGTCATCTCGCCTTGTGAGAGTCATAGGTCTTAGGAAGTCAAATGACAAGTGTCAAATTCTGTCATAGAATTTGACATTGTCATTTGTGTCAATCAATGCATCATAGGAGTTACATTCCTTATTTGGAATTGTAACTCCTCTTCTAGTGGCATCATATGCGTCAGTCAACGTCATATGCGTCAATGGCATCATTGAGGTTCTTTCCATGTTTAGGCATGGGGGTTACATAACACCCCTATTTGTACTTCCTATTTTTCAATCTATGAGCATGAGAAGACCCATTCTTCTTACTTGCAATCTTCTTTCCATTATTTTTGAATCTTGTGTATTGCATTGGCTTGACGTTACCATCGAAGTGCAACTTTGTTGTGGTGCATCACTTTTCAATCTTAGTCCTCACGAATCCCTCTTTCATGGTATTAGAGTTGGTTTTGGTAACGTGAACTCTTCGCTTTCTCGATTGTTGTTTATTACTTCATTTTCTTCTCATTTCCTCATGTGTAAGTTTTTTTTTATTATCATTTTGGAATTATTTCTCACCTCGTATTGAGGTTTCAGTAGTTGCAAGTTAAGGTATTTGGTTGGTTTGCTTATCAGCTGAGTTCATATTTGGATATTTCTAGATATTTGTGGCTGTTGTTTTTGGGTTGTTTGTGTGTTTCTTGCTGGTTGTGTTCGAATCAGCACTGTAGGGTAAAAGAAGCTCGTTTTTGGCATGGACCTATAATTACTGGTTGGGATCATTGTTTTTTCTTCACCGGTGTATACTCAGACTATTCCGATATTTTTCCTCATCACCGTGGTTCATTGTTGTCTCAATGTTACCTTTGCATGCACGTTTTTGGTCATTTTCACCAGTATTTCATCTCTGTCTAGTCTCTCATGTTTTTTCCTAGTCTCTCACGTTTTTGGGAGCCTACTCATGTTTTTTCGAGCCTTGCTGCATTCCCAGCCTTCAACGTTCACCTTTTGTGACTCGGAACCGTGTTTTCCCTGTCCTCGGTGTTTTCTTTTCATTGGCTGCACTTTTGCACTATTCCCCACATTTAAACCTATTCCAGGCATTTTTTTTGGACTATTCTGAGTTTTTTCCCTTCCGTGTGTTTTTGCACTATCCTCAGGTGTTTTTCTCTCCACTACTATGTTTTCTCCTCTATTCTAGGTGTTTTTGTGGACTGCTCGTGTTTTCTCCTTCAAATGGCATTTTTGCCTTTGTTCAAGAATATTTTTGCACTTTTCTGGCATTTCAGGACGTTTCTACGTTTTCCCAGCATGTGTGGACAGTTACAGTTCTTTTGTCAGGTAATATCTTTCCAAAAATATGTTTTTTATTCACTTTTTTTTAAAAAACATGTTTGTATTCATTTTACCTTATCACTTTTTTAAAAACGTTTTGTTTCATTAATTTTAAAAGGTATAAGGTAAAAACATTACATTTCTTTGGCATTATAAAATTTGGTCTTTTGGCTTGTATTTTTAACCTTCCGTCGAGTGCCGAAGATGAAGGGTGAGGTCTAGGATTGGCAGGTGGCTAATCCCCCCTCGCAATACAAACAAACCCTATCTCAAATTCCATGCCATTTCCAATGGGCATACATACGACACCTTTTGCATGTGTTTAGGGCACTTTTTTAATCCATTTGCAGGCTTATTGGCTTTTTCTCATCAATTGCGGGAATTGGTTTTTGCTATAACTTTTGACTCATTGCTCGGTTTTGAGCACTTCTTTAGTCAAAGTTGCATGTTTTTTCGTACTCTAGATGATGCGATCATTATCTTTACAAATGCACTATTTTTATAAAGTGCCGATTCAGGGGTGTCTTTGTATTACTTAATTCAGATCATTTTTTCTTGAGCTTTGTTCTATACCTTTTTTCTTGTGGACTTGTGAGTGCGTCCGCCACAGTCTTACAACAAAGGGATTCTTTCGTGTGATGTGAGATGCTATTTCTCACAAGGCTTTCTCTTCCCCTTCTTGTTTTCTCTCGTTCTTGTGCTTTCTTACGGTGTTGATCTATTGCGCCTACGAACCTTGATTGTTGTCTCCACCATTACGCGTTATTACGCTAATTGCAAGGTGAGTGACAGATGTTCTCGAAACAACACGATCGCATCTAGTTTTAATCAATGCACTGAACTATAAAGTGCCACAAAAGGGGGGGTTAAACTTGTGTTCCTTAGAGGCTCCTCTCATCATGGACATTGAATTTCATCTCTTCGTTGTTCAACTAGGACTAGGAAAATACCTACAATGGAAGAGTGGGATACTCGGTCATTGAATTATGTACAATTTGTTACCACATCTTCTTGGGTTAGAACCTGAACCTATTGACCACATTCATCACCAAAATTGGTTAAACGAGAATGATATGACATACGGGCTTCTTTTTCTTACTATACCGGAGGACCTTCAATGTCGATTAGAATTCACCGAGTCTGCACATAGAGCTTGGATCTTCATTCGGAATTTTCATGGAGACTTTGATCCTCCTTCATCTAGGTTATGGATCTTCTGATGATCTTGCATCCATGGAGGAAAGTGATTTCACCGATACTTTTTCTTACGAAGGGCCACCCACACATATGTATGTGCATGCTCCTTCAGAACTTAGTATTGCTCCTATCATAGTTTCTAATGACTCTCTCCAAGACTCTTAGGTTAAAATCTCACCACGCACACCACGCTACTTGGATCTCAGGTTTTCCCCATCACGAGCATCTACTGATTCCATTGATTCTAGCCTGGAGATTCTTCCATCCCTTGTTGCTTCCAGAGACTCGAGATTGCTTCTTCAAAGGGTTCTTATAATCCTCCACAACATGACATTGATTTCCTTGACTCATACATGGATGATATGCTCGAGGATACCAACATCACAAACATAGCAGCATCTTCTTTAACCTCCGCATCTTCGAGACCAAAGTTTCCATCCCACCAGCTTCCACTAACTCTCCACCACAGCAGGTTCATTTTCCCCTTCAGGGCTCTCTTGATGATATATCTATATTTACAGACTCTCACCTTATAGAGATTGACAGGATTTTCACCGCTTCTCTTGATATATTATCTCCTTCTCATATTGGGCCACCTTCCAACACTCTCCATGTTCCTCCTCCTTTTGATCACAGACCTTTGGTCCCTTCAGATTCATTAGGATTCCATCAGAAATCATCTTTCGGGGAGATGGATAGCGCTCCTTTTTTCCTCTTCTCCTCTTCTTCTTTCCAGAAAGATGTTGTTTGTACATGGGCACCTTATCAAGCCTTTAGTTACTGGGGCCCATTGACAGATTTTTCTTAGTTGTCTAGGGAGTCGTCTTTTCACTGTTATGGCTTACCTTGTCCTCTTCCATGGCTTCAATGAAGGGGGTGTTGGTGTGTCCGACTATCCAGTCATTGTCCACATCACCTAGGTGAGTCATCTCACCTTGCGAGAGTCATAGGTCTTAGGAAGTCAAATGACAAGTGTCATATTCTCGTCATATAATCGACATTGGAATTTGTGTCAATGTTTCATAGGAGTTACATTCCTTATTTGGAATTGTAACTCCTCTTCTAGTGGCGTATATGCGTCATTCAACGTCATATGCATCAGTGGCATCATTGAGATTCTTTCTGTTTAGGCATGGGGGTTACACAAAGCACCCCTATTTGTACTTCCTCTTTTTTGATCTATGAGCATGAGTAGACCAATTCTTCTTACTTGCAATCTTCTTTCCATTATTTTTGAATCTTGCGTATTGCATTGGCTTGATGTTACCATCATTTGGTATCATATCCAAGCAATTAAGTGCGCCACTCGAGTAGTGTGGCGATGGGTGACCTCCCAGGAAATTCCCGGTGTCACTGCCTCCTAATGTTGTTAGGCCTGATTAGGTGTATACCCGGATCCATCGTGCGGGAGGGTGTTGGCGTAGTAGCTGTTTAACATGATGAGATCCCTCTCCACCATCAGTTCAAGATTTTGGTGTGACGTAAAATCCCTCTTTCGGACATAATCGTCGCTCCCACATTAGGCATGGTTATCTTACCCATAACAGTTAGCATAAAAACCCTCCACAAACTCTTGTATCTGGTAAAAGGAGAGTTCTAATATACCATGTTATTAGGGAGACCCTCGATTCATGCTTTGATATGTATCCCATCCACCCTCCATCATTGTCTCAAATATGAACATGAAGGTAAAATATTCACTATTCATGCTGACCCGAACCCTTTTAAGGCATGGCATATATTAGCCTAATAACGTGCTGATACCTAAAACAAACTCAATATCTACTAATGAAGCCTCTATCGATCTTCCATCACTACATCCAAATTACCTAATGACACCTCCTTCAATGATATCATGCAACATCTTTCACTAAGGGAGTATCACCTCCTTACCCTTAATTCTCTTCCTACACCGAAGACATATGGAAGACCCAAAAACAACCCATGTATGAGCTTAACATTAGCCAGAGATGTCATATTTTCAGTCCACCAAAACTCAAAACTAATCTCTTCTATGAAGGGATTGAGTGACCTTCCCCACATTGTAACAATGAATATCACATAAAACCATTCATATCAGATTTTACATTTCTATATAACCAAACCTTTGCATAGATGTACCTCCATCATTGTTCTTGGAAGGGATTTGGCCTTGGATGTTATAAATAGGGTATTCATGAGTTAATACTTGATCATTCTCACAAACGTCATGAAAAATATGGGTTAGGTTTCAAACATCCTTCCTCATAATCATGCACAAGCATTACATTTGGATCCTTAACATAACCATAACCATTTTATTCATCCTTACACGATGACTACATGGACACTGATGACACCATTTCCATCCCATATAATTTTTTTATATAATATTATTACCTTAGGACCGATAACTTATCAAACTAAAAAGGCTACTAATACCCTCCCACTCATGCTACCTAAAATGATAGATGAGGACTCCCCTACCATTGATATCCTTCAATACCATGAATATCAATCTATCCTCTCTTATATGGGGGTGAAGGACCATCACCTTTAAAAGACTATTCCACCTGACACATCCACACTTCTCAACGAATCCACAACCAACATTAACATAGGGACTCCATAGGATCCTCACATAATAAAATTTATTCAATCCTTAGATTCAGAAGAATTGAAGGACTTCACTTCCTTCCTCTCTAAGCATATTCAATATTTTGCATGGTCATATACCGACATGCTAGGTATTGACCCTAACATTATCATTCACAATATTTTCACCTATCCCAACATTAAGCATGTCAAAAAAATGTAGGATGCATCCTTGCATGGCTCTCCTCATCAATGAAGAGTTACAACGTCTTATTTCTTATAATTTCATCTAAACAATGATTATACATAATGGGATTCTAATATCATACCCATGACTAAGGCCTCTGGAAATTTATGCATCTACACAAACTTCTGAGACCTCAACCTCATTTTCCCCAAATATTAGTTTCCTCTCCTAAAGATGGATTAACTCATTGATCTCATTGTTGGCCATGAAACACTCTCCCTTGTGGATGGATTCTTTGGCTACAATCAAGTCCTTATTGCTATCAACAATCAACACACGACATCTTTCATTACTCCTTAGGGGAATTTTCACTACCACGTCATGCCCTTCGGACTTAAAAATGTAGGGGCCACTTATCAACATGCAATGACATACATTTTCCATGACCTTATCCATAAAAATGTAGAAGACTACGTTGATGACCTCTTACGAAAATCTAAGCAATGTAGGGACCATCTTGTTTTCCTCAACACAGTTTTTTCTCAACTAATCCAAGATTTCCTTCGCTTTAAACCTTTTAACTGTGTATTTGGTTTTCTCACTGGTAAACTATTATGGTTCATCATTTCTATCGGGGAATTTAAGTAGACACCACCAAGATCAAATACATTATTGAAATGCCTCCTCCATCAAACCTCAAACAGCTTTACACCGTCCAAGGTAGGCTCCAATCAATCCTCTATTTCATCTAACATCTTTCGATCATTTTCAGCCATTCCATCATCTCCTTCGAAATGGTATTAATTTTAAATGGAATCACAATTGTCAAAAATCCTTTTAGGACCTAAAACAATACCTTCTATCAACTCATATGCTTACACCTCCATGCGAGGGGAGTCATTCTACCTCTACATATCTACTACTAATCATGCCTTGGGTGATATTCTTGTTCATCAAGATGAGAAAGGCTATTAATAGGCTATCTACTATATCAGTCGCACTCTACATAACTACAAAAATTGTTACACCAAAGTAGAAAAGTTGTGTTGTTCCTTGTACTTTGCAACTTCAGCATTATCTACTTAACCATAAAACTTATGTTGTTACTAGCTTGAATAGCCTTAAAACTATTTATTCTAAACCATATTACAATGATCATATCACTTGGTGTCTCATGCTCATGACTGATTTTAAACTTGAATTTGTCTTGCTAAAATTTATTAAGGGACAAACCATCACCGAACAGCTCGCCGAAGCTCCCCTTCCTGACAATCAACTACCTCATGAACAATTCCCATATGAATCTATTAACACCATCATTCATGAATACGCTCTTATCAAAATGACACTCTTCTACAATGGATCTAAGTGTCAGCAAGAGGGGGTTTTGATATTTTTATCATACCTCCTTGGGGGACTCCTATCCCTCTATATTTCAAATTAAACTTCAAATGCACTAACAACATGGCTGAATATGAAGCTCTTATCATGGGTATCCAAAATTCCATCATGTTTGGTGTTCAAATACTATAATCTATGGAGAATTGAAACTTATCAACAATCAAATCAAATTTTTTACCAATATAAAAATGATATTCAGTAGAAATAAAAATCATTGTTGAATTCCTCGTAGAATCCTTTATCAATACACCATCCAAATAGTTCCATGATCTTCTAATAAATTTATAGACACCATGGATTCTCTTGCATCACTCATTCCCCTATCAACTAATGATTCAAAAATATTTTTTTTAATATACTTGATCAACCATCCCACAATAACGAGCTTCCATCTATCAACCTCATTAAAGACAATCAAGTTAACCTATGGTACACTCAAACATTTGACTATATCTCAAAATCTAAAATTCCCTCCATCCTACTAAGAATTCTAAGCCATATTTTCTTCAATACGTCACTTGATATGTCATTGTAGGTGTTTCCTGTACAAATGTGGATTTGATGAACTCTTTCTACAATGCCTTGAATCCCATGAATCCACTAAATATATTCAATAAGTCAGCGATGATATATGTGGTGGAAAATTTAATGGAATGTTTGTCACTAAACACATCCTATAAATGGGATATTACTAGCCTAATATTAATCAAGATTATTTCATTTTTCAAGAAGTGTGTTAGATGTCAACATCACTCCAATCTCACTCACATTCTGATCGTGCTCTACATCCCACTCAATACCTATGACCCTTCTCAAAATGATTACTTGACCTCATAGGTCTCATCAACCCTTGTTTGTCACAAAGAAATCACTCTATCATCAAATCTACTAAATATTTAACTAAATGGGTAGAGGTTATTCCCCTAGTCTCTACTAAGGAAAACAAAATCAATGATTTTTTTATCAACATATCATATGTCATTTCGACATTCCTCATAAACTAGTCACCGAAAATGGAAATATTTCAAGAATAAGTAAGTTAAGAAATGTTTTTACACATTTAACATCAAACTAATATTTTCATCACATTATTATCCACAAGAAAAAATACAAGATGAAGCTTCTAACAAAACACTTACCAAATTTCTCATGAAAACCATCGACAGCGGAAAGAATTGGCATCTTCAAATTCCGTTCACTTTATGGGCTTACCGAACTAGCATATGTACTCCTAAAGGTTCTACACCCTTCTCCTTATTATATGGCTCAAGTGGTCTTACCCTTGAAGTTCATATCTAATCACTTTTTTATCCCTTAGAGATTTTATCTATAATGAGGACTATCATCAAGAATATCTAGCATAACTTGATTTGTTAAATGAACGTCACTTGAAAGCTATCAAAAATCATCGTATCTATCAAGAGAACATAAAAGTGCATATAAAAAACATGTAAAATAACATGACTTCAATATAGGTGATCTTGTTGTAAATAAAATCAAATTTTCGCTTGTCATCACTCACAGTATGGATCTGGAGCCTATTGTCTAGCCTCCTCGATGGTACACTATAAAAATAACATTTGAATTAATTTTACTTGCATCCTTTCTGTTGTTAACACATCGAATTTCATGATGATATTCACATAAAATATCTCATTCCATCACCAACCTATCATTTAACACTATAATTATTTGAATGCAAGTGGTTTATCATCACTATCCTATAATAAAAACCTTAAAGATGAGTACCATGGATTTTTTCATCACATATTTCACATGGACAAGTTCCTCCTTAAATAGGAACCCCATAATCATTAAATCCTTCCACCTTTTATATATCTACTGAAAACATGTTATTAGGTACATGTGTAGTCTATACACACATCTTTTCCACTCCTTTAATTTTTTTACTAGGCCTACCCTCAACGAAAAAAAAATTAAGAATATCTATCGATGCATCATATAAAAAATTTAGACTAATCCCTCAAAGGATAGCTATCAAATATGATTATCAAAAACAAATTGATCCTTTGAAGAATATATGCCTACCATAATATAGACCGATCCCTCAAAGTATGAATACTCAAAATCAAAAATCAAAAAAATAAATTCAAAATTGTAGTCCACTTTCTCGAAGGATGACTACCCATGTCATTATAAAGGCTTCTCACATCAATAACCTTTAAAAATTCAAAATATCAAAATTATCCTAGGAAATCTTCCCACATCGATCAACTTTCCCATTAAAGTAAACTTCCTATATTGATCAGTTTGTATCAATAAAATATAGTTGGGGCATGAGCCTACAAAGCCATCAAAAGGAGAACCTACTCTCCCATACAAGATATATATCACAACCCTTCCCATGTCTTAGGAAGATATATAAATTCATTTCCATCCATATCCAATATCTTACATGTGACTACTTATTGTTAGTTACATGTTAAATTTTACAAGGCACCGAGTACATAGTTATTTTACCATCACATATGTATCAAATCCAATCTAAAAGAAAAAAACTCACATTTTATTCCCAACCATGGTTAAAGAAAATTTTGATATACATATATCGATACCATTATATTTTACTTCACATCACATCTAACTATCTTCTCAACATCACATCAAATATATCTAGCCTATCTCAACATCACATAAAACATTATGATCAACATCTATACATCTAACTATCATCTCAAAATCACATCAAATATATCTAATCTATCTCACCATCACATCAAATATCATGGTAAATACATGTACATCTAAATCCCATCTAAAAGCACCACATCAAAACTATGTCAACATGACATCTATACATTACATAATCACATTATAAACATAAAAATAAATCAACACATGAATTAAAATAATAATCATGTGTATATGTGTGTTTGTGTTTATGTGTGTGTGTGTGTACATCATCATGAGTCTCAAAATTATACATCAATATAGGATTAAAGAGAGATGCATACATAAAAACATTGTATTTGATTAATTAATGTTTTGATTATTAAATCTAATTATAGAGTAACTACTATAATAAATGATGTACAAATAATAAAATATCATAATTTGGACAAGCTACAAGCATGCAATAATGTTGAAACCCTAAGCAAGAGAGAGAGATATAAGAACTTAACTAATCTTTGAGCTATCTTAAGGTGTTCGGGTAGATTAATAATTAGAATAGGATGAAAAGAGTGTCATTAAGGATCGTTGGGGTTATGAGAATCAAAATTGATCATGGAAGAAGTACGTAGAAGAAGGAAGGACATCTGGGTAGTGGTGACTATGTCTGGGCACTGACGTATGTGCAAACACTTAGAATTTTGTCTTTTCTGTGTGGAAAGGGGTTCATTGTTGGTCACTTATTTTTGTATTGGCTTCGCCCCTTCATCTCCAAATGCCCTCAGTAACCTACAAGAAATAATTTCAGCTACACATACCCATAAACCACATCAAACATAAAAATTAAAATGCGGAATGGGGATTTGAATGACCCCAAAAAGTCACCAAAAGAGTGAACTTACGATCGATTTTTGCACTAAATCTCAAAATCCATGTATTTCTTATGTGTGTGTGTGTGTAGAAATGATGCCATAGGATTCCCTTTGTAAGTTACATAAATGATGGCAAGATAGATCTAGAATGTAGAAGATGTATAGTATGTATGGATGGAATATAATAGACTTTCCCTTCCTATGTTGTGTATGCGAAGTATGCAGCCCTTTTCCTTGAATAGATTTGTTGGATGAATTCCTTTGAAGTGGTATTTTTCCTTTGAATGCAATTTTGGGTGATAATAGTAATGCTTAGTGCTTGGCCCCTCATTTTGAAAGCATAATTATGTATTTATATGATTCCCTTATTTGAATTTTGTAATTGAAAACTGAAAGGCTGACCCATAGCAATAAAAAGTAATTAAGAAGAAAAAGGGGCCCAAAGGGGTAAGAAAAAGATAAAGAGGACAAGAGTGCCCAAGAAGACAGAGCGCCTAATCTATATAGTCAACTAGGTGCTAGTGTCCAAAGCCATAGAAAAATAAAATAGTCAAATTCTTATAGGATTAAAAGATGTATAAATCCAATAAAAGTGTAGAATACAAGGAAAAGGCCAAAGAGAGTTGTCAATTACTAGTTTTCTTGCTTAGGAATCATGTAAATGCTTACATGATTTAAGGAACTAAAAATGTATGAAAATGCATCGATTTTTTTGTCTAAATTTTCCCCCACTTTATATTATTGAGTGAATACTCAATATCATAAATTAGATAGAAGATGCATGCCTTATGATATTGTAGAGAAGTGTGTAGTTGATAGTGTGTCGACTAGACAAGTGATGCATGAAGTGATTGTAATGTGAAATGTGGAGACTAATAAGGGGGGTATAGCTTATGGATTAAACATATGTGTAATGTGTTGTCCTTATCAAAATCCAAGTTCTAACAACACATTATGCATACGCTTCACCCCTAAGGTCTACCTCCCCTTCTTAATCTCCACATTTCACATTAAAATCACTTCACGCATCACTTGTCCACTCGCACACTATCGGATACACACTTCTCTACATGATCATAAGGTATGCATCTTTATCTAATTTATGATATTGAGTATTCACTCAACAATATAAAGTGGTAGAAAAATGTAGACACAAAATCTATACACTTCGGTACATTTCTAGTTCCTAAAAGCATGTTAGCATTTACATGACTCCTAAGTAAGAAAATTAGTAATTGACAACTCTCTTTGGCATTTTACTTTAGATTCCGCACTTTTATTAGCTTTATACATTTGTTACTCCTAAACGAATTTGACTATTTTATTTTTCTATGGCTTCAGAAACTAGCACCTAATTCGAGATAAAGTAGCATTAGGAACTTCTTTCCTCCTAGGCACTCTTGTCCCTCTTTATATTTTTCTTACCCCTTTTGGGCCCTTTCAATTATTAATTACTTTTTATTGCTATGGGTTGGCCTTTTAGGTCTTTATTACGAAATTCAAACAAGGGAATCATATAAATACATAGTTATGCTTTCAAAATTAGGGGCCAAACACTAAGCATTACTATTATCACCTAAGCTTGCATTCAAAGTAAAATAGCACTTCAAAGGAATTCATCTATCACATACATTCAATGAAAGGGATACATACTTATACAAAAAAACCATAGGAAGGGGAAGTCTATTATATTCCATCCATACATACTATACATCTTCTACATTCTAGATCTATCATGCCATCATTTAGGAAACTTACAAAAGGGCATCCTAGGGCATAATTTCTACACACACACATAATAAATACATGGAGTCTGAGATGTAGTGTAATGCTCGGTCGTAAGTTCACTCTTGGGGTGACTATCAGGGTTACTCCTAATCCCCATTTTTCTTTTTAGGTTTGATGTGGTTTATGGGTATGTGCGAGTGAAATTATTTCTTTCATGTTACAAGTGCATTAGGAGATCAAGGAGTGAATCCAGTGCGATAAGAAGTGACCAAAAATGAACACTTTTGTGCATGAGAAAACTTCGTACTTAGCATGAGATTTTAGGTTGATCTCATGCCAAGTACGATTTTTTTGAGTGATCTCATGTCATGGAAGAAGAGTTTCAGGAGAAAGTTCTATCTTTTCCCTCCTTGCATGACTACTTCCCAAATTTCCATTGTATATGACATGTTCTAATTTTCTCTAATTTGTTCCAATCGGTTCGATTAGTTCGATTTCTTCCTATTTATTTTTGATTACTTCGACTTATTTTGTAGTCATTTCTTCATATACCTTCTTTCTACCCCAAGCATGTTATCCTATCACCCATAATGTGTTGGGTACTCACCGAGGTGTGTGCAGCCATTGAGCCCCTCCTTTATGTGATCCTCACAAGAATGATCTCACACTTAGCGATGGAGAATAAGTTGCAAAAATGGAAATATAGACATTCACTCAAAAAAGAGGATACAAATAATAAATTTATGCACATATGCATCATAAATGGAAATGAACATTATAAATAAGCATAATGAAACTAGATCTGACCCAAAATAATATGAAGAACATAAGGGTTTACACTTAAGAACATGAATAACCAAAATCACACACATATATTGATTTATAAACATTTACAGTGGCCTCATTACATCATAAGGGTCATACAAACCGAATACATCAAGGAATATTATCTTAAACCCTAAAAATACTTTGCAGGAGATATTTCTTAGCTATTCTACCCATTACAACCCTTGTTCATACCCAAACCCATGCATATATGCTCAATAGCATCCTTGCAAGTATTTCTGCAACACCTTGTTACTACTTAAAACCCTCTCTATCCCTACTAGCATCCTAACATCACTTCATTATTGCTCTCCTTCTCTTATTTCAGACCCAAGCACTCCTTTAAATAGGATCTAGATGCACCACCTTGCTCTCTTTTATGAATAGATTTCATGCCAAGTGGAAGTGTGGTCCTCCATGCTCAAATTCCTATGTCATCTTTCGATTCCTCCACTACCTATAATGATCATCCCGGGAATATTCCCTACTTAGAATATTCTTTTTTGACCTCCAAAGCTCAAGGATAGCACCTTATCTATTTGTCATGCCTACTCAGGATTTTCATGTGTTTCTCCTATGACAACATCTTCAAAATATGGATAAGTCCCCAAACATTCCTTCTCTGAGCACGTAAACCTCTTCTCCCATGTGTGTTTCCCTTGTGCACTTTTTCATGAGCACCTTCCTTCTTTAATACCTCCCACACGTGTTGATTTCTTCCTTGGGACTTAGTCAATCAAGGGCCCAACATTACCCCACACTATGTGTTTTGTCTTTCCTCGAAAACACTCTACCCTTCCATCAAAGAATAAAGAATAGAGGAAATGAAAGAATAAAGAATGGAAGAACGAAAGAATCCTTCTACTACTGCATGAGAAGTGGGAAATATTTCTTAACGGGGATTTAATCTTAACCCAAGCATCCACCTCATTTTGTGCATGTTGAAGTAAGTTACCCACCATGACATTGACCTTGTCAAAACTCATCTCATCCCCCTTAGCCTTCAACGTATATTCAATTCTTTCCATCTTCTTGTTAATGTCTCCCAGCATGTTCATCTTGTGAATAACTTGGGGTTAAACTCTTTCAATTTATTTTTAATTGAAACCCTTAACACTTCAATCACCTCTAATTTCTTCTCTACCTCGGCCAAGATCTTGTCCCGATCCACCCTATTGCCCTTATTTTTCTTTTGAAATTCTTTCAGATCCGCTTCATGGCTAGAAACTAATATGCTTGCTACTATGTCCCTATCGCCACAGTTTTCATATACAACTTCTACCATTTGTGTCATGGTCTTCACTGAGGCAAGGAGATCGAGTACCAATTTATATCTCCCTAATCTTCAACTTTTCTTCTCCCTTTTGGTGTGTCATCGCCTCTTCTACCGACTCCAATGCATTGATTGTCTCTCCATGGTGAGTATGCACGTCAATTCTTCCAAGTAGTGCATTGTTGACTCGTATTTCTGCTCAAGAGGGGCTATGTCCGGGTGCTTCAAGATAATGGCATCTAAAATGGATTATATCTTCTTGTATACTTCCCACACCTTTTCCTTTTCATCCCTCGGTTCACGCCTTAACTATGCATTCATTAACTCATTTTTATTTATCTCCCTATCTCTCTCAATGATTTCCTCATTTTCTTTCCAAGTTCCTCCTCCAAGGATCTTATTCTGTCATTTCTCCCAAAAATTCTTACCTCCACTTCTACTAACACCTTGTTGAGCATGTTTCAAACTTTCTCATCCGATAGCTTTTGAGTATTTACAAGTGGGTTCATTCCTTCACCGCTCGGTGTCTCCATCAATGTTTCATTATATACCTCAAGCTCGGGTTCATTGATGTGGGACTCAAATTCCCATGATAGCATTTTCCTAGTCTACATGTATGCACTTTCTTCATCAAAGAAGACCAATCTAGTAGTTGGTCTAAGGGCACTCTGGAACCACACATGAAAGAATTTTTTTGGATCATTGTTATAAGTCATAGTGTGTTCCTACGCCATTATTATGCCCTTCCCACCTATGTGCATTGTCATTGGGAAGCTTACTACTAAGCTAGGATCTCCGCCCATGCTCCCATACTCCTTTCCTACACTTTCTCTCTCTTCAATTTCCTTCAGACACTTCATCAATGTTGCAATCGACACGGTGGTCCACTAGATCTCGTATAATGCCTACCACCTCCTTTTTAACTATATCATTTATCTGTTCCTTGGTAGGGGTTGGATTCCTCTGACCATGCATGTTCACCTCCTCACTTTGTGCTTTGGCATGGGCACCCTCCTCATACTCCTCCTCTCCATCCCCTTCTTCACCAGACTCATGTACATTATACATAGGAGGATTCTGAGCTTCCTTGTGCTCTTCATTATCTCCTTCATTTTCCTCCTTAGAATCATCATCCTTAATGCTCTTTGTCTTCTCTGAGTCCAAACCTTACGCCACCCTTTACTGTTTCTTCACGGGTGAATTCAACATAGGGAACTCCTCCTTCTCAGGTGACTCTTCTCTCTAGAGACTCTTCTTTCTCTAGTGACTCCTTCCCGACAGAGACTTCTTTCATTGAATGTAGGTTCTTGTACCCACACTCCGACTCCTATGCCCCAATATTTTTTCACTATATGCGTGCTTGGAATTTTCTCTATGGGAGTCTCTTCTCATCCTATCTTCTTAATTACTACTTTCTTCTTTCTCCCGGAGGGGTCCTCAGGGATTGATACATCGTCTTCAACGTAAGTGCCCTTCTCAAACTTGGGCCTTAGCCACACATACACCCTTTTCGTCATCCTACCTGTAATAGGAAATGTCACCGATTTTACCATGTGTACATCATGAGATACGTACTTTTCTACATAGGTGTGCTTCTTGGGATACACCAAGGTTTAGCGCATCTCACGGTGATCTTGATCTATAACACTTAGATCAAAGAACATTTCTTCTCCTCTTTAAACTTGTTTACCGCACCTTGAAAATATTGCACTATGAAAGAGAAGGGGAAATTTACACCAAGGACTCTTGGTGCCATTTATCAAGGTAAACCTATGATACAAAAGTGTTGGTATATGGTGAATTCAGCTTCTCCATCCACAAGTGTAGGTAGCTATTCTAGTATACTCTATTCAGCTCCGAAGGCGTCACGCATTTTTTATATCATTTATCCAAGTGTTCCTTGTGAGAGGTCATCATGGTGTCACAAGTATAAGCTTTAAACCTCTTTGTGGGAGATTTTTTCTCATCTGGGTACTCCCAAAAAAACTTATATGGCCCATCGCACACTCCAATCTCTAAAAATACAATGGTACAGAGGATATTGCCAAACATGATCTTCTCCTAGTTGCACATGCCATCAATAATCTCCTCTTATATGAAAGGTGATAGGTTGTAAATGGTGCCCTATGAGATCTTGTGATAGACATTAAACCAACCCTTGTTTACATGTGTCCATCTCTCCTTCCCATTTAGTTTTGTCACTAAGCACACACCATCCTCATAACAAGGTCGATGATTGTAGTGATGTCAAAGTACCGCATACCCTTCTTATAATCATATGCCTCAATATTTTTTTCATTCCCCTTGTCACACAAGTCCTCATCTAGTGGCTCTCCTTGACATATCAGGCCAGTGAACGTAGAAATCAACTATGGGGTTATGCACATCCTCCTTCCTACAAAATATAAGTAGTCCTCATGCACGTGTGACATTAACCACTAGTATAGTCACTCTGGTTTTCTAAAATAGGGAAACTCATAAAGTTATAGAAGCCCAGACTTTTATAACTTCACTTTTACTTATTCATCGTAGATGGATTTCCCATCAAGCATACTCTTCTCCATTGGGAAAACTAACTCCGTGGTCATATCATTTTCTATTGTGCTCATGCGATGATTTTAATCACTCATGGCCATCTTCCTTATATGCGACACCCATTCTTTCCCTATCAGCACACCATATGGGTACTAAATCTCTAAAAACCATTCTTAATTAAAAATTTTGATATCGGGTTTCACTTTTCCCTTTCCCTTGCCCTTCTTTGGTGAAACATTAAATCCTTTCCTTGGTGCCATTTTTCTCTTCCTTGGTCCTTTGTAGTTTCTCCTTGCATCAATTTCTATTATTGCTCAAACCCTTGGCTCTACTTCTATGAAATTTCCACAAAAACATGTGCCCTAGCTTGTAAACCCTAACTTGGAGCACTTCCTTTCCACAAGATGCCATATCCTTCTGCATGAACCCACAAAAGAACTCCTTTGAGTGCGCCCGTGCACTTTGCTTCCACAGTAGTTCACAAGTCCTTCAATTTATTTGACTTCACACACTCCTATTCACACTTCTTTGCAATAATCACCTTAGATTGCAAGAAATTATTCAATAATAATGCAAGGTGAAAGAATACTTCTCCCCCAACCTTCTATTTATAGCTTTTTCATTTTTCCACACAAACCCCGATTCCACCTACTAATGAACAAACACATTAAAGTTAGCTTTTTATAATGACATTCTTCTGCGTGTTTCTCCTAGTGCTTTCCCTCCATGTGTAAACCTATGTGAACTCTTCTACAACCTTTTGGTGCACAAATTCCTCGACCATAGAACTCTTCATGATTTTTCCTACACCAAAGTCAATATTCCTCTATGTCTTGGACCAAGTTCTTTCCGCTTCCTACCTCATGTTTCTCCTGCACTTTTTATCCTTGTACGTGGTTTTCTCAAAGCCTTTTTGACACCAATATTCTCATGTTCACCTTTTCTACATGCACTCTTTTGACTCCATGTGCCTTTGACTTCACAACCAGGTCCATCATATCACCATTTCTCTAGGCACTTTCTCCAACTCTTACCACGTCCTACTCAATCCCCCTTTATGTTCCACCCCACACTAAAAAATGTGTGGTCCTCTGTATATAACACCTTGATGATATAATTAGCCACCGACGCACACACATGCCCAAAATAAACCAAAAGTGACAAAGCAACAAGAAAGGGAAACACAAAGAAAGGAAAAAATGAATTAAGGGAAATCCTAAGCTAACTAGCAATATTGCCTTATTTACAAACACCCAGAAGCCTTATTTATAGTAGGGCTTCAACCTAATTCCATTGAAATACCTAGGAAGTGGTGTTTGATCTAGCGCTTGTAGCTAGAAAGTGTCTGAATCAAGTATATGGGTAATATAATATGATCCTAACCAATGGACCTTGAGCTTCCCAGGATGGTGCAAGAACTTAGAATCATAAAGTAAAACCATCTACCTAACCTCAAATTGTTTATTCTTTATGTGAAGATCATGTTAGGACTTTTGTCTCACCTTCTTAGTCTTTTGACTCCACTTAGCAAGTGATCACCTCTCTTCTAACATCATTAGCTTGTTAATGCGCTCTTTTAATTTATGTTCATCATCCAATCTTCCTACACATGTAATACACAGAGAGGGTATCATAAACTCTACCAGAAAAATATCTTCCATGCCAAACACCAATTGGAAAAGTGTTTCTTTTTTCAATCTCTTGTAAGTTGTTATATATGCCCGTAACATGGATGAGACTTTGTAAACCCAATCCTACCTCCTAACATCACAAATATTGCTAAGTGTATGACTCAATATCTTGTTAAATTCCTCGACATTCCCATTAGCCTAAGGGTGATAAGGAGTAGCCTTGTGATGGGGCACCATGAATTCTACCAAAATAATCCCGATAGTTTCATTTAGGTGTATCCCTATCACTCATTATACTCGGTGGGCACCCATATCTATTGATTATATTTTCCCACTGGAATCTTCTTGTTGTGGCCACCATGAAATCCCTCATATGTGCTACCTTCACCCATTATGTTAGATAATCAAATCAAATAATGATATAGTGCAAACCCATCCTTCATGCGTCGGGTAAAATATGGCCTGTAAAGTCAATTATCCATTTTTGAACAGGTTCGGACTAGTTATTGGTCTCAATGGCATTTCATCCCTTTTCCTTAAATTACCAAGGTGTTTGTAATGATCACAATCTTTACATTATTCAATACAATCCTTGTGAACCATCTCTCACTAAAGGCCAGCTAAGAGGATCTTGCACACAGTCGCATTCCCCGCATAGTTTCCTTTTACTATTCCACCATGAGCCTCTTCCATGATTGCAGTGTGATCATGCTCTATCATACACCGGCACAAAACCTCATCACGTCCCCAGCTTGTATAATTCTCCACCAATTAACATATAAGGTGTGGCATGTATGGCTAACTCTTTCCTTTCTAATTCCTTCATCCCTTACGAAGCCACACCCATTCTTAAGAACACATCGATATCTTCCAAATGAGGGTGTGTGCACCGTAATCTAGATAGTTGTGCTTCTAGAATTATATCCTCAATACTTTTTGTGTCCTCTCCTAATTCAATCCTTGAGAAGTGGTCAGCCCTAAATTAATCTTACCTAGTTTTATAGCAGCCGTAAACTCAAACTCCTGAAGCAAAGTGGGACCCACCTATATATGTGCCCTTTCAAGATGGGCTTGTTCACCAAGTACTTTAATTCCATGTGGTTTACATAGAATATAAAGGGTGTTTTGAAAAATGATTTCTAAATTTGTGCAATGCGTAAATCATCGATAATGCCTCGCACTCCATGGTAGTATAATTTTTTTCTGCTAGGGTTAGTTTCCTACTAGTAAAACACAAGGGATGGTCAACAATTCCCTCTCCAAGTTGTGCTAAGACTACTGCAATCACCATACCGATGCATCAACATGCACGTGAAAAGGTTTATCCCAAGAGGGAAAGCGTAATATGGGTGTAGTAATGAGTCTATTCTTCAGTGTGTCGAAATCCATATGTTGCGCCTCTCCCCAATGGAAAATACTCTTGTGTTTTAGCAACTCCTCTAATGGCACGGAAATCATGGCATATCCCTTGATGAACTTCATGTAATACCTCATATTCCTAAGGAATTTGAGCCTACACGCTAGCTAGTAGGCTCCACCAAACCTACAATAACGAAAAATTTGGCAAGATCCACTAGTAAGTCTTCTTTAAATATGATAGGTCCCAACAGGGTGCCAAATGGAATAGCAAAAACACATTTCTTAATGTTGAGAGATATACTCAATCGTCATCATCTCTTAAACAGTGTAGTCTCGATTGTCCTAATGGTCCCTCACCAATCCATATATTATCCATTCATCTAGGTAGACTTGTAGAAATTTATGGATGAAGTCCTGAAACGCCTGAATGAGAATGTGTGAAAACACAATAGGTGTGTTCTTCAGTCCAAAAGGAATGGCCGTATAAGAAAAACTTACACATTTAGTAGAGAAATTTTTCTTTTCTTGGTCCTCATTTGTGATTCTAACCTAATGATATCTTGAGAATCCATCTGTGAAATAATAATTTTTGCACTGGATACTCCTTCCAGGATATCCTCGGTGAAAGGGGTTAGAAAAGGAACAATGACACACACCACATTCAAATCCATGTAATCAACACAAATCATTATCCTCCCATCTTTCTTAATGATGTTGACCATCAGACTTAACCACTCTAATTCCTCAACAGCCTGAATGATACCTAATGTGATCATCTTGTCAATATAATCCTTGACTTTGATGCACAGATTAAAATTCATTTGATAAGGTCTCTTCTGAATTAGGTGCACACCCTCCTTAAGTTTGATCTACATCTCTCCTAAAGATTAGTGAACTCCCTTGAGTTTGTGGTACCTGCATGGAAACAAATCCTGAAATTCATGCAACAAATCAATGATCTTTGAAACCTCCCTTTTCCCAAATCTCAAATAGTAGCTTCTTTAGGTTCCACCTCTCGAGCCAATATTAACCTTTTGGTTTTCATGTGTTCATGGTAGGCACACACTTACTCATCAGCACTATTCATAACCTCATGTGTACTGACAGTATGGTTAACATCTAAGTTTTCCACCTCTTCACCATCTATCACATAGACCAACTTTCCTTTCTCTTTTTCCATGCAAGCGCACTCAAGTTGTACTTCCTCTAATTCTTCCTCATCAAAACACACTTCCAAGTTAGGTTCTCCCAATAACTCCAGTATTCTAGCCTCCTCCATGGAACTATCTCACATATTTAGGTGCTTAACAACTTGTAGCGCCTTATCCACTGATGGCTTAGTACTTCAATACTCAAAATCTTGAATGATAGTAGTCATCAACTCTTGTGAGTCTCTTTTAAACGTCATAGTTCTGAATGGATGTACCACATGCACGTGTAGCCTTTTAAGGTGGAGTAAATTTTATGCACCCAAAATATGGAGGCAAAGCTTACGCACCTTCTATCAAGGCCTTCTCAAATGCCTAGATGTGAAATGAGGTAGGTTGCTTCCCATGATATTCTGTGTAATAGTAGGTGCATTACTTTAGAGAAACCTAACCGAGAACATGATTTTCACCTCACACTACTCTAGAATCTTATCTTGCTTTGGGTCATCCACCAATTTGTTGCATTCCCAAGCAATGTCTAGCTAAGCATATTTTTTCTTTCAATCTCACATCTCCATTGGGTCTCCATTGCTCGCAGGAAAACATTAGGGTTAGCTTCCCTAGTGTAACTTGACAATTTTTTTCCTCCCATGCACTTGACTAAGCATGAATTTGTTACTCTTTTCAGAAATCCTCTTAACTTCCTTCTGACTAACTCATATGTCCCATGCACCCAATTGCCACATGCCACACTAGTTATGTCACTTATAGATTAAGCATCTTCCCACTGAATATCACTTTATTTTGTTGGTTGCACAACCTCAGGGTCCCTGATAGTGCACACATAGATTCTATCTAGGTCTTATTCTCCCAAGGGCTCAGTATAGGGCATTGAATTTCCATCTATTAAAGGAATGATAACATGTTCCTCCTTTTTCTCAAAACTTATATACCCCTTATTGAAATGTAAGTCAACATTGTTCTTATAGCACCAGGGGCACCCAAGTAACGCTGGAAAGTTGTCCACCTTAGCAAGCACCAAGACTTCAAATTCTCCAGTGAATTTTTTCCCTTGGATAGTGACATCATCCAATAAGACACTAATGGGCATTGTCTTTGTCTTGTTATCCATATACAACACATTCAAAGATGGATGTAATGGTGGCCTTCCCATTTGATTCCATACATCTAAGGTGAGAACATTAACTTCCACACCAAGGTCAATCATAATATTACGTAGGATTCATCCATCAAAAACTTCATTCAAGGTAATCTCCGTATCATAGTCAAGACTATGAGGAGCTATATTAGTATGAAAAGCTTACTTCTCGCACTCTCCTTTGGTGCTTGGTAATTTTCCTCTCAGCCACTCTCCTAATAGAGGGATGATATTCTCTTGTCTCATCATCTTACATACTTCCCTGACTTCATCTATATCCTTCTGTGGAGCCTCAATGCTCTTCTTCTTCTCTAACTACCATGATTTCTCCTTCAGGCACTTTGGATCTCTCCTTGTAGGCTTTGAATAACATCCATGGTTTCTTGATAAACTTCCTTCTAATGCGTAGGGTCTAGATACTTCCCATGTACCACTTCTTCTCTTGTAACCAATGGTCTCTATTTTGGTATCTCCTGGCATGCGTAGCCTTAGATTGCTTCGTCACACGTATAACTATTTATCAACTTGATTTATACTTCCTATCTCGGTGCCTTTATCCTTCACTACTTCTGCTCATGTGTTCAAACAATTCTGGGCATTCCTCATACTTGTGCTTTTTCCCACACCAAGAGCACTACAACAAATCGGGACACTCATGCTTGTAATGTTCTATAGATCCACAGTTATAGTAGGTTCTATGAGGGAATTCACTTCTTCCGCTCCCACATTTTCCACAACCTTTAAATCCTCCTTGAAATCCTCTACCTCAACCTCCTTGATCTATGTTCCCTTCATCATGATAGCCATCATCCTTGAAACTACTAGAAATGCTAGTTTGGAATATGCTAGTATCAATGGAATCATGTATTTGGTCAATCAATCTACAATCCTTAGTGTCATGAGTAGTAGAGGTGCAAATTTTACAATAGCAAGATACATTCTTACGGATCGTACAATCGTAGCAATCGGCATCTACTTACATCATGATCTCTATGGTAAATCACACGATCCACCGATATGGCATGAACTCGGCCTTTGTGGGAAAATTTCCTTTGTATGACCCTCTACTTCACAATCCGTACACCATAACCCACTGCAAGTATCAACCAAGTTCGCAGACAATTTCTCCAATTGTTTTGTCATTACAGCAATTTAGGCTTCTAAGAACGAACTAACGCCCAGTATCAATAGTTCATACTACCTCGCACACAAAGTAGCCTCCAAGGCCTCATGTGGATCTATAAAATTTCCCTCTTGAATGGTATTATTAGTCCTTCGATGAACCACTAAGCATGCTTGCAAAGGGTGAATGTCATAAGACAACTTGGATAGGAAAGTCTTGAAATGTGCATCATACTCCCACACACTCTCTACCATTCCTTTTTGAATATTCTTAAATAAACTAATGATTTTATGTTCAAATTTAGGTATGTGGAACTCCATAAAAAATGCATTATGCAGTGTGATGTAATCCACCATTGTCTAGTGTGGATCATACTTCATGTACCGGTTATGTGTGTGCCCTTACAACATGGTTGAAAACTGACTACCCTTATATCATGGTGTAGTGATACCCTTAATTTTCCATAATAACTCACATTTATACACATGTTCCGCAGCATCTTCCACACCTTTGTAATTAGGAAAATGCAAAGACATCTCAAAAAATACCTGCTGAGGTTGTTGAGGCCCTTTTCCATCAGATCCAAAACCTTGGCCTCCTCTAATATTTCCACCACCTCCGCCACCACTACATCCACTAGTGAAAACTCCTCCGATCCAAAAAATCCTCCTCCTATCACAGGTAAGGGGCCTAACATAGTATGCCCTTTGATCCCACCATCGCACTAAACTACGCACTGACAGTATGCAAAGTTGACCCACTCCCAGATGTGTTTCCCGTGCCATTTCTAGATGTGATACCCAAAATTTGAGAACCCACACCTTGCCTTAATGTCATACCGGATAGGATACCTCGAATATAGGAAATTACTATGCAACCATAGATGTACCAAATGAAAAATTATACCTCATAGGTGTCACTAGACTACGAATACCAATACCAATCGAATTATCAAAAATTATCTCAAGAAATGGAAAAATAAGCACAAGGTTATGATCGCCATGTGGTGGGATCTCCTCTTTTCTTCATATGAGGATCTCTCCGGAGCCGAGGGGTTTCTCTTCTGTGATTGCTAAGATGGGGTAGCTCAAACTGCTCAGGTTCCATGTCCTCCTCGTGAACCTCAAATCCTTCCTGAAACATCTACCTCCATAAATCCATCACTCCTACAACTTCATGTTGTCTCACAAAATCCCTTTCCCCTAGCTTGATTATACATGATTCATCTCTCCTCTTTCTCCATTTCCACCATAAGGTCCGCAATCCTCTACCATGCCACTTTTGCACCCCGCTACTGGTAGGATTTTTATCCAAACCATGGGGAAGGCTTCCAAACTCAAAGTAATAACCATGATCTTGATAACAATGGAATAGCACGTAATAATGATCCTTTAGGATCCATTAAGAACTTAAACTCAACAATCTCAGGGTAAGAATATGTAGAAATAGTGTATTCTAAGGCATAACTAGTCAACACACTACTCCACTAGTGATCAATTACACGGGTCCAGTCAAATCATCATTATGTAGCCTCTAATACTCATATTGGGTCCATACATGAGATCTATAGTACCAAATTGACCTAGATGTATATGTTCAAAGCCATTGATACAACTCTCTTGGGAAACAACAAAAGAATGTTTCATACAAATCATGATATAGGTGGTGTTGTTGCAAATCAGCAGCACCCCCTGGATGTTGATCAGGCTTCTAATTTGATCATTCTAAGCATCCAGTGTGATTTCACAACATTGAATCCTCTTCCCAAGTGTGGGACTTGCAAAAATGGAAGAGGAATCTCCAGATTAGAGGTTGGTTCCTCAACTCCTCTGATCAACTATTTCACTTGCACAATTGCAGAGGTTTAAACTCCTAAATCTACTCTAAATTCCAAAGGGACAAGGATAGAAAATGCAAAAAGAAAGAACTAATGCTAATAGGTGATGCACCAAAGGAGTTATAGACACCTGATGCTACATGAAATACACAATCCATAAGGAAACATAGCACAAAACATGCACAAATGCTCAAAATGTAATGAAAGATCAAGAAAGCAATGATAGATATATGAAAGGATTGAGGGATTTTAATCACAGAACATATATCAACATCTCAGATCCAATACAATACATTACAGTGATCCAGAGGCAAGAAAAGGTGCTGCATTACATGGAAAGGTAAAATTTCTTCACAAATTCTGCCAAGGAGGAAGAAAAAGGAAGTTGCAGAGCTGAAAAAGTGTCTCTCCTTGCAAAATGAACTCATTTTGGCTTTTACAGTGCAAACCACGACCCTAGGAGAGAGAAACATAGGAAAACATGCAAGGGGTTCAACCATTGACCAAAATGCCATCAAAACAGCATGGGCACCCTGATAGACCCATTCCCTAACATTTTTAACCATGCTGGGAGAGAATGCGAGCCATTCTTCATTAAAAATGGTGGTTGAAACATCATTTCTGTCCATGACCACATGCCAGAGGCGTTTCTTGATTTTATCTCTCCAAAATCCACCAAAATGAAAAAAATAACCTCGGAATCTTATAGATAATTTCACCAGCTTTCCATTGATATAAAGAACGTGAAAAACTAAGCTCTAGATCGAAAGATATGGTGATTTGAAGTTTTAGGGCAAAACAGGGCCAAATCGGGTCGGTGGGAAAAAAATTCAAATTTTACACCTTTTTGGTCATTTGGAAAATTTTCCAAAATTTCCCCATGCTCCACCACTCTAGGTGCCACATGGTGGCATCTCATTGGCCATGGGCCTTTCAGGGGAAATTTTTTCCAAAAAACTCCGTCGAGCCATAACTTCAAAAATACATGGAGTTAGGAGGAAAACTTTACCTTTCTGGAAAGCTGAGAAAGAGCTCTATCCAATGGTGCCATTTCCAGAAGGTTTTGAGTGCCTAAAAGAAAAATTTTGTGACTGAGGCACAAGAGAGGGAAGAATGAGAGGAGTTAGCCACAAAATGAGCAGGGGGCACATTTTGGATAACAATTTTGGCGACTCAGAGGGGTCATCACTGCTTTGGATGAAGTTACCAGTTGCCTTTTAGCAATCCATTGGGTATGGATTCATAAGAAATAACCTGAAACCAACCTGATATCTTGAAAACTTCCCTCTGAGCCACTTGAAACCCATTGAACTTAGAGTTGTTCTCACCAAAATGCCACTTAAAACAGTTGTGCAAGAGCAAAACCAGCAGCACCAAAACTATTTACAAAACTGAAAATCATACATGCTCCAAATGGAACATGCGAGTGTGTAAAAGCACTTCTTTTACTTGAAAGCAAACCTACCTACTCTATTCTAACTAGAAGCAAAGGTAAGCTAAACAAACCTCTAATCCATGCAAAATAGCTTCCTTACTTCAAAATTGGAAACCATACAACTGATTTAGCATTGAACATGGCTGATTGGATGAATGGAAAATCAAAAAGAAGCTGGTCTTCCACCCAAATAATCAAGGTATCAGGTGAAGGAAAATTCAATACCTCTTTTAGTTGTTCTGCATTTGGATTGGAGAGGTATGACAGTTGATCCTTGGTTCTTTGTAGCTCATCCTCATGCTTAGGAGCAAGCATGACTGGTTGTGACTTCTCCTTTGACTCCAATGAAGTCAAATACCTTATTGGGCAAGGTATGATCCATTTGATATGCCCATTTCCCTGATTTTAAACTCCAAGAATAGAGTTCTCTTGTAGACCCTCTTGAATGGATGATGTGGAAGCGATGGTAGAACCTTTTTTCCCTTTCTCTTCCTCCAATGAAGAACATGAAAGAATAAAATTTTCCAATCTTGGTTCCAAAGAGATTCTATCGATGCGGGCTCTGCAAATGGGTGCTCTCCTTCATGATAGTAGGCTCAGGTGTTTGGAACGTGGATGATGAAAGAGAGAATGGTAGGAACTCAACCGGTTCTTCTTCATCAAAATAGTCCTCCAAATCTGACAGATAAACTACCTCATTGTTGTCTGTCCCGCCGCAAATGCTCAACTTCCTCCACGGTATCCTCTTGATCTATAACTTGATCATCATGGTTTCTTTCATCCTCCAACATTGAGTTTGAGAGATCAAACTCTTCTTTAGCACTAGAACTCGAGAGAGATGAAGTAGAAAGAAGAATTGAAGGTTCTCTTATAGCCTGCTTTGTGCTCAAAGCCCTTGGATCTGTAATTTTCTCCTCCACAACTAGAATGTGCTCCTCTTCTTTTGGATTTGGAGCAGCTTCTCCCTCTTCTACTACTTGAAGACAATCTTGTTCTTGATAGAACTCTTCCTCTAGCACGAAGTTCGTTAAGTCAAAATCTTCAATCATGCTCTCTAGAGGACAAGTTGGGACTGTAGGATCTTCTTCAAAATTGGAAACCATGCAACTGATTTGGCATTGAACATGGCTGATTGGATGAATGGAAAATCAACAAGAAGCTGGTCTTCCACCCAAATCATCAAGGTATCAGGTGAAGGAAAATTCAATACCTCTTTTAGTTGTTCTGCATTTAGAATAGAGAGGTATGACAGCTGATCCTTGGTTCTTTGTAGCTCATCCTCATGCTTAGGAGCAAGCATGACTGGTTGTGACTTCTCCTTTGACTCCAATGAAGTCAAATACCTTATTGGGCAAGGTATGATCCATTTGATATGCCCATTTCCCTGATTTTCAACTCCAAGAATGGAGTTCTCTTGTAGACCCTCTTGAATGGATGATGTGGAAGCGATGGTAGAACCTTTTTGCCCTTTCTCTTCCTCCAATGAAGGACATGAAAGATTAAAATCTTCCAATCTTGGTTCCAAAGCACTGCTATAAGATGCAGGCTATTACAAATGGGTGCTCTCCTTCATGACAGTAGGCTCAGGTGTTTGGAACGTGGATGATGAAAGAGAGAATGGTAGGAACTCAACTGGTTCTTCTTCATCAAAACAGTCCTCCAAATCTGATAGATAAACTACCTCATTATTGTCCTGCTGCAAATGCTCAACTTCCTCCATGGTCTCCTCTTGATCTGTAACTTGATCATCATGGTTTCTTTCATCCTCCAACATTGAGTTTGAGAGATCAAACTCTTCTTCAGCACTAGAACTTGAGAGAGATGAAGTAGAAATAAGAACTGAAGGTTCTCCCGTAGCCTGCTTTGTGCTCAAAGCCCTTGGATCTACACTTTTCTCCTCCAAAACTAGAATGTGCTCCTCTTCTTTTGGATTTTGAGCAGCTTCTTCCTCCTCTACTACTTGAAGACAATCTTGCTCTTGATAGAACTCTTCCTCTAGCACGAAGTTTGTTAAGTCAAACTCTTTGATCTGCTGCTCTAGAGGATAAGTTGGAATTGCAAGATCTTCTTCAGAGCTTTCTTCCTCTATGGCTGATTGTGCAACTTGAATTGAATCAGCATTCTCTTCAAATAGAATGCTAACATGGACACTACTTTCTGAGAAAATTGATTGCTGATCTACTTCTTCTTTTTGCTCTTCTCCTGCTGCAGCAAATTCAGTCCTAACCACCACTTGTTTTCCAACTCCAACCTCTTCTAAAGGCTTAACCATCAAGGGGATCTTTTTCATCCCAAATTTAAGAGCCCAACTCTTGAGACTTCAAATTTCTTCATCCTTGTTTAGTTTTTCTTTTTGCTGTTGTTTTCCTTGACTAAAATTCTGATTTTTATCCTCCCAACATGGGTTTGGGAATGCAAGAGGAGAAGTGGATTGTAACTCAAATGGCTCGTCAATTTTTTGTGGTGGTGGAGGAGGTAGAAACTCTTGTTTCTTTGGAGGAGAGGGTATTTATGTTAGCTTTTGTGGAGGGGATGATTGTTTGGAAGGAAAGGGGAAGGAAGAATTGAGATGTGGTGGAAGACTAGGGAATGGAGAAATGGAATTAACTCCTGGGGCAGCATTGACTGGATTTAGAATTTGAAATTCCAAATGAGATGATGCTACTTGAGTAATGGGAAGAGAAAAACTAGATGATGGTGTAGAACTTACCCATTGACAAGGTTGTTCAACACCAAGTGTATAGGCCTCTATTTCTGTTGTCCATTGTGCAAGTTGGGGCAGCATCTTCATCATGAAGTCTAGCTTCTCTTGAGGGCTGAAGTGTCTTGGAAAAGGGCCTCCCCATGGACAAGGAGTCCTGCAACCAATTCTGAAAGCTTTCATTTGTGCTTGAGCCCTGGATAGCACCATGTTTACCTCCATCTTTTGGATTTGTTCCAGCAGATCTGCATTTTCTTCTTGACTACCCTCACAACCAACATACCCTTGTGCTTGACATGCTTCATATCCAAACTGACTTTGGCACTGCTGCTCATATGGGTAGACATGCTGATTTTGAATTTGATCAAAATTCTGATTTGGAGGATTTGTAAAACATGTTGGAGGTGTGATATATTGCTGTTGTAAATGTGAATTCCATGATGGAAATGAAGTCATGATTGCACAACTTCATGGAATGGAAAAGAATGAAAATGATGGAAAGAAGAATGGATGGAAATGAATGGAAAACAGGTCTGTAACTTAGAGAATGAGTTGTTTACTAGATGGAGTCACCAAATGTGCTTTTGAAAGTGCCTCCAAAGGTTGAATCTTTAACAGGGAACACACCAACTGTCAAAGATAAAGTGAAAGACCTCTAAGGTCCCACTGCATCATGCCAAAACTATTGTGTTGCAAATCAGCAAGACCCCTGGATGTTGATCAGGCTTCTAATTTGATCATTCTAAGCATCCAGTGTGATTGCACAACATTGAATCCTCTTCCCAAGTGTGGGACTTGCAAAATGGAAGAGGAATCTCCAGTTAAAGGCTGGTTCCTCAACTCCTCGATCGAGATATTTCACTTGCACAATTGCGGAGGTTTAAACTCCTAAATCTAATCTAAATTCCAAAGGGACAAGGATAGAAAATGCAAAAAGAAAGAACTAATGCTAATAGGTGATGCACCAAAGGAGTTGTAGACACACGATCTTTGCATGAAATACATAATCCACAAGGAAACACAACACAAAACATGCACAAATGCTCAAAATGTAATGAAAGATCAAGAAAGCAATGATAGATATATGAAAGGATTGAGGGATTTTAATCACAGAACATATATCAACATCTCAGATCTAATATAGTACATTACAGTGATCTAGAGGCAAGAAAAGGTGCTGCATTACATGGAAAGGTAAAATTTCTTCACAAATTCTGCCAAGGAGGAAGAAAAAGGAAGTTGCAGAGCTGAAAAAGTGTCTCTCCTTGCAAAATGAACTCATTCTGGCTTTTACAGTGCAAACCACGACCCCAGGAGAGAGAAACGTGGGAAAATGTGCAAGGGGTTCAACCATTGACCAAAATTCCATCAAAACAGCATGGGTACCCTGACAGACCCATTCCTTGACATTTTTAACCATGCTGGGAGAGAATGCGAGCCATTCTTCATTAAAAACGGTGGTTGAAATGTCATTTCTGTCCATGACCACGTGCCAGAGGCATTTCTTGATTTTATCTCTCCAAACTCCACCAAAATGAAAAAATAACCCCAGAATCTTGTAGAGAATTTCACCATCTTTCCATTGATATAAAGAACGCAAAAAACCGAGCTCTGGATCGAAAGATATGGTGATTTGAAGTTTTAGGGCAAAACAGGGCCAAATCGGGTTGGTGGGAAAAATTTGAATTTTTGCACCTTTTTGGTCATTTGGAAAATTTTCCAAAATTTCCCCATGCTCCACCACTCTAGGTGCCACGTGGTGGCATCTCATTGGCCGCGGGCCTTTCAGGGGAAATTTTTTCCAAAAAACTTCGTCGAGCCATAACTTCAAAAATACATGGAGTTAGGAGGAAAACTTTACCTTTCTGGAAAGCTGAGAAAGAGCTCTATCCAATGGTGCCATTTCCAGAAGGTTTTGAGTGCCTAAAAAGCAAAATTTTATGACTAGGGCACAAGAGAGGAAAGAATGAGAGGAGTTAGCCATAAAATGAGTAGGGGGCACATTTTGGATAACAGGTGGTTCTCTACCCATTTACATGCATCGAACTCAGGGCCAGTGTTAAATCTCTAAGAAAACTCATCCTCCATAATTTTAATCCATTCTTCAAAATTTTCCAAGGTCAAGTGCTTCATCATCACACCTCATTCTTACAATAGCTTCAAAAAGAGGTCCCGACAATAGAACAAAAATGTATTCATTTCTTCATATACCTTCTTTCTACCCCAAGAGCGTTAGGCTATCACCCAAAGATGCGTTGGGAACTCACCGAGGCATGCGTGGACACTTTGAGCCCCTCCTTTATGTGATCCTCACAAGAATGATCCACCATTGATGGAGAATGAGTTCCAAGAATGGAAATATAGACATTCACTAAAAAATAGAGGATAAAAATAACAAATATGTGCACAGATGCATCATAAATGGAAATTAACATTGTAAATAAGCATAATGAAACTAGATCTAACCTAGAATAATATGAAGAACACAAGGGTTTACACTTAAGAACATGAATAACTAGAATCACACACATATATTAATTTATAAACATTTACAGTGGCCTCATCACATCATAAGGGTCATATAGACCGAATACATCAAGGAATATTATCTTAAACCCTACAAAATACTTTGCAAGGAGAGATTTCTTAGATATTCTACCCATTACAACCATTTCTCATACCCAAACCCATACATATATGCTCAATAGCATCCTTTCAAGTATTTGGAAGCACCTTGTTACTACTTAAAACCCTCTCTATCCCTACTAGCATCCTAACAACACTTCATTATTTCTCTCCTTCTCTTATATCAAACCCAAGCACTCCTTTGAATAGGATCTGGATGCATCACCTTGGTATCTTTCATGAACAGGTCACATGCCAAGTGGATCTGGAGCCATCTTTGAATATTTTGAAGTGATCCATGCTCGAATTCCTATGCCATATTTCAAATTCCTCCACTACCTGTAATGATCATCCCGGGAATATTCCTTACGTAGAATATTCTTTTTTTTACCTCCAAAGCTCCAGGATGGCACCTTATCCATTTTTCATGCCTACTTGGGATTTTCACATGTTTCTCCTATGACAAATTCTTCAAAATATGGATAAGTATCCAAAACTTCCTGCTCCCGTGAGTCAACCTCTTCTCTCGCATGTGTTTCCCTTGTGTAATTTTTCCCGAGCACATTCCTTCTTTACTTCCTCCCGTGCACACCGACTTATTCCTTGGGACTTATTATATTCAGGTCCCAACATGTTTCTATTTGTAATTGATCACAACTAAATTTTGTACCTAGAGGATAGTGCCTACTCTTTGGAGAACTACTCGAGAAGCTGTTGTGAACTTTGTTGATCTAGGATAGTAACTTTATTTTCCCCGTAAATTTAGTGTCCAACAATGACACAAGCCACTACTACTATCCAAGACTAGGCACTAGTTTTTACTCTAAGATTCGACCGAAATTTGATTTTGACCTAGTCTAAAACTGTGTTCCTATGTTGATTGTGTACTATATTATGTTGTTCCTAAGATCTATGCTAATGTAAGGGTGATTTTCACCCAATAGATGTCCCCCTCATCCTGGGGTGTATGTGAAAATTGTAGGAGCATGCGGTCCAAACGAGAAAACTTGAACCAATCATAAATGTATACCCATAGGGGGTAGGGCATATGCATCATAGAAACCAAGGCACATGAAAACAAGATAGGCTAGTAACAAGTGTTAGTAGTAAAAAGAAATATTATGAGAGAGAATGCAATACAGAATTTGGATTCGGATGGACCTTGGTGGTCACTGAAGATTCAACTTATGAATGAGAATTTCACTACATCTCATACTCCATGTAATACTTGTGTGTGTGTATAAATAACTCCTAGGATTCCCTTGTGTAAGTTACACAAATGATAATGGGCTAGATCTAGAATGTAGATGATATATAGTATGTTTGAATGGAATAGAATATACTTTCTCATCCTATGTTATTTTTGGTCTTCAAACTTATACCCGCGTCTCGGATCTAGAAGATTCGAGCTATTTGAGATCACAATGGAACCCTCTCCAAGTTGTGGGACCTTGCGCACTTGAGATGGGTCTATGGAGAAGGCCGGTTCCTCTATCTATTTCTACTGCTACTATTACTCCTAGTGCTAAAAAGGGAAACTAAGCTAATAAATGCCAAGGGACCAAGGATATAAGGATAACATGAAAATGAACTAAACTAAAAAGGTAATAGCACTAGAAAAGAGGGATGAATACTATATTTTCTAAGTAGGAATGAAAAGGGAACGTGTGAAAGGAGGCTAGGCACAAGTAGCACAGTTGAAAATGTGTTTACCAGATCATTCTCATGGAACAAAACTAAATAAAGAATTGCAAGGAACGTGAAGTGGAGCGTGAAGTGGAAGTGGTACAATGAACATGCAATGTAAAAGAAAAGAAAGAAGAAGAAATATAAACACCTTAGGACAGATAATAGTCACAAAATGATGCTTTTATTACTTATAGAAATCCACAAAGCTATTACAATGGCAAAAGATGTTGATATCCACATGCATGAGCCATATCTAGAGGTCTCTAACTCATAATACATAAATCTACATAAAATCTAGAGTATCTAAAATTAATAATGAGCCTAGCTTTTACATTTATAGATGAATCTGTAGAAGGAGAAGACAAGGAGAGAAACCCAAATTTGAAATGCAACCACCAACAAGAAGCATTCAATGCCTATAAATCCTCATAAGAATTTGTCGAATGCACTTCCCTAGGTTTTTTTGGCATGTTGGATGAGGAAGGAGGGTGGAACATATCAAATCAGGTGGTTGAAGCAATCGATCTGCTTCATTAATGCTCATAAAGATGTTTTCCTATTTCTCACCTATCAGATCCACCAAAATTTGAATTTTAATGTCTAGCATTGTGGCTAATGTCAACAGATCTCTGACAAGTCCAGGTGTGTGCTGATCAGAGCTTTGTATCAAAAGATACAGGTTTCGAGGATGTCATGGTTGTCTGCACACGCAGAGATGGCATGTGCAAATTGGCTGAAAGAATGGCCAACTATGAAAAATGTTTATCATTTCTGCCACATGTCACTCACTAATTTGTTGCAATGATTTGGTGCCCTATTGGCGTGCTTTGGCTTGGTTAGGTGTAGCAAACTCGATCATATAAGAAGATGATCTATCACGAGAAGGGTGAAAAGGAGGGCATGATGAAAGGGTGTGTGGAAGGAAATAGAGGAAGGCACGAGAGGAACGTGTGTGTGACGCGCATGGGGAAATGAGGAAAACTGGTGAGCAGAGAACGCATGGTCAAGGTGCAACCATTACAAGATGATGTGTGGGTTCGTACGAGGGCTAGGTACTTAGCAAGTTGAAGCGCGTGAAAGGTGTGTGTGTAGAGTGAATGGCTACCAGCAAGAAGGGCTAATGTTTAGAAGACAAGCGCAAGGGGAAGATGGAACAAAGAAGAAAAGGAAAGGAAGGGAAGAAGGGGAAGCACACAAGGGTGCGTGAGGAAAAGAAAGGAATGTGCCAAGGGAACTTGAGTGTGTGCAACCTTACAATGAAGAGCTCAGAGCTAGAAGATGTATATAAGTTATCCAAATCACTAGGAGAGTTATTTGGATAATAGTTTTACCAACTTTCAAGGCCATCTGCTTGTTAGATGAAGAAGATCAATAGCCTGAAGAATCCATTGGGCATGGAGTCTACTATGTAATTATTTGAAAAACTACCCCTAAAGTCACCTAAAGGATCATTTCTGACTTGATTCTACGAATCTTGCAACTATTGAAAGAAGATATACATTTTGGAAGTAAAATAATACCACACACAGGAAGCGCATGAAAGGAAAGAACTATGTACAAACAAATAATGTATGCACAACACACTTGGAGAAATTGAAACTACTCTAATATATATACAAAATGATTTAGTAAACTTAATGGAAGGTTTTGAAATAGATCCTATTTATGGGATTCACAATACGCTTCCATCAAGATGAGTCAACTCAAAAGAGTTAGCCTCTTTGCACGAACTGATGATGTATGGGCCACTCTAAAGTGCATCAAACTTTGAATGGTGCCTTGGTTTAGCTTTTTCAGCATCCCATTTTAAGACTAAGTCCCCAACTTTTAAATCTTGGGGCCTAGCCTTTTTGTCAAACCATTTCTTTGTTGCTTGTTGATGTTGTTCTAGCTTGATCATGGCAGAGTTCCTTAGTTCTTCAAGATTAACCAGCTCTATCATTCGATTTTTCTCTCTGTCTCATGCCTTCAAATTCTAGCTGTTGGGAAAGTGCTAATGAGTTCAACTCTAGTGTCAAAGGAAGGGTAGCCTCCTTACCATAGACAAGCTTGTAAGGTGAAGTTCCTATTGCCTTTTTAACTATGATTCTATCTACCTAGAGCATGTGCGAGACCTTTGTATGCCACTGTCTTTGGCTGATGTTCATTGTGCACTTCATGATTCTGATCAGGTTCTTGTTTTTTTACCAAACCATTTCCCTGAGGGTAATAATTGGAAGAATTCTTCAAGTAGATGCTTAGATTTAGCGCCCAATCAGTGATTTTAGTACCAAGGAAGGATTTTTCATTATCAAAGATAATGGTTTGAGGGATGCCAAACCTTGTGACTATACCTTCGAAAGTCAAGTATAACTTACTTGGTTGATTACTTGAGTGTGACATCTACTTTCCATCTAGTGAAATAGTTAGTAGTTGTCAACACCCACTTGTGTTCGGCGTGTTGGGTTAGTACACTGATTATACATATAATACATCAGATCTAAGCATACATGCAAATAAAATTGGATATTCTACTAGAAGAAATATACATAACAAGAGATATAAATCAACACCATATTTAATGTGGTTCACCCAATGTGGCCTACATCCACCAAGAAACAGGTCAATCTATCATCCAAAGCTTTCACTAGATATACAATGAAGATTTACAATCTTCCACACCTCTCATATGTATAGTACTATCTTACTCTCAAGATTTTTCTTCTTCACCAAGAATTCTCTCTCTCACAATTATTCTCACAATAATCATCAACTTTTGCAAGTTCTTCTTAATTATTACTTCTAAACCCTAGCTTTCATACTTATATAGGCATATACAAACTTAGGGAACTTAGCCATGCAATTACAATCAATAGATCTTCTTTAATACTAAAAATAGATCTAATTCCCATGAGTTAATTAAAACACCCACACACAGGTAACCAACGTTGGTTAGCCCTAACCAATGTTGGTTCCTCCTTTCCTGACTGATGCCGGTCATAGGTGACCAATGTTGGTCCCTCCATAACCGATGTTAGTTATTGTGTTTTCCAAAAGTTTCATATTGCATGTTAATCCAAAGTAATTGAGCTCCACAACTCAACAATCTCCCACTTGGAGATTAATTATTGCATTATACATGTACAACATCATTCTTGGATCCTTCTTTAGCTTTTTTTCTTCGTCTTCAAGTCTCAAACTCAAAGACCAACAAAAGTGGATTGTAGTTCCAACTTATCCTTTGCTAATGGCTTCATTAGCATATCCGTAGGGTTTTCACTTGTATGAATCTTTTCCAGATTCAACTACCCATCCTCCAATACCTTCCTGTATGAAGTGATACCTCAACTGAATGTGTTTCGTTCTTGAATGAAAAATTGAGTTCTTTTCCAAATGAATCACACATTGACTATCACTTTGAATAGTTTTCAATCATCTTTCTCCTTTCCCAACTCTTTCATGAACCTACTCATCCATATCATCTCCTTTCTAGCCTCTGTAGCTGCAACATACTCTACCTCTGTAGTAGACAAAGCCATAACCTTTTGCAATCTTGAAATCCAGCTAACTACCATCCCACCTACTATGAAAATATATCCAGTAGTGCTCCTCCTACCATCCATATCTCCAGCCATATCTAAATCAACATAGCCACATAATGAAATATTTGAACCTCCATAGCATAACTACATGTTAGATGTCCCTTTCAAATACCTAAGTATCCATTGGACTACTTTCCAATGATCTTTATCTAGATTGGCCATATATCTACTCACAAATCCCAATGCATGTGAAATGTTTGGTCTGGTACAAACCATAACATACATGAGACTTCTAACTACTTGAAGCATATAGTGCTTGTGTCACGTACTTTAGTTGCTCATGTGATGATGGACACTTATCTTTACTCAATTTGAAGTGTCAAGCCATAGGTGTACTAACAAGTTTTGCATTCTACATCTTGAACCTTTCTAACACCTTGTAGATATAATCCTCCTGAGATAAATACAATTTTTTTCTCTTCGTGTCTATATGTATTTGCATGCCAAGGATTATTTTTTCAGCTCCTAAATCCTTCATATCAAATGTGTGAGCTAGTTTTCCCTTAATCTCACCAATGTCCCGTATATACTAGATCCTGCAATAAGCATATCATCCACATACATTAAAAAAATAATATAGCTCTCATTTTAAAGCTTCTTGAAATATACACAATGGTTAGATTCACATCTTAAGTAACCATGCTCATACATAAAACTATCAAACCTCATGTACCATTTCTTTGGAGATTTTTTGAGCTTATATAGGCTCTTTTTCAGCTTGCACACTAATTTATCCTTACCCTTGACTTCATACCAAAGCAGCTATTGCGTATAAATCTCTTCATCCAAATCACCATGAAGGAAATCCATCTTCACATCTAGTTTCTCTAAATGCAAATCATGTACTGTAACTAAACTCAATACATTATGAATAGAAGTCATCTTAACAATAGGAGAAAATATTTGACCAAAGTCAATACCTACTTTCTGTGTAAATCCCTTTACTACAAGCCTTTCCTTGTACCTTTTATGTCCACCATCTTCTTCCTTGATCTTGTAAGCCCACTTGTTCTATAATTTCCTCTTACCTACTGGTAACTTAACCAAATCCCAAGTCTCATTTTGTTCTAAGGATTCCAACTCCTCATCCATGCCATACTCCCACTGGACATGGTTCTCATCCTACATTTCTTCTTCAAAACTTTTTGGTTCACCATTATCAATCAATAATAAATAAAATAAATAAGGTGTAAATATTTCTAGAGGTTTACTTACCCTTTGTGACCTTCTCACAAGATTTTGGGGTATCGGAGGCTCAATCTGAACCTCCTAGACATTTGTATCCAAATCATAGTGATCAACACCGGTCAACTCTAATTGATGTTGGTTTTGCTAACCGATGTTGGTTTGGCTCTTATGTAACAAATAATGTTTCTTCTTACCGATATCGATCGGGGGTCAACTAACACCGGTTACTATGTAACCCTATCGGTATTAATTTTAAATCCAAGAGTTCATTTTCATTCACAAACTTCTCAACTGATTCATCCTTGGGTACCAAAATTTAATCCTGTACATTCTATTTTCATTCCATTCAACATCACAACTCCTAATAATTTTAGAATGATCTAAATCCCAAAAATGGAAACCGAAATCACCAAATCCATAACCAATGAAAGTGCACCTCTTGGATTTTGCATCCAACTTTTTCCTATTTTCCTTATCAACATGCACAAAATCTTCTGAACCAAAAACTTTAAGAAAATAAAGATCTACCTCTTTTCTGGTCCAAGCTTCCTCTGGTATTCCTCCATCTAGTGAACTTGAAGGCCCACGATTAATCAAATAAACTATTGTATCAACTGCTTCTGCCCAAAACTGCAAGGGCAATCCAGAATGTATCCTCATACTTCTAGCACATTCCATGATTGTCTTGTTCATTCTTTCTACAACACCATTATCCTGTGGTGTTCTTGGAACCATTCTTTCTCTACATATCCCATTCACTAAACAATAATCATTGAAAGCTTTGCTACAGTATTCACCACCATTTTCAGATCTAAGGCACTTTAACTTAGAATTTGATTCATTCTCAACAAGGGACTTCCATCGTTTAAAAGTCTCAAAAACATCATATTTATGTTTAATACAATAAACTGATACCTTTCTTGTAGCATCATTAATGAAAGTAACATAATATTTGGATCCTCCATGAGAAGCTACCTGAGCGGTCCCCACACATCCGAGTGTACAAGTTCCAATTTCTGCTCCTTTTAGTTGTCCCGACTTTGAGAAATCTCACTCTCTTTTATTTTTCAAAAACATAGTGCTCACAGAAATCAAGATCTAAATATTTCAAATCGATAACTTACCCTTAGCCTTTAAGATCTTCATTCCTTTTTGACTCATATGGCCCAATCGATTATGCCACATAAATGCATTTGAATCTAAAATAGCTAATGCGAGAAAAGGAATTAGTAACACACGTATATAAATATAAAGTTCCTACATTCTTACCTCTTACCACAAAAAAATCACCCTTGGTGACTTTCCAATAGTCTCTGTAAAAGTAACCATGTAACCACTTCACCTAGTTGTCCTACGAAATAATATTCCCCTTGAGGCTTGGCACATGCCTCACATCTTTCAATATCCATCTATTTCCATTTTGTAATTTTATATTAACTTCTACTTTACTAGTAATATTGCAAGGCTCATCGTCATCCCAAATAAACATGCCCAAAATTTCCCTGAAAAAAATCTAAAATAACCCTTATTAGGGGTTGCATGGAAAGAAGATCCTGAATCTAAAACCCATTATTCAATTATATTATCTAGAGAAAGAATAAGATCATCTTGCATTACCTCTGCTGCAGCAAGATTTTCTTCTTTACCTTTATCTGGTTGTTGGTTTTCTTTATCCTTTGACCAACAATATTTCCTTACATGTCCTTTCTTTCCAATTTTCCAACAAGTAATTCCCTTACCTCTGGATTTAGATCATTATCCCTTAACTTTTATTTTCCATTACTCTTACTCTTAGATCTCTCCTTCTACACCCCTTGCTTTTTACATTCAAAGCATTCCTAGATGATGATTCCTCTGTACTCTTCCTATGAATTTCTTCATTCAATATTATACTAACCACATCATCAAACTTCAAAATATTATTAGCATATGTTGTATTACTAATAGCCATTACCAAGTTATCCCAACTATCAGGAAAAGAACATAAGAATAAAATTTCTTTCACTTCATCATCAAATGGTATATCAATTGATTTTAAATGATTTATAATAGATCTAAAATTGACTAGATGTAGATCCACATTCATGCATCTTAGAACTAAAGATTTTCTTCATCAAATAAACTTTATTTGAAACACTAGGTTTTCATATAAATTAGTGAGATATTTCATTAATCCTACTAGTAGAAGTTGCTTTTATAATATTGGAAGCCACGGATGCTATCGGGCTCAATCTTATAGATCATAAAACATTTACATCAAGAATCTTCCATTATTCATCAGCCATCTTTGTAGGTCTAGACTTCTCATCCAACGGTAAATACAAATCTCTTTGATACAGATAATCCTCAATCTACATCTTCCATAATTGATAATTTCAGCCTTCAAACTTCTCTACCTTGTATTTGTTTTCTTCTTCCATTGTTGTAGCTCCCACTCAATCAGAAAACCCTTTGTGATTAAATATATCAACACACAAAACCCTCAAACAAAGCTCTGATACTAGTTGTTGGGGTTAGCACACCGGTTGTATAGATAATACATCATATCTAAGCATACATGCAAATAAAAGTGGATATTCTACCAGAATAAATATACATAACAAGAGATATAAATCAATACCAAATTTAATGTGCTTCACCCGATGTGGGCTATGTCCACCAAGAAACAATTCAATCTATTATCCAAATCTTTCACGGGAAAAACAATGAAGATTTACAATCTTCCACACCTCTCAGATGTACAGTATTGTCTTACTCTCAAGCTTTTACTTCTTCACCAAGAATTCTCTCTCTCACAATTATTCTCACAATAATCATCAACTTTTGCAAGTTCCTCTTAATTCTTACTTCTAAACCCTAGATTCCATGCTTATATAGGCGTACAAAAACTTAGGGCACTTAGCCATGTAATTACAATCAATAGATCTACTTTAAAACTAAAAATAGATTTGATTCTCATGAGTTAATTAAAACACCCACACATAGGTAACCGCGTCGATTAGTCCTAAGAGATTTCAGTTCCTCATTGCATGAACGATGTTAGTCCCTCCATAACTGATGTTGGTTACTATTTTTTCCAGCAAGTTTCATATTACATGCTAATCCAAATTAATTGAGATCCACAACTCAACACGGTGCTTGAAGGTATATTTTTCATGCCTATGAAGTCAAGACCCCATTGGCAAGCTGATCCACTTGGATTTATCGAAGGGGAAGCACTGCCAATTTTTTCTTTCCTACAAAGAAAGTGCACTCTCTTCATTTTGTGACCCACTTGTGTGCATCTGCAAATAGGGTAGGCCAGAAGATACATGCCATTATGATTTTTATTGTTGTAGTTCAGGTAGAAAAGTGTCCACTAGAGAATCTATTGTGAAATTTTTCTAACACTTTTTTAGTTCTCATGCCATTAATACATCTTAACACCATGCCATCAATATTTTTCTTGAAGAGAAGTCCATCAACCAAAACATAAGGGATAGATTGTAACTTCAGATGTCTTCTCTTTTCCTTGTTCAAACCACAAAGGTATGCACCCTCGTAAAGGAATGTGATCATATCCTTCATCCTGTCATGTGCACGAGGATTTGTATTTTCTCAAGCTTTGTGCGCGGAAGACCTTCATCCATAAATAATGAATTCTCGGATTCATTGTGCATGCTCTCAACAATCTTCCTACAAAGTGCGCTACCTCTTACCAGTCTTATGGATTTGATAGTCACGTCATACTCCATGATTTTGGTCACCCATCATGCTCTTTTTTCATGTATCTCTGCTCCCATGATGAAGTCTCTGACGAGGAGTGGGATAATAATACCTTGATATGATTTTTGGTGAGCATACTTTTAAATTTTTTTGAGCACACGCAAGATGGAAAATACCTTCTTCTCTATGTGATTGTATCTTAATGTGTAATCCTTTAGCATCTCGGCTAAATAATGCCACTTTTTTTCCAAATCTTGTTCATTTTCTTATATTATGATAGAAGCAACATTAGTATCAATGCCATAAGCATAAAGGATCAAATCCTTGCAATAATCCGGGTTGATGAGTGTTGGCACACAAGTAATATCTTGCTTGATTTTGTTGAAGCTTTCTCTTCCTTCTGTTTTCCATCTTAAGGTTGTGTCCTTCTTGAGCATCAAGGTGATGGGCTGAACCAATCATACAAAATTAGGGATAAAACGCCTAATAAAGTTGATCTTACCAAGGAAGGACCATAAGGTTTTCTTGTGCACTAGCGAGGAAAGAGATAGGATAGTTGAAATGTTCTTAGTATCAATTTTGATACCATCCTTTGAAACCACATGGCCCAAGAGCTTTCCATGTGCCACCAAAAATTACACTTCTTGGGGTTAAGAGACACCCCATACTTTCTACATCTCTTAAAGACTTTCTCCAGGTGCGCCATATGATCTATGCTCTGATTTGAGAAGATTGTTATGTCATCAAGGTAAACCAAGATGAACTCATCTATGTAACCTTTGAATTCAATGTCCATGACACGCTTAAATGTTGTGCATGTGTTTGATAGACCAAAGGGCATTTTCTAATACGCATATGTTCCCCACTTGGTTATAAACATTGTTTTGAATTGATCCTCTTCCTTGACCAGGATCTAATTGAAACCTGAATACCATCTAACATTGAGAACCTCTATGCACGACCACTAGTCTATAGAATCTAATCCATTGAAGGCAAAGGATAATGATCCTTTAGAGATGCCTTATTTAAATCTCTGAAATCAACACAAAATCTGATTTCACTATTCTTTTTCACACTTTGGAACTAAATTTGTAACCCAAGTAGAGTATTTGATGGGAAAAATAATATTCTCCTCAATGAGTTTAGATAACTCCTTTCTCATGAGGGGCTCTATATTTGGATTGACTGGTCGTTGCTTTTGTCTAACGAGCTTAATACTTTGGGATTAATATCAATGGAGTGTTGAGCAACACTTGGATCAAAATATTTGAGGTCTTCATACTCCCATGAGAAGATATCACTGTATTTTTGACACAGAGAGATGAAGGAATGCCTTTCATCATGTGTATAAGCCTTGCTAAGAAGTAACTCCTTTCCATGCACAATAGTGACTGGGGAGTAGCCTTCTTGCACAACGCGCATATATTTTTCTTCACCCTTGAACTCATCATTAGGGCTAAACATTTTCTCTAAGTTGATTAGCCCTTTAGGAAACTTATTTGTCTTCATTTGTACTACTTAGTCACCATAGTTGTCATATAAGTCATCTTATATTCTTGATGAGAACTCAACTTCATTTTGAATGAACTAGACGATTTGCACGTCACTATCAAACACTTCGAGAGAAATTAGAACAAATCCTACTCCCTTACCATTTCTGCTTCTAGAACCATCAAATTATACTTTCATAGGCCATGTTCAACCCGGTATTTCTTGAGCACATGCGGTAGCATAGCTTCTTCTTCAAGAATGCAGTAATTACCAAGCCCAAGTTCATAAGCTTGTAGTTCTTGACATATGTACCAAATTTAAATTTATGGTGCCTTTCCTCCCATTCATCAAGTACTAGGTCAAGAATAGAGGGTGGAAGAGGTTGTTCTTTAGGAATTAAAGCTTGTTCTTGGATTAGACAATTGGCTTGGAGAGGGGATGGGACATATGGCTCTACATGATAGGAAAATATAAGCTCAACTTGTATGGTAAACCGAGTACCATACCTTGTCTTGAGTAACATATGAGACCAATTAGAAGACAAGTAACCACCCACTTGAGCAGTGAAATCTCTTAACAAACATAGGGCAAACAAAGGAGGTAAGTCAATGATTGACACATCTTGAGTAATTGTTAAACTTAGACATGCATGAAGGGTCAACTCAAGATCCTTAATGACTCCCAAGGTATTGATAGTTGAGTCGTCGAGTTACAGGAATCCTGTAGATAGGGGGATATACTTAAGACCTAGGACATGAGATATCTTCTTAAGCATAACAGAGGTACTAGTGCCCGAGTCTATCATACAATTATGGACAAGATGTTTTCCTATGATCAAGTACATATATAAGGGTGGGTTTTGACAACCTTGCTTCCTTTTTCTCCCCTCCTTGGGAGATGTTGATAGAATCCTGTGGCTTCTATATGGTGAATCGACTTATAGGATTTAGGCGAGCTTCATGCAATAAGTCATGTTGAGATTGAATAGTCAGGGCATCCCACATTGTGACATTTATATTTTTCTTCTTCATCTGGTCAAAAATGTTGAATGGAAGACCCATTGACTTGTGCATTTGAGAAACAACATCCCTTTTTGATTGCTTAGGCATGGAAGCAAGAGTTTTAGCTAAAGCAAGAGCTTGACCTACTAAAGGAGGAGCACACGCCACTTCAAGAGCCTTACACAAGGCCTCTTATGTAGGGACCAGATCACTCTTACTACTTTATGCCTTGGCTTCTTCTTTCTACTTTTGAGGATCATCCCGCATTCTTTGGGATTGTGACACATGCGCTGAGTCTAACATTCTCTTTTTATATCTTTTATTGTCTGCAACTTGGGTGTGCGATCTATTTGTATCATCTTCTCCTTGGTTAATTGCACATAAATCCTTAGCTCCAAATAACATCAAATTTTCTTACGGAGTAGCTTCTGGTCTTCCTTGGTTTTTTTAGCTTGGATGCACTTGTTGAAGGCTCGCGAGGTTGAAGTGTTTTGGATCATGTAGGTGCGGCACGTGCAAATTTTCACATGATATTGACTATGAGGAATATTTCAAGGGTATCACCATTCGAATCTTGTGCCGAATAAATATGAACTGGAACAAGTGCCTAACTTGTACTAGGTACTAGAAGAGAGGCGTGGGAGGAACAACTTGCAAGGAAGATTCATGTTAGCATGCCATCTATAATTTTGTTGGTGGGCACGTATATTTGGTTTCCATATTTATTCCACCAAGGTTGATTGTTCTAGATATGCACCTGATTAGAATTTCCTCTATAGGCTTGCACCTATTACTTTTCTAATGATATGACTTTGTTTGATAAATTTTTGATCAAATCCTTTAATTCTTCATCCTCCTTTTGTTCCAGAAAGTATTGCAATTGGTTGTGCGCTTTGCTCAGGAATAGGAATAGGGGCCATAGAAGGATGGGGCATTTGTGAAATTTCTGGGAACAAGGGAATATGTGGTCTAGGAGTTATCTTTCCCACCTAAATAAGACTATTTTCTTCCCTTAATGCAATATTATAAGAAACCAGTAATGTCCTACCTCACATATATTGAATCATGACTGAGATATAATTGTTCAGTGCCTTTAGATAATACAGAAAATAATGTTGGGTTGTAGGTCTTACCACAAGAGGGATTATATCCCAATTCTTCTAAAATCTGATGTTGAAATTAGTCATCTTCTCATTGGGTTCCCTTTTATTGTTGTCAGTTGCTCCACCAGAGATAGGTGATCTAACTTATCTTCAAATTAATTACAAAGAGTTGTTCCCAGCTCATCCTAGGTGGTAATAGATCCAGTCTCAATACTCAGGTACCATTGAAGTGCTTTACCTTTGAAAGAGGTTGTAAGTAACCTTACTTGCTACATCATCATGTGTGATCAAATAGAGTGAACACACATTTTCTACATCTTGGATATGCTCCTGAGGGGTGACTTGATTCTCACCAGTAAAGTATGGAATACTTTTGAGCACAACATTTGGCATGTCATTTTGCAAAGTGGCACCAAATGACTTGCTCCTATGAATTTGGAAAAGTTTCTAAGTGGAAGAGGTGGCTCATGTGTCATTACAGGGCACACAAGTTGTCTACTTTGAGGAGGATTTTAATGGGTGCGAAACGCTAAAGATGGAGATATGTGCATAGACTTTCTAGAATGGAATCTTCTCGGGGATAGATGGAGGTACTTGAAATAATATTCAGTTGTTGCACTTCTTCTTATATGCACTCTTCTCATGAAAGGCACTCAAGATTGCTAAAATAGAGATCTAGAAATGTTGGGAGTCACCAGATGTGTTGAAATGAGCCTCTAAAGGCTGAAATACTAAGTCCACACACCAGAACTTAGCAATATGAAATTTAAGATTTCATTTTTGGTCCCACCGAGCGTGCCAGAAACTATTGGTCTTCAAACTTGCACCCGTGTCTCGGATCTAGAAGAGTTGAGTTGTTTGAGATAACAATGGAACCATCTCCAAGTTGTGGGACCTTGTGCACTTGAGATGGATCTCCAGAGAAGGCCGGTTCCTCTATCTATTTCTACTACTACTGCTACTCCTAGTGCTGAAAAAGGAAACTAAGCTAATAAATTCCAAGGGACCAAGGATAGAAGGATAACATGAAAATGAACTACACTCAAAAGGAAATGGCACCATAAAAGAAGGATGAATACTATACGTTACAGTGGGAATGAAAAGGGAACGAGTGAAAGGAGGCTAGGAATGAGTAGCATAGCTGAAATCACATTTACCATATCATTCTCATATAACATAAATAAATAAAAATTACAAGGAACGTGAAGTGGCATAATGAACATGCAATGTAAAAGAAAGGAAAGAAGAAGAAATGCAAACACCTTAGGACAGAGAATAGTCACAAAATTATGCTTCTATTACTTCTAGAAATGCACAGAGAGCTGTATTCTGATGGAAAAATATGTTGATATCCACATGCATGAGCTAGATCTAGAGGTTTGCAACTTAGAATACATAAAATATGAATTCCTTAGAAAATGCGTAAGGATCCAGAGTATCCAACATTAATAATGAGCCCAGCTCTTACATTTATAGATGAATCTGTAGAAGGAGAAGAGAAGGAGGGAAAACCTGAATTTGAAATACAACCACCAATAAAAAACATTCAATGCTTGCAAATCCACCTAAGAATCTATCGAATGCACTTCCCTAGGTCTTTTTGGCATGTTGGATGAGGAAGGAGGGAGGATCATATCAAATCAGGTGGTTGAAGCAATCAGATCTACTTCATTAATGCTCAGAAAGATGTTTTCCCATTTCTCACCTACCAGATCCACCAAAATTTGAATTTGAATGTCTAGCATTGTGGTTGATGTCAGCATCTCTCTGAAAATTCTAGGTGCGCAGCGATCGAAGATCTATAGAAAAATATATGATTTTAAGAGGATTTGGGGCCATCTGCACATACAAGACATGTGGCACATACAAATTGGCTGAAAGAATGGCTAACTATGTAAAATGTTTATCATTTCTACAACGTTTCACTCACTAATTTGTTGCAATGATTCGGTGCCCTATTGGCATGCTTTGACTAGTTGCATGTGACACACTAAAGCATGTCAAAATATGACTGGGACAAAAGGGAACAAAGGAGGGCATGAGGGAAGAGCATGTGGAAGAAAATAGAGGAATATGTAGAGGAACACACATGCGATGCATGCAGGGAAATGAGGTAAAATTTTGAGCAGAGAATGCATGGTCAAGGTGTAACCATTACAATATGATGTGCAGGCACACGTGAGGGCTAGGGACTTAGCAAATTGAAGCATGTGTAAGGTGCACGCATAGGAAGAAGTCGAATGCATAGAAGTCATGCACAAGGGAAGATGGAACAAATAAGAAAAGGAAAGGAAGGGAAGAAGGGGAAGTGCACAAGGGTGCATGAGGAAAAGAAATGAATGTGCTAAGGGAATTTGATCACGTGCAACCTTGCAATGAAGAGCTCATAGTCATAAGATGTATATAACTTATCCAAATCACTATGAGAGTTATTTGGAAAATAATTATGTATGTACAACTATATAGACCTTTCCCTTGAATGGATTTCCTATATAAATTATTTTGAAGTGCTCTTGTACCTTTTAATGCAAGATTATGTGTAATAATAATGCTTAGTGCTTTGTCTCTCATTTTGAAAGAATAACTATGTACTTATATGAATCCCTTGTTTTAATTTTGTAATTGACAACTAAAAGGCCATCCCATAGCAATAAAAAGTAATTGATAAATGAAAGGGGCCCAAAGGGGTAGGAAAAATATAAAAGGGGATAAGAGCACCCGGGGGATAGGAGCACCTAACACTAATATCTCGAACTAGGCGTGAGCATCTAAATCCATATAAAAGAAAAGACTCAAATGATGGCAGGAGTAATAGATGTATAAAGACAATAAAAGTGCATAAGACAAAGAAAAAGGCCAAAGAGATTTTTCAATTATTAGTTTTCTTGCTTAGGAATCATGTAAATGTTAGGATCGTTTTAGGACCTAGAAATGTACCCAAAAGCATAAATTTTGTATCTATAATATCTACTTATTAAAATGAACATCCATCAATGGGATGCTCCCTCATACACTACTCCCCTACATCACCCCTATCCGACTACCATCATACAAATCTAATTGTCTCATCTAAATTTTTCAAGCCTCCCCATGGTAGACCCTTGGTCAATCCATCGCAATGTGCTCATAATCCCAAAACTGTAATAAGAATCTCATATCAATACAAAACCTCCTCCCTTCCCTCCATGACCATAACTCCCTATAAGTATGTATGAGTAATGTAGGGACCCATGCAAAAATAGTCCTCTTCTCCATCATACCTACCAATACCCATGTCAACATCCATGAAAACCAAACTCTAGCAGAGTTGGAAAAGGCATAAAAGTTTTCACCAATCATCATCGTGGTCATGAGTTATAAACCCTCTATCTAGGGCCTAAATAATTCCTAATATGAAAATCCTTATGAAGAAAACTCCACCTAATCTACCTCGTTCTAGTAAGTCCTCCTCATCACCTCATGACTCTGTGTCTCATCAATCAAACACACCTACTTCCCTAAACAGGTAATCTAAAAATCTTGTGCACATCCTCCAAAGTGAGGTTCATCACCCCCATTAAGAACCAAAAAGTCCTTATCACCGGATCCCATCTCTCTAGAAAATTTTAAAAAAACATATTGTATGTAGATATGTCTATAGTGACGCATCACGCCTAGGCCCAAATCATCTAAGTGATCCCAATCATCATCTAACAAAGATGCCCGAACATCATCTAGGATCATTGGAATCATGTCCTATATAGTCAATTTGTCCCTCGCCTACATCCACAACATCAAAAATCCATTAGAACATCACTTAGTTGAAATTCTATCAAATTACAACATCAAATCAAATCAAATTGTATATTCATCTAGTCGGTATAGATTCATGAAAATCACTGGCATTTCATTCAAATCATAGGTGATTTTACCAAATTGTCGATGATTCCTACAATTATACAAAGGTGCACGGCGACGTGGCCCAAAATCCAAAAATTTAAAAACTAAATAAAAATACAAAAATGGACCCACCTCTCCTAGAGTGGGCCTCCTCTGTCTCTGGATCTACCAATAACCTCCATTTCTATATTTTTCACTAAAAACTCTTATTCATAGCCCTTATCTCAAAAAAATTGGTAGTAATCAACTTACCATGGTAAATTTCACCTATTTATAAGGCACAAATTTTCTACCTAGTAATTGCCAATGATTATTCTAGTTCCCGATATTTTCCTTAAATCGTCGGTGATTCCTCATCAAACGATATTAACACAATATTTAAACATCCAAGTCACTTTTAACCCATCATTTTCATCATCCCTTGTCAAAATTATACATTTTAGGGCTCCATGATCCTTGAAAAATCAATGACCAATCAATCAAATCCTACCTTGATCTCATAGCCCAATCAATCAAAGTATCCCTCAATCTCGCAGCCCAATCAGTCCAAACTTATCCTTATAAGAATCCATGTTGGGCTTTTTATACCTTAGCACCAATTATTCATACGTCTATAAGACACAACCCCTTTGGTCCCCATATCACTTGACTTCTTGGTTATCTAAGACCATTTTTTTGGAAACATCATCATGGATAGCATACCCAACTGGGATCTTATTTCCTTCATTTCTTCTTGTGAGTAATACGTCAATGGGTTATGAATCATTTAGTTCCCCCATCATTTGACTCTATGGTTACGTAAATCCACCTTAATGGAAATATTTTTACATGCCTAGTGTTGGGGTAACTCAAAGCTAAACAAAAACATCAAACAAACCTATCTTATTCAACAAACTCTTTCAAACTGGTGATTATTGCATTGTTTCATAATCACCCCCACTTTAAGGGGGAATCACCCATCCAAGAACAAGTCAAAACCATCTCACTAGTTTTTGTCTAGCAATTTTTCCATCACAAACCATGTGACAAAAAGGGTAAATGTAGACATCAGGTTTTCATCTCCCACCTATACCCCATATATACACATTAAAAAATTTAATTAATCATTCTTACATATCCTAAGTCACCATCCTCACCCCATAAAATCATTTTTTACCCTATGTAAATATTATATTCCTTACTCTAACCCCCCTCTAACCTCCCTAACCATCTATTACCTATATAAAACCATTATTATCCCTTTTATCTAACCCCCTAACATCTTAACCTCCTTACCTTGCATCCCTATCCATAGAATCCTAAGTTGAAAGTGGTTAAAACCATTTTCAAACTATTTTTCTCACAAAATCTAGATCACCAACGATCTTAACCGATCGTCAACAATTATAAATAGAATCCCAAAGCTCTTATTTAATGGATATAGGATCATTGTAGAGAATCTCTGCCATGTTATGAAGTCATACAACCTTGTCACAAATATCCAGACATCACCAACACACTTATCAAGCTATCCAAAGATCCACCCAACATCTCCAAGAATTCAAAGAACCAACTTCTTGTTTTTGTCATGTCAAGGTGAGTAAATTTCCCTTATTTCCATTTCATTTTTTTCTTATAACAAACTAAATATTAATCAATTAATTTGTATTTTATGTCATCATCAATTATCTCTATAATAAAAAAATTAACTTTTCACAAAGTGATTGCTAATGATTTTTATAATCACTAGAGATCTGCTAGATCACTCACGATTCCCCTGGTCATTAATGATCACCGTAATATTACAATAATTTATCGAGTTATTATCAATTTTATCACTTTTACCAATTTTATCCCAATTTAATTAATTATTTTCAAGAATTTATTTGTTGTAGATGATCGTTCCAAGTCAATCCCACCCAATCACAAGCATCTACGATATTTTGATCATCCAACAACCATTTGTGTGGGAGTAGTTTGAAATCATCCACGAGATCACTTTATGTGCCATCAGATTTAAACTGACCCTTAAGGATATTGAATAATAGTTCAACATCCTCCACAAGATCTAAGAAGTAACCGAGAGTATTGGTACACCCACTTTGAGGACTTTGAGATCGCCCTGACCCTAGCCTAGGCCACCTAGAGAGTTGAACATGATCTTTCTATCCATCTTGAGTTCTAGATTCCTCATCTTGTATTGTTTATATTATATTTATCCAATCTACTTAATTGTAATAATGAGTTGGCTCCCTTCAAGGAAGTCCCTTTAGAAACCTAGGATTGACCTTTGCTTGAGCAACTCATTATCCTATCTATATAATCTCTTTTGTTTAGTTGTGTCTATTTGCAGATCTCTTCACTAGATGAAGGGAGGAGTGCTTTTTCATTTTCCACTTTACATCATGCTAACATAGAGACTGTCATCGTAGGTATCAATAAATCATGCTATTTTGAGTTTTAGGTACTTTCAACACTTAATAACATTTACCAAAAACTAACTAATATAGATAGAGCGACAAAGAAAGAAAAACATCATTCATGTATTACAAAAATATGTGGGTATTCCTTTCAACATTCTAGAGCAAATGAAGAGAACCAATGTGAGTGTTTCAATGTGGGAATCTCTATCTATTCCTAGACAAAGAGATATTTTGCAATATTTCATGGCCAATATCCCCATGTCGCATGATTCATCTAAATAAAATAACAAAGTGGTGCTCACCAATACACTTCAGAAAAGGATGAAAAACCAAGTAAAAACATGAAGCCACTACCTTTCTATGTATTTCATCATAGGAAATCATTTTGTGCACAATTACATGATTAAATCGAGATTAATAAATTTAGTGATGCGCAAACAAATAGCATATCACTTTGGTCTTGAATATGAGTCACTCTCTAAAGGAGTAGTACAATTAGATGGGACCATGGTGGGAACTATTGGAGTAGTAAGAGGAATAAGCCTCACATTGCATGCATGTCCTAATTTCTCAATTTTGAATGTTATTTTCATTATTGATCTTGCCACTTTTCTTCTCCTTATTCCTCTTAAAAGTATTTTCTTGGTTTTGGATCAGTTCAACATGACCGAATAATCAATAAAACTCTCACTGTTATTCATTTGGGTTCATACAAATAAATAGGCCAAGTATCTCCTATATTTTAGGAGTTTGGCTCAACCACTAAACCCATAATATACTCCACCAAACTATCTGTGTAAGTTGTTAAAACAACTTACTTACAATAGGTTTTACCACTCATCCATACATTGCAATATTAATCTCACAATAATAATGTGAGCACTATATAGATTTCCTAACATTCCCCCTTAGTGAGAACATGGGAGAAAAAAATCACACTTCTTTCGCAGCGTTTCGCTCATGCGTGCTCGTGATCTGGATGGTTTTATAGAACAACCAACAACCTCAACAAGGATGGTTTTATAGGACATCCAACAACCTCAAGAAGGATGGTTTTATAGGATAGCCAACAACCTCGACAAGGATGGTTTTATAGGACAATCAAGCAACCCAAATATCATGATGTTTCTTTTTTTTTTGTGCTTTAAATCGTCTGCTTCATTGTGTTTTTCCTTCAAGGAATTATGTAGGAAACATTTCTCACTAAATACAAACTGAAAAGAGGAAAAATGGAAATGGAACATTGAGACCATGTTCTCCCCCTCAATGTGAACATTTCACTTATTTAACACAAAACATGAACTCTGAAATCATACTTGCACATAATTGAAAAAACTTGTAACTCGAAATGAAAGAAAATTCACACACACACACTATCACCATAGCTTCATTTGGCCCCGTCATTGGTGATCAAGAGAGTTTGATGATCGACCTCTAACATTTGATGCCTCCGTCCTCCAATGAATGTGTTGCTAACTCAACTAGATAAATTTGTGATGCTCAATTGTTTCCACATTGTTTATTATATAGTATCCCTCCTGCAATGTGAAATAACTTATTTTTCGGATATTAGTAACAATGAAAATGCATCCATGAGGGAAAAAAATTACAATTTTTGACTCTTGACTCAATTTTTATTTTGACATTGACACCATGATATTAACAACTATCTTTGCGAAATATCACAATGACGACTCAAAATTAAAAATGACTCTTTGAATTTTATTTTGAAGACCATTTAATAATAATACAAAACATGAGACAACATAACACTATAAACAAACAAGACTTATATGGCTTACAAACAACAAAATTTCAATGACAATACAAACTTTGATGACACTCGAAATATTTAAAAATAAATTTGACTCTTTTTATAAACAAAGATGATACTTTTGATGACAAAAATTAGATGAACACTTCAATTTGGTGGATGAAACTAATGTTAACAGAGACATATAATGAATGGGTGGAAAAATAAAAAATTGACAACTTACTAGAAAAAGACTCCAATAGATTTAACCATATACTATAAAAACATTACCACTTTCAACGTATACACTTAGAACATATCTAACAAATATTTTACAAATATATTGTATAAGACTCGACTATGGTAGATTGTTCAACTCAAATGCACAAGTGGAAGGAATATGGTGAAGAATCGAACCTGAGTAGCTGAAAAATATGTATAGAATTCACACCAATGAATGAGGTGAACCATGGATAGCTGCACTTGATGCAATGGATTGGGAGTAGACGAGATTTTGTGATAACAAAGAAATTAATTCATATCTCTAACCACAAGCTTTGTTGAGCATGTGTAGAAATGGTGGGTGATCAAATTGATGTAGAATGCATCACCGTAGATGACATGATTAGGCAATTTGAGAGACAGTTGTGTATTCTCCTGATGTGAGGGATGATACGAAAGCAGATGTGAACGTATTGTGGCTGAACGAAGAGCAATCCAATGTTTTTGTCTTAATTTTGATGCATAGATCTATAACCATGGCCAATAGAACACCATTTACTCGGAAGCAGTTTGGCATGGAATTAGTGAATAAGCTCCTGGTGATGAATCCATCAATGTAGCTATTGGAAGGTGGGGGGTGCTTACATCTGGGTGAATTTAGGTAGAAATCAAATAATGCAATGTTGGAGACTGTACTAAATGGTAGAGGCCAAAATAGATGTAATGAAACTGATGTTACGTAATCAATCCTAATGATTCCACGAAACCTTTATAATTATAGAAAGCCATCATATATGACGAAGAAGATAGAGAAAATCAACTAGTTCACAGATCACATCTATGATTACACTGACTCAAATCCAAACTCTCCAAGTTAGTAGATCCACTCAATGATTGTGGGATTTTGTCCCAATCATATGTGGATGTAATTATACCTCCTTCTAGAATATCTGTAGGTATGTCATGAATATAAAAATGACTAAAACAACAAGTAGAGGTTGAATTGATATATATTATCAAATCTGCATAGGTGGATGATATTTAATAGGATAGAAAATGAATAGAATTACATAAGTAATAAAATTTTCATCCTCCGGGAAAAGTAAATTGACCTTCCGTTCACACCCTCTCACATAACCATTATTTCTTTGATACTAAATCTTGGTTTTGGATCAATTCAACACGACCGAATATTCAATAAAACTCTCATTATTATTCATTTGGGTTCATACAAATAAATAGGCCAATTATCTCCTATATTTTAGGAGTTTGGCTGAACCACTAAACCCATAATATACTCCATCAAACTATCTGCATAATTTGTTAAAAAAGTTACTTACAATAGGTTTTACCCCCATCCACTAATCTCAATATATAGATTTCCTAATAGATCTCACTACTAAGATTAGTGGATACCTATCTCACGATATTGGTCTCACATGATTTTCATTACCGATATGGAACTAAGAATACCATCGGTTTAAACCTATTTCCACATATCATATAGAACCTCATGTTCTCAACCCCATCAATGCTAATTTCACGATATTTGATCAAGAGGATCACACAAATGTATAATAAGTATATAATTAAATTGAAGGCATCCTACATTTTACACTTGATCGGTGGGGAGCTAACATTCATTGTTTTGATCCATAAAAATAGATTGATGAAGTTGGATTTGACATTTATTGCTTGTATGAGGAAGATTCACTTGTTCTTGATGTCCTATAAAAATCTTCGGGATGATGGAATTGGGAAAAAACTTTTTGATGGATCAAGAAGCATATAAGGAGCAGGGAGGAGGTGTGGTAATTTTATATCTTACTTTTATGAGGTACTATTCTACTTTTAGTTTCTAATTTAGTTTTTCTAACAACTTAGCATAGTATGAATCTGTCATCCATGGCATGCAATGGGAAAGAAAGAAAATGTCAAGTAGTTGCATACCTTTAGGTATAGTGAATTAGTTGTAAATCAAGTAAAAGGGTTTAATGTGTCTCAAATGACTTACTTATAAATTACAAGCATAGAGTATGGGAACTCTTGGAAGATTTTGAATCCTTCAATATCTGCACCATCCCAAGGAAAGAGAATGAATCCATGGATAGATTGGCCACTTTGTAGGAGAAAAAAATTACATTTCTTAAAATATCAAGAATTATAGGTTACTGACCACATATCAAGTAGTGGTGAGGAAAATTGTATTAGACAATAATATAGAATTGAAAATGTTTGAGAGTGATCAACGAATTTTCAATTTCATCCAAGAATAAGTTGGTTTTCATGAAGGAATCAAGACTAATTATAGAAGCAATATGGAGACTAAATTGTCTAACTCAAATCAAAAAATTACCTAAAGGATTAGTCACTTTAGAGTGTATCTTTAATTTTTATGATCAACTCAAAAAGAAAATGAAAACATGATAGTCAAAGGTGAGGAATATGAATCCATCTCATTTGGAAAGAAAAAAATTACTTAATATTAGCAAGGTATGTGATCCTCAAGAGAAACATGCAATTGTTGGCCTTTTTCAATAATTTTCCGATGGTTTTGCATGGAGTTATAAAGACCCTAGGGGTTTTGATATTGATATAGATAAGCACACCATTGAACTAGACCCGAGTTTTAAATCCCATTGTGTGAAAATAGAGGCATGTTAATCCGTGGATTGAGCCTCTCATAAAGAAAGAATTAAATAAGATGATTGAGGAAAACATCATTTTCCCCATGCATTCATCATGGGTTATAAATCTAGTTCCAGTGTAGAAGAGGAATGGATAAATCGGACTATGTTTTGACTTCGATATTTAAATAAATCATATTTGAAGGATCATTACCCACTTGCCTTCTATGGATAAAATTCTACAAATGGTAGTAGGGTTAGAAAGGTTTTCTCCTTTATATGGCTACTCTCGAATACAAGCATATCATGGTGAATGGTGAGGATTAGTTCAAGGAAGGATTTACCACCAAGTGGGGAACCTATTCTTACAATAAGATACCATTTGGTTTGTCCAATTTAGGAACAACCTTCCAAATAGCCATGGATATGAAATTTAAGGGATTGATCAATAACATTATTCTTGTAAAACTAGATGATATCATGGTTTTCTCTAAGGATACAAATGATCGTATAATCCATCTCAAACAATTATTTGAGACATGTAGACAGTTTGGGGATTCTATCAATCCCTAGAAATGTATATTCCTAGCACATGAAGGTAAAATATTTGGCCACATTGTCTCAAAATAAGGGCTTGCAATTGACACGGAAATATTAAGTGTCATCCTTTCATTGTCATTATCTAGTTGTAAGAAAGCATTGCAAAGTTTCTTGTTAATAATCAACTTTGTTAGACATTTTGTTCCAAATTTCTCCAATCTTGTCAAGCCATTGACATCAATGTTGAAGATAAACATGTTCTTCAAGTGGACTATAAAAGGAAGGAAATTGTTTAGGCCACCAAATAGGTAATTGCACGAGCCCCAATGATCATCAATCAGTATTTCACCGAGGATTTAATCTTGTATGACTTTAGAGGTGCGAACACAACATACTCCATGCTTGTGTAATTGAATGAAGGAGGTCAAGAGAAACCAACTGCATTCTTCATACATAATAGTAAATATTATGAGGTAAGGTATTTGTTGGTTGAGAAGCATGCCTTAGCTATCATAAGGGGCTTGAAGAAATTCAAAAATTTAGTGCCCAACAAAAAGATCCATCTTATGGTTTCATATGTTAGTGTGAAAGAATTTCTTCGAATGATAATCTTAATGAGGAAAGAGCTTGTTAGATAACCAAAGTGATGGAATATTATGTTTATATCAAATTGACTTAAGTTATTTAGAGGAAAGGGTTTGAGTGAGTTCAGATGTAAAATCTATGCACTTGGGTATATTTGTAGGTCCTAAAGCATACAAATGTATACATGATTCCTAAGCAAGAAAACTAGTTGTTGAAAACTTCTTTTGGGCCTTTTATTTTATATCTTGCACTTTTATTGGCCTTACACACCTTACATCTCTGTTGGTAATTAATTGATTTATCTTTTATGACCTTGGACACTAGCGCCCAATTAGGACATAAGCGTTTAGGTGCTCTTGCCCCTTCATGGTGATCTTGACCTTTTTTATATTATTCTTACTCTTTTGGGTCTCTTTTAATTTTTGGTCACCTTTTAGAACTTTGGATCAGCCTTTTAGTTGTCAATTATGAAATTCAAACAAGGTAATCATATATATACTTAGTTATAGCTCTCAAATAAGGTCCCAAACATTATAAAAATTACCTATCATCGCCTAAGCTTACATTTAAGACACAAGAGCATTACAAAGCATACATATAGCACATCCGTACAAGGGACAAAGGGATACATTGATTTACATACATAACATATGAGGGTAAGTTCATTTTATTTTTCCATACACATCTTGTAAACTTGGAATAATATAGATCTAGACCGCTATCATAGTGCAACTTCCATAAGGGAAACCTAGAGCATCATTACCCACACAAACATGGAGAACTATATGGAGTCTAAGATATAGTGCATCTGTAGACACAAAATCACACACTTGGGTACATTTCTAGTTCCAAAATCATAATAATTTATACATGATTCCTAAGCAAGAAAACTAGTGGTTAACAACTATATTTGGCCTTTTTTCTTTTTTATTGATTTCTCTTTGGTCTTACACACCCTACATCCCTGATGGAACCTAACTAATTTATCTTTTATGGCCATAGACATTGGCCTCTAGTTAGTACACTAGTTCCCACAAACTTTTGTCCATCTGGGTGCTCCTGACCCTTTCTTACCTTTACTCGCTCTTTTTGGGTCTCTTTTATCTTTTGGGAATATTTTTCACTTATGGGTCGGCCTTCCAGGTTGTTAATTAAAAATTTAAACAAAGGATTCATATATATACTTAGATACTTCTTAAAAATAAGCACCAAGCACTAATTATTACTATTACCACCTAATCTCACATTCCAAAGGCACTAAAGCACTTCAAATAAATTCATCTTGCATCCATACAAGGGATAAGGGTTACATCATTTCTACATACACCGCATAAGAGGGGAAGTTTATTCTATTCCATCCACACATAATACACATTATTACATTATAGATTTAACCCACCATCATTTTTACAACTTGCACAAGGGCATCATAGGGAATCTTTTCTACACACACACAAGAATTGCATGGGGTTTGAGAAGTAGTGCGGTGCTCGGCGATAAGTTCACTCTTCGAGTCACCATCGGGTCGTATGACTCCACATTATACATATTTTTTATAATATTTGATGTGGTTTGTTGAAATTTATATGTAGACATTTTATTTTACAAAAGTTACAGGTACCTAAGTGATGAAAGAGTGGATATCAAGTGATAGACAAGAATCAACAAAGTGAAACCGTTGCAATACAAGAAATCAATTTTTGAGTATTTACACGGCCACTAGAACCTAGATCTAGTCGTAAATGCCCAAACACCTCTTCTCTCCTATGGGATCCCTTTTCCTACACAGGTTCTAAATTTTGGAATTTCCAAAGTGATCATTAACAACACTTTTTGTAGCTTGTTTCAAAGATTTTTACCCGTCGAGATCACCTCCAGTTCATGTTGGCATGTTGATTTCTATGTGTTATCAATGATGTAAAATCTCATTAATGACAAATAAGATGATGGATATTATGTCATATCGTGGTAGGTAGGTTGATGAAATGGAGTATCGGTGGTTTCATGATGGTATGAGGTGATTAAGTGAGATAGTCTTGGTCTAGCAAAGCCTACTCGGGTGACCCACTTGCCTAGGTTATGGTGCATGATGGTTTGAGTATCTTAGTGATTTTATGAGCATGGTATCATCTTCTATAGTGTGTTTGGAGAGTTTTTAGTCTCTCACATGAGTTTCGAGTGTAGGTACAGTGGAAGACTTAGTTGCGGTACTCATCTAGACCGGGTATAGGTATTTGGAGGTATAAGGATGATTTTTAGAGCCATGTGATCTCGTGGATTCATGTAGGTGAGTGATAAATTATTTATTAAGGTTATTTGGGCATTTTGGAGAGGTTTCTTAATGAGTTATATTGTAGTTTCATTTTACCCTAGCCTAAAACATGTAAAACCCCAAGGGCTAGTCATGAAAATGAGATTGGTTGAGAAGATTCATAGCTATTTGTGAATTTTTATGATTATATATGTTATTAGGGTGTGTCATTATGTTGTGGGAAAATTTTAATGTTTCCATGAGGAGTGTTTTGCAATTAAATTTGTTTTGGTGAAACAAGGTGCTTGAGAGTGCAAATCTAGCTCTAATTGTGAAATTATGATGCTCACCATGAATTATGGGATTTTCATGGGACATTTTGGCTTTCAGGGATGATTTTTCATTTATTTAATAATATTTCACAAAAATAATTAAGTAATTTCATTGTCACATTTTTATGAACGAATGTTAAGAAGGTAAAAAAAAATTTATAGCTTTAAAAACCTAGCTCAAAACTAGTAGGAGAGATATTCATGATAAGTGACTAGAAATTATTTATTGTGCTAGTATGATTATTTTATGTTTTATATTAATCACTCATATTTCTAGAAAGGTATGGTAGATCATGTGGTGATGAGTAGACCCCACTCAAATAGGAAATTTTCTGAAGAAGTTCAATTTGGGACAAATTTGACCAAAGGAGTTGTGAAATAAATTAAAATTACTTTTATCATGGGATTTTTAATTTATTTCCATGATGGTTTCATATCATGGTTGTTCTTATAAATTAAAAAGTGTGCCCTCTTTATGGAGATTGGTCTTAAGGCGAGTTTTGGGGCGACTTTGAAGAGTTTTCAAAGATGGACCTAGTTGAAGGCCTTACACTTGGAGTTGGAAGGAAATGTAAGATTTGATGAAAATTATATTCATATTTATTTACATAGTATATTTTTATGTATTTATGATGAGGTTTTATAGGATAACTAGATCAATTTTTGAAGAAGAAGGTTGTTTGTTTCTTAGGATGGAATTTCTCTAACTAGAAGATTGAGGTAGATGATGCATTAAATATAATGTTTTATGATTTATATAATTTTTAGAGTGGATAGGGATGAATTTTTTTAATTTTTAAGGAATTTTGAGGTCTTGAAAGTGGCAAAATGGTTCAAACCAGTTGAGATTCTAAAACTGATTTCTAGGAAGCTCAATTTGGTGAAGAAGAAAGTGAGTGTGGTTTTCACATATGGATGTTTCATGAGCTCTAGAAATCATGTATGTGATATATAGGTAAAAATTATTCCAATTATTGGTTACATGCGATATTTTATATGTTATTTGGTGTTCTTGAGGCCCAAAGGTGAAGACTGTTCTGAAATAACGGTTTTATGAAGGATATGAGCCTTCTTAGTAGTGTTAGGATAAATGTGATTGGTGAAAGATAATTAAAAACTATGGATGATTTTTTATGCCATATTTGACATTTTTGATTGATTTGGGAGCTTTACTAATCATTGTTATGGTGTTTATGGTTTTTAGTCATCTAGGTGATGGGGTTTTAAGTTGTTTTTGAGCTTGTCTAGTGCATTTGAGCATGGACGACCTATATGGGTCCATTATGAATGTTTTTATAATTTTTTGGGATTTTTTAATATTTATTGGTTGAATTATTCATTAACTACTAACTTTTTTCATGTTTGTAAGAAGAGAAAGGTATAAAGTGCATGTTTGAATTCAAATTTTCACTAGTTAAGTGAGAGGGAAAAAGTGTGACCCAAGTGTGTGATTGAAACATGTATGAAGGAATATATTTAGATATGAGAAAGTGTGTAACATGTTTTTAAATGTTATAGAGAATTTTTGCAAGGGTTTGAAGCCAAGATAAGTGAAGACAGTATGAGATATAACGAGTTGAAGAAGAGAGGGTTTAAGCAAGGGTTTGAAGGTGTGTGAGATGAATCAATGATCTCCATCAGTTATAGAAGAAATAATACATCATATATATTTATAAAATGTGTTTTATTGGGTACTTTATCATCTTAGGGGTTGTATCCTCCTTGTGGAGTTGTTGCTTCACTAAACTAGGGGTTGGTACTCCTTGTAGGGTTAATGCTCTACTAAACTAGGGGTTGGTGATCCTTGTGAAGTTGGTAGTTCAATAATTACTTTTTATTTGAATAATATAATCATAATTTTCAATTTTTTTATTCCCCTTGAGGGTTTCCCGCTTATATCTTGTCTTTATGGTGTTCTAACATGTTCATGGTTATTTGAATGTATATTGTATGATGTTGTGCACACATTGATGGTTTCGTGCTTTATGATTTAAGAAAGTAAAATCTGAAATTTTTTAAATTTTTAAAGGACTTATTCACCCCCACTCAGTCCATTTTTTTTCCAACAATTGGTACCATATTAGGTCCTTTTTAAAAAGTTTGATCACTTAAAAGGAGATCCTTGAAGCACAAACATGGTGAGTCAGCAGAGTGGCTCTTCTTCTGGAAAATCACCATTGTTTGATGGTTTGAACTATGATTTTTGGAGTCTAATTATGAGGAATCACATCATGTCCTTAGGTTTTTATATTTTTAAATCTATGGAGGATGGTTATATTGTTCCTGCTACTCCACCTATTACTGTTGTAGACAAGAAGACTTATAGTGACAACTCCAAGGCTATGAATGCCATCACGAGTGGATTAGCTAAATCTAAGCTTGTGATGGTGATACATTTCAAATCATCCAAGGCTATGTTGGAGAATATTCAAGTCTTGTATGAAGGAGACTCCAAGGTAAGAATTTCTAAGCTTCAAACTTTCATAAATTAGTTTAAAGGACTAAAAATGAATGATGATGAGTATTTTTCTACATATTTACTTAAGGTTGAAAAAGTTTTCAATACCATAAAAGAGTTAGGTAAATATTTGAAATAATAAGTTATATTTCAAAAGGTTTTAAGATCTCTAATTTCTAAGTTTGATTCCAAAGTGTCCATCATAGAAAAAGACAAGGATTTAACACTCTTGAAAATGGATGAATTGCATGGGACTTTGACTTCCTACGAAATGAGGATTGTTGAATCCAAAATAGATAAGAAATAGATTGCTTTCAAATCTAAAATGAAAACCAAGGAAATAATGTTAAGGATGTGGATGATGCTCCTAAAATTGATGATGATGAGCTATTTGTAATGGTTGCTAGAAGACTTAATGTTGGATCTAGTAAGTACAAAGGTAAACTTCCCTTTAATTGTTTTAATTGTGGTGAAGTAGGTCACTTTACTACTAAGTTTCCTCATAGGCATGAAAAATAAGGTGATGAAGACCATGAGGATGATCATGACAAGAAGAATCACAAGTACAATAAAGGTAAGAAGAACTTCAAGAATTTTAACTATAAGAAGAAGGGAAAAAGAAGTTTCTACACAAAAGAAGAGGATTTCTTGTTTAATGCTAGTAATGGTGTTTCAGATTCTGAGTCTGAATCTAATCATGAATATGTTGGAGATGAGGTATTTTCATGACTAAAGATGCCATGAGATCTACTAGTGGTGGTTCTACATTATTAGGTGATTTCATATCAGGTTCTTGCAGATATTTTGAGGAAGAATAAGATGATGTTGAAGATGATATAGTGTGTATCCAAACTAAGTTAAGGCATGCTGAAAAGAAGAAAAAGAATTTGATATCTCAAGTCAAAGGATTTGAAGATAATATTCATGATCTAGAAGAGAAGCATTGGTCTGAAACAAGCAAGCTAAATGAGACAATTAGAATTCTAGAAGAAAAGGTAAAGTTTCTAGTCACTAATTTGTAATAAAAATAGATTAAATGCACCAAATTTGAAGAGGATATATGTTTTATTAGGGAAAACTTATTATATGCTTTGGTAAGAAGGATAAATCCTTTCATAAATTTGAGAAAAGTACCAAGGATCTTGATGATATTCTTAGCAAATAGAGATCAATAGATGATAGCAGGTTTTGGGTTTAGTAATGAACTCAAGGGAAAAGAAAATATGCAAGATGATAGTGTTCCAAGAAATAATGATGAATAACAGAGCCTCAAGAAAGGAAAGAAAGATAACTTCACCAAATACAATGTGAAGACAAAGTCAGTTAGACAACCTAATGCTTCAAGGTATGAAAGGTCATTTAATGGTTATTGTTTTACTTGTAATGGATTTGGTCATATGGAAAAGGAGTGTAGAAGTTTTTCTATAGATGATCATCCATGGAGAGATACTAGGAGTGAGAAATCTAAGAATTTAGTGTGCTACAATTTTCATGAGAGAGGTCATATTGCTAGATATTGTTTTTATGATCCACCTAGTCAAGTTGAAGGCTACAAAGGAAAGAGTTCAATTGTATGCTTCAGTTGTAATAGGTTTTGACATGTTGATGGGGGTTTTCATGGCCCTACAAGGAAAGGAATAAAATTTAAAGGTCCTAATGTTCATGTTAGAAGATAAAACAAGACATGGGAGCCAAGAGTGAAAAACAACATTCCAACAAGAGAAAATGTTAATGCAAATTAGGGTATGTTTCAGAAATCATATCAAACAAGTGATTGGAAGTGATTCTTAGGTTCTAAGAGGGATTAATACCTATTCAATTCCCTCTTCTAGAATAAACATGATGATATATGCCTCTACTAGGCTTCTTAGAGGTGTATTGATCCTAATGAAGCATTGGAAAGAGGGGGAGCTAGGTGTTTAAAGTATGTTGTTGTGGAATATTTTCATGATGTCAAGGTTGGTAAAGATGTGTCACAATTTTTTCAAGGTATTTTAGTATCTATTTTTATTGTTTCTTTCATAAAATGTGTGGTTATAGTCAAAGTATCTGAGTTTTTGCAGTCATGTATTCAATTTTTATTGCCACTATTGAAGTGTAATAGGTCTTGTTCTTGATCCTTCAAGGTATTATTGTGATATGTTTTTGTGTAGTCCAAAGTTGAGTGTTTTAGGTTGAGGATGGAGTCATAAAAGATTCAATGTATCTCAAAAGTAATGACTTATTCTAAGGTTTAGGTCTTTTTAGTCTTTTAAGATTATATCTCATTTCATCCTATGTATTGGTCATGTTGTGTCAAATTTATATCGTAACATTTATCATAGATGCCATTGGTATAAGCACATCAAGTGTGTGCACTTAACAGATATATTATGAGGATTTTCTAGGTATGTATAAGATTCAAGAATTTTTCTATCTATTTCAAGAGTTAGCTAAATCTTATATATTGGACTCTAGTAAATTCTATCTAGCGTTTAGCGAGGTTTCGTGAAATGAAGTCATAAGAGGTTGAATCAAGCATTGAAAATTTGAACATATAACCTTTCCATCCTCTTAATGATTTTTTTGGTTTATATCTTAAGAAATCATTGGTTTCTATAGTTCATGACATTTTCAGTTCACATTATTGATTCAATCCACATACCTAATTGGAGACTAGAAAGTGATGTTTGATCCATCCTCTCCAAATAATCCTGTAGTGAATCTTGGTATATATATAAAGCATGGAAATGGGTATTCAAAAGTGGTTGATTTGTGGCATGAAGATTTTTAGAGAGAAAATTATGCTCAGAAATGGTCCAAAACAGTGTTAGTAGGCGGTAGATGTGATAGGTTGTGCGAGTTTGAAAACTTGAAGAAAGGTAAACAATGTTCTAAAATTAGATGTACACTTGATAAGGCTACAATCAGTTGTATGATATGGTATATATGTGATTTATTGTCTTCAATAGGTCTTTAAAGTTAGGATATGAGGTAAATTTCCATTCTTGATCCATATATGAAGATTTTTATGTTTAAGATGGAAGATGTATTATGACATGACACAAATTATTATGAATTATTGAGAGGTCTGTGTATGCCAAGGATTTGGTCAATGGATGAAGTTTTCACAAAGGTAGTGTGTATTGAAAATTCCAAGTATAAGGGTAAGATAAGCATGGGACATAATGATCTAATGTTTTAAAGAAGTGTTATAAATGGTATAGGATGGTTAAGGCTGATGACAGAGGTGTATATAGGGTTGAGTATAGTATTTGAATATTGTAATGATGTTTTCTTGGCTAATAATTATTGTGGTATGACATCAATAAGGGTTACAATTTTTTTTATAGCCTCTTGGAAGCATGTAGTCTTTGCTTGATCAGAGATGCAGTAGTAAGTTAGTACACTATGGTGTGAGCTCAAGAAATAGAGTAATCCATCACGGTCAAAGGTATTCCTTTCCATAACTTCACTTTTGAAGAGATATCAGTTTTTAAGGTCATGGAATTATTATATAGTGAAATGACTATGATCATGGTGTCATCAAAGTGATGCATAAGGAGGAGCAAAAGCTTGTGTACCCTAAATCTTTAAGATGTGATGCCTAGAATGCATGTGATATTTGTGTGATGAATTTTCATGCACCCAGAATGAGCATTTCCTCTAAACATGGTGGTTATTGTGTGCCAAATTATTATCCTATAGGTGTGAAAAAGAGATTAAGAAGCTCTTGTTAAAAATATTCATGCCTGAGAAGGGACCTTACTCTTTGAGTGATGAACTTCAAGCTAGTAAAAATTTGAGGAGCAAAGTTACAAAGCAATTAGGTAGAAACTATGTCGGTATACACATGAGGCCAATATATGATGGATGATAATTAAAGAATATTTTTAGAGTGTTGAGTGTGTCTCAAGCATGATCATGGTGCATCTACAAAATGTGTAAAAACTTGTTATCTAAATGAAGAGCCAAAATGACACTATTCGAGTTCTCACAAAAAGGTAATGCTTCTAAGAATATTGTAGATGGTCATTTTTTCTCCAAAATGTGAAGCTACAGGTCTATGAAGATCCATCAAGGTAGGGGAGCCTCATTTTTCATCCATCTAAGTGATTGATATGTGTGGAAGCATTTTTGGCATGAAAAGTGAGATATTGCAAGGTTTTTACACTCTATGAGTGTAGTTTCCATGATAACAAGGCATTAAGGTCTCATGAAAGGAATGAAACAATATGCTACAAGTTTGAGGAAGTCTCTAAGACATTGGGATACTATTTTGTCATCTATTTAGGTATGGAAGGTGGTTAGAGAAGTTTGTGTGGAAGAATATAATGTGTTTGCAAGAACATTGTCTTGTGGAGTAAGTTAGTTATCCAAAGACAGTAAAAATAGCATGTTTTGAGACTTGAAAATACTTGGGAGAAGCTTAAGGGATACGGTGAAGTGGTTGAGTCATCTCTAGGACTCATATTCAAGGTATGTGTGATCTGGAGATCAAAACAATGGACAAGGTTTCCTAAATATCCCAGATATTCATAATATGGTATTAGACTCCAAGATCTTTATGTCACATGTAAGAACGTGAAAATGGACTCTGTTAGAGTAATATATCACCTACATAAGCTGAATTGAAAGAGAAAAAAAAGAGGAACAAATGACGAATTAGGTTGCTGACATGTGGAAGTAAAAAATTGACAAAAATGGTAAAAGGGTGTTTTGGTTTTCCCCTCTGCTCTCCGATGCTCTAGTTTGGAAAGGTTGGCCTGTTATTTGCTAGCTAGAGCCCTTAACCAGGGTCGACACACTATTTTTGTGAAGGGGTGCCTTTGCCTCTGTGAATTCATATTACCATAGTCATAATTTTATATTTAAATGCCACATATTATTTTGTTATGGTACATGTGGGACTAATATTCCCATTATTATTATTTTAATTATATTATTGAACCAAACAGCTCTAAAATTGGCATTATTATTATCAATAATTGTGCTAATAATGTTCCATTTTAGGCAGACATGATAGCTCACATATTAAACTTGGCTAAAGTTCCAACTCGTTCGCTTAATAAATCTTTCATGTCCTATGTGGACCTCCGAATTTGGTAGAAAAATTTTATGTGTGTCCATTTCACGTGAAAATATGGTATTTTAGCCTTATTAAAATATTTGAATAAACTTATCTCTCCTGGAATATGGGATTAATTCCCATATAGGGTTAAAACAAAATGGTGGGTGGTTGGGAAGGTTTGAACCCACAACCACATTTCCCTAAGATTCATGCCCTGTCATTAGGCCATAAGGTGGCCACAAGGTTATATATATGCAAACTTGTTTTTATACGAGTAATATTAAGGACTGTGTATTGGAGATAATAGAGCAATTATGGAAATAAAAATTTTGAGCGATTTAAAGGCATTTTTGGATCTTGGTGTAAACTAGAAAGTTGTCCATAATTTTGATTCAATTTTGTTAGATATATAATTTTCCAATTTTAGAGTTTTCGTGACATAATTTTTTACTGTGTAAGTCACTGGAAGACAAAAATACGAAGGGAAGAACCTCTACAAGTTATTTGAGAAGGTGAAAGACAAACACTTAGCTCTGTTAAGGTCTTTTGAAGACCTGAAGACACAATTTTAGTTGGGAATTTGGTCATTGGGAGAAATAAATAGTTCGGGGGATAGCAGTCCCTCCTCTTTTATGGGGAGGTGCCCTTATTTCACCAAAAATTGAGAATCTAACTATATAAAAATATACAGGCTAACTAATCTAGATGAGGATATTTATGCATGTGAATGATTCCATATTCTCTATATAGAAGACAAATAAGGAATAGGGTTTCGAGAAGAAACGATAGCTTATACAGGTAAGAAGTATGAATTAGGGAAATAAAGTTCAGGCTAACTCATTTATCAAGGATTCAAGTACCCTCCTTGGTTGTGCAATATTACCCACTATTGTAAGGAAAGAAGTGAAGAAGGCAACACTTTCGATACGAGAGAATACATATTTAGACCTTAATGATGCATGTAAAGAGTTTAAGAACATGTGAGTCAATAAATATGAAAATCTATTTAATATAAATGTAGATAGACACAAAGTTATTCACACCATATTCTATATATTGAAAACAAAGTTTCGGAATTCACATATACTAAACTATCACATCCAATATTTCAAGAACAGAGAAAGGAAAATAACAAGGATGAGAGAAAGAAATATGTCTTCTTCTATATTGATCAAAAAATTATAATTAAATTCATGAGCATCAATATCCAACCCCTTTACAAATAAGAGAGGAGCCTTATATATATTGAGGGAAGGATGTAGCCACTTTATAACTAATTGCATTTTAATTAATTGTTAAAAACTTAATTAGTAAATTACATAAATTGGCTTTATTTTACAAATTAATTTCAAAACAATAAAGCCAACTTCAAAACATAACAATTAGATAGAAGAGAATATTATGAACCGAGAAGAAGAAGGAACATCAAGAATGTTTAGAATAGGCATAGTTACAACCTTTATCTTGAGAACATGAATTCTAAATTTGGTAAGAACAGTTAATATTTCCATACACTTAGGAACAATTGTGTTAGAAATGGAAGCTAACCAACTTCTGAGAGAAAACTCCATCTCTTTTCTATTCCACCATTCTGCAACAGGCCTTTGGTGGCTTCCATAACTACATTATGTAACTTGGAGATTTCCTCCATTTTATCCTTGTTAACTGAGTCTTCTTTGAAAAAGTATTCCTTTATCAATGAATTGAATTTTTCTTTGACTTCATCAATTGAGTTTCTCTCCATATAATTATCTTTGTAGAATTGGTAATAGAGGGCTTCCAGATCAAGTAAATATTTTTATTTCAATGATTCACCCTTTTGTACCATATTTTCAATTCACTTGTAGCTTCCTCAAGGACTCTAATCCTCCATTCAACACTATAGACCCATTTCTTGGATAGGTTATTTTTAGAATCATCAAAAATATTATGAGACAATAAAAACCTTCTCATTTGTTGTACTCACGATTCTAAGATCTTGAAAATTATCCTTCCAAATATTAAGTTCTTTGTCAATAGCACAAATTGTTGCATTGAATTGATCTTGTGATGAAGAGATGTTATCATACATTTTGTATGCTTCATCAATGAAACCCAAACCAGAAATCAAAATTCCTTGTACCCAAGCCTCATAAGCTCTGCCAAATGTTGCATGCTTGTGAATCTTTGTTATGGATTTGATATCAATTTCAGAAGTAAGAGTTGCGTGAGGCGGTGAGGAAAGGGGAGTAGGATCTAGAGGGGTTTTTTCAGATGAGAGAAAGGATTTAATGAATTTTGATAGAACTTGAACATGTTCCTCAAGTTTTTATTTTGTTTGTTTTATTTTCTCTACCCAAATTTTGAAACAAGTATCCTTGAGATTTTGAACTTCTCCTTCAAGAGTGGATTCTCCAAGTGAAATACTTGTTAATTCCAAGTCTGTAACAATCATTTCCTTTTCATTTTTATCTCCCTTTGGCTTAGAAATTTATAGAAATTGTTGTCCTATAGCATCTAAAACTAAACGAGAGGTTTTTTTGGCTTTCTTTAGAGGAGGAGGAGTTGTTCTAAGGACGTAAACCACCGCATCAAATCCATGAACCACAATATGTGAAGAATCCTTCTTCTTCCTACTATCAATAATTGGATGGAGCCATATGAATGAGTCACTAGAAGTTAGAGCTAGAAGATGTTTCAATGCAAGGACATTAGGAGGACCAAGAGGCTGAGCAATGGAAACCTCAAGAGTAGGAACCTCAATAGAAGAAGAAGATGGTCTCCTGACTTCAAGCTTATGTCTACTTATTTTTTTCTAAATTTGGCTCTATGACTTTTACCTCATCTCCCTCATCTTCACTTTCCTCATCACTTTCCTCTTCTTCCTCATCATTCTAATCATTATTTTGTTCCTCACCCTCTTGTTCGATTTTTTTTTCATCTATTGCTTTCATCTCTTCCTCAAAAGGTTGTGTCACTTGTTTAAGTACATGGGAAATTCCTTCAACTGATTCTTGATTTTTCTCTTGCTCCACTTCTTTCTCAGGTGTTTCATCAATCTTCTCTACCTCATTTGTTTTATATTTCTTTGTATACATCTTGGTTGTTGATTCTAAGGGTAAAGAAGAAGGATTAAACTGAGTTGGAGCTTCTTGATGAGGAATAGAAGCTTATTTTTGTGAGGTGGAGGCTTATTGGGAGGAATATTTCTTGACTTTTTCTCTATATTCCTTCATTTTCCCATTGAACCATTGTCTTTTCATTACTAGAACAATATTATCCAACTCAGAAGGATCATATATCTCTTTATGTGACCAATAAATGGTTAGGATAGGCATGTGTCGAATAGTTCTGAGATATTCCACAAAATACAAATCACATTCATTATCCTCTAGGCCTTCAAGAACATGGTACAAGTTAATATCCTTGATTTGTTGTAGTGAAAGCCTCCCAAAATACCTTTTCCTTACTTCATACTCATCTACACAATCTTCCTAATAGTCCTCAAATGTGGGAATATGATAGTAAGTCATTTTCAGATGTTTGGAGATAAAACATTTACTATCAAAGGAGGACCTCTTTTGATAAGTATGAAACTTGAAATATGATATGTTCTTTCTAAATTTTGAGCATTCAAATCATACTTGCATGTGTAGTTTCCCAATGAGATAGGGAAATGAATATCGGTGATCTTCTTATCTCTACAAGTTCTATGTAACATATCTAATTACTCGCAAACTTCTACAAGAACCAACTTGGCATTAAAATACATTGGAAATTTGTTAGGAACACCCTGAAAACCAGCTATCCTAATATATGAAAAATTTCTAAACTAGATGAAGAGGATACCGTAGGTTGAGATCAACTATCTTTCCTATGTAGAGACTCTCTCACCACATTTACTTCTAATAATCGACTACGAACATGGTATAGGCATCGTTAACTCTCTTGTGGTGAGTCCTACTATTTTCATATGTAATCTGAGGGTAGAACTCATACACTGGTACATTATTCTTATCATCTTGTGGTGATAATTCTACCCATACCCTGTAGGCTACAATTGTGTACATAGGGTAGGATGTCAAATATAATTTTTTTCTTTGTTACACATTTACCAACTGCTCACTTAGGTTTTCACAAATGATATCCCCTAATTCAGCCTTTGCTTTTCCTCACAAATGACATCTATATGTACACACATCCAATACTTTGAAATCATTGGTGGAAGGAAATTCCATAATTCTTTCTAATAGGGTGATCATATCTAACAGCTTCTTCTTTGAAATAAAACTGATAGAGGACCTTGGGAAACTTGGAATATCCCGTCTTTTAAGTTTTGATCAATGATTTGGCTATCATTATTTTATACCTATTTTATCTTGATAAAAATATTTTAATCCTAGACTTGGGTCATAGTATTGGAGTTCTCAAAGGTAAGAATACCGATGGTTACATTTATATAACTCGGCATCAAGCTTGGAAATAATTTGTCCTTGAGGATCCTTGATTTCTTTGGTTTCTGGGTCAAAACTTGAGGCACATGTAAGGACAAGATTTCGGTGCATTGAATAGAGAGGGTAAACCCAACAACATAGGTAATTCCACTATTTTTAATACATTGGGAAATTATAATGGGTCTATCTTCATAAATGTGGGCCCGAAATTCATCTAAATTCATTTTCCTAACATCACTATATTTAATATTAGGTAAAGCAGTCTTAAGGGAAGAAATGTTCTCCTACCCTCCATATTGGAACTTCATCATGACGGTGTGGAAGAAAACTCAAAAATAATGGAGGATTAATAGTGGTTTTCAACAGAAACTTGAAGGAGAGGATTAAAAAACACAAAAAACTATCAAATCATACCAAAAGGGAATTAAATCACTCAACTTCAATATAAAAATAACGACACCTCCACCACAGTCCCAACGTAATTTAAATTTTCAAATTTGGACAAGAAATGAGAAATATATGGACAAAAATGTCTTCCTAGGGCGCATAAGTGAGGTGAGCAGTGCATGGCCAAAACTTGAGTTGAAATGGTGGAAAATTAATAAGTTTAACATTTTATAGAAAAATAATTCAAAAATGAGGTTCATTTGAGTAACACAGTGAAATGCGAAAGTCAAGTGAAGCCTTTAGAAACTCTTTTTAATGAATCCCTTTAAAAATCGGACATGACGTGGTTTGGGAGAACCTAAGGAACTCATATAATGTGAGGAAACCAGGATTGCGAGGAACTTAAGGTAAGAGGGAATGTGTACCTTGTGTTCCAATAAGTTATGCATCATCCACAACATAAATAAATCAAATTATTTTTGGGGGATTGAAGGTTGTGGGGAATGGGGTTCTTGTAAGAACCATTCTATCCGATTTGGAAATTTCCACATAACTATGAAACATAAGGCTTGCAGGTTAGGGAGAAATGCAGGGAATCGTGAGGTATGGGGAAGCCGGATTTGAATGGAACACATTATTTAAGTTCCAATAATTTATGCTTTACCCATAATCAAAGGAAATACAAAGAAATGCGGGAAAAAGGAGTGTGCGGGGAACAACAGCCCGATAGGAACAATTTCCTCAATTTCTAAAGATTTCCACAAAGGCCACGAAGAAGGGAAAATGATGGGATACGGAAAGGTATTATTGCATGGGGAACAAATCAATTCGAAGAACTAGGATTTTCATGGAATAAGGGGTTTGATAGAACTAGTTCCACAGGGATTTCAAAAATCTACACAATACTAGAGCTCAACGCATTGTGGGTGATACAGGGATACAGGGAATAGGAGGAACGAAGGATGTTTCTCTAAATGTTGGGGTTAGCTCACTTTGGTTGTATAGATAATATATCGATCTAAGCATACATGTAAATAAAATTGGATATTCTACCAGAAGAAATATACAAAACAAGAGACATAAATCAACACCAAATTTAACATGGTTCACCCAAAGGTGTGGCTACGTCCACCAAGAAACAAGCCAATATATTATAAAAATCTTTGACAAGATATATAATGAAGATTTATAATCTTCCACACCTCTCAGATGTACACTACTTTCTTTCACTCAAGATTTTTCTTCTTCTCCAAGAATTCTCACTCTCACCAACTTTTGCAAGTTCTTCTTAATTCTTGTTAACTCTCTACTTCTAGAGCCTAGATTTTATGCTTATATAAGTGTTTATAAATGTAGGGCACTTAGCCATGCAATTATGATCAATAGATATACTTTAATGCTAAAATAAATCTAATTCCTAATATTTAATTAAAACACTCACACACAGGTAACCGATGTTGGTTCACCCTAACCGATGTCGGTTCCTCCTTGCCTGACCGATTCTTCTCATAGGTGACCGATGCCGGTCCCTCCTAACCGATGATGGTTACTATGTTTTCTAGCAAGTTTTACATTACATGCTAATCTAAAGTAATTGAGCTCCACAACTCAACAATCTCCCACTTGGAGATTAATTACTACACCATACCTGTACATCATCATTCTTGGATCCTTCCTTAGCTTTATTTCTTCCTCTTCAAGTCTCAAACTTGAAGACCAATAGAAGTGGAGTGTAGCTCCAACTTCTCCTTTTCTAATGGCTTCATTAGCATATCTGTAGGGTTTTTGCTCATATGAATCTTTTCTAGATTCAATTTTCCATCCTCCAATACCTGTCATATGAAGTGACACCACAATCCGAATGTGTTTCATTCTTGAATGAAATACGAGTTCTTTGTCAAATGAATTACAAACTAATTGTCACTTTGAACAGCTTTAAAATCATCTTTCTCCTTTCCCAAATTTTCCATGAACCTACTCATCCATATCATCTCCTTGCATAGCCTCTCTGTAGCTACTGACATACTCTACATCTGTAGTAGACAAAGCCATAACCTTATACAATCTTGAAATCCAACTAATTGTCGTCCCACCTACTGTGAAAATATATCCAGTAGTGCTCCTCCTACCATCTAGATCTATAGCCATATCTAAATCAACATAGCCACATAATGAAATATCTGAATCTCCATAGCATAACTGCATTTTATATGTCCCTTTCAAATACCCGAGTATCCATTGGATTTCTTTCCAATGCTCTTTACCTCGATTGGCCATATATCTACTCACCGTAAGAGCTGGACCAGATTTGTAGAATAAAGTGCAAGGAATAATGATCTTCACATTAACTCATATCAGATCATTCTTCATATAATACAATTATATAGGAAAACTTCTCCTATGATCAAGGAGGTGGCTACAACCACTCCTCCATAAATATCTCTAAACTCACGTACACAACAAACTCCTAATATACATTATTGTTACATAACAATAATGTCACCAAATTACATTATAATATTACTATTATATTATCAACCATGGAGCACTAAATAATTGATTTCCTAACACTCACAACTCCCACTACCTATGCAATGTCCGGTCTCGTATAAACCATAGCATACATGAGACTCCCAACTCTTTGAAGCATATGGTACTCGTGTCATGTATTTTACCTCCTCATGTGATGAAGGACAATAATCTTTTCTCAATTTGAAGTGTCCAACCATTGGTGTACTGACAAGTTTTGTATTCTGCATCTTAAACCTTTCTAACACCTTGTAGATATAATATTCTTGAGACATACAATTTCTTGTTTTTCCTATCTCTGTGTATTTTCATGACAAGGATTCTTTTTACAACTCCTAAATCCTTCATAGAAAATGTGTGAGCTAGCTTTCCTTAAGGTCACCAATGTCTTGCATACTAGATCATGCAATAAGTATATTATCCACATACAAGAACAAAATAATATAGCTCTCATTTTCAAGCTTCTTGAAATAAACACAATGGTCATATTCACCTCTCAAGTAACCATGTTGATGCATAAAACTATCAAACCTCATGTACCATTGGTTTGGAGATTTCTTGAGCCCATATAGGCTCTTTTTCAACTCCGCACACTAATTTCTCCTTACCCTTGACTTCATACCCAACCGGCCACTTCATATAAATCTCTTCATCCAAATCACCATGAAGGAAAGTCATCTTCACATCTAGTTTCTCTAAATGAAAATCTTTTACTTCAACTAAACTTAATACAAGATTTAATGAAGTCATCTTTACAATAGGAGAAAATATTTCACCAAAGTCAATACATGCTTTCTATGTAAATCCCTTTTATTACAAGCCTTTCCTTGTACATATTTTGTCCACCCTCTTCTTCCTTAATCCTGTAAACCCACTTGTTATGCAATTTCCTCTTACCTGCTGGCAACTTAACCAAATCCCAAGTCTGGTTCTGTTCCAAGGAGTCCATCTCCTCATCCATGTCATGCTTCCACTAGACGTGGGTCTTATCCTGCATTACTTATTCAAAATTTTCTAGTTCACCATTATCAATCAATAATAAATAAAATAGATAAGGTGTAAATATTTCGGAGGTTTACTTATCCTTTGTGACCTTCTCAAAGGATTTTGGGGTATCGAGGCTCAATCTAGACCTTCGGACATTTTTATCCAAATATGTCGTGATCGACGCCGTCACCTCTAACCGACGTTAGTTATTCTAAATGATGTTGATTCGGCTCTTCTCAGAATCGATACCAGTTCTTTTGAATGATTTTGGTCGGGGTCACTGACACCTACTATGTAACCCTATCGGTATTACTTTTAAATACAATAGTTCATTTTCATTTACAAACTTCTCAACCGGGTTCATCCTTGGGTACCAAAATTTGATCCTTGTACATTCTCTTTTCATTCCATTTAACATCACAACTCCTAATAATTTTAGAATGATCTAAATCCCAAAAACAGAAACCGAAATCACCAAATCCATAACCAATGAAAGTCCACCTCTTGGATTTTGCATCCAACTTTTTCCTATTTTCCTTATCAACATGCAAAAAATATTTTGAACCAAAACTTTAAGAAAATAAATATCTACCTCTTTTCCGGTCCAATCTTCCTCTCGGTATTCCTCCATCTACCGAACTTGAAGGCCCACGGTTAATCAAATAAACTGTTGTATCAAGTGCTTATACCCAAAAACTGCAAGAGCAATCCAAAATGTATCCTCATACTTTTAGCATGTTCCATAATTGTCTTGTTCATTATTTCTGCAACACCATTCTCCCCGTGGTGTTCTTGGAACCGTTCTTTCTCTACATATCCCATTCACCGAACAATAATCATTGAAATATTTTCTACAAGATTCACCACCATTTTCATATCTAAGGTAGTTTAAATTAGAATTTGATTCATTCTCAACAAGGGCTTTCCATCTTTAAATGTCTCAAAAACATTAGATCTACGTTTAATACAATGCTCACAAAATCAAGATATAAATCTTTCAAATCTAATAACTTACTCTTAGCCTTTAAGATCTACATTCCTTTTGAATCATATGTCCCAACCGATTATGCCACATTCATACATATGAATCTGAAGTAGATAGGGTAGAAAAGGAATTAGTAACATAGGTAGATAAATATAATGTTCCTACCTTCTTACCTCTTTTCACAACAAAAGCACCCTTGGTGACTTTCTAAGAGTCTCTTGTAAAACTAACCGTGCAACCAGATTCACCTAGTTGCCCTATAAAAATAATATTCCTCCTAAGGTTTGGTACATGCCTCACATCTTTCAATACTCGTGTATTTTCATTTTGCAATTTTAGATGAACTTCCCCTTTACCAATAATACTACAAGGTTCATCATCACCCAAATAAACATGCCCAAAATTTCCCTAGACATAATTTTTGAAATAATCCTTATTAGGGGTTGCATGAAAAGAAACTCCTATATCTAAAACCCATGACTCAATTATATTATCTAAAGAAATAATAAAAGCATCTTGCATTACCTCTACTGCAGCAAGATTTTCTTCTTTACCTTTATCTGGTTGTTGGTTCTCTTTATCCTTTGACCAACAATCTTTATTTACATGTCCTTTCTTTCCACATTTCCAACAAGTAATTCCCTTACCTCTGGATTTAGATCTTTTATCCCTTGACTTTTATTTCCCATTACTCTTACTCTTGGATCTCTCCTTCTGCCTGCCCCTACTTTCTACATTCAAAGCATTCCTAGATGATGATTCCTCTGTACTCTTCCTGCGAATTTCTTCATTCAATATTATACTAACCACATCATCAAACTTCAAAATATTATTAGCAAATGTTGTATTACTAACAGCCATTACCAAGTTATCCCAACTATCAGGAAAAGAACATAAGAATAAAATTTCTTTCACTTCATCATCAAACGGTATATCAACCGATTTTAACTGATTTACAATAGACATGAAATAATTCAAATGACTAGATGTACATCCACCTTCATACATCTTAGAACTAAATACTTTCTTCATCAAATAAACTTTATTTGAAGCACTATATTTTTCATATAAATTAGCAAGAGATTTCCTTAACCCTACCGTAGAAGTCACTTATGTAATATTGGAAGCCACGGATGCTGTCAAGCTTAATCTTATAGATCCCAAAGCATTTCTATCAAGAATATTTCATTCTTCATCAGTCATCTTTGTAGGTCTAGACTTCTCATCCAACTATAAATACAAATCTCTTTGATATAGATAATCCTCAATCTACATCTTCCATAATTGAAAATTTCAGCCTTCAAACTTCTCTACCTTGTATTTATTTTCTTCTTCCATTGTATTAGCTCCCACTCAATCAAAAACCCCTCTGTGAGTAAATCTTTCAACATATAAAACCCTTCAACAAAGCTCTAATACCATTTGTTGGGGTTAGCACACCGGTTGTATAGATAATATATCAGATCTAAGCATACATGTAAATAAAAGTGGATATTCTACCAGAAGAAATATACAAAACAAGAGACATAAATCAACACCAAATTTAACGTGCTTCACCTAGTGTGGGCTATGTCCACCAAGAAACAAGCCAATCTATTATCCAAATATTTGAAAAGATATACAATAAATATTTACAATCATCCACACCTCTCATATGTATAGTAATTTCTTTAACTCGGGCTAAGTTATGTTCACTTTGGAAGTAGGGTAAGTAGTCAAGGTGTTGGGACAGGTCAAGGTCATGTTCTGGGTAGTTTAGGTCAATTGGATATAGATTATTAGGTTTCTATTATTGGTAGGATTACTAAATATAGAGATCGACATCGGTGAGGTATGACCGATGCTAGTTAATCTAGAACCGACACTGTCAACCCTAAACCAATGTCGATCACCTTAAATTTTCATTGGTTACCATATATTCATTTTGGTAACCTTGTTTGAGAGCTTTTCCACATTCTCAAGTTTGGGAGCAAAGGATATCTTTATGTAAGAAAAAACTAGAACCCTTTCACACATCCAGATAGCCATAGCCAGCACCATAACTGATCAGAAGGTATTTGCGTTCATGGTAGTATTCCAGGAGGCACTTTGCCAAGATATACCACCACTTCATAGATCAACTATCATTATCTTCCATTCATCATACCTGCAACACTGGTAAGTGTGTTTATCACCTATTTCATTTCATCTTTATTCAATTTAAAAGGTTTCTTCACATTTGTTATCAGCCTTTACTTGCATTTTCATCCCACCCTTGTTACCTTCCTGTGAACCCAACCATTCCATCACCCACAATCATATAATCACCCATACTAGATTCTTGAATACCTCTGAGAACTCCTAATACCTCCACAGACCTAAATATTCCCCTTTCCATCATTATCCAATCTCAAGAAAACCCCCAAAACCCATTTTATTAAGAACGGAGGAACGGAGGAATTGTTCCTCCTATTTCTCTAATGTCTCGCATTTATTGCAAAGCACTGAAAAGAACTCAAATCAACTCAAAATAAACTAACCCTTGGAATTTTTCACTCCTCAGACTTCAACAAGGGAAAATACATTAAGGCAAGGGGTCACTTAGCCAAAAATTTCCCAATTTTGGATAGGTGACAACAAAGAGGCTCTTTCTCTTGAATTGACCTAACATAACATAGTGAAAACAAGATAGAGAAAATAACCTCATAATCTCATGGTTACAATATCAATGCATACATCCATTGGGAAAATACATACAAAACAAGACCAAAAAAAGGAAAAAAAGACAGAACACAAACCAAAATGAGCCAACTAACGATATAAGACTATACGGACTATACAAGACTATTTACAAAACTATATACAAAGGACTCATATCCACTTTTAACTTAAAAACTTGAATCTTGGCCACTATATGGCAATGGAAGATTATTTCCATCCATATAGCTCAAATAATTGCAATTCTCACCAACAAAGTTCCAAATTTTAAAATGACCGAGGCGGAGAATATCGAACCTACCATGACTTCGGCGAGGTTCGCGCTTTTTATCCAAAAGTAGGACAATATCTCCAACTTGGAAGTCTCGGGACTTGGTCTTTTTATCAAAAAGTTACTTGACTCTTTGTTGGTTTCTAGAGATTCTATCCACAACTTGCAATATTTATTCATCTATCTTCTATAGGTACAATATTCTCTTCTCCATGGTATTTAAGAATTGTTCATCTTCTATGGCTTTGGCAAGGTGTAATGCAGGTAGCTCCACTGTAATTGGAAACTAAGCTTCCATTCCGTAGACCAATTGAAATGGAGACATCCCAATGGCTCTTTTTGGTGTTATTTTGTCATCCCAAAGAGTGTCATATAACTTCTTATGCCAGTTCCTTTGTGACTCATCCACTAGTTTCCTAATAATGGTTACCAAGTTCTTATTGGTTGATTTGGCTTGTCTGTTCCTTGATGATAATAATATGAGGAATGTGCAAGGGAAATCCCATACCCATAACAAAAATAAATGAGCTCATGAGAAGAGAAGTTAGGGGAATTATCTGATTACAATCTTGTTTGGGACCCTAAATCTAACCAATATATTTTCCTTGATAAAATCACAAACAACTTCAGAAGTGGTTCTTTTGACTAGAATTTCTTCAACCCACTTCATGAAGTAATCAGTGGTAGTTAGAACATGAGTGTGACCTACACTTGAATTTGGATTGAGAGTTTCGATAAAATCTAACCCCCACTGCTGGAAGGGTTCTTCAATAACAACTGGTTTCAAAGGAAAAGTGGTCAACTTGGGTCTACCAACAAAATTTTGACATGCTTCACATTTTGAAACTGAATTTCTTGTACCTAAAACCTATTTTTCTATTAGTACCCTCCACCGATAATATTGTGAGCTATTACTGAGGAAGAAAAATGACCTCCACAGCTTGATCATGAAAATATCTTAGTAATCTATTTTGTTGTTCCTTGTCCACACATCTGAGAAAACATCCATCAATTCCTTTCTTGAACAAAGAATTATCCCAAAGGACATATTGTGCAGCTCTGAGCTTTATGGCTCTCTTTTCTTTGGCACTGAGATGTGTCAAAAATTCTCCATAGGTAAGGAAATGAGCAATATTGGAATACCACTCATCAGTTGAGCTCAAGAAAAGCACAGTAGGAATCTCAAAATCTCTTGTTTACTGAATCACTTTTTGAATCTTTAACAATCAACTAGAATATACCCTTACCCCAAACAAGATAAGTTGAATTAATATCAAGATCATACTCCTGGACTTTGGCCACCCAATTGCCTCATTTTGAACCAAACTCTTGTTGAGTGAGGATGGACTTCATTGTTGTATCAGGTACAAACATAGTGGAGTGTGAGTTTAGAATGTAGAAATGAAACTGTTTCACCGCCTTCACCACAAAAATGGCATGATTTTCCAATTAGGAGTTCTTTAAATTGTGATATTTCAACACATAAATCATGAATGCAATGGGAATTTCACATCCTTGAAAGTTTGTTTGGACTAGGATATCATAAAAATTGTGCTCAAAGGCATAGCAAGTAGATGATGAAATCCTTATAAAAATATGGGAAAGCTAGAATAGGTGTCCGAGAAATAGCTCTCTTTATATTGTCAATAGTGTTTTTCCTTCAATACTCCAATGAAAATATTTCTTTTCCTTCATCATCTTAGTTATGCTTCTTGTTAATTCTAAAAATTAGGAATAAATATTCTAAGGAAATTGATCTTTCCGAAGGAGTGAACACCTTTCTTGCTTGTTGGAAGAGATATCTTTTGGATAGCATGAACTTGCTCTGGATCAATCTTAATCCCATCCTTTGACACAATGTTCCCGAGAAACTTTCCCTCTATTACACCAAAGACATATTTATTTAGATTCAATGAGATGCCATGATCTCTGCATCTTTGAAGAACTAACTTTAGGTGTTGAAAATAATATTATCTCTTCTTAGAGAAGATAGTAAGATCATCCAAGTAAATCACTATGCACTTGTTCTTCAAATCACCAAAGGCCAAATCCATTTCCCTATGAAAATTTACACCTATGTTTATTAAGTTGAAAGGCATCCTTCGATAATAAAATGTACCCCAAGGAGTTGTGAAGGTGGTTTTATGATGATCTTGCACATCCACCTCAATCTGGTTATACCATAAAACCCATCAAGCATAAATAACATCTTGGAACTAGTCACAGCTTAATCCAAATTTTTCACTTTTCTTCCTTACATGCATAATATTAGCAACCCAAGTTGAATGATGAATAAGAAATATTATCTTAGCATTCAACAATTTTTGGATTTCTTTATAAATAGTTCCTGAACTTTCGGATTGTATTGTCTTTGTTTCTAACAAAATGGTTGAATGCCTGGTTTCAAGGGAATGTAGTGTTGCATCTCCCTTGGCTTGAAAGTTTTCAACTCATCATAGGAGTAGGCCAGCACATCTATGTATCTCTTCAATAATTCAACCATTTTTCTTCTTTCTTCACCAGAACAACATTTTCCAATATTGACAAACTTTGGCTCCTCATCACTTCCTAATTAACCTTTTCATATTCTAATGATTTACTGGTATCTTGTGTAATTTTTCCATTTATATACCTATCATGCTTATCAAACAAATAATATAATCTCACAAGGCCTTTATTTATCTTGTTACCTTTGAGTTTGATACATCCATCTTGATCATATTTTTCCTCAACTCCTTCCTCAAGAACCAAATAGGTAGTGGATTCATGATAGCCAACCTCGCTTCCTTCAAAATACAATTGGCTGAAATCATCACTTAATTTAAGGAAGGAAATAAAATTATGGTAATCATTTAAGACTTTCTATTTTTCTCGAGTTATCGGAACATTGGTTTGAATATCATCTCTATCATAAACTTTTCTTGATTGAAATCTAGATGAGGGATGAGTAGGGATCAAAACTGCTAGAGTGTATACTCTAGTATTATTGTTTTTTGACACATCATTAATTGAAAAGGAATTTAGAAATTCAATAGAATCCCATGCCTTTTATCGTAGTTCTTAAGCCTTTCATTCTTCACCTAAAATTCTCCCCGAACTCTCGCTTAAAAATTAGCTCAACATCACTTGTGCACAAAGATTATTTATCCCCATATCCTTTACTTCTGCTAGGGCCGAGAAGAATGGCCTCATAATCGTAGTATTGTTGGTATTAGAGAATTAGAGTTTGTAGGAGAATGGATAAATTTTACCATCAGGTGACACTAATACAATCCCTTCTCCAAAACCCATCGTGAAACAACTCCCATCAAACTAGAGAGTCCATATGTCATTCATATATATTCTTAAATAACCCCGGGCATTTTGATTTTAGAATTAGACATTGCCATATAGTTTCAATGACCCACATCTTCGATAAGATTTGTGTCTTAGGATCATTTGTCTTCTCGAACAATATATTCAGCTTGTTTTTCCAACAACTAGGGATTTTTAGTGGCAAATATTCCATTTTATAAAAATTTAAAAGGCCAATTTTTTGAAGTAGGTTAATAGATTGTTCACCTAAAATCACAAGTATAATTTATTTTAGGTTTTGGCTTCACCTACCATTGAAAACTACTCCTATATAAACCTAGGTAATTTTCCCTGTAGGATACTAGTAACTTACTGAGGTACCATCTGAATTACTTGCGAATATAGTGTTGTTGACGTGCAACAAGATGACTGTTGATACAAAATAAGGGAGGGTTACAAATGGGTGATAAAATAGTGTTACTGATGAGCAAAAAGGGATTACAGATGGTCGAAAATGGGGTTACATATTTATTGGTGTCATGCGACAGGAAGGTTTGTTTTCGCACGATAGGAAACGTTATTATCACGCGACAAGGTTTGTTTTCATGCGAAGACCAGCTGAAAACTTTTTCATGCAAAAAAAAATCTAGGAAGAAATTCTCCCCAAAGAAATAGACAGGAAAAAAATTTGAATCTAAAATCTTGGAATATTCACCTTTACTAGGAAAGTGGTTCCAGGATATTTTCTGGGATTTTTCACCTCCAATTTCCTAGAGGCTTCTTAAAATGAGCCCTACCGAAAACAACTTCTTCATATCCCATTTTGAACTGAATCAATGTGTGAGACTAGTCCATATGGATTTTACCTCCAACTTATTTATAGAAATTTCTACTCAATGGCATACCATAAGATGGAGGAATGTTGGCAACAAGAATAGTATCCTTGACTCATTTTTTAAGAAAGGTAGCAAAAGCCACTTGGGCATCCTTTATCCTTCCAACTAGGGGTACCTCCTTGATATTTATTGCATAACAGAGGCCAAGGTTCGATTTAGGGTAAGACCAAGTGCATCAAAGAACTTTTATAGGCATCACATTGTTTAATGTTCTATATTCAATAACATAGTTGTTGATTTTATGGCTAACTATCAATAGAATTACATGTAAGGGATCAATATTTCTAGGGGTTGAAGGAGCCATTAAATTTTTGGGGATAGAGATTTGGGGGTAGGAAAGAGACCTTTAGAAGATGTGGAAGAATGACTAGGCTTGGAATTAACAAATTTTACCACTTTGGACAATTCCTCGGGGTGAGTCTGATAAAATTCAGCTTCAGAGATATCAATTTTAGTCTTTTTTATATGTTAAATGATGTAAAAATACCCTAAATTTAATGGGGTTTCTTGGATATAAATAATAGGGGATTTTGGATTATCACTTTTGGGGCTGAAGGTGCTTTTGATACAGGTGTGGGAGTTGATAATTTAGGCAAAAAGAAGAAGAAGAAGAAGAAGAAGTACTAGATGAAGAAACAACACTTACTTTCTTAACAGTGGTAGGAATGGGTGCTCCTCTTTTTGCAACCACTTGGATGACAGTTCAAGATTATTTATATTTCTCCTTCTTTACAGGTTGCCCAACATCCTTCTTCTTGCTCAGTCTCTCTCTAGTCATGACAGATATGATTCACTATTTGTATCAGCAACTATATCATCATAATCATCGCCGTCTGATTCATATACTAGATAATTAATTTGATAATCATATGTTTCCTCTTATACCTCCTCGGTTTCCTCTTCTCCTTCAATATCTTTTGCTACTACTTCATCCTTAGCTTCATGTACTTTGCATGTTGCATTAATCAAACACAGCATGAGGAGCTTCAATTTATAGCTTTGGTTGGGTAGCAAGGAGATGATTCCTCGGTTGGAAGTTCCTTCTCGGGATGTCCTTATATGGAAAATTCTGAGCCAGTTGTTTCTTGATAACAATCATGTCATTGGCTAACTTTTGAACTAGTTTTTAGAACTTGATGAAGATGAAATAGAATCTTTAGCCTTTTTTTTCTCTTCTCAAATTTCCTAACATAATCAGGTCATCCTCTACATTGATGGCCTAGTTTGATCTACTTCCACAGTGGAAATTTTGGCTCTTCTCATTGTGTAACTCACTTCTAGAAATTGAGTTTAATAAAGAATCATTTCAGATTCTATGTAGTAGGATAGGTAGAAGATGAAATTTTATAAAACAATTTGTTGAACATGGCTACAAACTCCCTCATTGGCTCATAATGATCCTTCTTCGCTTGAGAAATTTGGGGGTAAAATGCACAAGAACCTTTTGTGGGCTTGAATTTTCCTTCAAACTAAGTTCTCATAGTATTACAATCAACAATAGAACTAGGTACAAGATGGTAAAACCATTCTGCAACATTGTCTTATAGAGTCTCAATGAACAGTCTGACAGATACATCCTCATGCTCAACTCCAATAACCCCACATGTAACAATAAATGCTGCAATATGTTCATCTGGATGTATTTTTCCATCACTTATGAATTTGGAAAAATTCTTTCGATTCCCCTTAGGAAAATCATGCAAATTTTATGCAAGGGCTAGAGGCCCAACTTGTTGGCCCCAAGGTATTGGTGCAACCATTGTGGTAAAATAGCCTATAAAGGGATAACAATGTCAATGAGAACTAAATCCTGAGTAGTAGCACTTACCTAAGAAGATGAACCAACCCTTCCTTTGGTAGGGGGTGTGTGTATTGACCTTTTATCTTTTCCTTTATTCTCTATAGATAACTCGAAACCTTGATATTGTTGCAAACTAGAAGGAAGGGTCTTCTATACCTCGACCTCTTTGTCCTTGTGTATATCTTTGTTCATCTAATGTGTTGAAATTTCTAGATTATTCTAAAGATTATCCTATGGGAATCAAAATATGTGCCCCATGGTGGGAGCCAAAAAACTGTTGGTTGGAAATTTGGTCGTTAACAACATTAAACAATTTAGGGGACAACAATTCCTCCTCTTTATGGGGAGGCTCCCTTATTTGACCAAAAACTTGAGAACCTAAATATATACAAATACACAAGCTAACTAATCTGAATGAGGATATTAATGCATATGACTAGTTCCATATTCTCAATACATAAGACAAACAAGGAATAGGGTTTTGAGGAAGAAACAATAGCTTATACATGAAAGAAGTATGAATTAGGGAAACAAATTTCAAGATAAATCATTTATCAAGGATACAAGTACCCTCCTTGGTTATGCAATATTACCTACTACTGTAAGGAAATAAGTGAAGAAGGAAACACTTTCAGATATAGAGAATACAAATTTATACCTTACTTGGTGCATGCAAAGAGCTTAAGAACAAGTGAGTCAATATATATCAAAACCATATAATATAAATGTAGATAGACACAAAGTTATTCACATCATATTCTATAGATTGAACACAAAGTTTCAGAATTCACATATACTAAACTATCACATTCATAAATTGTAAGAATATAGAAATGGAAAGAATGCATATGATGGAAAGTAAGATAAATTCTTCTATTGATCAAAATTTTGTATTTACATTCAAGAGTATCAATATCCAACCCCTTTACAAATAAGAGAGGAGCCTTATATAGACCGAGGGGAGGATGTAACCAAATTTCTAACTAATTTTCATTTAACTAAGTGTTAAACACTTAATTAGTCAATTACAAAAGTTGGCTTTATTTTACAATTTTACTTTCAAAACAATAAAGCCAACTTCAAAACATAACAATTAGATAGAAGAGAATATTATGAACTAGAAGAAGAAGGAACATTATGAACTTTTAGAATAAGCACAACTGCAACCTTTATCTTGAGAACATGAATTCTAATTCGGAAATAACACTTGATACTTCCATAAACTTAGGAGAAATTATGTTAGACATGGCAGCCAACCAACTTCTGAGAGAAAACTCCATCTCTTTTATTATTCCACCATTTTGCTGACATGCCTTTGGTGGCTTCCACAACTACATTGTGTAACTCGGAGAGTTCCTAAATTTTTCCTTGCTTACTAAGTCTTTTTTGAACAAGTCTTACTTTATCAATGAATTGAATTTTTTTACTCTATCAACTGATTTTTTCTCCACATATTTATATTTGTAGGATTGGAAATGGAGAGCTTGCGGTTCAAAGAAAGATTTCGATTTCAGTGATTCACCCTTTTGTACCATGTTTTTCAATTCACTTGCATCTTCCTTAAAGGCTCGATCCTCCATTCAACACTATAGACCCATTTCTTAGATAGGTTATTTTTAGAATCATCAAAATCTTATGAGACAACAAAACCTTCTCATCTTTGTACTCATGATTATGAGATCTTGAATATTATCCATCCAAATCTTAATTTCTTTGTCAATAGCACCAATTGTTACATTGAATTGATCTTGTGTTGAAGAGATGTTATCATACATTCTGTATGCTTCATCAATGAAACCCAAACTAGAAATCAACATTCCTTGTACCCAAGCCTCGAAGCTCTACCAAATGTTGTATGTTTTTGAATCTTTGTTATGGATTTGATATCACTTTCGAAAGAACAGATTGCATGAGGAAGTGAGGAAAGGGGAGTGGGATCTAGAGGGGTTTTATCATATGAGAGAAAGGATTTAATGAAGTTTGAGAGAACTTAAACTTGTTCCTCAAGTTGTTCTTGTGTTTTCTTTCCTTTCTCTACCCTCTCAATAAATTTTGAAATAGTCTCCTTGATATTTTGTACTTCTCCTTCAGGAGTGGATTCTCCAAGTGAAATCCTTGTCAACTCCAAGTCTGCAATAGTCATTTCCTTTTCATTTTTATCTCCCTTTTTCTTAGAAATTTCAATAAATTACTATCTTGTAGCATCGAAACTAAACGAGAGGTTGTTTTGGATTTCTTTGGAGGAGGAGGAGTTATACCAAGAAGGGTATCCACCGCATCGAATCCAAATTCCACAATCTATGAAGAAGTCTTCCTCTTCCTACTATCAATCATGGGCTAGACCCATGTGAATGAATCACTAGAAGGTGGAGCTAGAGGAGGTGCCAATGTAAGGACATTGGGAGGACCAAGAGGTTGAGCAGTGGAAACCTCAAGAGTAGGAACCTCAATAGAAGAATAAAATGGTTTCACGACTTCAAGCTTAGGTGTACTAGTTTTTTCTAAATTTGGCTCTATCAATTTTACCACATCTCCCTTGTCTTCACTTTCCTCATCACTTTCCTCTTCTTCCTCATCATTTTGATCATTATTTTGTTCCTCACCCTCTTGTCGTGATTTTTCTTTTTATTCATTTGTTTCTTTCATATCTTCCTTAGAAGGATGTGGCGCTTGTTCAAGTACATGGGTAATTCCTTCAACTGATTCTTCATTTTCTATTACCCCACTTCTTTTTCAAGGTGTTTCATCAATCTTATCTACCTCATTTGTTTTATCTTTCTTTGTATACACCTTGGTTTTGGAATCCAAGGGTGAATAAGAAGGAGTCGACTGAGTTAGAGCTTATTTATGAGGAGTAGAATCTTCTTTTTGTGAGGTGGAGGCTTTGTGGGAGGAATATTACTTCATTATTTCTTTGTATTCCTTCATTCTCCCATTGAACCATTGTCTTATGCTTACTAGAACAAGATTATCCAAATCATAAGGATCATATCTCTATTTTTTGACCAATCAATGGTTGGGATAGGCATGTGTCGAATAGTTCGAAATATTCCACAAACTACAAATCACATTCATTATCCTCTAGGTCTTTATGAATATGGTACAAGTTAATATCCTTGATTTTTGTAGTGAAATCATCCCAAAATATATTTTCCTTACTTCATACTCATCTACACAATCTTCCCAGTAGTCCTCAAATGTGGAAATATGATAGAAATCCATTCTCATATGTTTGGAGATAATACCTCTGCTATCGAAGGAGGACCTCTTTTGACAAGTATTGAACTTGAAATCAGAGATTGTTCTTTCTACATTTTGTGCATCCAAAGTAGACTTGCATGTGTAGTTTCCTAATGAGATAGGGAAATGAATACCAATGATATTATTGTCCCTACAAGGTCTATGTAAAATATCTAATTTCATGTAGACTTCTATAAGAAATACCTTATCATTACAATACATTGGATATTTTTAGGAACACCACAAAACCAACTATCTTAATATATGAAAACTTTCGAAACTGGATGAAGAGGCTACAATTGGTGAGATCAACTATCTTTCCTTTGTAGAGACTCTCACAGCCACATTTTCTTCTAATAGTTTGACTATGAGCATGGTATAGGCATTGTTGACTCTCCTATGATGAGTTTTATTGTTTACATATGTAAGATGAGGGTAAAACTCATACATTGGTGCATTCTTCTTATCATCTTGTGGTGATAATCATACCCATACCCTGTAGGATGCAATGGTGTACATTAGGTAGGATGTCATATAGAAATTTTTTCTTTGTTGCACATTTACCAACTGCTCAATCAAGTTTTCACAAATTATCTCCCCCCAATTGAGGATTTTTTTGGCCTCACAAATGACATTTATATATACACACATCCATTACTAAAATTCATTGGTATAAGTAAATCCCATCATTCTTTCCAGTAGGGTGATCATATCTTATAGTTATTCTTTGAAATTAGACCTATAGAGGACCTTAGGAAACTTAGAACCTCCTCTCTTTTGAGTTTTGAGCCGGGATTTGTCTATATTTTTCTTGATCGAAAATATTTTGAGTCCGGTCTGGGTCAAGGTATTGGAGTTATCAAAGGTAGGAATCCTCGAGGCTACATTTATATAATTAACATCAAGCTTGGCAATGATTTTTCTTGAGGATCCTTGATTTATTTTATTTCAAAGCCAAAACTTGAGGCACATGCAAGGACAAGATATCGGTGCATTAAATAAAGAAGGGAAACCTAGCAGATAGGAAATTCCACTATTTTTAATACATTGGGAAATTATAGTGGGTGTATATTCGTAAATACGGGCCCAAAAATCATCTAAATTCATGTGCCTAACATCATTATCTCCAATATTAGGTACATAATTCTTAAGGGAAGAAATGGTCTCATACTATCCATATTGGAACTTCATCATGAAGGTGTGGGAGAAAACTCGAAATAATGGAGGCTTAACAATGGTTTTCAAGGGAAACTTGGAGGACATGATTGAAAAACACAAACAGCATTAAAAATAGACCAATATGGCATGAAATCACTCACATTTAGTATGAAAATAATGGTGCCTCCACAATTGTCCCAAAGTCTAATTTCAATTTTCAAATTTGGACAAGATATGGACAAAAATGTCTTCCTAGGGAGTGGGAGCGAGATGAGTAGTAAAAAGTCAAAACTTGAGTTGAAATGGTGGAAAATTAATAAGTTTAACATTTTATAGTAAAACAATTTGAAAATGGGGTTCATTTGAGCCACACTGTGAAATGAAGAAGTCACCAAGCCTTTAGGAACTCTTTTTAATCAATCCCTTTAAAAAGAGGACATGATGGGGTTTGGGTGCACCTAAGGAACTCATATAATGCAAGGAAAGTGGGAGTGCAAAGAACTAAGGGTCTAAGGGAATGGGTACCTTGTGCTCTAATAAGTTTTGCATCATCCACAACACAAAGAAATCAAATGATTTGTGGGGTATTAAAGTTTGTGGGGAACAAGGTGCTCGTGAGAACCATTTTATCTCGACTTGAATTCCTCATAACTATGAAACACAAGTCTTAAGGGTTAAGGAGTAATGTGGGGAACTATGAGGTGTGGGGAATCAAGATTTAAATGGAACACATTCCTTGAGTTCCAATAATTCCCACTTTATCCGTAATCAAAGGAAAAATAAAGCAATGCGGGAAAAGGAGTGTGTAGGGAACAACATCTTGATAGGAACAATTTCCTCAAGTTCTAAATATTTCTACAAAGTCCACGAAGAAGGGGAAACAATGAGATGTGGAAAGGACGTATTTCGCGGGAACAAAGGAATGTAGAGAACTAGGATTTGTGGGGGAAAAGGGGTGCGATAGAATTGGTTCCACATGGAGTTCAAAAATTTGCACAACAATGGAGCTCAATGCATTTCGGTGATATGGGGATGCAAGGAATATGAGGAATGAAGGAATTGTTCCTCATGTTCCTCTAATGTCCGCATTTGCTACAAAACATTGAAAAGATCTCATATCAACTCAAAATAAACTAACTCTTGGAATTTTTTCACTCTTCATACTTCAACAAGGGAAATGCATAAAGGTAAGGGGTCGCATAGCCAAAAAAATTTAAAAATCACAATTTTTTTAGGTGATAACACACAACATTGCAGGTTATTGGTCTATTTTGTGAATTGTGAGTTTGATTGTACTTACGATTTTGGAAAAATTTAATAGACCAATTCATATGAACTGGATACATAGGTAATTTTTGAACTCTGTAAAATATTCTAGTGTTGTCACTTTAATCTGGTATATTTGCATTTGAATTTTAATTTATTTCCATATTTAATCAGTTAAGTTAAAATTATTAGTTTTACGACATCCCGAGAGTAAATCGGTTAAAATTAAAATCTGAATGGTTGATCAAATAATGATTTTGTGAATCAATTAAATAGTTCTGGATCAGTAATAATTCATATTTATATCAAATTCTGATCAGCTTTAGGTTAATTAAAGTCCTAAAAGTTGATGATTTTTAAAGATCCTTGAAAGCGAGTTAAAAGTAAAGGATATTTACTTGTGTTTACGGATCATGTTTTGGTATCAAAGCAGGCTCATTTGAGAGTTTGATTTCTTCATATTGGTAGTTGGTTAAGTTTTTAATTAGATAGGTACAGGTGCATTATGGGAAAGTTATCAAAATAGGAAGACCTTAAAGATATTGAGGCATATAATTTCCATATCCGGAAGAGAACTATCTTCTCGTGATCAATGTATGACTACTTGGAAGAGGAGAATTCTTTCTTGAAATCAAAATTACAAACCAAGGATGAGCTCTTGGTAAGTTTGTAATGTGCTAATCAAAAAAGGAAATGCCTTTAACTTCATAAAGAAAAACCATGACCAATGAGTGCACTATAATTTATTCACCACATGATTCTTTTTCCCATTCTAATTCAAATTTAGGTAATGATGCTTTTGGTTCTTTTGAAAAACACACTAAAGGCATTGGTTCTTGATTATCGTTGAAAATGGGATTTAATGGAAAATTCCTTGGTAAAAATGGAAAAGGAATTACTAACCCATTACAAGTTGAGGATCATCCTCATTTTTCAGGTTTGGGTTTTCCTAGTGTGGGAATGGATATTGGAGGATGTTCCAAGCACACTAAAGGAAGACAAGCTTCTAACAGCAAATTGAATATCCCACTAGTACAGCAGGATGAATTTAGTAAGAGAACATAGAAAATAGGTGATGAAATACCACCTCCTCTTTCTTATCATAATCATAAAAGGAATTATAAGACTTCTTATCCTCTTTTTCAGTTTAAGAAATTTGGATATGATATTTAGAAAATATGGAATTCCTTTCCTTTTACTTTTTATATATTACATAACCACTATGTTTCCAATCTCTAGAAGAGAAGGATAATGTTGAATAAGTTGGTTTCGTTCATTAAGAACAAGGAAAATGAAAAAGACCAATTTCGTCGTTTAGAGGCGAGAAATGGAAATCGATTTCCTCATCCCAGAAGAAGGAGAATAAGAGAAATTTTTATATTCATTGTCATGTGAATGGGCATCAGGTGGACACTTGTTGGAAACTTCATCCATCACACCATCAAATTAATGGTAAAATGAAGATGGAATACATGCATGTTGCAAAGGTAAGGGAAGTTCCTAATCCACCACCAGTTGACAAGTCAACCCTAGATCAGGTAATACCTAAAAATGAAATTCCTTTAAAATGGGTTGGTCAACAATTTTTTAATTATATATTGCATAGCTCTTGATTTTTGAATAGTATGTAATATTTTGGAGTTTATATTTGTGAGAAAACTAAGGGACAAATTAACCATACTCTGTAAACTTTATTACATTGAAATTTTTGGAAATACTCCATTTATATCTCCTTATTTAGCTTCTGAGTTCTTGGTACAAGTATGGGAACAAAATAAAACTCATATTTTAGCTTTGGTGATTTGACATAAATTTGTACAGGTTGATGGGATTTGATGTGTGTTCGCATACTTGTTTTCCGAATGACATTTGTTTGGGAATGCATCTATTTTTAGCATTTATATGTTAGGTGCATTTTTACCATAATTTTGGCATGTTTGTAACTGTGCTCACAATGCAAAATATCATTCTTACCATACTTGAAAATCACATGTCCATGGGGGAATGTGATTTCTAAATATGGTAACAATGTTAGAATGTATTATGATTACACTAACAAAATGTTTACAATTTATGCCTGGTGATTTTTATAGTGGATGGCAGTTCATGGTATTTGGTATGCATGTAGATTATTTCTATCCTAGTTGCAATGTGTATAATATTGGGATAGATATGTTATTGGTAGATTCACAAGATTCATTTTTGATACTTGTCTATTTTTGGCATATGGTAGTCTAAACATTCTAATTGTGATATTTACGGTGGTTAACAATTTCACAGAGACAGTGGACACTAGCCTATTATTGGCATGTAGTTGTCGTTATATACATATCTATTTTTGGTGAAATTATTATTATAGTGATTGGCCGTATCATAGAGTATCAGTTAAACACTTTCCTTTTTAGGAAAACAAGTTTTTACTTTTAAATTTATTGATTTTTTTGTGATGGTAGTACGATTCTTATCGGATTTGGGTTCACATTTGTGTGCGGATATTGACAGAATCACATAGTATCAATGGGATAGTTTCCTATTCTAGTGAACTTATATTGATCAATTTTTTTATTAGCTAATAAAAAAATTGTAGTAATTTAACCCATAATGTTATTTCTATGGATCTTGTATGTGTTTGTGATATGCAGGAAGATGATTAGTAACATTTGTGGGTGAAAAATATCTTTTTGTGGACAAAAATCCTTCTAAGTGGGGAGGAGTGATATGGAGATAAAATAGTGGAAATGGTTTCCCTAAATATCCCAAGATCATCCTAGTATGGTAGTAGACTTCGAGAGATTTCTGTCACATATAAGAACATGAAAAAAGGACTCTGTTGGAGTAAGATATTGTCCACGAAGATGTCAGTTGAAAGAGTAAAAAGAGGAACAATGAATGAATCAGGTTGCGACACGTGGTAGTGAAAAAATGAAAAAAATGGTAAAAGGGTGTTTTTGTTTTTACCTTCGATCTTCGATGCTCTATTCGGAAAGTTGGGCCCCACTATTTGCTGGTTGGGACCCTCAACTAGGGTCAACACACTCTTTTTGTGGAAGGGTGTCTTTAAATCTGTGACTTCATATTACCATAGTCACAATTTTGTATTTAAATGCCACATATTGTTTTGGTATGGTGCATGTGGGACTAATATTCCCATTATTATTTTTAATTATATTATTGTACCCTTCTCTAAACTTGGTATTATTGTTACCAATAATGGTTTTAATAATGTTCCATTTAAAGTGGCCATAACATCCCACATATTAAAATTTCCCAAAATTCCAACGTGGTCACTTAATAAATCTTTCGTGCCCCATGTGGACCTCCAAATTTGGTTGCAAAAAGGCTATGCACGGCTATTCCACGTGAAAATAGGGTTGTTTAGTCTTATTAAAAGATTTGAATAAACTTATCTCTCATTGAAAATGGGATTAATTTCCATGTAAGGATAAAACAAAATGGTGGGTGGTTGGGGAGGTTTGAACCCCAACCACATTTCCCCAAAATGCATGCCCCACCAATAGAACATAAGGTGGCCACAAGGTTATATATATGCAAACTTATTTTATACGAGAGAAATATTTAGGACTGTGTATTGGAGATAACAGAGAAGATTTGGTAATATGAGTTTTTGAGTGACTTAGAGGCATCTCTGGATCTCTGTGTAAACTAGAAAGTTGTCCATAATTTTGAGACACTTCGTGCATATATCATTTTCCCATTTTGGAGTTTTTGTGACATTTGTTTTGTTACGGAAGTCACTTTGGAAGACAAAAATATGAAGGGAAGAACCTCTACAAGTGATTCGGGAAGGTGAAAGACAAACACTCAGTCCGTTAGGGTCTTTTGAAGGTCCTAAGACACAAAATCGTAGGTTAATGGTCTATTTTTATGAATTATTGGTTTGATTACACTTATGATTTTGGAAAAATTTAATAGATCGGTACATATGAACCAAGATAAAAGTGGTAGGAAATATATTGATGATAAGGGCCCGTATTTATTTATTGTGTTAGTATGATTATTTTATGTTATATATGACTCCTTCATATTTACTGAGAAGCTATGGTATACCGTTTGGTGATGAGCAGACCCCACTCAAATAGGCATGATTATGAAGAAGTTCAATTTGGGACAAAGTTATCCAAAGTATTTTTAAAATAAATTAGCATTGTTTTTAGCATGGGAGTTGTACTTGATTTCCATGATGGTTTTAGATCATGGTTGTGATTCTAAATGGAAAAGTGTGCTCTATTTATGAAGACTAGTCTTAAGGTAGCTTTGGGGAAGCTTTGAGAAGTTTTCAGAGATGGACCTGGTTTAAGGAATTCCACTTGGAGTTAGAAGGAAATTTAAGATGTTATAGAAAATAAATTCAATGTATTTCCAATTGTATAAGGTTTTTGTCTTGATAATGAGGTTTAATAGGTAAACCAACTCAATTTGTGAAGAAGAAGGTTATTTGTTTCTCACGACAAAATTTCTCTATCTAGAATATTGAGGTAGATGATGCATGAAATGGATTGGTTGATGTTTTATATTAGTTTGAAAGTGAACAGGGATTAATTTTTATCCTTTTTAAGGACTTTGGAGGTCTTGAAAGTGGTAGCAGGGTGTAAACCAGTTAAATTTCTAAAACTACTTTCTGGGTAGCTCAACTTGATGAAGAGGAAAGTGAGTGTGGCTTGCACATATGGATGTTTCATGAGCTCTATAAAGCATGCATGTGATATATAGGTTGAGGTGATTCCAATTAGTGGTAATATTCCATAGTTGAGATGTTCTTAGGTGTTCTTGAGGCCTAAAGGTGAATACTAGTTCTTGGAAACAACTGTTTTGTGAAGGATATGAGCCTTCTTAGTAGTGTTATGATAAATTTGATTGGTAAAAGATAATTAACAACCATGGATGATGTTTTTATGTCATATTTGACATGTGTGAGAAATTTGGAAGCTTGACTAATCATGGTTATGGTGTTTGTGGTTTTTATTCATCCATGTGATGGGGTTTTGAGTTGTTTTTGAGCTTGTCTAGTGCATTTGAGCATGACCGACATATATGGGTCCATTATGAATGTTTTGGAATGTTTTTAAGATTTATTAGTCAAATTATTCATGAGGGACTGAATTAATTCATGTTTAAAAGAAGATAATGGTATAAATTGCATGTTTGAAATTAAATTTGCACTAGTTAAGCAAGAGGGAAAAAGTGCGACCTGTGTGATGTAGGAAGTGTGTCTATTCAGATATGAGGAAGTGTGTGACAGGTTGAGGAATTTAAGAGAGCATGTGTGCAAGTCTTTTAATCTAATACAAGTGAAGAAAGCATACGATATAGCGAGTTGAAGAAGAGAGGGTTTAAGTAAGGGTTTGAAGGTGTGTGAGATGAATCAGTGATCTCCATTACTTGTAAGCAACAACAAGACATTAGAGATATTCATCAAAGTTGTTTTAGTGGGTGATTGATCATCTTATGGTGGTTGTAGTCCCTTTTGGAGTTGGTGCTTCACTAAATTAGGGGATGGTGATCCTTGTAGATTTAGTGCTCTATTAAACTAGGGGTTGGTGCTCCTTGTGAAGTTGGTTCTTCACTAAATACTTTTAAATTAAATAATATAATCTAAATTTTCAGTGGGTTTTCTTCCCTTTGATAGTTTCCCATTTACATATTGTGTTATCTTTTTCTCTCATGTTCATGGTTATTTGAATGTATGTTGTATGTGTAGACACAAAATCATACACTTGGGTACATTTATAGGTCCTAATCACATGCCATTATTCATATGATTCCTAAGCAAGAAAAATAATAATTGACATCTATCTTTGGCCTCTTTTTTTCTTTCTTATTTCCTCTTTGGTCTTACTCACCTCACATCCCATTATGATCTTCATTTCTTTATCTTTATTGACTCTGGACACCAATGCCCAGCCAGGATGCTAGTGCCCGAGGCACCCTTGTTCCTCTGGGAACCCCCAACATCTTTGTATGTTGCTCATCTCTTTGGCTCTCTTTTATCTTTTAGGCATCTTGTTTTCTTATGGGTCAGAATTTTAGCTTTCAATTATGAAATTTAAATAAGGTAATCATATAAATACAAAGCTATGTGACCAAAATAAATGACCAAGCTCTAAGAATCTATTATCACCACCTAAGGTTGCATCCAAAGGAATTCTAAGAGCATCAAAGGAATCCATATAGACTCTATTCAAGGGATAATGGATTACCTTTTCTCCATACATGCATAAGAGGGGAAGTTCATTTTTCCATACAAACATCTATTTACATTGCTACATCTAGCTATCACTCGCTATCAAGTGCATCTTACACAAGAGCTTCCTAGGGCACAATTTCTATTACACACACACACAAGAACTACATGGAGTCTGAGATGTAGTGCAACACTTGGTCTAAAGTTCACTCTATTGGGTGACCATCGAGGTCGATCGACTCATCATTTACATCTTTTATTTTTATGATTTGATATGTTTTGGGGTTTTACATGCTATCTTTCTCTTTGCAGGTTATAGGTGAATTTTATGGAAATAGTGTAACATACAGGTGACCAACATCGTAGGTTAGTGACCACCTTGCAACACAAGAAAAACTAGATTCTGAGCATTTGCGTAGTCACAAGTTCCCAACAAATGTATTTGACACCTAGGCACCCTCACCCCATTCCGGAACCCTATTCCGGCTCATCCGAAGTTTTAGGATTTTCTAAGTTCGATTGTGACAGGTTTGTTCCCCCTTTTCAATAGTTTTCTAGTCCATCATACTTCAAGATTAAGTGAATATCAGCTAAGTCTTTTATCCTCTCTCTTGCACCTAGGGTTTCATTTTTATCTAGCTTATTACTTGTGTCAGATCTATGATTTATCATTTATTTATCATACGTGACTATGTAATATATATGGTTTAGCATTAATTCAATATTTGTTAAATCATTTGGTGAACCCATTGCTCAAACCCAACCTTTCTTCTAGGTATTTTTTCATCTTTTTATCATGGCTCAATATTATGGACCCTTTACTAAATCCCACCTTCAAGAGCTCAATGATCATCTTATAGAACATCCAAAAGATCTATATCTACTCTTATTCATTTCTCGTGAGGAGGCCACCAATATAGTTGAGCTTAATGTTCCTACTTCTACTACTACTTCCATTCCTATTGCTACTCAACCGCCTAATTCCACCCTTCCTCCTACTTCCACTATTCCTACTCCCACCAATCACTTCACTTTGCCTCTCATTTCTCACATGTGGCAAGTCTCTTCCACTAGAAATCAAGACCTGCATCTCTATATCAATCCCTCCAAGTTTAAATCTAGAAAATTCCGTAGGCTACTTCTCGTGCATCTCCATCTCTTGACTCCACTTTACTCCTTCACACTCCTTTCACACCTTCCATTTCCACCTATCCACTTCCTCCAAATTTCATCACCCCTAAGATACCCACCTTCAATTGCCATGGTGACCCTCAAGATAATCTTAGATATTTTCATGTGGCATGTCTCGATTATGCAAATGATCATCCTTTACTACAAAATATCTTTCCTATAATCCTCCAAGATTATGATATTTGTTATTTTACAATCTACGTCTTCATTCAAGAACATCATATACACATTTAGTCTATGCTTTTATCACTCATATTTCAATCAATATCAGTTATAATTTATCCTATGTGTAACTTGCACAAGTCAAACAAGGATATAATGAGCATCTAGTGAACTATGTATTACGATAGAAAAACAACCTAGCTAAGATGACCAATGTTCTTGATGATTCAGAACTTCAAGATCTATTTGTCCAAAATATTTTACCACGTCTCCAAGAGAGTTTCATATTTGATACATCTCATTCATTTGATAAATTATGTCATACTCTTAAATTACATGAAGGAAAACTTATCTCTATGGGAAAACTCAAATATCCTCTCCTAAGCATGATAAGCAAGTTTTTGACTCTTCTTCCAATCATACATATTATGCAATGCCTCCTCCTTCATCGAGGGCTCTTGATTTCCTAGTTTCTCACACTGATGCATCTCCACCATTCATTGCATTCTCTGATCACAATTATCATGATACATTATCTTGTGATAAATTATATATCAAGGCTTCTATTGGAACTCATGTTATCAATAATACAATGATCGGTCCATTGATTCATATGAGTGTGTGATCTATTGCACTTATTTTCATTATCAACTATCCACTCTCTTATATTATGTATTCACTTCCCAAATTTTATGGTTATGTTAAGCTTCCAATTACATTTGGGCCTCTTATCATGCTTGTGGCACCTTTAGTCAAAGGATGTGACATGCTCTTAGGTCTTCCTTGGCTTCATGTCATTCAAGCTATCATTTCCATGAATCACTTGTGTCTAAAGATCATTCACAACAATTAATTTATAACCATCAATGGTGTTTCACCAAGAACACCATGGCCTAATCCTCCTCTTGAGGTTCCATTGCACTCGTTAGATCATCTAGGTCCTTTACACCTCTCAAATCTAAAGTATAATCTTATCCCGGCTCTCCTATCTCGCACTCAAACTACTCAGTCTCATTGGTCCAGTAGTCCATCTCATCATCCTAGGTTTACCACTCAAATGACTCCTTCACATAGGTATACATCACCTCCTCGGTCTCCTTCACATAGGTGTACATCACCTCCTTGGTATCCTTCACATAGGTGCTCATCACCTCCTATGTATCATGCACATAGGTCTCATTCACCGATACACCCTCTATCTCCTACATCACTAATCTCAAAGTATAATCACATGCCTTTATCTTCACAAGCATTAGTTGGAGGACTCTTTCCCTTCACTTTTTTTTAGATAGCTTATTCATCATCATACACTTGGGGAATCATGCTTACTTCCCCCTCCTGGCATTATCAGGTGTCTCTTATTTCTACTATCATGCTTTGTGCTTCATATCTAGTCTTTCTCATTCATCCTACACACATTGATACACACAACTTGTATTGTCACTACCCTATGACGCACTCTAGTTCCACAATTCATACTTGAATTTTGAGGGTCTAAATCTGAAATGAACCTCACCACATTCACACTCTTTACGCTCTTGCTTCACTAACCTATTTCTCTAATGCACACTATTAACCATTTCCTAGTGAAACACTCTTGTTCTATGGTTCATTCTTAATTTTCGAGGGGTATTTTATAAATGAACCTCATCTCATACACATCCATACACATCCACTTGGGAGGGGGCACGATGCTCCTATCACATTCACATTTCATATCATTCCATCTCACTCATTCACAACATGTTGCATATCTTGGTTGCACTTACTCTTGTTTTCTTATACTCACATGTTACACTTTTCTTACTATGTTATCCAAATATCTAGTATGTCATTATCTTTATTATATACACATGTGTGTTCACTTGTTCTCTAGTTGTGAATGCAGACTTTATATAAATATTTACACGCAACATGGATGTTTGGCATTGTACCTCTTACCAATCCCACCAAGGCTCCTAGGGGAATCTAATTTCTTACACACTACAGGTGTTATTATTTCATTTTATAATACTTCTTATTCATACTATCACACTACCCTATTAATATTTACATGTCTTGAAATACATTTTATCTTTCTAACATGTTAATGGATGCTTCATGTGCAGCATTTACCTTACAATAACTATTTTCCACCATGGTTGTTTGTTACTCTTTGTTTGTCATTGTTTTCCATTGTTTGTGGGATTTGCCCTATGTCTTGCTTGTTCATTTTTATATCCTTTTGGCCACTTTGGCCTTGATTGTCTTGTGACATTTTGAGTGATATCCCATGTTTGAAACCTACCTTTTGCGGGCTACATTATCTTATTGCTTATTATATTACACATTGTCTTCTACATGTGTATTTTTTCTTGATTGCATTAACACATGTCCTTTCTATTTTATTTGCATGTGCCTTGGTTTCTACCAAGCACATTCCCTCCCCCTATAGGGTATCAGTTTCAGATCAGTTTCTAGTCCTCTCCTTTAGGCCACATCCTCCTAGTGACATCACATGCACCCTAAATGAGGGGAGTATACATTGGGTGAATCAATCACCCCATACGAAACTCGAGCTTCAGTGCATGCCTACACAATACAGAACATAACAAGATATTCGGTTACAAAAACATCCCGAATATGACTTGGGTCCTCGGTTCAAAGCACACACACTAGCTCATAGATATAGGAACTAGCACCTAGTGCTTTGCTTGACCTTTCCTTGGTGCCTATGACCAAGGGGCAATTACAATTACTTTCTCATATTAGCATATTTTTTTAGTAGTTTACATAGTATAGACACATAGTCCTCCAAAGAAATCGAATTCATTCTATCTCCTTTTTCTATTTCCTTGGATCAAACTAGAACAACATGAAACAAAGCAGGATACACTATTTGCGGTGATGTATAAAGTCGGGAAGTAGTTAGGGATGGATAATAACACTAGACCTTTCTCCCCAACACTCTTTTTCATGGCATGAGATCACCCAAAAACTTGGACTTGGTGTGAGATCTCCAAAAACTTGTTCGTGGCATGAGATCACCCAAAAAATCATTCTTGGTGTGAGATCACCCAAAATCACTCTTCGAAATCAGTTTTAGGACATTTTATATCCCTTTTCCCTTGTCACGAATCGATTTTGTCCTTAATATGCAATAAGAAGCAACCCCTCATCAAGCTATAGTAACAATAGGTATAACATGACTCAACACATATGCTTCACCCCTAGGGTTACTTCCTCTTCCTTAGCTTCCATGCTTCGTTTTTATCACTCCATGCTTTTTCTTGTCTCTTTGGCATGTTTTCTCCATCGACCTACATGGTTATCAAGTACACATATCTTATCTACTTTATGTCATTGAGTATTCACTCAACAACATAAAGTAGGGGAAAATTTAGACACAAAATCATACACTTGGGTTAATTTCTAGGTCCTAATCACATAACACTATGCATATGATTCCTAAGCAAGAAAATTAGTAATTGACATCTATCTTTGGCCTCTTTTATGTCTTTCATGTTTCCTCTTTGGTCTTACACACACCATAGCCTAGTATAATCTTCATTTCTTTATCTTTATTGACTCGGATACCGGTGACCAGCCATGACGTTGGTCTTAGGCATCCTTGTCCCCTCTGGGTGGCCCCGACCTCTTTGTATCTTGCTCACCCATTTTGGACCTCTTTTATATTTTAGGCATCTTGTTTTCTTATGGGTCATCCTTTTAGTTGTCAATTATGAAATTCAAACAAGGGAATCATATAAATACAAAGCTATGTGACTAAAATAAGGTACCAAGCTCTAAGATCTATTATCACCACCTAAGATTACATCCAAAGGAATTATAAGAGCATCAAAGGCATCCATATAGCTTACGTTCAAGGGGTAGGGGAATGCATTTTATGCATAGATGCATAGAAGGGTAATTTAATTTTTCCATACACACATCTATTTACATTGGTACATCTATCTATCGCTCATTGTCAATTGCATATTGCATAAGAGCTTCATAGGGCACAATTTCTATCGGACACGCACATGAACTACATGAAGTCGATATGTAGTGCAATGCTCGATTGTAAGTCCACTTTTTGAGGTGACCATTGGGGTCGTTCTTAATCCCCATTTTCATCTTTTATTTTTAGGATTTGATGTGTTTTGTGGTTTTATAGGCTATCTTTATCTTTTCGGTTACATGAGAATTTTATGGACATAGTGTGACATACAGGTGACCAACAGTGAAGGTTAGAAACCACATTCGACACAAGAAAAACTAGATTCTAAGAATTTACATAGTCACAAGTGCCCAATATAGGTCTATGGTGCTTAGGTTCCCTTGCCCCGATCTAGGAACCCTAGTCCGAGCTCATCCTAGGTAGTTTTAGGATTTTCTCGGTTCGATTACTGTGACCTTATTCTTTTACCATTTTCTAGTCTAGCATACTTTGAGATCAAAAAAATATCAGCTAAGTATTTTATCCTCTCTCTTACACCTAGGGTTTCATTTTTATCTAGGCTTATTATTTGTTTCAAAATTTTGTTTTATCATTTATTTATCATATGTGACTCTACAATATATAAGGTTTAGCATTAATTCAATATTTATTAAATCGAAGTATGATGTTTTACACACATTAATTGGTTGAATGGTCTATGATTTAAGCAATTAAATATGAATTTGTTTAAATTTGTAAAGGATTGATTCACCCCCTCCCCTCTCAATCCATTTTGTTTTAAATAGTTCATTTGGAAATCAACTAAGTCCTCATATCTCTTATTATTTCTTGGGGTTTCACATTTTACATGCTTATTTGTTTGCTTCTTTATTATATATTAGCATGTGTATATCATATATTATAGTAGTTACTCTAAAATTATATTTAACTCAAATTAAATTTAATCATTTAGTGAACCCCAACTCTTTATCCAACACTCAAATCTTTATTTTTCATATGCTCTCAAATTTGTCCCAAACCCTAGTTGCATCAAAGTTCTTATTTCCATTTATTCTTATCTACATCATTCTTCCTAGGGTTTCCTTCTTGGTTCTATCATGGCTCCTAAATCTCCTAAATTTTTCTTATATGAAATAATTCAATTGCACCCACCTTGCAAAGATGTTCTCCAAAATCCCTAGAAACTATATACCTTCCTCGCAATACCCCACCTTCACAAGTAAGTGTCATATTTGATAATCTATTTGATGACCCTATTGGTCCTAATACTACATCCAATAATCTCATATTAGTGTCAATTCAAGCTTTAAATTGTTTATTTCAAGATAAAATTCAATATATGGAAACCACAATTACATATCTTAATGCTGAAATCAAACAGCTAAGGGATGATTCTCAAGCCCATGCTAGTTATTCTTCTGCACCTCATCGAATCCTATGTCTTCTACATGTGCTCATATCAGTGAACCCCAAGTCTTACCACTACTAGAACATTTCAATTTTGATCTAAATTCTAACTAAAATTATATTATTTATGAGTTCCTCAATCACCAGTTGATCAACTTGCTAACTAATCATTGTTACCCTCCTTATTGGTTTGCCAAATACATAGGACTCCTATTTTGTAATTATCACCGACTTAATGGACATCATGAAAATTATTGATATGTTTTAAAACAAATAATTAAAAACCTTGAGCATCAAGGTTTTATTTCATTTTCTTCACAACATTTTGCTACATCTTCAATTGTTAAATCCCAATGGGCTCCTAAATCCAATCCCTCCATGTCTAATGAACATCATTCCATAATTACTATTATTATTTCTCTAGTCATTCGAGAGTCGCCTTTCTAATCCATTCCAACTAAGAAACTTCCTTTAAAAATCCATCCTCCATCCCATCCTCCTATCAAGTCTTCTACAACATTACCAATTCAAACTAAATAACCTCCTTTAAAATAAGTTACCCCATCACTTCCTCCTATCAATCCTTCTACAACATTACCATTCCAAATCAACAACCAGAAACTAAGAAAGACCAACCAATCAACCATGTCTTATCTATCCTCTTTAAACTTCCTCGTGTCAACCCCATACCCAACCACTGGTCCTACTCTTACTCCTACCCACCATCGTGATGACTATATTTATTCTCATGACATGTCTGAAATTCTCTCACAATGACATGGTCTATCTCACGTCATCACATAAATATCCATAACTCACATACTTGGGGAATTACACTTTCTCCTCCTTCCATCACTATCAATTTCCTCTAGTTTCTACCACTACACTTCACACTCCACGCTTCATTATTAGTCTTTTTCAGCACTCTTACACCATTGGTATACACATTTTATCTTCATTACCCTATGACGCACTCTAGTTCCATAGCTCATACTTGATAGTAAGGGTCTAATTTTGAAATTAACCTCACATCGTCTACACACTTCATGGTCTTTGTTTCATGGTACTATCTTTCAAACATCTAATCTCACGTGTTGCACTTATTTCCCAATAAAACACTCGTGTTTCATGGTTCATTCTTGACTATTGAGGTACCATTTATAAATGAACCCCATTTCATACACATCCGTTGGGGGGCACATTTCTCCTATCCACTTCAGACCTTAGATATCACACCATCCCACTCACATAGCATTTTCATATCTTATTTGAATCTACTCTTGTTATCTTATTCTATTTACATGTGACACTTTGTTTTCTATGTTATAAAAATTCTCGATATGTCATCATCTTTCAATACATACACATGCGCGTTCACTTGGTCTCTATATGTGAATGCAGATCCCTCACAGCTCCTTGTACGATGAATGATGCTTGGTATTGTACATTTTCCGGTCCCACCGATGATCCTAGGGGGTATACTTTTACTACTACTGCCTTCTACATATCACGGGTTCTATTGCTTTCTGATTTCACTACCTCCCATTACGATTACTTTACTTTTCATTGTTATATACATGATCTTGACATACTATTTATCTTTATAACATGCTAACGGGTGCTTCATGTGTAGCATTTTCCTTGTAGGACTATATACAACCATGGCTATTTGTCACATTTTTCTTGTTATTGTTTGTTATTGTATGCTATTGTTTTTGGGGTATGTATTATGTCTTGTGTGATATTAATATGCTTTTGGGCACTTTGACCCTGATTGTCTTGTGACATTATGAGTAATGTCCCATGTTTGAAACCTGATTTTCATAGTCCATCTTGCTTTTACATTTTCTTATTACATTATCTTCTTTTACATAATAGTTACTTTTACTACTAACACTTGTTACTATCCCACTTTTTTACATGCACCTTGGTTTCTACCATGCACATCCCCTACCCCTGCAGTATCCACTTCAAGTCAACACGAGGTCCTCTCCATTGGACCGCATTCTCCTACTATCATTCCATGCACCCTAAAAGAGAGGGGCATACATTGGGTGAATAAATCACCCCTACATCATCTCAGAGCTACACTTTAGATCAACATAGTACAAGAACAACACATGAACAAATTCATAGAATGTCCCAGAATCTGATTTGGGTCCAAAATACATAGCAAACACTAGTGCCAAGAACCCAGGACACTAGTGTGCGGGTTCTCATGTCCTACCCTAGGAACCAATGTATTAAGGGAAGACAGTCAATTTCTCATTACAACACAATCTACAGTAGTTTACAGAGAAGTTATACAGTAATAGGCATTAGCCTTCATTCATAGAATGTATTTTATCTCCTTTAATCGGTATAATCGAAATTATTTGGAACTAATAAAAAAAATCAGGACAAACGGAGCAAATTGGGATGTACCATCTGCAGTGGTGCTTATTGGGTAGAGTCATGGAAGGAGAGTAAAACTAGATCTCTCTCCCCAACACTTTCTCTTGGCATGAGATTGCCCAAAAAAACTCACACTTGGCATGAGATCACCCAAAATATCGCACTTGGTGTGAGATTGCCCAAAAACTCTCTTGGCATGAGATCACCCAAAAACCTCACCTTCAACATTCAAATCAGCAACTCCAAGCAACATGACACTTTTCTATCTTTTACTCTCTTACATATCAGGTGCACACTTTCCTTTTTACACACTTTTACACTCTTTTACATACTTATATACATGTTTCTTTGATCTATCATATAAAAAAATTGACTACTTTATTTCTCTTATTTTTCGAGTCCATTTTGAATAAAAGTAGCTCACACAATCTATAGCAAAATGCTATAATGCACACACTTCACCCCTAGGGTCCACTTCCCTTTCCTAATCTTCATGCTTCACTTTGTAATCACTTCACGCTTCACTTGTCTACTTGGAACACTATCAGCAACACTCTTTTCTATAGGATCATAAGGCACACATCTTATACCTACTTTAAGTTATTAAGTATTCACTCAACAACATACAAGTGGAGAAAATGGAGATACAAAATCACGCACTTGGGTACATTTCTAGGTCCAAAAGCATACTAATGTATACATGATTCTTAAGCAAGAAAAATAGTGGTTGACAACTATCTTTGGCCTCTTTTATTTGTCTCTTGCTTTCTATTTGGTCTTACACACCCTACATCCCAGAGCGGAACCTGACTAATTTATCTTTTATGGTCGCAGAACACTGGCACCGGTTAGGACACCGGTGCAGGTGCTTTTGTCCATATTGGGCACTCCTGACCCTTTCTTACCTTTACTCACTATTTTTGGGTCTCTTTTATCTTTTGGGAATCTTTTTTCACTTATACGTCGAGTCTTAGTTGTTAATTATGAAATTTAAACAAGGGAATCATATATATACTTAGTTACTTCTCAAAAATAAGGACCAAGCACTAAGCATTACTATTACCACCTAATATTCCACTCCAAAGGCACTGAAGTACTTCAAAAGCATCCATCTAGCATCCATACAATGGACAAGGGTTACATCACTTCTGCATACACCACATAGGAGGGAAAGTCTATTCTATTCCATCCACACATACTATACATTGTTACATTCTAGATCTAGCCCACTATCATTTGTGTAACTTGCACAATGGCATCACAGGAATCAATTTTACACACACATAACTACATGGGGTTTGAGATGTAGTGCAACGCTTTCAAAGATGCGTTCACTCTTTGAGTGACCATCGAGGTCATTCCAACTTCACATTTTGCATCTTTTTTATTAGATTTGATGTGGTTTGTGGACATGTACAGGTAGATATTTTGTTTTGTAGGTTACATGTACCCTTGATGATCAAATATCGAATATCAAGTGATATACAAGAATCAATAGTGAAACCCTTGCAATATAGAAGAAAATAATTTATGAGTATTTTCACGGCCACCAAGACCCAGATCCATCGTCGGCACCCAAGCACCTTTGCCCTCCTATGGGCCCTTTCCTACGTCATTCTTGAATTCCATAATTTATAGTGAGTATTAATGATGTTTTTGCATCTTGTTTTAGTATTTTACCAATCGAGATCACCTTTAGTTTATTCGAAATTAACTAAGTCCTCTTATCTCTTCTTGTTGCTTAGGGTTTCACATTTTACATGTTTGTTTACTTGTGTCTTAAGTTGTATATTAGCATTTGTATATCATATATTATAATAGTTACTCTAAAATTAGATTTAATTTTAAGTAAATTAAATAAGTAGTGCTTGGTTGTAAGTTCACTCTTTGGGTGATTGTTGGGGTCATTTTGACTCCACATTCTACATATTTTTATTAGACTTGATGTGGTTTTTGGACATGTGTAGGTAGATATTTGTTTTACTGGGTTATAGGTATAATTGATGACCTAACGGCCGAACTAGAGTGAAAAATATTGAGTAGAAGTGAAGCTCCTTCACCTAGAAAGGATCGGAACACGAGCATTTAAGCAATCACTAGCACCTAGTCCAATCATTAGCACCCAAGAACTCATGTCCTCCTCTCGGGTGCTTTTACAACACAATTATGAATTATAGAACCCTCATCGAGCCTTGATGACATTGTTCCCAACTATATCCAATAGTTACCCGGTTCGAGATCATCCCAGTTGCATGAAAAATAGCTATGTCATCTTCCTCTTTCATTTTCATAGGGTTTTATATCTTTGAATGTTTTTTTTGTCCATTACTTTATATTATCATATGCATATCATTAGTTACTATACATTACTCTAAATTAGATTTAATTTAATTTATATTAAATCATTTGGTGAACCCAAATGCTTGAACCCTACCTTCTAAACATGCATCGATTCTCTCTCCTTCTTCTAAATTTATGGACCAATCCTCTTATCCATCCTATGCACCACCAGGGTTTCTAGCACAACTTCCATCGTTGCTGATTTTATGGGTCTATACCCAACATCCTCCCCACTTCAACCCTCCAATGATTGACCCAACTATCAATGTGGTCACCACTTGATGTAATAGGCAACCCATGACTCCACCTGTCTCTATTCCACCACCTATTACCTCTACAGTTCCTACTAACACCTCCAAAGGTTATGATATCATTGAGAAACTAAATAATACACCGGCCAAAATATCTCTTTATGATATTTTATGCAATGCACCATATTTTCTCATACATTAGAGGTTTCCTTACGTTCCATTCACATTGCAAGTGACAATTCCCTTATTGCCTTCACCCATCTTATTCACTCCCTCAAAAACCTACCACATGCCATATCATTCATTCAATAATGAAGACATCCCTCCTATTACCACTAGTGATCCTTTATCACCTTTGCTTATTATAGCTACTATTGGTTGCCATTATATCAAGCACATATTAATTGACAATGGCTCCACTATAAATCTATGTTCCCTCTCATTACTCACGCAGTTACAAATTCCTCATATTCGATCACCAAATCATATACTCTTGTTTGTGTCTATGATTCTACTACTCAAACATGTATTGGCACCATCACCTTACCTTTACGATTTAGGCCCAAAACCCTAGCCACTTTGTTTGATATCATTTTTATTAAGGGTAAAGTGTTTTTACTGGGATCTTACCCAAAATAGAAGGCCACTACCCAATTTTACAATGAAATATCAAAAGAAAAACAACTCGGAGAGAGAATCCAGGACAAAACATCATAAGACAGCAAGCTATCAACAAAAATACAACAAAAATTTAGCAACTCCACAACCGAGAAGAGGTAGAAAGAAGTCATCTAGAATACAGTCCAAAATGATTTGTAAGTTAGTATTAAGTTAGCAAAAGTCAGGCGAGTCTTTCAAAGAAAGTGAGACTTTGTTCTATATCATTGATACATCATTTTAGTTCAATTGTTTACTTGGTCAACCATGGATCCATGTTATGCATGTTGTTCCTTCTATGGTTCATCAATGCATTAAATTCTTACATGATGGATATGATCATACCATTTCCACCAACCCTAAACCATTCAAGTTCTTTTGAATAGACCCAATCACTATCATGCATATACCCCCACTTAATCTAATTCCATACCATAATATCAATACATACAATGTCGGTGAATCCAATGCTCCCATTACTTATTCTTCTACCTCCACATTCACCCCTTCCATCCCTACACATACCACTAATCTCATTTCCCCTACCATACCTCCCTCTATCACTACCACTATTCCACCTTTCACTGCTCCTCCTTGCCCTACATCCACCACTCCTCCTCTTAACATCCTTGATAATGTTACCCAACACGATAATGTCAACACCAATGATTTTGATGATGAGGTCAATTTCATAGAAATTGCCATGAAAAGTTATGTAACCTTAACTTCACTCCTATTGAGATAGAAAAATCATATTTCCAAGACACCTTTGTTACTATTGGCCCAGGTGAGTATCAATTCAAGAAACCTCCTCCCTCTACTACAACCATGATTCCTTTCTAGGAAATTATACATACACTAGACCTCATGCCACCTCCACCATCTCCTTAGGTCACCTCTGCTCATAGCTCGATCCATTCACATGCACCTTACTCATACATGACTCTTATTGGCCTCATATCCCATTCAATCCCACTTGTTCGACATTGTTTAAACACATGAAGGCTTAGCATAATTAGGATTCACACTTGATGATCTCCTCCCCCACCTCACTCTCCCCATATGTATCATGGATATGTACTCATTCTGCTTGCTTATGGCCTACATGTCTTGTATTTTTCAATATTCCTTTCATGTACACCCCATTCCTCTCCACTCACCCTCAGACAATCTTGGCTCAACTATATTGGTGGCACTCTCAACCCCAATCATACTGATATTATGTTTCTAATGCCTTTTGGCCACATCTCTATTTGCAATGATTCCTTCCTTTGTTATACCCAAAACCTAACTCATTGGTACACACATAACTATCCATAACCACCTTTTATTGATGAATAATATACTATGGGCATGTATAATTTATGTTGCACAAGCTCTTTCCATGATCACCCTCACATTATTTCCTATTATGTCTCTAATCCCAATCCTATCGGTTATGACCCCGACATTGATGACCTCCTTGATGATTTTACTTGATTCTTCACTTGTAAACTTGGGGGAATCACACTATCCCCCTCTCCACCACCATTTGATGTCTCTATTGTCTAATCTTAGTTAATTTTATATAGTTCATGTTCAGTGCTTCATGCTAAAACATTTCTAGCATCTACTCTCAACACACATACTTTCCACTCATTACCCGATGACACATTCTTGTTCTATGGTTCATGATTGAATGGCAAGGTTACAATTCCTCCATGAACCTCACTTATCGAATTCTTGTTACTCACACTTCATGATTCATGTGTATCTTTATGAGCATCACTACATCTTTGGTAAACATACTTTACATGTTAACACCTAAAATTAGCACCGCTAATCCCCGTGTCCACGTCCGCTAGCACCCCTTCATTATCACATCACTATCACATTACTATCATTAAATCATTATCCTAAGTCTTATTTCTCCCCCATCATATTTACTCCTCGTAAATATCAATCTATAGTTGTTAAATCCTATTTTACTCCTCTGAAACCACTTACAAACCAAAATCAAATAAAATAAAAAAATCAAAACCTTCTCAACCATTTCACAACCTCCCTGACCTATATAACCTCTCTCCAACATACACCCTTAGTCAAAACAAACAAAACCTTGATTTGGGAAGCGGTTTCAAACTTTTCCTCGCAAAAGCCCAGATCACCGATGATTTTCCCAAATCGTTGGTGATTCTCTCTCGGTTGGTGGTGACCTTATATAGCTGAGTTTTGGGCCTTCATTTCAAGTTAGCTTCTTCCATCTTAGCTAGTAGCCTATAAAATTAGTTGGTAGCTTCCTCCACTTCGAATTAAGTGTTCTTGAGGCCTACACATTATAATCTTGTTGTATCATATCCCTTCATCACAATAGCATTTACATCCATCGATATCTCTTCTTCATCCTTTAGATGTCACTCAAACATCCGGATAGAAATTCAACAATCTTTGTGCATCTACATCTCCCTCTCTATGGTAATTTCATCTTATTGTCTTCATTTATTAGCTCGGACAAGGTAAGTACTTTTTGTATTATTATCTCATTTTTTCACCATTTAGAATTTTCAAATAATTCTATCTTGTTTATTATCAACATGTACGCTTACGTTGTAATCACCAAGGATTCCCTAAATCGTCGGTGATTGGCCTTAATCGTCGGCCGATTCCTATCTGTCAAATCATTTAACTTCTAAACTTGCCTTTCGACATCCAAATCTCAATCTTAATTACCACTCTGCGTTTCGTGTGCCTATCAAACCTTATCAAGCTCCTTTGAGCCATTTATAACACTTTATTAGTTATCTTAATAAAATATATCACTCACCCTACCTTTGTGAGTACACAACCATCTACATCCTTACTCCTTTGAGCCATTTTGTGATCCCTAGACTCCTTTTGATCATGTATCACCATCAGACCATCATATAGTCGAGGACCATGTTAGTCCCTATGCCTTTAAATTTTTTGTTATATTATTTGTTTTATCATTTTATCTTATCATTATCAGATTAATTTCTTAAATGTTGATTGACCTCCTTACAAGGAATTCCATTAACTTCTAGTCTTGGCCTTTTGCCAAGAAATCCACCATATATCTATCTAATCCCATATTTTTCTGAGTGTCTGTGCATTGTAGGTAGCTTATCCCATTGGAAAGAAGAAAATTATTTGCACGCTTGAATCATGTCAACATCAATCATCCATCGACTTAAGTATTCATATTCATGGGTATCAGTAAACCCTCCATCTTCTAAGGTTAGTTTATTTTTGTTATTTCACTTCATTAATTTAAATTTGGAAAGAAAAAACTTCTCTAAACATTACCGTCATTTCTCGATAACGCACTTGTGTTCTATGGTTCATACTTGACTATTGAGGAGAATTCCTATATATGCCTCATCACACACACATCTCTTGGGGAAATGTGGATCCTCTCATCTGAACATCTCACTTCTCGTAGCACACCATTACATTCACACAACATTTACATATCTTGGTTGTATTTTCTCTTGTAATATTATATTATTTACATGTTACACTTTGTTTTTCCATGTTAGTTGGATGTTTAATATGTCATTATATTTTTTATTCACACATGCACATTCACTTGGTATCTTAAGGTGAATGCAGGACCTTTACAGATTCTTACATGATGCATGATGCTCGAAACATCTCTTTACCAGGTCCGTCCAAGGCTCATGTGGGCATATATCTTTCTTTACTCTCATCCTTCATATTCATAAGTCCTATTGTTACAATTTTTACTTCTTCTTGCACTATAACTTACATTTTCGGTTATCTATACACTCTTTGACATACTATTTATCTTTCTAACATGCTAACGAGTGCTTCATGTGTAGCATTTTCCTTGCAGGACTCTATACAACCACGGTTACACTGTTACCTTTTTTTACTATTGTTTGCTAATATTTGTAGGCTATGCCCTCTCTTCTTTTTTATCATTGTTTTCTTATGAACACTTTGGCCCTGATTATCTTGTGACATTGTGAGAGATTTCCCATGTATGAAACCTTCTTTTTACAGTCCCTCTTTTCTTCATAATGGATTGTTGCATTGTCTCCTATTGCATGCTAGCTGTTGTTACAATACCACTTTTTTACTATTTTATATTTTTTACATGTGCCTTGGTTTCTACCATGCACATCCCATACCCCTACAGGTATCCACTCTCAAATATGCATATCAGCTTCAAGTCCTCTCCTTTGGGCCACATCCTCCTACATTCGTCACATGCACCCCAAACGAGGGGGTATTTATTGGGTGAACAAATCACCCTTCCAGAAGTAGCTCATAACTATAGATCGAACAACATATTACAGAATTGGAACATGTAAAAACTCACATAATGGTCTAGAATCAAACTTGGGCCACAAACATAGAGCGTACACTAGTTCCCTGTCGACAGATAAGAATGGTGGGTACTTATATCCCACATGGACGTTTGTGTCCTCGGGAAAAAATAGACAGTTTCTCGATTGAAAAAATTTTCCAATAGTTTATAATACATTTCTACATAATCTAATAGTTCTCTCTAGTTACATAATTCAGTCAATCAGCTACAATTCAATTACATTCGGTTCTAATTAGTTACAATTGGTTATGAATCGGGATGTGCCATCTATAGGGAACTTATTAGAAAAGTGTCATAGATGGAAAGAAAAAAAAACCTCTATCCCCAACACTCTTCTCTTAGCGTGAGATTTCCCAAGAAACTCGCTCTTGGCATGAGATTAGTGAATAAATTCTCTCTTGGTGTGAGATCGCCCAAACACCTCACCCTTTAGCAAAAAATCCAACAACATCTTATAGACACAAAATCATGCAATTTGGGTATCTATCTAGTCTTGATCGCATATTATTATTCATATGAAAAGTACTAATAACCCATGTCATTAACCATATTTGATTTCTTTTTATTTCTTATATTGGTCTTACGCTCTTTCTAGCCTAGTCTCTCTTTTCACACTTCGGCATTTCTCTCCTAGACATCAATGCACATCCGAATGCCAATGCCATGTGCCCATATCCCCTCTGGATGCCCCCGACCTCTTTTACTTTACTCGGATATTTTGGGTCCTTTCTAGCCATTTGGGCATCTTATATTTTTGGTAGTCATCCTTTTTGGGGTTAATCACAAAATTCAAGCATATACTCCATAGGAGGGGAAGTTCATTCTATTCAGTATAAGGGGAAGTTAATCAAATTCCATGCACACATCTACTTACATCTTCTACATCTAGTTATTGCTCGTTATTAAGTGTGACATGCACAAGAGCCACCTAGGGCACGATTCAACACACACACACACACATAAAACTACATTGAGTCTTAAATGTAGTGCAGTACTCACTCATAAGATCACTTGTTTGATATTTGAGGATAGTTTGACCCCTCATTTGCATTATTATATTTTTGGGATTTGATGCACTCTTGAGGGTTTTACAAGTAAAATCCTTATTGCAAGTTATCAGCGACATCGATGAACTTGTTGCGACATACTAGTGACAAAGAGTGAAGGACAACAAACATCTCATGACCCTCTCGAAGGAGGTTTTTTGAGGTTTTCGGCAGATATAGGTGCCTGAACCAATCTACAATGACCGTAGGGGCCCCTAATCTATCCTGGGCACCCTAGTCCAAGAATATCATGCGGTTACACAATTTTCCAGGCCTCGTGTGACACTTATACCTATCTCATTTATCAATATTTCATCAAGGCACGCTTCGGATTAATTGTAAAACAACTAAGTCCTTTTATCTCCTCTTTGTAACTAGGGTTTCATTATTTCCTAGCTTAATTTTCTTGGGTCATATTTATTTCATTACATACATGTTTATTACGATGCTACATGCTTAGATTAGGCAATAATTTTATTCTTAAATAAACATTTTTCTTAATCATTTTGGTGAACCTTTCACTTGAATCCAACTTCTCTCTTTCTTTCTTAGGGTCTTATCACCATGGAGGTCTCCATCCATGCTTATTTGCAAGACCATCCTGATTGTATTAATAAACTCAAGTCTTATTTAGAAAACACTTATATCCATCCTCATACCTCACCAGAGTATGTGTATCATAAGTTTACATCTGCTTTATCTCTTAATGAAGATCAAATAACTTTCACATCCGATGAGTTACCTTCCCAAGAAATGTTAGAACATGATCCCCATGTACATTCAAGTTTGTATCAATAATATCGGGGTCAAATGTGCTTTAGTTGATAATGGCTTAGGACTCAATATTTATAATATTGCTTTCCTCCATCAATTGGGTCTATCTGAATCCTCTTTGGCTCCTTCCTCTGTCTATATTCGTGGATTCGACAATATACCCAAGCATGTCTTAGGGACTATCATACTCCCTATTACTATTGGACCGTACCTTTCCCATTCCATGTCAAATAATTCCCAACAACCTTAATTACAACATTCTTCTTGGGCGGCCTTAGATCCATGTTATACATGTGGTCCCCTCCACTTTACATACACAAATTAAATTCCTTTATCATGGCGTTGTCTATGATGCTTCGATAGATCCATCACTATTCACATATTGTAATTCTATTGAGCATATTGTTGATACTCCTAGTTCATTTTCTCTAGATTATTCTAAATATGGCCTTGGTTTTCAATATTTATCTTGTTATGGTTTCTCCAGTCATGGCCTAGGACAATAAGGTCAAGGCATCCCAGATCCATGGGATATCCCCAATCAATATAAAAAAATTTGTTTAGGATACCATCTTCTGTCTATACCGCTTCTAAGTTTATACTATGTTTTGTACTTCTTCACTTTCGTTGTATATCCAGGACCTCATTAGTGATTATGCTTCTATGTCTTGGGATAACTTAGATACATTTTCTATGGATGACTCCCTTCTGGAATACATGGGATTTTACAATCACTTCCCTTCCTTTCATCATAAGAAGCATTCTCCATCACTTATTAATGTTACTCACTTACTTTGGAGAGCACAAACACTTACTCAAATTGTCAATCCTCCCGATACAATTCTTACTAACCCATATATTTAGGATTGGTCTATCCTTCTCAATGAAGAAACCATATAATACAACCTTGGAACTTCGATAACCCATGAATCATTTTTTAATCCGCTTCTCTCACACCCAATAAACAACAAAAGATATCAAACAATTTCTTCAGAATTTTCGAGACATTTTGCATGGGACTATAGTGATATGTTGATCTCAAACTCTTCAACTTTGGAATTATCCACAAAATCAAAAAATAAATGTTGTTGTTCTACTTTATATTAGAAAATGACAGAGATATCCAATGAATGAATTATGCTTATGCTTAAAATCCACAATTATAGGAAAGGAAATAATTTAAGCTCATAAACACCAACAAATTTTATCTTGGAAACCTCCAGAGGAGGAAAAACCAGTCGAGAAGGGAAATTGTTCTTTCTTCCCACTTTTATTGGCCAATTCAAAATAACAAGTACAGAATTTACAATAAGTATGAAAGAGAAGTAGATAATATCTCACACTTCCTCCCAAATACTTGTTTTCTCTGTCTCAACACTCCTTTCTTCTACAAAACACAATTCCAGCACTAAGAACTTCTTGCTCACTTGCTTTCATACTTCGATGATCCTATTCTCTTCTAAAAACTTGTATTTATAGCCTTTCTCCTGTCCTCCCATGCATCAGAGAAAGGGAAAGGTCATGGAGGAGAAGAGACATGGAAAACCTTCCAAATTCTAGGTTATCTATTTCATTTTTTTCTGTTTAAAAGATCTAGGACCACCACCCAAAGCAGACCGGCGGTCCCAGGACCGCCGCCCTAGTTGGGCGGTGGTTCTATAACCTCCACTCTACATAGAGTGGCGGTTATGTTACTATAAATACAAAACCTCCATGTATTATTTTTCTTTCTTCATGCTAACTAATTTGATGAAGTAGAGTCATTTTGGATCCCTATGGATCATATGCTTGGAATTGATCCATTGGTAGCTATGCATAACATCGTTCTCAACCCCGAGTGTAAATCTTGTTCAACAAAAACCTGTAAATGTACCCGGGAAAATTTTAGTGGCGAATATTTGTAATATGGTGAATATTCCATTTTTGAAAATTTTGAAAAGGTGAATTTTCTGGTGCGGGTCAATGACTTATTCGCCTAAAAATTACACTTTAATTTTTTTTAGGGGTCGGCTTTGCCTACCCTTGAAAAATATCCCCTATATAATCCTAGATTATTCGCCAGGTAGAACACTTTTACTTCACATTTTGTCAACAATATGATATATCTCGTATTACAGACACATGACAAGGGGGTAAGTTAGTGGCACGCGACAAAGAGGGTTTGCAGACGCGTGACAATGGGGTTATTTGTTGACACACATACATTGATGGATAGTTGACGCATGACAAGGAGGAACTACAGATATTGACACATAGCAGTGCACAACAAAGATTTTGTTGACGCGTGACACGGGGATTTTTTGATGCGCAAGCGAGAGGGGGAGGTCAGAGATGTATGATGGGAGATTTTTGTCGCGAGTCAAAAATGCATTGATGCGTGTCAACAGACCTCATTGACGTGCGTCAACAACATTATTGATGTGCATCAAAGAGGTTTGTTGATGCACGTTAATGAGGGTGTTTTCTCGACGAGAAAATCTCTCGCCATGTGTCTCGTAGCCTTCTATCACACCACTTGAAAATCAGGTGAAAAATTTTTTCATACAACCCCCAAAAAAATTTCCTTCCCATGAAACCGGTTCCGAGGATATTCACCAGGTATTTTCCACCTTTGATTTCCAAGAGGTCTCTTAAAATGAACCCTAAATGCACCTAAAAGTTACATTCCTTGTTAAGGAAGAAATACAACAACTCCTCGATGTTAGCTTTATTCATGCCATCGATTATTCTAAATGGGTGTCTAGTATTGTGTCTATCATGAAACCAAATGGTGAGTGCATTGTTGCATAGAATTTTATGATCTAAACAAGGTCTCCCCAAAGATAGTTTCCCTACTACCACACATTGAAGCCATTATTGATTCTACGGATGGGTACGATATTATTTCCTTCATTGATGGATTTTCTAGTTATAACCAAATAAAAATCAATCCAAAGAGATCAAGAAAAACTTCTTTTACTATGCCTTTGGGAGATTTTTACTACACACTCATTCCCTTTGGTCTTAAAAATGTTAGGGCCACATATCAACGCACAATGATGCATATCTTTCATGATTATATCCAAAAAAATCTTGAAGACTATGTTGATGATATCATTACTAAATCACGACACCATTCTACCCATGCTCAAGACCTTTGCACACTCTTTGAAAAAATATGGCAAAGATAAAGTACGTTTAAATCCAAGAAATTGTGTTTTTGGAAATACAATTGGTAAACTCCTTGGCTACATTATCTCACAAAATGGTATAGAAATAGACCCCAATAAAATCAAGGCAATTATTGACATGCCTCCACCTAAAATTTACACCAATTACACTCATTACAAGGAAAAATTCAAGTTATTTGGTAGTTTATTACACGGCTCGCTAATAAAACCCAACCATTTACTCACTTAATGAAGAAGGATACTAAGTTCATTTGGGATGATCATTGCCAACAAGCATTTGATGTCATAAAAGCATATCTTCTAAATCCATCAATTTTATTTCCTCCCATACCCGACCATCTTCTTTTATTATTATTATTATTATTATTATATGCAACATTTCATGCCTTAGGTGCCCTCCTCGCACAACACGATGATTCTCAATGTGAAAGGGAAATTTATTATATCATTCGGATGTTACTCTCTTATGAATGCAATTATAGTTATGTTGAAAAGCTATGTCTTAGCCTTGTCTTTATAGCAAAAAAATTATGTCATTGCCTCCTTAACCATGAAGTACATATCATTACTAAATTAGATCCATTATGATACCTCTTGTCCCACACACATCTCTCGGACGCCTCACACACTGGGTAATGTTGCTTACCGAATTAAACTTCAAATTCATCCCATAGAAAGTGATTAAAGGCCAATTCATTTTCGATCAATTAGTTAAATCACCTATGCCTCATGTATATCCCATTTTTTATTCCTTTTGCAATGATTTCACTACTTATGCCATTGAATATGATACTTGGACCATGTATTTTTATGGGTCTTGTTATCACTTGGGTGTTGGGGTTGGGATAGTCTTCATCACTCCACATGGCAATCTTCTCCCCTTTGCATATCGCTTAGGGTTTTCTTGTACTAATAATATCACTGAATATGAAGCCCTCATCCTCGGCTTAATCACCACTCAAAAGCTCCTCATTTACAATATTTTTATACATGGTGACTTGCAGCTCATTATTAACCAATTTAATGATACATATCACACTAAATAAGAACACCTAATCCCATATAATATGTTGGTCAAACAACTCTTAGCTACATTCGACTCTTACTCTATTTCGACATCCCTCATAAAGACAATCATCATGCGACGCTATGGATAATATGGTGTTGCTTATCCCTCAAGACATAACTAATGAGTATTTAATGTTCATCATTCATCACTTGCGACATCTTTCCACTTTTAATCTACCTTTAACAGCTTGTGTCATCACACGTAGTCATGACAACCCCGAATGGTTCACTCTAATTTATGACTTTCTATACCAAAAACCATTCCCGATGATCTGCAACCTCATGAAGCATGTTGCTTCTAACGTGATACCACTTTTTCTGTCATCATAAGAGCAAAATTAGTTAGACGTGTAATTTATGGTTGTCTACCACGATGTCTAGGACTTGGCACGACATCCCCGATGTTATCTCTTATATACATGACAACATGTGCGGTGGCCATTTCGTGGAAAATATATGTCACAAAATCTCTTACGTCAAAGCTATTATCGGCCCACAATGGAACAAGACTATTTAGAATACACTACACACTATGACATGTGCCAAAAGCACAGCAATATACACCATACACCTGCATATGATCTTCAATCGATTACCCCAATATGGTCATTCTCTCTATGGGGTTTTGATCTTATTGGCATGATAAATCCTGAATCGGCTGATGGAAACAAATATATTATTATTTCCATAGACTAATTCTCTAAATGGGTCAAATCAACACCACTTGTAGACTATATAACTGGTACTGACATTTGTGGTTTTATCACTACTTATATCATTACCCCCTTCAGCGTTCCTTCTACCATTATCACTGATAATGGATCTTCTTTCAAAAATAAGGAGGTTAAAAAAATTGCACAAAATTCAAAATTAAACAATTATTTTCTACTCCTTATTGTCCACAAGGCAATGGCCAAGTTGAGGCCACTAATAAAACTATTTTCAAAATCCTATGCAAGATTGTTGCTACTAGTGGTGATGACTGGAATAATCAACTCTTCTACGCTCTTTGGGCCTATCGTACTAGTGTGTGTACACCCACTAGTGCCACTCCTTTTTCACTAGTCTATGGTACTGAGGTTGTCATCCCACTAGAACTTGAGATACCCTCATTACGTGTTTCACTCAAAGGCATACTCAAAGACAATAAATATCGAGAAAACCACTTACATGAGCTAGAAATGTTGGACCCCCACTAATTCCAAGCATTGGAACATATTTGTGCATATCATAATCACATTTCTCATGCCTACAATTGCAAATATCATCCTCACAAATTTAATATCAGTGACCGATGTTCAAATAAAACCAGAAAAACACGAATGTCAATGCTCCTTTTAAAGGCAAGTTCAAGCCTAACTAGCTTGGTCCTTACATTATCACTTACAAGCTTGTTGGTGGCATTTATGACCTCGCCACTCTTTTAGGTAAGCCATTGAATAACCCACTCAATGTTATGCACCTTAAGAGACAATACACATAACAAAACACTCATTCCCCGATGAGGCACTCTCGTGCTTCGGTTCACACTTGACTATTGAGGGCATATTATACACATGAACCTCACACACTACACTACACACTACACATTATAATTTTCACACATCATGTGTTATTTACACTTCTTTCTCGAAACATCTATCACATACTATGCATGTTATTCACTATAAAAATTCATGATACATCTTCCTCACATATACTTATACACGCTAAGCTCATTACCCTATGATGCACTCTAGTTCCACAGTTCATACTTGACTATTGAGGGTTTCAATCTAAAATGAACCTCACCACACTCACTTACACATTCACTTGCTCATTCTCTCTCTACGCTTTACTCTTTGATAATCATATCTTTCTAGTGCACACATTTAGACCATTTCTTGATGACACACTCTTATTCTACGGTTCATTATTTATTGTTGAGGGGGCATATATAAATGAACCTCATCTAATGAATTCTCATCCACTCAGGGGGCACATGGCTCCTATCATTCACTTTGCATTGCATTCTATCTCATCCACAACATACTTTGCATATCTTAGTCATATTTATTCTTGTTTACTTATGCTTTTACATGTACACTTTATTACACATGCTAGCTAAATATCTTATATGTCATTATCTTTATCATACACACATACACATTCACTTTCTTTTCTAGCTGTGATTGCATATTTTACACAAATCGATACACGCAAAGACATGGATGCTTGGCATAATAACTTGTATCAGTCCCACATGACTCATGGGGGCATCCAATTTCATACACTATAGGTGTTATTGTTTCATTTTTCATAGCACATTACTTTATCGATTATACACACTTTAACATACTTTTTATATTTCTAACATGCTAATGGGTGCTTCATGTACAACATTTGTGATGTAGGGATATTTTCTTCCATGGTCGTATGTTACATTTTTTGTTCTTTGTCTACCACTATTTGTGGGCTTTGCCCTTTGTCTTATGTGCACATTGTCTCGCTTTCATCCATTTTGGCTTGATTGTCTTGTGACATCATGAGTGATGTCCCATCTTTGAAACCCAATTTTTCATGGTCTATATTGTTTTCTTGCACATTTTCTTCTTGTGTCTTAGCTTACACATTGTCTGCTTAGCTTACATATCGTCTTCTACATGCATGTTTTTCTTTGCTTGCACTAAAACTTGTTTCCTAGCCACTTTGTTTATGTGTGTCTTTGTTTCTACCAAGCACACTCCCTCCCCTGTAGGGCATCAGTTTTAGCACAACGATCGGTCCTCTTTTGGGCTGCATACTCCTCAATGATGTCGCATGCACCCCAAATGAGGGGGCATCATTTGGGTGATTCATTCACCCCATATAATAGTCTACAACCATAATCCATCACATAAAAATATCGGTATAACACAGTCATCGCCTCATAAAAGGCTTAGAATCAGACTTGGGTCCTTATCACAACATAGACACCAACGCCTAGACCCAAACAATATGCCTCGGGCACCCCTGACCCTTCCTGGATGCATGTGACTAGGGGAAGTTACACAACATATTTCACTTCAACACACTTCTCAACACTTCACACAACCACCTTTACAGGGCACACAATGCTTAGTACTTGACATGCATGCACTACACATCATTTTCTACTTTTGTGTTGGATCAAAACTGTTCAAAATGGATCAGATTTTTACACACCATCTGCAGTGGTGTTCTACATTGCGGGAAGCAGTTAAAGGTTAAAGGATGACACCATACTTTTATCCCTACACTTATTTCATTCTTGGCATGAGATCACCCAAAAACTCACATTCGAGCACTGGCTTTAGAGTGCCCAAAAACTCATTCTTCTACATCATCTTCAGGATCCTTTCTACACTTTTTACTCATCACGGATCAAGTGCACATGTTCCTTTTTCACATTTTACATAATTTTTACACATTTTGATCATATACACACATATTTGAATATTTGTTCGTTCTTCTCTTTTACTGGTCCTTCCTTATGAGAAGTGGTAGTTACATCACACAACAGTTGACACATCAATAAAAATCAACAACGATCAACAAAAATATATACAACATGGCATTGATGCATACGTTCTCACCCTAGGGTCATTTTCATCACTTTTTGCACTTCCTTTTTCTAGCATCCAAGATTCAAATTTTTATCACTCCACTCTTTTTCTTATCTCTCGGTATGTTTTTTCACCATCAATATACATGTTTATTAGGTACGCATCTCTTATCTAGATTATTTTATCGAGATTTTTCTCAACAACATTGTTGATCATAGAACACTTGATAGAACTCACACAAGAAGTCTCGCATGGGAAAACAGGCCAGGTTTAAGGGCGCAAATGGATAGGAGGAACACACGCAGAGGGAAAGTTTAGCATTCGGGACTTAGCCTATTTTGAGCATGAAGACCTATTTTTAGAAGATGGTGTGCAGAACACACCAACAATGCAGAGACGTGTGCGCCACGCATTATCTATCTTTAGAGGATTGGATCAAGTGTTTTGCATGGAGACGAGCTAGGAATAGGATTGTCACTTCAGTTAACTATAAGAGGTCTATAGATAGCACACTTGCATGTGTGGCTATGCCTGTAAATGGCGCGTGGCTATTAATAGCATGCGGCCTATTTCTGGAATAGATAAGCGGTGAAGGGAAAGTCCCCACCATATATATATGATATGAATTACATAGTAAAATATACACACATGGAGAGATGGATGTATGGAGGTATAGAGGTATGTGCATATGATTGGATTATTTTATCAGATCCATGTGTGCATTGGTATAAATTGACATTATTGTAAGTAGCTCATGTGGAATCTAAGTGTCATTCCTGTATGTAATTGAGTAGTGCATGTTATTGATTCAATCATGATTACTATTTAAGATTTTTATTTCATAGGTCTAAATGTAGTATGCATGGTAGAATGGTGGATTATTTATGGACATACGTGCTTCTTTCTTCATCACACTAACATCCTGCTACAACAACCCTAAAAAGGGACTTGGTACAAGAGAAGAGATATTTTAGTATATACCTTACGCGGGACAACGAGTGCACTAGTAGGTAGTCAATAGAGATAATCTTATAGAATGGGAAGAGATTGGGATCGCCCTATCTATTAGGTTTATAAGGAACAATGCACCTACGTAGATCTACAGCTATCATGGTGATCAACCTATTCAAAGATCACATTCATCGGTGTGAGACTTTGGATAGCAGGACAGAAGCATTACCACCTTCACTTTGGGTGCATAGATTGTACTCTACGCTACAAGGATGCACATGCACCTAGTATGTATACGTAGAACTACATCGAGAGACTAGAAACTAGAAAAATTTGACTACATGAATGATCCAGACCTTTGACTACTTTTCTTCCCAACCTCCAATAGAAGAGGCATTAAAATTTGTCAAGCGCTTAACTATGGGAGATAGTGTAAAAGCATAAGAGCATATTCAGGAATTATTTAGTGAGACAGATTCCAAAGCACATTTTTAAAAGGAAGAATAAATGGACTCCATACTACTTGAACGTGCTTTCCTTGAGAAAGAGAAAGGAAAGATGGTTTACATCATGGATGATGAGTAAGTTGAGAACTTGGATATTGAATATTCACAAGGGGTGTGCGAGGTCTTGGAAAATGCGAAAGGCTATGTGTGCCTATCATGAACCAAGGAAGACCAAGAAGGTAGCAAAGACTACCACGCCCATTGAGACTACTAGTCAGACTTGGAGGTAGCAAAGATTATTGAGTTACTAAGGGATTATCAGGACTTATTCCCTCAAGGGTATCATGAACTTAAAGGCGTGCATGAATCACTTGGGGAAATGAAGATAAAGCTTAAGGAAGGTGCACGCCCCATGAGAAAGAGACCTTACAGAATGAATCCTAATTTGTGTGAAAAGGTAAAAGAAGAAATTGATAAAATGTTGAAATCTGGAATTATCAAGCCCCTTGATGAGTCAAAATGGGTTAGTCCAATGGTGATCAATATCAAGAAGGATGGATGAATTAGAATATGTGTGGACTACAGGGAGCTAAATGTTGCATGTGTAATAGACCCATTCCCTACACCATTTACTGAGGAAATACTAGAGGGAGTTGCAGGCGCGAAATATATTCCTTCACAAATGGGTTTTCTGGTATCATCAGGTTAGGATTGCTCAGGAGGATCAAGAAAAGACTACATTTACTACTGAATGGGGCAGCTTTTCCTATACTGTAATGCCTTTTGGATTGAAAAACATGCCTATTGTATTATCATGTATAGTTGTTTAGGAATTTGTGGACTTTATTCACAACTTTTGCAGTTTATCTAAATGATTTGTGACAATCTACTTTGAGTATCTCTTTGAACATCAAGAAGTGAATATTTTCTACACCCTTTGGAATATTGTTAGGACATATAATCTACAAGGAAGGTTTGTTGGTTGATCCAGCTAAGGTTGCATAGTCATTCTAGGCCTGGAGGAGCCTACCAGTCAAAGTGAGGTGTGTGGATTTTTAGGTCATACAAGATATTATAGAAAATTTATCAAAGGGTATGCCAAAGTTGTTGCACCCTTAGAAGATTTACTTTGGAGGGTAAAGGTACATTTTATTGGGGAGAACCGCAGCAACGCGCATTTGAGATATTAAAGGAGAAACTTACTACCGCGCCCATTCTGTTTTTCCCTCATGGGATAAACCATTTCATGTGCATGTGGACACCTCTGGCATGGCCATTGGTGTTGTGTTATCTCAACTTGGTGAAGGTATTATAGATCATCCAATTTGTTTTACTAGCGGAAGCCGACTCTACCGAATGCAATATACAACTACAGAGCGCGAAGCTTTTTCAATGATCTATGCATTGCACAAGTTTAGATAGTACTTGTTAGAACACCATTTTTTTATACGAATCAGGTGGCATTGAAGTACTTGGTAAAAATCCCATCTTACGGGGCGCGTATGCAAATGGGTACTCCTATTTCAAGAGTTTGACTTCACAGTTGTGGTGAAGCCAAGGAAAAGCAATTCTGGACCAAACCATTTATCTAGAATCAACTCAGGAGAGGAAGCACGAAAATTGAAGAAACCATGCTAGATGCACAGTTATATAGGTTACAATGTGCACCCATGGAATTAGAAGACATTGTTGTCTTTCTACGAACTGGTATGGCACCAGAAGGAATGAAGGCATTAGAAAAGAAATAGCTTGTTATATGCGCGGCACCATTTATGTTAATCAGTGGTGACCTCTACAAGTTAGGCAGAGATGAAGTATTACAATGTTGTGTATTAGAGCATGAGTGCAAGGATATTATGGAAGAGGCCCATGGTGGTATTGCAGGAGGCCATTATGCAGGTGATGCGACTACTCGAAAGATCCTACTTGTTGGATTATGGTGGGAGACATTATATAAAGACTGCAAAGAATATTGTAAGGCATGTGATCATTGTCAGCACCTAGGAAAACCAAGGAAAAGAGATGAGATTCCTTTGAGACCAATTACTAGTGCTAAACCATTTGATAAATGGGCCATTGACTTTGTAGGACCTATTTCATCAATCACGTGCAGGACTAGGTCACACTATATCATTACTCGCATAGATTATCTCACATGGTGGGAAGAAGCAGCACCTACGAAGGACTTTACAACAGCTAGGTTTCTATGGGAGAATGTTCTTAAAAGATATGGGTGTCCTTTAATCTTGACAAGTGATAGGGGCACACACTTTTTGAAAGAGACAATCAGGATTTTATTAGATGAGTTTATGGTTACACACCATAAAACCACACCCTACCATCCTCATGCAAATGGAATGCTTGAGGCTTTCAACAAGATTTTGAGACAAACTTTGACAAAAATCATGATGTTGGAAGAAAGGATTGGGATGACAAAGTGTCGGTTGTTCTTTGGACATATAGAACAACTTACAAGAGATTGAACAAAGTCACACCATTTCAGCTGGTGTTTGGCGCAAAAACCGTTCTCCTATAGAATTTATGTTACCTTCTTTATGCATTGTGCATGCTTTGGAGGTCTAACGGTGAGTAGGATTTAGAAGAGCATATCAAGAAGATGATTCAACCGGATGAGAGACAAGTCGTAGCACGATGGAGTCGAGAGCGGGAAAAAGCCGTGCAAAAGGCATGGCATGAAAAAAACATAAGGGATAAGCAATTTGAGATTGGAAAAATGGTAATTCCTTATGAATATAAGTTCTTGTGCCATCCAAGCAAGCGCAAAGTACATTGGTTGGGGCCGTATGTCATCACTTATATACTTGAATCAGGTGCTTGTCAGTTAGAAGCACTTGATGGAACATGGCTACTCGGTTACTTTAACGGGAGTAGGCTGAAGCCTTACTATAAATAAGTTTTCTTGGTGTTTGTAATAAGGTAGTATTTCCATTTAGAATAGGTTTCCATTATGTATTTCCTTCATTGTTGTTATGCTTTGTCAATTTAGTTGTTGTTTACGTGTAATAAGCATGCTTTCGTGCATGAAGCTAATTACTATATGACGCATGTTTATGCACAGAGGACTGCACATACTTTTAGTGTGGGGTGGTTGTAGTTATCTAGGTACAAGGTTGTGGGAATTGAAAGGTGAAAGGAATAAGTCTGTTATGGGTGTGCTTTAATTCAAAAGAAGATTGCTTCTCACAATTGACCAAGGATAGAGATGAAAAAGGAACAAGATAACACGAGGCAAGCGAAGGACATGATAACTACTAATATAAGGTACCATGATAAGGTACTGGGGGCAAGGGCATGTATTGAAGAGAATTCTGTGACTAGAGGGTAGGGAGGTGTGCTATAAGGTTATAGCTAGGGCACGAAGATATACCGCAAAAGCGAATGAATTTGGTCAATAAATGAAGGGATATTTAGTAGGTGAAGGAGCAATAAATGCATCAAATTTTGAAAACATATATAAGGATGGGATGTGGATTTATTTTTACCATTGTGACTAAGATAATTTGAGGAAAGAACTAAGTGTAAAGAGCCAAGTGATCAGGTTAAGGTGTGAAGGGTGTGAAACCAAGCATGAAAAACATATCTGTGTGAAAAGAAGCTTGTGTCCCCGGTGGTGAAGGGTTTGAGAAAAGCGGGGAGATAGAGAGGAGTTAGGGCATGGAGTTTCCACCTAGGGCATGATTAAATTGAGCTAGGGTTTGATTCAAAAATTACAACATTAAAAAGAGAAGATAGTTGTAAGGTAAAAATGGCACCCAAGAAGGTAACTACAAGTAGAGCAAAAAGGGAAAGAAAAAGGTGGTCGTTGAGGAAGAAGAGATGGCACCCGAAAGTGATTTTTCAAAAATGTAATAATTTAAAGGAGTCATTGTTAACCAGAATGATATTCACCTATCGAAAAGAAAAAAGTGAGTGAATACAATCACAGGACCATAGAGAATAAGAAGGAGCTCGATTCCCTGCTCTTTGTGAGGATGAACAAGCATATAGCAGATGACATGCCGGTTTATAATGATGTAGGTGAGAAGCTTCAAGATAATTCAAGTCTACCAATTGTATGAGCTTCCATATTTTGGGAAATATGAGCCCTTGTGTCAGTGGCTCATGAGCATAGTGCACGAGGACTTCTACTTTGCAAGACGCAGAGTTTGAATCTCATATGTGCTTATCTCATCAGTTATAGGTTTGAAGGCCACATGAGAGGACATAAAGAATAATCTCACAGATAAATCCACAATCTTAAATACCAGACAGAGTTGGGGTACCTAAAGGGTCCACGTGGTATGGATATAGAAAAATTGAAGAACTATCCAATTGTGCAAGTAGAACACACCTTGTTACAAAGTTGAATGATCAGGAGCAGTGGTCACAGGTAAATACTATGTGGTTACACGTTGCACGTAAGATGTCAGAAGGAGCAATCTACAATATTATAGGCTACATTACAGAACAAATAGTCAAGGAAGTGTGCACAGGAGGGAAGATCAGCTTTGGGGCTGTTCTACTATCACTAGTATTTATGGAAATTGGAGTACCAGACGGGCCAAAGGAAAAGGTATGGGAATACCCCATGGAGAATAAGTCACCAGCTAAAAGGTTTAGTAAGTACCTATGTAAATAGGCCATGACAGGTGACGTAAAGCAAAGGGTAGAGAAATGGTACAACAAGATCCATGCGGCATTTGGAGAAGAGTGGCACATCCCAAAGGACCTACCATCAGTAGTAGGGAAACAAGTCTAGTTTTTGTATATCAGCATTTCTGCATCACGCACTTCCCAATGAGAGATGGATTTTGGAGCCCTTGGTGTAAATTTCCTTATGTATTCACTACAAGGTATTTCCAAGCATCTGTTCATAGATTTATAGACACATGCCGACTGGTATTCAATACAGATAAGGTAGAATGTGACTACCATACGTTGAGAAAGAATCATGTGTATCCTGGAAGAAGTGCCTACACCAAGAGGATCATTTTGGAGGTGTTGAATATTAAGCCAATAAGTTTGGTTGTAGCAGATGTAGGGGTAGCATTGGTGTATCTTCAGCTGAAGCCCAAGATGGAGAACAATAAGTATGTAGAGAATGAATCCAGTGCTCCCGTGGGGATGCCGAAGGGTAAGCACACAATAGAAAACATACCGGCACAAAGGCCCATAGAAGTTTTTGAAGTAGAGGGTGAAGAGGAGGAGTGTGAAGATAGTGGAGGCTTGGAGCGCAAAAGAAAGCAACCATATGATAGAGAAGAGTCACAGTGACACGCGGCCACTCCACCTCAAGGATAGGACAAAGAGGAAGATATGGAGGTTGAGCAGGGGGAGCATATATTTAAGAAAGTGTCAGACATAAAAGGATTCAAAGTGGAACCCCAAAAACGGTACGGAAATCACCTCATCTCTCTCCACACAAGGAGACTGCTAAACCAAAGAAGAGAAGAAAGTTGAAGTTGGATAAAGAAGCGGAGGAATCGAAGAGAGCAAGCATGCATCTCCTACCCCACTTGAGCAAGAAGACGAGCCACATAATGAGGAAGAGAAAAAGATGAAGAGATGAAGGACAGAGAAGAAAAAGAAAAGGAAACCTCTGGATCCGTGCATGCGACTACTCAGGATGTAACGGGATAGGCTCCTAACCTTGAAGCTACAATTCCCAAGGGTCCTAGATCGAAGAGGATGAGTGGAGAGCACATTCCACCAGCCATGGGGTATGCAGAGGATGTAGGTAAAATTGTTCATGCCCGCTTCCAGAGCAGCACAACAAAGACGTGTAAGGATTTATTCAGTTGAGTGCTAATGGATGAGGATATGGTGATCAGCACACTTGAAAGCAACTATCATGGTCAATACACACCCATATGGATGATCCTGACTTTGATATATGCGAAGAGTCATGTGTTTTGAGACGGTTGAAGAAGGCACCACAATCTAGACATATGACAGTAAATCCTACTGTCATGTCAAATGAGTAGGTCAACAATGCATTGGTAAAGGTGTCTACTAAAGTTGTAAGGAGAAACATGGATAAAGCTACAATAATCAGAGTGTTGCGCGAGGAGCTAAAGACAAAGGATGATGAGATAGCACGTATAACACAAGAGGGACTTTGCGTAGAAGAAGAATGAAGTATTTATCAGCATCACAGAGGAGATTGGGGACAATGTCATTAGAGCAAGGCCACACTTGGAACAGACGTTTCCCTCGATGATACATTATGTAGGAAAGTTGGTGGACCTGGTGCTTGAAGATGAACCTCTACACATGACAGCGCCAAGGAAGTCAAAGTAAGAGGGAAAATGAGAGAAATCCTCAGTGATGTGAAAGATTGTATCCTATGAAGGGTTACTGCAAGCGCTACAATAATTATTGAAGAAAGCAGACCAGACTTTAAATATATGCACAGCTCCAGAGGTTCTTATCAATATAAAAACCCTGGAAGAAAACAATGAGGTCTAAAAAGTAATGAAGGATGAGACATTGGGCCGCGCAGAAAGATTTTCAATAGTTAAGTAGAAGCACGAGGCCCTAAGCAACACAAGAGCCGCATGAGACTCGGTTGGAAGAGCTTGGGAAGCTCATTACACAAAAGATGGATCTTTTAGAAGGAATAATGACATCAATGTCCAACGTTGTGTTCATTTTGAGGAATGAAAAAGGAGAGATTACGAGGGATGAATTGGATTCCATTGTTGTGGACATTCTAGAAAAAGTAGAACAAGAACTCATTGAATGGCAAGCCTTAGAGGCTAAAATAAAGGAGGAGTATCCAGAGTTGATACTTCAAACTGATACAGAGGAGGCTGCCTCATAGCCTCATAAAACTTCTTTATTTATCTACATTCTTTCATTCTTATTCTTTCCATTCTTATATTCTTTACTTCAATTTTTTTGGAGATACCCATTGTCGCGGCGACAATGTGATTAATGTGGGGTAATGTTGATTAGAGAACACTTGACAGAACTCACACAAGAAGTCCGCGGGGGAAAACAGATCGGAGTTTTAAGGCGCGAATGGACAGGAAGAACACACGCATAGAGGAAAATTTCAACATTTGAGACTTAGCCTATTTTGAGCATGAAGACCTGTTTTTAGAAGATGGCGTGCGAAACACACCAACGATGCAGAGATGTGTGCGCCATGCATTATCTATCTTTAAAGGATCGATCAAGTTTTTGCATGGAGACAAGATAGGAATAGGATTTTCACTTCAGTTAACTGTAAGAGGTCTATAGATAGCACACTTGCATGTGTGGCTATGCCTGTAAACAATGCGTGGCTATTAATAGCATGCGGCCTATTTTTGGAATAGATAAGCGGTGAAGGGAAAGTCCCCACCCTATATATATGATATGAAGTACATTGTAAAATATACACACAAAGTGAGAGATGGATGTATGGAGCTATAGAGTAAGTATAGAGGTATGTGCATATGATTGGATTACTGTATCAAATCCATGCACGCATTGGTATAAATTGACATTATTGTAAGGAGATTCTATGTTTATTAATAGATGGAAGATATTGGCTAAATCTAAGTGTCATTCCTATGTGTAATTGAGTAGTGCATGTTATTGATTCAATCATGATTACTATTTAAGTTTGTTCTTTCATAGATCTGAATGTAGCATGCATGGTAGAATGGTGGATTAGTTATGGACATATATGTTTCTTCCTTCATCATGTTAACATCCTGCTACAACAACCCTAAAGAGGGACCCGATACCTTTGCACACTTCGGGTGAGCGCTCAGTCTAGGCTGAGTGATGTGCCGGCCACGTGACTATGGTGTTACCTAGTAAATTCTAAGCTACATCAAACATAAAGCGGGGAAAATGTAGACACAAAATCACGCACTTTGGGTATCTATCTAGTCTTGATCACATATTACTATTCATATGATTCCTAAGTAAGAAAAGTACTAATTAACCCATGTCTTTGGCCATATTTTCTTGCTTTTTGTTGCTTTTTTTGGTCTTACACTCTTTCTATCCCAATCTATTTTTTCACACTTCAAAGATTTCTCACCCCGACACCAAAGACTAACCAGATGTTAGTGTCAAGTGCCCCGACCTATTTGTCCTTTACTCATATCTTTTTGGTCCTTTCTATCCATTTGGGCATCTTATCTTTTTGTAGTCATCCTTTTCAATGTTAATTACGAAATTCAAGCAAATGAATCATATAAACATAAATTTATGTGGCAATAATAAAGGAGCAAACATTAAACATTAGCTATCACCACCTAAGGTTGCATCCAAAGGCTATTCAAGAGCATTCAAGCATCCATTCTAGCATCCATTCAAGGGAAATGGGATTCATTATTCTACATACACTTCATAGGGGTAGATTTTCATTCTATTACATGCACACGTCTACTTACATATTCTACATCTAGTTATTTCTCACTATCAAGTGCGACACACACAAGAACCACTTAGGGCACGATTTTTCACACACACACATAGAACTACATTGTGTATGAAATTTAGTGTAGTGCTCAGTCGTAAGATCACTTATTTGACAACTGAGGACAGTCTGACCCCTCATTTGTATTCTTTTCTTTTTGGGATTTGATGCACTCTTGAGGGTTTTGCAGGTGAAATATTTATTGTAGGCTATCAGTGACATCGAAAAATTGGTGTGACATACTAGAAACAAAGAGTGAAAAACAACGAACATCTCGCAAACCTCTAATTGAGGTTTTATGAGGTTTTGGGCAAACATAGGCTCCCAAAACCACCTATATAAGACCCACAGACACCCCCGACCTAACATGGGTGCCTCGGTCTAGGTAGATCATACAACTACACAATTTTCTAGGCCTTTGAGTGATACTTCTCCCTCTCTTTTTATTGTTATTTCACTGCGGCATAGTTCGGGACTAGTTGTGAAACAACTAAGTCCTTTTATCTCCTCTTTGCAACTAGGGTTTCATTATTTCCTAGCTTAATTTCCTGTTATCCATTCCCCCCTTGAGAAAAAATGGACAACATGGATGATTTAGAACCAAAAATTAGTTAGGGCTACTATGGAGGAATTTGGGAGTTTCAAGCAAAATTTAGGCTTCAAGAGCATTTGCGGGTTTTCGGGAGATTTGGGTTCAATCAGACCATTTTTTTCCTCTTCTTAGTTATTAAGGCTAGACCCCACCAAAGAGTGAAAACAGGCTCCTAGGCCCACATCTAGAAAAAAAACAAGCAAAAAAGGAAAGAATGGGAAAATCAGCTTCAGGATACTCCATTTCCCCTTTTATGGCCTCCAAAGACCGAAAAAATCCAAAAAATTACAGTCAAGGAAAAAATGCAAAATTGGCCCCTAGGTGGCACTTTGAGCTATAAAGTAGCTCGGTAAGCTACTCAATGAGCTAAAGAATACACAAGGGGGGCGGATGACAAGGAGCTTGGCGAGCTTAGTTTGGTGTGGGCTCGGGAGGAGCGACTCGGTGCGAAAGTTGAGCACGTTGCGATGGGAGGAAGTGAGTTGGCTCACCAAGCCAACTCGATGAGCCGAGGTCTCCAATTACGTCGGGTGTCAAGCATGAGGGGCATGCAACACATTGCATGTGATCCAAGAGGATGTAACTACGCGGCAGTTTCCACACCTGCAAAACACGAAGAGCTCACGGGGTTTGTCAGGGAGGTCCGCCATGGAATTAACTCAATGGGGTGGATAGTAGTGTGCGAGGCCAGGGTCGAAGAAATAACCACATGATGCATGCAAGAAGCTCGGGGATGTAGGTGCTCAACAAGTTCAGAGCCCACGGAGCATGGAGAGTTTGTCGAGGACTTGGTTTTTTTTTGGGGCGTGTGTCGGGTTTACAAGGATCATGCAACTCGTCGGGCGTGTAAGTGTTGAGCGAACCCGGATCTGCAGGACATGGGTGAGCTATGTTGGGATCCCAAGTTGGGTCCCCATGTAGGGGAAACATGGTGACTATGCACCTTGTTGGCCCAATGTATGTGCAATACGAAACCCGAACCCGCATGACGAGGGGGATGCACGAGTTGGAGGTGTGGAGAGAAAAGTGGAAGCAGAGGTGGGAAATAAATTATACAATGCAAGTCGATGAACCATATGTGGATGTAATGCAAAACTCGCACCCGAGTTGCATGGCGAGCTACCCAAGGAGTTAGGTGGCGAGCCATGATGGGTGGTTGGTGAATGAAGTCGTAAACCCTTAAAATCGAGCCACACTAAAATGACCATAACTTGCATTATAATCCACTTTGCTTTTGTAAAACTTTATAGGCATTGGAAATGTAATTTGAAACCCCACAACATGAAATGATTAAAAATGGAAAATTTATGGATTATGTGCATGAAATATGATGATGAAGTTATAGGACCATGGAGGTCATACCTGAGTGCGAAAATGGCATGATGGAGGTATGGGTTCACATTCCTTCTTCCATAAGGTAAGGTACAAAGGGGCATCAGATTTGCAGAGTTATCCCATCATTGTTGCAGAGTGCCATGATGAATTTTGAGGTGGTTGGGTCATATTTTGAGTTCTTTATCTCTCCTCTCATTTTATTCTTGTTACATAATGTAAAGGGGATGCACATTACAAAGAGCTAGGCATTTATTTTTCCCGTTGCTCCCCTCTTCTCCATAGCTGGATTGTTGTGAATTTTGGGGCTTCAAGCCTTCTTTCTAAACATTGTAATGGAATTCCTTTCCTTTTCTTTCTAAAATGGTATAATGTGTATACTAATGGAGTAATGAAAATGGTGTTTTGTGATTAATTATCTATCCTTGCATCTTTTATGTTGCTTTCTTTTGACTCTCATCATGCTTGTAGGTTTTTTTGCATATTCATGTTTCCATTGCAAGGTTTAAGTGTTGTTGTGTTTAATTGGAATGGTACATTACATGTAATTTGGCTCGTGTCATAAGCCCATCCTCTCTAGGTTCATCTTTCTCCATTTACAAGTTGGGAAGATTGTCTAACAACCCCTTTTCTTGGTGCTATCACCACCCCTTAGTGTAGGATTTCTTTTTCATACACTCTCTCACTCTCCATGTCTCCTTGAAATTGTTAGGATAGGTGTAGTTAGGTGTTTTCCTACATTTAGGAGTAACTACAGGTATTAGGATTAGGAAGAGGAAGTTAGCCTTCTTCGGAGGACCATCTCAAGTTCGCAAGTCCCACAGCTTGAGAGATGGTCCAATGTTAGCAAAAAGTAGGGATCCATAACCAAATATCCTAGGGTGCTACTTTTTTGTCTTAACATTTTCTTAGGTCAGATTTATTTCATTGCATACATGTTTATTACAGTTGTTACATGCTTAGATTAGGTAATAATTTTATTCTTAAATAAACATTTTTCTTAATCACATCTCTAAAAGCAAAATAGGACAACTTTCTATCTTTTACTCTCTTATACATTAGGTGCACACTTTCCTTTTAATTTTACACACTTTTACTTACTTATACACATGTTACTTTGACTACTCTTTTTCTTCATTTGTAGGTCCATCCTTTTATGCAACAAGAAGTAACTCATATCAGCAAGCACAAGCTCCAACAAAGACACTAATACGCATACACTTTATCCCTAGGGTTTACCTTCCCTTCATAATTTACACGCTCCGAATTATGATCACTTCATGCTTCACTTGTTTACTCGGCACACTATACTCTTCTCTACATGATCTCAAGGTATGCTCTTCTATCTACTTTATGTTATCAAGTATTCACTCAAAATCATAAAGTGGGGAAAATGTAGATATTAAATAAATGCACTTGGATACATTTCTAGGTCCTAAAACATACTAATGTATACATGATTCCTAAGTAAGAAAACTAGTGGTTGACAACTTCTTTTAGGCCTTTTGATTTATCTTTTGCACTTTTATTGGCCGTAAACACCATATAACTCTATCGTAGTTAATTGATTTATCTTTTATGACCTCAGACACTAGTGCCTAGTTAGGATAAAAGTGCATAGGCGCTCATGTCCCTCCTAGGCACTCTTGACCTTCTTTATCTTATTCTTACTTTTTTGGGTATATTTTACTTTTTGGTCACCTTTTAGAACTTTGGGTTAGCCGTTCAATTTTCAATTACGAAGTTCAAACAAGGGAATCATATATATACTTTGTTATGGATCTCAAATAAGGGGCCATGCACTATAAGAATTACCTATCATCACCTAAGCTTGCATTCAAGGCACAAGATCATTACAAAGCATACATCTAGTACATCCATACAAGGGACAAGGGGTTACGTTGATATACACACATAACATAGGAGGGGAAGTTTATTTTATTCCATCACACACATCCTGCATACTTTGAGCAATCTAGATCTATCCCGCTATCATAGTGCAACTTACACAGGGAAACATAGGGTGTCATTACACACACAAGCATAGAGAAATACATGGATTCTGAGATGTAGTGTAGCACTTATTTGTAAGTTCACTCTTCGGGTGACCACAGGGGTTAGTCGACTCCATATTATGAATCTTTTTATTATATTTGATGTAGTTTTTGTACATGTGTAGGTAGTTATCTATTTTGCAAGTTATAGGTACGACTAACGACTCTAACACCGAACCATAGTATCAAAGAGCAAGTAGAAGTGAAGCTCCTCCAACCCATAAAGGATCAGAACCTCAGCATCTAAGTAGTCACTAGTGCCCATCCCATTATTAACACCCGGCATTACCGTCCTCTTATGGGTGCTTCTATCCGATGGAATTTAAAATTCCATAACCCTCATTGAGTTTTGATGACACTGCTCTAGCCGATCCAACAGCTTACCCAATCCAAATCATACCTAGATTACACGAAAATCAACTAAATCATCTTCCTCTTTCATTTTCTTAGGGTTTCATATCTTTGAATGCTTGTTTCTTGTTAATTATCAGTATATTATCATTTGCCTATCATTAGTTACGATGCGTTACTCAAAATGGATTTAATTCAATTTAGATTAAATCAATGAGTAGATGGTTTTAGAACTGTGAAATGAATAGGAGATTGTTTAGTGCTCCAACATAATCAAGAAGAACCTACGGATGCTCCACATATCATTTCTTGGACCCATGACATAGTGCATTTCCTCCAAACATGCCAGTTCATGTAAAAAAACTTGAACAAGGCCAAAATAAATCATTTCAAAATTCAAGTGTATCCCCTTTATGCTAATCGGTGGCATCATCTTCAAAGAGACATTAATGGAGTAGTTTTGAGGTGCATCAAGGCATATCAGGTTGAAAAGGTCTTACATGAGTTCCATGATGTTGTGGTTAGAGGACACTTTGCTCCAAGGCCAACAACACTCAAAATAATGACAGATATTATTATTGGTTGATTCTTTTCAAGGACTATTATGCATTGGTGAAAAATTCAAGAAATGTTCCTTTTTCACAATCAAGGAGAGGCTACTATCTCTTCCACTCCACCCCATCTTTATAGATCAACCATTCATGTAATGGGGGTTGGATTTTATTATAGTAATCAATCCACATTCAAGCTTGGGTCACAAGTGGATCCTCATAGCCACATATTACTTCACCAAATGGATAGAGGCAATTGCTTTGAAGGAAGAAAATGAATTTGAAATCTTGGATTTTTATGAGTGTATTGTGACCATATTTGGTGTTCTTCTATAATCATTTCGATAATTCTCTGGCATTCCTTGACTCCAAAATCATTGATTGTGTTGTCAAGAATGGAATATATTTGATTACATCATCAAATTACTACCCCTAAAGTAATGGACAAGCTGATTCAACAAGAACCTTTCGATGGTAATAAGAATGACCTTGGAGGAAAATCGAATAACATGGCATACAAAACTGAAATCAATGTTATGGGCGATACGATCACTCCCAAGAGGTCAAATGATAACTCACCCTACAATTTGGTTTATGGTAAGGAAGCAAAGTTTCTAATATAACTTGAGTTACCATCCTTAGAGCTCATTAACTAGCTTGAAATGTTTGAGGTAGAGGCCATGGAAATTAGATATGCAGAGCTCATGGAGTTAAAAGAGTTGAGGAATCAAGCCATGCAAGCAATGGAGTTGAATCAAGCTCAAGTGAAGAAGTGTTTTGACAAGAAAGCAATGGCTAAAATATTTCAAGGAGATCTTGTCCTCAAATGGGACCAAGACAGATCCAAACTAGGAAGGCACTCAAAGTTTGATGTTATATGGAGTGGCCCCTATGTTATCTCATGTTGTAAACCACACAATCTTTTCCAATTGGCAAAATTATATGGAGAAGAGCTTATTATTAAAGTCAATGGGATCTACCTTAATCATTTCTTTTGAAGCGAAGGTCCTACCTTGTACATGTATTAGTTTATTTTTAGTTCCTCCAAGTGATTTTCAACACATTGTTTTCCTTTTAATGTAGTTTTATTTCCCTAAGTGCATTACACATGTCCTAGTAGTTTCATATGGCTTTTACATTCAAGAGTCTTTTGAAGAGGTTTCAATGTTCCACGGGTTCATCAATGTTGAGCAATAAGTTCAAGGGAGAATTTTAATTTTTCAAATCAGTTTCCAAGTTTTCATACTTGACTTCAAGCCCAATGGATTACTTTAAGGCCTCCGATCTTCCATCTAGTAGGAATATATACATGTGAGTCACCAAATTGTTGTTCAAAATAACTCTCGGGATATTTTGACAACTCAAAAATTCATTTTGGACTTAGAAAAATTTTGTTGAAAGGCCACAAAATACTAAAATTTAGTATTTTGTGGATTAAAGGAACTTAGTGCTCCTTAGGTTCTCCTAACCCACGAAATGAAGAAGTTTGAGTTTAGGACTTGGGAAATTTTTTATTGAGTTTACGCCTTTACGGCATGCGAAAGCATTACATGGACTTGGAAAAATTTTATGTTCCACGAGTTCATCAATTCCACAAAATAAAGGAATGAAATCCGCCATGGGAAAGTTGTGGTACACAAAGGAAGGAGTTGAAGCACCACAAGACAAGGAATTGAAGAATTTGAAATCAGCTAATCCCGAAAGCCGTGAATACTTCCTAGTGTTTCACAAAATTTCCCAATGCAAGATTCAAGTGGATTTTTAAGTTTGCAAAATAGAGGAAGCAAGTTGAAGGAAAATCCTTCACGTCTCAAAGCATTAGGGAGAAGGTGAAGTGTGAGGAAATTTAGAAGTCAGTGGTGGTTCATGAGAAAGGGTTATGTGGATGGTTAGAGATTAGTGTCTCGTAAATTTCTAAATCCATGGAGACATTCAAATCCAATAAGTCATGGATGTTGTAGGATTCGGGAGCATTCAAAGAGCGTCCAAAGGGTCGCATTTCAAAGAAATTTCCCGCATGACAAACACATCACACTCGAAGGTTGTGAGACAAGGAGAAATTTTTTTGATTAGATCTTCTTGTGCGTTGCTCCAAATTGCATGAATTTTGTTGCATTTGATTCATCTCTTCAGAGCCTTCATGTTCGAATATGGAGTTGTGGATTCGGAGGAAGTTTCAAGATAAATCATGAGAGCTCAAGAGGAACAGAGGAAATGCATAGTTACTTGTTTCAAACACCTAACCACCTCACTTACCCGGAGTAAAAGCTCAAACGACGCCCATGCCCTCGCCTGCGAAACTCGATGGCATTTTACAAAAAAACGATGGTCTATCGGGGAGATTAATGGTGATAGGATCTATGGATGATGAGATTGTCTTCATTCAAGGTAGGTCTAAATTCAAGTTTCCCTCCATCTCTCTCTCTCCCATTCTCATATTGTATAAATGTAAGTGTTTAGGCACATTTTACGGGTTCCTTTATGCCAAATCTACATGCTTTGCCTTAGAGCAACACATTTTCTTGCCTTTGTACCTTTGCAACTCCGCATTTTGTAAGAGATTCTTAACCTCTACTTTGTAAGCATGATGAATACCTTCTAAATTTAATACATTTTTGGTTGAACATTTCTCTCTAAATGCTTTCTATTTGTTGTGGATGTTTACCCTCTTGTTTTTATTGAGTTCTATTCATTCATGTCTTTCGAATCCTGTGGTTCCATGAAATCTTTGCATGTGCAATAATTTTGTGTCTTTCTGCTCAGATTTGAACCATGTTTTAGCTTTGGTGCATCACCTTCTTTCATTTTGCAAAGATATTCCCGTTTTCTTCGTGTCCCTGCGGATTTGTAGTTTAAACTTAGTTTAGTTGCATTTTGAAGTTGTAGGTTAGTTTGTAGTGGGCTAAAATAGAAGGAACCAACCTTCTCTGGAGGTTTGTCTCACTTTGCAAGGTCCCACACTTGGAGACATTCATATGTTCATCAAAAGTTCTGATGCTCATTCATGATCCTTCGAGAGTGTAACTTTTGTGTGTTAACAAGAAGTAGATTAAAGACACTAACAAGTAAAATAAAGATGGAAAGAAATTAAGTATATTCTAAATAATTGTATCGTAAAGACAACACATAAGAAAAAACTTTAAAACAATTTGATTGAGACATAAGCTTGAATACAAACCCATTTTTTTATTGTTTTAAAGAAGAATAGAGCTACATATTTAAAATAAAGATAAGTACACATAAGTAAACGAGTTAAGCGTTAGCGTTGTTATCATTTATCGTTTTGCATTTGATTAGACGTAGTTAAACGTTTGTAGGTAAAATCGTGTTTCCATAGTTAGAAATAGCGAAGGCAAAGGGGTCGAGCCTTTTTACTCGAGATTCGTGCGCTTCTGCACTTGTTATTATCATTTTACTAACACATAAATTTATATATACTTATGTATGGCGCTGCAGAGTGGGAATGGGAAGCTCCTCGTCACATGAAACCCATCAAAACCTAAATAAATCCATAGCTAATTCTTTTGCTCGCACCAGCCATGAGGATCCGCAACCATCGCAGTTCCTCTTTCAATTCTGTTGCAGATAATAATAATATTAGGGGTGAAGAAGAAGAAGAAGAAGAAGAAGAAGCAGCCTCGCCTTGTCCCGGCCATGGCAAGGAAAAGGAAGCCCTAACATTAATGGAGTATCGTCCTGAATCAAAACAAGGAATCGCAGGTGAAACTGAAAGCGAAAGCAGCAGCATGGATCAATACACGCCAATGCCCACCCAGGGCCTCTACGGGATGGGGAATAAGCCCCCACAAATATTTAGGGTTTGCAAGGTGAACAAGTCTCCATGGGATGTCCCCTCTTTCTTCAACGCATTCGATTCCCTCTGGAAAGATACCGTTGATTCAATCAACACGACATCCCCATTTCTGCAGAAGCAGGTATTAGTTTCGTTTCGTTTCTTGTCCCCTGGTTTTGTTTCCTTTTGGCTTCTGCCATATATCGTCATTTATCATTTATGTGAAAAACTTGTTAGCAGTAAATGTATGTGATATGTGATATGTATTCTCTCAGACTAGTGATGATGATTATGAGTTGGTGAAGAAGAGGGAAAGTTTAAGGTGAGACCCCAATCCCCTATTTTGTTGCATTCATTCTCCCTCATCCACTCACACGCTCATTATTTGACAGAGTAAGCTTGGCGAAGGAGGGCGAGGGCGAGGCCAATGTAGGTATGTAGGCTTGGCTAATATATATATGTCAATTCTCTTCTGTTCTCAAGCATGTATTGACTCTGTACATTCTTAAACATGATCTATGTCTATGGCGTGTCCAAATTTTCAGGCCAAACAAAGTTGGATGCAGAACAATTGTTGATTGAATCAGCTGTGAGGAGTGCGATTTCAGAAGCTGGTGAGGGAGGGCTGACGGTCAGAGAAGCAGCCTGCAAAATATTAGTTGATAATGCTGCGTCCACAAGTACAACCATTCCCTTGTCTGTACAGGTGCGGAGGGTAATGCTCAACAGTCCATACTTTGTACAGCTGAAAGACGGCAGATTCGCCCTGTGGGAAGATTTTCTCAGCAGCAGCGGCGCGGGCACTTCACAACTAGAGGAATATAACACTGTTTCTTCTTCAAAGGAGGACGATATTCCTCTTCCTCTTCCTCTTCCTCCACGCTTAACCTTCATCAAAGGAAAAGGAAAAGGAAAGAGGAGTGCCAGAAGAGTGGGTTGCATAAATATGAGGGAGCATAAATATTCATGTTCAGAATGCGAAAGGGTGGCAATGGGCGTGAAGAGAGTAAGGAAAGCAGTGAAGGCGAGATCTCTGAGAAGCCTGGTTTCATAGGGTTAGGGCCTCGCCATGCCATTGCCAACCATTTTTTTTATTAATTATATTCTTAGACGACGTTTGTTCCATCGTCTTTACCGATGTCCTCATTTAACTATCTAACTCCGCTCGTCTCATGATGTTCTAACATTTTGATATGTACGACATGTGATCTTTTATTTGGATTTCTCGGGTTTTTTTATCTAATTTATATTCCGTATTTTAATTGTATTTTTCCAATCAATACATTTTTTAACATTTATATTATATATATTTTAGATAAATAATTAGGTTATATACAAAATTGGAATGGTAGTTTCATTTTAATCTAAAATGTTGATAGTGATATGAGACAACCTTTACATACATGCCAGCCTAGATGAAATAGTATTTTGATAAATTGTGCTAAGCCATTTCTAAAATTATGATGAAATTTTTAATTGAACACACTTAATTTTGGTGTAAGATTAATTATTTATTATGGTGTTACTTTGTATTTGTATGTTTATTAATTATTAGTTTAAATTAGGCTCTTATTTCCTCCCCATCTTATTCTTACTCTTTTTTAGACTTTGTAATAATACAATTGTGATTTGCTATAAGAGTAGCAATACGGTTCAAGTCTACTTTCTAAAGGCTTTTTAGACCTTGTTCTAGGTCCCTAAAGGTTTTGACACTTGCTCATCGGCCTTTACCACACATAAGGTATTGACATGTGTGCCACTAGTGTTCTAATCTAAAGTCAAGAAGTCTTCAAATTTATTCTTGTATAACAAATTTACCACGATGGACGAAGAAATAAAAAAAGTAAAAGCAAATCATTCATTTATTAAAGAAGCATCCCCATACCAAAAGTAGATATCAAGCATTTACAAAAAGTAACATTTACTTGATGCAATGATTACATCATTGAATGTCATAAAAGTTGGGACACTTACATTCCATTGAACTACATGCTGAATTGAATCTATACCATGCATTTATTTTCCAAAGTGTTCAAAATCTAAGGCCTAACAATAGTGTAGGGAAATATAGCCCCCAATAACTTCCTCCAATTTTTTACAATTTTGTAACTTTGACATAATGATAGTCAAGGTTCCCACTAAAGGGAAACCTTACACCACTAATCCAATATTAGAGTTAGATCTTATCCAAACAAGATCTCAAGTACATCTCTTAACAAGAAATCACAGTTTCTATTATTTACACGAGGAAAGATCACGTACTAAGGCACAATGGGACTACACACCAATTGTAGCCTTATGAAAAGACTATGCAAGAACTCTCAAAATTCCAATCCCAAACTTATCCTTAGCTTGTAAACTCTGCAAAGCTTCTACATAACCAAATTGGCTCAACTTACCATTCCCACACTAGATGCCTTCCCAAACTAGAGGATAGATTCTATTCCTCTATCTATACTGGACACTTAGCTCCCTTCTATATATAGCTATATAGAATTCATAGAAGTTTATAGTGGGAGCACAAAGATACCCCCTTGAAAAAAGGTACCTTACAAAATATTCCTCAATCGCCTCAAATCGCCATGGGGTTTCTCTCTTATTGGATCAATCTCAATCAAATTGTTGGCCCCGACCATGATGGATAGATCAAGAACCATGCGTGCCTTCTGCTAAGTATATCAATTTTGATAAGAGATCCTGTTAGATGCAAATATCATCACTTTGAAACAAATGAGAGTGATTCTAGATAAATACACATTTTTTGTTGTTTTGATAGCGGTTGGCAACTAAAACATGTTTTGTGGCATGGGTTAAGCATCAATGGTCTTGGTTAAGCATAGGTGGTCTGTGTAAGGCATGTAAAATTATTTTGCACAAGGTGTCCATAACTTAAATAAGTAAGTTTAATGTTTTACGGCTTGCGATATTATGTGGCTAAGAGTAGCTTTGCACGGTTAAGGAAAATGTTGTCCGACATATGCAAGCTTGCACGACTTCGAATTTTGTGTGGGTGAGAAAATGTTGTGCGATCGAGGATAAGTTTTCACGGCTCATATAGGATTCCACAATTTCCACAAGCATGGTTACAACATTGAATTTTTGAGCAGATTGTTTAGGAGTAATGCGACATTACACAATTCTTTATTCATTAACTCTAACCATTTTTGGGTGATGCAATATTGCTCATGAACCTAAATGCTCCTACATCAAACACCTCGGATAAGAAGAAACTTGATCCCAAGCTCAAGTATGTTTTTGAAAGTTTGCAATGAAATGACCAAATCTAGCAATCTCTAATTTAGTAAGTCAAAACACATATTTGACTCCTTTGCCTCTTTATTTCCCCGTATACTCCTTTTTACATGTTGTCTTCACTACATGGCCATCTAAAATGCTTTAATTTCTACATGCCTTTGCTCTAGTAGTTGATGTCTTCAATCCTTTTCTCACACGGTCCTCTTATCTAATTATCTCCCCCTCAAATGCGAGGCATAAATATGTTATATTAAATATAGGCGAGATGTCTATCCCTTTTGGAATCTCCAACTCATATGCATTCTTTGTAAATTTTCTCAAGACTTTGTATAATATTATCTTCTTCCACTTGAGTTTATCACATGTTCCATGTGGTACCCTCTCTTTGTATAGGTACACAAGAACTAAATCATCAACCTTAAACTCCAAGTGTCTCATCCTCAAATTTGAGCATTCTTTATACTACCCATTAATCTTCTCCAACAGGTTTGTGTACTTGTTTATGCACCTCATTCATATACTATCTCGAAGTCTTCAACTTCTGCACTTCTCCCTTCTTCCCATGCAGTAACTTTTCCAACCTCATATCTCCTTGTGTACTTGTTCCATAAAAAATATGGAAAGGCGACTTTCCAATGATCATATTGATAGAGTTTTTATATATGAATTCCACTTGCATATGAACTGAATCCCATGTTCCTACCTTCTCTCATACCATACATCTAAGAAAGTTTCCAAGGGATATGTTGATAACTTCTATTTGGCCATTCATCCGTAAGTGTTACACAATAACTAAACTACAATCTTGTATTTAGGTTCTTCCATAATATCCACTAAAAGTGGCCCAAAAACTTGGGTATTTATATAAAATATAATCATATGTGAAAATTCATGTAATCTCACAAACTCCTTGAAAATTAAGTTGGCAATATGTGCAACATCATGTCTTCTTACAAATAATAAAATAAGCCATTTTTGAGAATATATTCATAACAACAAAGGTATTATCACAAACTTTCTATATTTTCTAAGTAGAGTTTTCTCTATCATTTTTATGCTATCATGGCCCATGCCACAATTTCTCAAGTCTCCTTGTATCATTTACTTCAACGTCACCAAGCATGTAGAGATACTCTCACAAACCTAGTGCACAAAATAAAGCTCCTTGATAATACAACACCTTCCCATGTGAATTCAATTTTGGGTCATATTTCAGCTCCTTCAATGATGACACCTTTCATAAGGCTATCTTAGAGTCTATTCAAGATTTACACCATGATTTTCAAGATAAATTTCAAGCTATGAATACCAAGATCACATCTCTCAAGTGTGAGATAATGCATCTAAAGGATTCTTCCAATGCCCATATTCATCATATCTCTACACATCATGATCAATCTAGTTCTAAGCCCACTAAGAAGCAATGTTATACACACATCATGCATGATACATGTGCCCATGCAAGTGAAGTCAAAATCATATAATAAAAAACACCTCTTTGGTTTGAAAATCATGCTCAACAACATGATATTCTATTTGAGCTACTCAATAATTGGTTAATCACTTTGTTACCCACTCATTACTACCCTCACTATCGGCTTACAAAATTCAAAGGTCAACCATTTTGTAATTATCATGGAATTAATGGATATCATGACAATGATTGCTATGTTTTACAATGAAAAATCCAACTTGAGTATAAAGGCTTTGTTTTATTTTCTTCGCAACATTCTACTACATATTCATCTCAAGTTTTCAAATCTCAAAGGGTTTCTAAAGTTGATCCATATGTGTTTGGTGCACATAATGCATTATTGAATGATGCAAATTCTGTAATAATATAAGATCCATCTATTCAACAAGATCATAAGAATGACATACCTCCTTTGGGAGCAGCCACCTCAATAACATAATTACATCCTACTATTTTATACAATGCAATGGAATTATTACCAATCAAGAATGCACAATTGGACATCATATTAGAACATCTAAAGCATGCACTATCCCAATCCAGGGAAACATGATAATGGATTCTATAAATATTTCTACTCCTTCACAACAACTTGAGATAGATTATAATCCACCTATCAATAATAATTGCACAACAATGCTAATGATTCTACACTTGTTACTAACACAAAAACATATATTAAAAATATCACAAAACAAGTATCGATGATTTACTTGATGATCTATGGATCTCTACATGCATGGGAACATATAGGATAAATCCTAAGCATGATTCTAAAAAAATTCGTAATGCTACATAAAATTTTCCACGAGCACACAATCAAAAATCAAATAAAAATACACCTTCACAAAGTGGTTATGTATCTTCTATTCAATTCACTTATACATTATGACACATACTTATACTTCATCCTCTCTCAAATGACTAGGGGCATATTTGGATCTCCCTTCCTTATTCTCCAAGAATAGGTTTCCTTGCATGCCCCTACATACTTTGGTAAGGGTCACATTTTCCACATGTATGTTGATGTTGTTAATACTATCCGGTATTATAACAATCTATTTTTCAAGCACAATATGTTTTGCAAACCACTCAAAACCGATATCAATCTATCGGTGTCATTTCTAGTATCATACCATAATCACAACTATCAAATCAAATCCTTCCACTCATACTATCTCTAATGGATATTTAGTATTTTATTGCACACACTTATGGATTCACCTATACTTCTCTCAACCCTTCTTTGGCATATTTGAGGACTAAGCCTCCATTTAACCCGTACTAAATGATCCACATCTTTAGGATGTTCTCATTAGATAAATTTCATGGTATCCGCCTATTTTATACATAGTTACGCATTTTGATAATACAAATACACTCAAGTATTTACAAAAATATAAAATCATGACCTCTACATTTTACTTGAGTTGTTAGCACTTTACATTACTAATGTTGTTCGTCACTTTGGTTTTCTACATAACATGCTTTAATTCTTTACACACATATGTTCACTTGGTATATTGAGTTGGATGTAGGACACACATATCGATACACGCTTATAGGAGCACTCATTTTTCCTTACATTCTTCTCATTTGGGGGAAATACCTCCACATCCTGTAGACATGTCATTGTTCTATTATAATTTATTTACACTTCATCATTTACGCTCAATTATATACATTGTGTACTTATTTTTAGACTAACACATGTGTATTGTGCAGCGTTGACATCTCTCATTCCATATATCTCACCTATATTGGTTTTACACTTTGGTTTCATGTATATATGTTTGCATGGGTGTCCCATGTTTGTAGGCCTAAAAATCATTTTGTATGTTCTCATATGTCATTGTTCATAATTAGATGCATTATTATTGCTCTTCGGTGTTCATCTACATGCATTGTTCCTATTAGTTTATTTAGTTACTACTATATTTGTTTGTTTTTATCATTATTTTTGTTGCGTATAATAGTTTTTGCCATGCGAAACACCTTTCCTTTTGTAGGTACAAGTTATCCAAGGTGGCCACCTATTCAACATTCTACACAACTTTTCGACATCTCTTTCACAAGTACACATCTACTTATTTTGAGTCACGTGCTCAAACATAGTTTTCAAACATGCCCCTAAAGAGGGCACATCTATCTAGGTTTATTCCATATTTTTAGCAGACATTGAAAACATTTTGGGGGTAGATACAAGTACAAACATGGTACATGCACCCATAAATGCAATTATACATAAAATTTTAGAAAAATTAGCACAAGGTAAAAACCATACACTTTGGTCAAGACCATATGGTATGGTCCTGACCCCCACATGTTTCTAGTCGGGGAAATTATCAGCAATTTTTTCATCATTTTCGGGTTTCACCTGTGTATATAGGTTTTTTTATCAAAATTTTAGTCATATTATTTATTTCAGATTTGTAGAGGGTGCATGACATTTTTCATTCCTTCTTCACTCAATTTCGTTTCAGGAATCTTATGGGAATGTATCTCCTTCCCACCCCAATGTTGTTGGCACACTTTTGACATATTTCAATATTTGTTTCAATTCATACTTAGCTATTCAACATATGGGGAGTGTTTGGGGGCACCAAATCTCTTTTGTATTGTATGTCCTTATTTGCAAAATTGGGTTTATATCCATTTGCATTAGTTTGATCAGTGGGGTTATGGAAGGTAACGAAACAGCTAAGGGCTTCATGGGATGGCTTTCCTCTCCTATTACACTTTAAGGGGAAGATATCATAGTTGTTGAATAACTTTGATACATGGTATTCTTCCTTTGCAGGGGTGCATTTGTACCTCTTTTTTCTTCTTTCTCTTACACATTTCCATGTTAGGTTACATGCACCTAACACTTATGTTTCTCCTTCATACCGATGATTGGGGACTAATCATCCCTAATATTTAAGTAAAGTTCAACAATACAAATCTCCAATCATAAGCAAAGCATGATAAAACAAGAGTATGTTTTCCTTGTTTACATCTTTTTCACTTTACATATATGTAAATGCAAATATTTTCTATTATAAGTTTTATTTGAGTTATGATCAATTATCTATCATGGACATTGACTACACTTTGTGTTGTAGGTTTCATCATGGAGCATGCCAACACCAAGCACAATAATGTAACTGCAAAACAAACATTTCAAGAAAGGCAAAGTGTGTTTACACACTTAGGTATAATTTCCTTTAAGCATGTAATTTTCAATTTCATACTTAAATATGGGAAAATGTAGACACTCAAATTTGGTAATTTACACTTTGGAAACCCTTGATTTGACTATGCACTTTTACCATGACAAACAATACTTATCCATTCATGTTTAACACTTTCTCGAGGTCTATTATTTAACTTATTTATCCTTGCATGCCAATATATTGAAAAACTATGAGAATTCAAAGTATAAAATCCATAGGAAAACATTAGTTACTCCAAACTTCATTTAAGACATTCCCTACTCCTTCCTAGGACTATATAGCTTGGTCAATACAATACCATACATTCCTGGCCTCATTATACGGTCTTAGACCAACATGTCTTCCAACTACACTTTCAAATTCAAATATTTCATCTGAAGCCTATCTTAGAAAGATCATCTATGGAACCCTATATAAGCAACTAAACACTACCTCATTTTATAACTTGGAACTCCTAAAGTAATGCACTAGAACACTCACTTCATACACTTGCAAAAGGCACCAAAATATCCCTAAATCTCAGAACTACATATCTACAATCATTAGGAAACACCCACATTAGGTTTGAAGCTACAAATTAGGTCAAGGAAGCCATATATCTCATCTACAAGCATCTAAACATCCTCTCTCTAAGTATTTTAGAAAGAGCTAAGTCAAAGCAAGCATGGTCAAAGAAATTTCCAAATATGATTGATCTATTTAGATATCACATACTAGGTGGATAATGACATGTGGTTTGATGCCTCTTTGGAGTAATGAAAACATCAGCAGCGTGTACGGGATGTCCATAACCCTTCTAATGTTTATTTTGTATAACTCTTCATCTATGGCTAGGGTTTGAGGATATGTTCACCTATTTTGGAGAGCTTCATTGTATGTGTGACAACTAGGGTTTGATAGTAACAAACAAATCCAAGAAGGTGAGAAACCCATAAAGTTGTAAAGGTAGGTCCAAGACCATACGAAGGTGTCTTTGGAATGTACGATATGGTCACTTTCTTAACCTAGGTGTAGTTACTGCTTCTAGTCCAAATTGTGAGGGTTACTTGGGTTTAAATCTTCCAGCTTTCACTATTACATAGTCTTAGATCTCTCAAAAAAATCAAGAATTAGCTAAGTGTTTGTATACCTGCTTTTTTGTGCTTTCAGCTACATGTTAGGTTAATTAGTGTATGTAAATTCTTCCTATCTGATTTGAGTTATAAATCTAAATTAATATTTGTGTTGTATCTTCTTTTTTAGATAAGTAATCAGCTCTATTCTAATCTACTCCTAATTAATTTGACCTAAATTTTAATTAACGATTACAAAAATCCATATAGGTAATGAAGTACTTGTTTCTCTACTTTCAAATGAATTTCTATGGGATCATGTATGAATATTGATAAAATTATCACCACAAAGGTAATATCTAGCATGGTTGTCATTAAATATCAATTCTTCTACTCATTTTCTATTATTTTTCCATCACTCAAGGTTATATCATCATCCTTAGATAATTTCAAGTTACTTTCCATTGGTGTGAGAGAATTTTTCAATAATTCAAACAAAAAAATTCTAGTAACTCAAAAATGTACTTAGTTTGAGTAATGAAAATACTTTTATCTTTATGAGTTACCTTTATACTAAGAAAATAGTGAAGAAGTCCAAGATTTTTCATCTTAAACCCTTCTTTTAGTTCCTTATTTACCACTATATTGTGTTTATCATCATTGCCTATTAGGAATAAACCATCTCCATAAAGGACAATAATTACTAAAGTAATTCCTTGCATCCAAATATAGTGTATCGTTAGACTCACTATGAAAAAAACCAATTTTCTGCAAGTAGGAGTCTATTTTAGCATACCAATCTCTCAATGAATATTTGAACAAAATAAAACCATCAATTTTTTATTTCATCTTATAAACCCACTTGCATTTGATAGGTTCCATGTGAGTGGACAATCAACTAAAATGCTAGTATTATTTTTCGTTATTATATCATATTTATCTTTCATTGCATCTTTCCATAGTTTCTAAGTGGATGTTTGTTGAAAATTGGATGGTCCATTGAAAGAAGTAACAATAATTTCATAGTATATACTTCTCTAATAACTCTTGGGACCTATCAAACCCAATTTGCCTACTTCTAATTCATAAAACTACTAAGAGCGCATTTTGGATAATTTTATAAGCTTTTCAAACTAGGAACACTAGAGGCCTTTTCCTAATTAATAGAGTTGTGAATATCTCTTTATGGAGAATAACTTAGATAATGTCCATAATTTTCTAAGGAATCCTTTGAAGAAGTTCCTTCATTTTTTGAATCTAAGTTTGAAAAGTGTGAAGATGTAGGTATGGCTATGTGTTTAGGTGAATATGTTAAAGAAGCATTTTGTTAACTTAAATCAACCTCATACCACAACCTATGAAAAATAGATTCACTTTGAATTATTTTGTTTTTAAATTTTCTTTTCCAATCTATCAAATTTATAATCAATCTTGGTGATGCTCATATTTCCAAAATCATCAAAAATGACATCATAATTTACAACATAATTTCATGTATCTTGAACAAGTAATCAATACATGTATTTGTACTAAGAGTAACATAAAAAATAGAAAATTTCTTCTTGTTTCCAACTTAGTTGGAAAGTAGGAAATAAGGCATAAAAATCATCCAAAAATTCATAAGTGTTTAACTTTTGATTTGAACCTATACCACACCTCATATGGTTTTAACCCAAAAGAGCTACTATGGGAGATTGGTTATACAAATATACTATAGTGGCAACAAATTCATCCCAAAACTTATCATCAATTTTTATTAGATAATATTGAACATGCCATTCCTTCCAAGGTTCTATTATTCCATTCATATACTGCATTTTCTATGGAGTATAAGCATTACATTATTTATCTTTAATTCCACGTTCTCAACAATGATCAAAAAATTCATTTGAAGTGTATTCACCAATATTATCTAACCCAAATTTTCCATTATTCAAACTTAAATATTTCTCAACTACGTTAAACCATTCAAAAAACCTTAGTAAAAAATCAGTATAACTTTTGACTTATTATTATAAAATATAGCCAAGTCATCCAAGGAAATCATCAATGAACAACACAAAATATTTTTACCCTTTAATTGATATATTTTTCATATCACAAACATCACTTTGTGGACCAATTGTAAACACCTATGAGATATCTATGAAGATTCCTATGAGAAATTATCCCATTTTTATTTTCCTCAAATTAAAAACTCATAAATAATGATATCCCTTTAAAAGTAGGCAAACCAACCACCTTATTGTGTTTTTGTATATCTACTAAAGAGTGGACATCATTCAAATGTCCATACCATAGACTCCATAAATATTGTAAAGACATAGTCCCGATTTCAACATCTTTCACTATCCCTTAGCTAGGGGGACAATTTACAATGTAAATGAACCAAATTACATTGCGTGAGAGTATCCTTTGGTAGGCCTCTATCCTACCATCGAAAGTTGATAGGGCAGAAATTTGAATGAAGCGTCGCCAGCACAAAGGCCGTGCGATCCGTCGAGTTATCATGAATCACCGGAGTAGCGGGCAAGCCCGCGCCGGCCTTTTATCTAATAAATGCGTCCCTTCCAAGAGTCGGGATTTTGTGCACGTATTAGCTCTAGAATTACTACGGTTATCCGAGTAGTAAAGGTACCATCAAAGAAACTATAACTGATTTAATGAGCCATCCGCAGTTTCACAGTCTGAAATAGTTCATACTTAGACATGCATGGCTTAATCTTTGAGACAAGCATATGACTACTGGCAGGATCGACCAGGTAGCTTCCATCCATGTACGGGATGCCGAGGCCTCCAAAAGGCATGAAAAAACCCACACAAATGGGAAACCAAAGCAACAAATATCTTCTTCCTTGTAATTGAATGTCATAAAAACATCCCTCGAGCTCAGATGTCGACGCGGAAAGGTAGGCAACCATTGAAGATCTCCACGTGCTTCCAACATTTTCAACACGACAAGCATTACATATTACAATTCGATCCCATTGGCGCATAAAATTTCCCCGAACAAACACAACATGGACATCAACACCCTCATAAAATTTTAGTTCTTCGGGGGTGGAAAGGATAGCATAGGGTCAGAGCACATCAACTACAAGATTTGGTTCACAGGCATCTGGGAAGCGCGTCCCGTACGAAGCCCTTTACCCTAAGCCTCGAAGCAAAATTGCTCGCGATAAACATAGGCCACACAGAATGCACCGTGCACGCAGCCACCTCAATTATAAGACTGCTCAGGGACGTCCTTACCCAGGATAGCCCCCTACGCACGTTCAAAGGGCGCACACTGTCTGGACTAGCCAACCTCGACCCGATTTGATTACTACCCTTCTCCTCGAAGCATTTACAAAACGCGTAAAATAAGACCAATGGAGGACCCTAGGCAACGTGAGATCCGATCAGAATCTGAAACATTCCACTCTGCGGCCTACACGCATACAGACCACCAAAGGATACTCTTGTGCAATGTCAAAGTATGAAAAGACAGTATAAGAAAACAAAGATCTAAGACTAAGAAAAGTGACAGAAAGGAAAGAAATGTGCCAAAGACATGGGTTAATTAGTGTTGGGTTGTGGAGCCTATTTTCATATGTGAAAGTGTTGAAGATTGTACACTAAGAGTATTGTACACTTTCCACATTTGTCTCGTCGGGGTTCATGAAACGTGCTTTTCTCATATGGGTGGGATTTTTGACCCATAGGTTTATGGGATGGTTTTGGCCCATGGTTTTAATACCCACAATTTTGTAAAACTACTTAAGCAATTGTCTACTTATGTGGTTTTATGCATATGGTAGGTATATAATGTAACATTGCAGATGTGTCTAAATTCGGGTGTGAATTCTGTAGATTTTGTTGAGCATAGCTCCAAACAGATCTGGGTATTATATTGAGAGAGTGGTGACTTGTAAAAAAATCTGAGCAAGTGATTCTTGGTGGATGTAGCCCAAATTGGGTGAACCACGTTAAATATTGTCTCTTTGTGTTGTGTTATTTTTATTCTACACTTTTATTTTAGATCTGTAATATTTTCTGCATATTAGTTCCTATTGTTACGATTTTGTGAGGGATTATTCTGCATATTTTATCCCTAATTTCCTAACAATTAGTATTATTCTTACTTAGGAATCATATGAATAGTAGTATGTAATCAGGGCTAGATAATTACCAAAAGTGCGTGATTTTGTGTCTACATTTGCCCCCACTTTATGTTGGTGAGTGGAAATCTCGGTAACATAAAGTAGATAGAGATGTGTACCTGATATCCATGTAGATCGATGTAGAAAACATGCCGAGGGACTAGACAAAGCATGGAGTGATAAAAATATAGAGTGTGGAGACTAAAGATGCAAAGTGTAAAAGGTGATGAAAATGAACCTAGGGTGGAAACACATGTGTACATGTCTGATGTACCTATTGTTGTTGTCGATGTGTGTGATTTTGTTGTTGATTTTGATTGCTTTCTTCCCATATGAACAAACCTGCACAATAGAAGATGATCAAGTAGTCAAATACGCATGTATATGTGTAAAAATCAAGTAAGGAATTATGTAAAAGAAAATGCTGAAAAATGTGAAAAAGGAACATGTGCACCTGATATGTGATGAGAAAAAGGTGTAGAAAGGATCATGTAGATGATGTCGATGCATGCAAGTTTTTCAGGCGATCTCACACCAATGTAATGGAAGAATTATAGGGAAAGCTATTTGGTATCACCCTCAAACCTTTAACTACTTCCCATTGTATTAAAAACCACTACAGATGGTGTGTATGAGAGCTAAGGACTATCTACCCTATAAAATCCATTGTGTATGGAGTTACGTGAGAGACTGTGCTAAACTATCAATCGCTATGTGATATTCCCCTTTATCTCGGGTAATCTAAGTAAATCCGATGTGTAATATACCCCATGGTTTTAGGTAATCTAGGTAAGGTCGTTGTGTCATGGACCCAAGTCTGATTTTGAGCCCTGAAATCTGAAAATTATATTATACTGGTACTATGTTGTGTTGTGTATACTATGTATGGGGTGATTGATTCACCCATATGATTCCCCCTCGTTTGGGGTGCATATAACATCACATAAGGAGTATGTGGCTCAAAAGAGGAGCAACTGTGATGTTGAAGCCCCTACGGGGAAGGGAATATGTTTGGTAGAAACCAAGGCACACGCAAACAAGTGGCTAGGAAAAACAAGTGTTAGTAAAAGTAAATACAAACACTCATGTATAAGACAAAATGCAATATATGCGAGAAAATGTGAAACACGTAAGAAGATAATGTAGACCATGAAAAAGTTGGTTACAAACATGGGACATCACTCACGATGTCACAAGACAATCAAGGCCATCATGGTTGTAAGCAGACAAGTGTGCACATAAGAAAAAGGGAAAAGCCCGCAAATAAGAGCATATAATGACAAGTAATGGAAAACAATGTAACAGATAACCATGGAAGCAAATAGCCCTGCATAACAAATGTTGCACATGAAGCACCCGTTAGCATGTTAGAAAGATAAAAATTATGTCAAAGTATGTATAATCTGATAATGTAAAGTTCTAAGTACAATATGGAAAAATATCATTTGTAATGTACAAAAGTGGATTCCCCAGAGCCTCTATGGGACTGGTAATAGGTACTACACCGAGAATACGTGCTTCATGTAATGGATCTGTAGAATCTACGATCACAACTAGAAAATCAAGTGAACATGCATATGTGTATGATAAAGATAATGACATACAATATATCTATCTAGTATGTATAATAAGATGAACATGTAAAAGCATAAGTAAGAAAGAGTAAATGCAACCAATATATGTGGTATGATGTGGATGGTATAGAATGGAATGTAATGTGAATGATTGGAGCAGCGTGCTCCCGAGTGAATGGAATTATATGCAATGAGGTTCATTTATTTATGGCCCCTCAAAGTCATGAATGAACTATAATGAGAGTGTGTCATCAGTAAATGGGTCGAGTGATGTGTTATATGTGGCATGATGTGATGAATGTGTAGTGATGATATGCGACATAGAAATGAAGTGTGAGAATGTGTGATGATTTATCCTAAAGCATATATCAAAAGATGAGTAGAAGAAGTGATGATTTATCCTAAAGCATATATCACTAGAGGATGCTAGAGGAAGTGATGATGTAGCCTATGGTGTATATCACTAAATGATGCAAGTGGAAGTGATGATGTAACCTATAACATATATCACTAATCTAGGAATGTCGCATGAGAAAAATATTGATTGATTGATTGTGTGAGTGTGATGTGGTCCATTTGTGATGTATACCCTCAACAGTCCAATATGGACCATGAGACTAGAGTGCGTCATAGGGTAGTGAGTGCAACGCATAAAAGTAGATGTGTAAAATGTGTAATATGTGTAATAGATGTGGGGATGAGAAATTGTTATGTGATGTGTAATGTGTAGTGTGTAATGTAGGATGTATGCAAGATGTGTAGATGATATAAGATGTGTAGATGCATGTAAGACTTAAGATGTAGGATGTAGGATGTATGTATGTAAGATGTGTGAAGATGTGTGATGTGTAGTGTTTATTGTGCAGTGTGTGAGGTTCATGTGTATAGGATGCCCTCAATAGTTGAGTGTGAACCATAACACAAGAGTACGTCATCGGATAATGGTGATATGCATGTGTTATATGTGTAAGTCTAGAGGTGAAGTGAGTAAGACCTTTATGGATACTAGGGGGTGAGCGTGATGCCCCGCAAGTGTGTGAAGGAAGAGAGTGGTCAAGTTCCATGGTCTACAAGATCATCATTGTCCGGATAGAAGCCAATTGGGGCTGCATTGGATACTTTATATGCAATACTATGAGGTGGATCATACAAAAAGTCGTTAGGACATAAGGTGTACACAGTCATGGCATATTCTTCATCAGTGAAAGGTGTTGGTGGACAATCATGAATGTACCAATGGGTGAGATTTTGAGAATGACTAGGAGATGAGTCATTACTAATAGTAATTTTCTGAAGGGCATGGATAAAGTTAAACATGTGAGTGGAATCTACGTGCCCCGGTGTAGTCAAGCCAATATTTCTTGAGTGTCAGTGGAGAAGTGTGAGGGGTACGTGCAACAAAAACTACTAAATGGAATACCCGCAGACCATAGGTGGCCATAAGGTGGAAATAACCATGATAAAGATGAGGTGAATGAGGTGGTGGTAAGATATCATTAAGTGTCAATCCAAGCTTAGCTAAGCCATCATATGTGTAAATAGTATCGGAGCAAGCACGATCCACTAGAATATGATGCCAATATGACTTTTTATTAAGAGTATGCATGTGAAAGGAGGTGGTGTAGATGTAGATTGCTCAAGAGAGGGTGAAACAACATCTAAAGTATGGACAGACCCCTAGTAAAGTACCATAACATTAGTAGAGGGAGGGGTCTTGAATTTGTATTCACCAGGGCCATCGGCCACAAAAGTGTCATTGAAATAAGATTCATCGACATCAATAGGAGTGAAATTGAGTTTGACTAATGCTTCATTAGTAAGATCAACATGATCAAATTCTTCGTCAAAGTCATCAGAATCGTTGGTGTCTACATTGTCATGTTGTATTGTTGTATCGAGTATGTTGGTAGGTGGTGCACTATATGTAAGAGGAGTGTTAGTGGGTGTATTAGTAGTTTGTATAGGAGCAAACATTGTGGGTGAAATGATAGCAATAGTATGAGTAGAAATAACTAGAGTGTCTGAAGTGGTAGAAGAAGAGTGTGAAGCACTAGATTGACCAACGTCATATGTATCAATACTACTATATGGAATAAGCTATGTAGGAGGAATAGGCATAGCAGTGATGAGGTCTATGTGACAAAATTTGAAGGGTTCATGGATCTGCAACAATAATATGTTCGTAGCCATCATGCAAGAATTTGACGCATTGGTGTATTGTAGATGGGACTACTTGCATTGCATGAATCCAAGGTCTACCTAGTAATAGGTTGAACTGAAATGAAGCATCTATAACGAATAAGTTGGTAAGGATAGTCTTAGGCCCAACTTGAATATGTAATGAAATAGTTCCTAGGCATGTGTGAGTAGTTGAATCATATCCCCGAATGAGAGTGGAGTTCTTGGAAATTAGATTATTGTTAATGCCCATTTGTTTTAGAAGGGAATAAGCACATAGATTTATTGTTGATCCATTATCGATAAGAACATGTTTAATGCAAGTGGTGTTGAGGACAATGGTGATAAGCAATAACGCACATGGATTGGCATGAGCAAATGACAATATGTCCTCATTAGTGAATGATATAACTATTTCACTTGGTTTTAGGCGTTTCTTAGAAAATGGCGAAGCAGAGATAGGGTAATGAAAATGATGGTTGATAGGTTGTTGTTGTCTTCTGGCTAGATGGTTATCAATCCACTATTTAAAACAACTTAATGTTGGTAATAAAGTAAATCCTACTTGTAGTTAAAATGATTTAGGTATCTCATTCATCTACAATAAGCAAATTCATTCACAATAGGCTAGGCTATGATTGAATCTGAAGGTCAAGGTCACTGTTAGGATACTGTTATTGGTCAGGGTCAGATTTGGGTAGTTTAGGGTATTTGGTGGTGGTTTTAGGCTCTAATCTGGGTTTTTGATAAAAGACACAGAGACCGACGTCGGTTTAGGTTAACCGTGATGGTTATGGGTGACCAGACATCGGTATGGTCGAGGTACAGAAACTCAATAAAACTTGGTTGGGTGATAGATCTAGGATTAGATGAAGGTGGAAGGGCAATGGTGAGATTCGTATGGATCTGGATATGCACAGGAATGATGAAAATCTGGGTATGGATAGTTCAATGGTGTGGGTAAAGAGGTGGTTAAGTTTGCATGGAGATAAAATGGTGGGGAATGGAAATGAAAATAAAAACTAATAACAAATGTAAAAGGATCTGCTCAAATGACAAGGAACCAATGCAGGTTAACAAACTTACTATTTGTATGAGCTTGATGCCTGGTTGGTAATGGTGGGTGATCAAATGGACTTGGTGTAGTGTTGGCACTTCCCGGATGCTCCCATGAAGGTAGGTGGTTGTGTGATTGCTTGAGTATTGGCTATGGGTGTTTTGATGCTTGTACGGATGGTTATTTGGTTTCTCTACATGCTCTCTGTTTTCATCACTTGTTCTCAGAAGATCTCTCTCTCTCTCTCTCTGCCAACCTCCAAAATGTGCCAACCTCAAAATAAGGTTGTTTTGGGAGTAAATGGTAACCGACGGTGGTTCCAGATTAACCGGTGGTGGTTAAGGGTAACCGGCATCGGTTAGGGCATGGATTTCCTAGGTTTACTAAACTAGGTAGATCCCCTTGATTTTCTGGGATCTCGTTTCATTTTACTCATGGATTAGACTGGAAGCTTCCTTCTAATGTGGGAATGTGGTTAGAGGGAATGTAGGCATTGATTTTTAGGGTTTGGGTAGGTCTTAGTTAGTTATGGCAACTTACTAAGAATAGGTCTTAGGGTGAGGTGGCTAGATGAGGTGTCTAGGTGAGGTGGATATGTGGGCATTATCTCAATTAGGATATTTAAATAATAAATATGGTGAGGATAATGAATTAATTTAATTTAAATAATTAAATTAATATTATAGTGGGGTGAAGGGGGCCATGGCTAGGTGGATGTGTTCAAGGTATTTATTTGATGAGGGACCAAGGGAGTGTGACCTAATTTTAGTGTCTACATTTTGCCCCTTTTTGTTGCATAGCTTGTATTGGTAAGCGACGCTGAAAAAAATAAGATGTGGTTGCCCCATGTGTGGGTGAAGGTGATCCCCCTCAAACCAAGAACTGATGAGGCAAAAGGAAGAATCGGTGAGTGGTTTGATAAAAGGTGAATGTGATGAAGAGGAAGGTGGGTAACGGGGGAAAAAAGGAAAAAAGGTCTACTCGGGTAATCTAGGTAATGGGTCAGGGTCAAAGGTAGTAACAGTCAAATGCACACACATGTATAAACTACAGCACACGTACTAGGTTGAAGAGTAGGAAAACTCTACATTGTCTAAGGTCGATAGGTTTATCCAAACAAGGTTGAGGTGATTCGGTATCCAAGGTATAGGATATGGTCAGGAAACACGACGCAGGTCAGGTGCAGGAATGTTTAGGTGTGTTCTGGTACACCAAAGGTAGGGTCAGGAGATAAATGGTCATGGCAAGAGGCAAGGTAAGGTCATTAGGTCAATCAACACAGGTAATAGTGCCACAAGGTATAGTGAACACATGAGGTCAAAGGTCACTAGCGATGTTCCAGTCCAAGAATCTAGGTCACGGCACATGGTAGGGCCGAGGTATGGGTAAAATAATGAGTCCCCAAATGAGGACGAGGTAGGTAGTAAATGATGAGGTCAGGAGGGTGAGGTAAATGGTCAGGGTAAAGGTTGGGTGTGGAAAAAAGAGTGACGGGTAGGGTAATAGGGTGAAATTGGGGGCAATGTGGAAGAGAGGGTGACCGATGTTGGTCAAGGGTAACCGATGCCGGTATAGTAACCAACCAACCACGGTAAAGTAGGGCATGTGACCGATGTTGGTGAAGGTAAAAATAGCATCGGTCATTTAGTTAGGTTGGGTTTATTATAAAAATGAAAAATCCACATTTTTTGCAAATCATTTGTCTTCTTGCAATTGGGAAAATGACACAAGAGAGAGAGAAAAAAAAAGTGTCTCTAGATGGAATGGAGAGTTGAGTTGGTGAGCCAAACGGGGTGATTGGTAGTTGAGAGGTGGGTCCATGGGATCGATTGTGTGATTTGATTGGTTGGAGGCATGTGGTAGCGATTGGTGATGGCGAGGCCGAGAGAGGGATCGGGTGGGCCACCAGTGTAGTGGCCAGACGTGCCACCATGGCAATGACAACATGATGAGGTAAGAATCAAACCCATTGTTGTGTTTTGTTAGATAGATTAGGTGATAAGTTGGGGTTTGAAAATTGGGTTTTTTTTTTTTTTTTTTTTTTGGGGGGAAAATGAAATTTGAAATGTGGGAGGGTAAATTGGGTAAAATAGGAGGGGGAAAGAGGTAAATAGGAGAATAGGGGGTGGGAGGTGGTTAAGGGGAGGTGTAGGTGAGGATGGGTGGGTAGAAGAGGAGGAGAGGGGAAGTTTTTTGAGGGGGAGGGTTTTGGGGTCATCATGGTTTTTTGGCCACGATAGTGACCGGCGTCGGTCGGGTTTAGGTTGAGGCGTCGTAGGGTCAAACCGGATCGGTCACAAAAAGTGACCGATGCTGGTTAGGGGTGACCGGGGTTGGTTAGAGATAACCAGACACTAGTCGGGTTTTTTGGAGAATAAGGGGCCAAAAGGGTCTTAGGTCGAGTGGGTGAGATAGGGAAGGGTAGAATAGGGTGCGTTGTTGAAAAACCTAGAGTAGGCGGGGGGGAAAATGGGTTTGGGGAAATGATAGTGGGTGAGTATGGGTATGATGAAGGTGGATTAATTTGTTGTTTGTATTGGATGCAGGGGAGAGATCAGCTGTGGATGAGAGACAGGGTGCCACCCCTGCTCTTGAGAGTGTGAGGCGCGGCGATGCTGAGAGGAGTGGCAACACATGGAGGAGGTGGGCTTGAGTGGGGTCCGCAGTTATCGGCATGTGGTCTGGTAGAGTCGAGTCTGATGGTCACTCTCATCGATAGATGGGATTCAATGACCAACACATTCCACCTACCGATGGGTGAGATGACAGTCACCCTGGAGGATGTGTTTAGGATCCTGTGGCTCCGATACTGGGTATGTAGGTGTATTTGATCTCCTCTCGAGGCCTCAGAGGAGTTGATGCTTGATAGTGTTTTGGAGAGGGACTTAGTAGACATGACATTCCATAGTGCCAATCTAGCTATGGAGGGATGTACACAACCCATCCAGAGGAGACAAGGCTCATTGTTTTATTGATGGAGGTAGTGTGTTGTTTCACACTACCGGATGTAGAGGGAGGGATTTTCCCACTCATTGATGGGGTACTACATGACATGGTGATAGATCAGACCCACTTTTCCTAGGCACCAACATTCTGGTGCAGCTATATAGAGAGTTGTGGGCGTATGGGCATCTGCGTAGGTTCAACCTGTGTTGCACATTTTTACTACATTGCTTGGGCCTATGAGCACATAGTTTGTGTGTGCGGCCAGTAGGGATGCCTCGAGAAGATGCATTTCCACCAAGATTGGTGTGGGTGGGGTATAGGTGATGGGTACCTATGATTGGAGAGTGGTGATCAGATAGGGCTACACATGATGTAGCCTATTACAGAAGCATTTATTGGAGGGGTTTCAGTGGACATCATATGGAGACCATATGTGGGTTATCCCTCATTCAGGTGGATGCATGATGAGTTAGATGGTCTTCAGTTGTTGAGATGGATAGTGGGCGCACATGTTGGGGAGCACGAGATGATCCCAGTGGATAGGGTTAGATGGTAGTTTGGACTACCACAGGACATACCTCCACCCTTCCCAGTAGTAGAGAGATGACGTGGAGAGGCCATTACCTCTACCATAGCCAACAGTGCCCACAGGGTAGGAGGAGTAGGTGGTAGACCGGTGGATTGATGATGTCGGGGTTACAGATAGATACAGATAGTGGTGGGTGGCTCATTTACGAGTAGTACCACCCAGGCCTAGGGCAGCCGGATTTAGCCACCATCACGGTGCAGAGGGATGCCCTACAGGGGTAGGTGGTGACCCTGATTACCTAGTTGGGTATGGTGCGGGACAACTTGCTAGCTTAGAGGTGGAGGTGGCCAAGTTACATGTATAGTGGCCAGTCTTCAGCCCAGATGGCCTAGGGTGGGGATGGGATGGAGATGGAGATGGGGATGATGGTCGGGTGGCTGCCCTACAGGCACATGGTGATAGGGTTGAGGCTAGTTGCCACACACAGGCACAAGATTGGGGGCTTTACAGAGGCCTAGATATAGAGCACGAGGCAGGGGGGATGAATGACACCACCACAGGCACTCGGATAGGGTCCCAGTTCATAGGCAGGGGTGGGACAGGGTCCCACAGGATAGGTACAGGGTCAGAGGCCGATGGGGCCACCACAGATAGTGCCCATATCTAGGTTATGGGAGGCGAGAGGAGGCCAGGTACTATCAGGACCAGTTGATGGTGGCAGGGATAGATTTTTTATCATATGCCAAGTACAGGGCACAACAGGCCTCTAGTGAGAGGACCGATCACACACCCATAGCATGGAGAGCACAGGGGGCCATCGAGCCCCAAGACATGGTCAGGGTGAGGCCACCAGTTCCCGAGGCCAGTTCTAGTTGATGCACCAGCAGGGACCCAACCACCACCTATGATGGGTGGGGAGATGTTAGTGTCACCGAGAGGGGAGGAGGCGAGGAGGGGAGGTGATACATATATATGGAGGATGTCCACCGAGAGGATGCCTGATATATGGCTCCCGATTTTGACATAGTTTTGATTTTTGATATATATGCTGCATGTGCCGAGATTTTGTTATATTTTTGATCACATACTGTGTGCGAAGAGAGTGAGGATGTATGAGAGTTTTGTATTATTGAGCATATACTGGCCTGCGTGCCAAAGAGATTTTGTATTGTTTTATTGTTTTTATTATATATATATACCGCCTGCGTGCCGAAGATGATTTTGTATTGAGTATCGGCTGCGTGTGATGATTGATTTTGAGAGATGGACATGATTGGATATCCATGTATATTGTATTGAGACACACATATTTGTTTATATGATGAGATGGATGAGATTCTTGATTTGTTGGTGTTTTATGAGAATTTTAATTTTTGTCATGATATGGATGGAAACTAGGTGAGTGAGGCATGATGGAGTCAGGTTGGTTTAGGCATGGATCGAGTCAGGTTGGTTTAGGCATGGATCGAGTCGGTTGTTTAGGCATGGATTGAGTCAGGTTGGTTTAGGCATGGATTGAGTCGGGTTGGTTTATGGATCATTAGGTTTAGGCATGGATCGAGTCAAGTCAGGTCTAGGCATGGATTGAGTCAGTTGGTTTAGGCATGGATTGAGTCGGTTCTTTGGTCATGGATCATGGATTGAGTCATGGTTGTTAGGGCATGGATGAGTTTAGTCTAGGCATGGATGAGGTCTAGGCATGGATTGAGTCAGGTCTAGGCATGAATTAGGTATTGGTTGAGTTAGGTCTAGGCATGGTTGAGTTTAAATTGGTTGAAGTTGTGATTCATTAATTTGTGTAATGAATGATGATATGGGTCATGTTTAAGATGCTTTATAATACATGCATGATGATGGTAGAGAAAATGGTAGTCATAATAAATGTATGTTGTGATGATGATAAAAATGTTAAGCAACTTGTTGTTTGTTTGGTTTAATTTCCAATTTTTGACATAAAAAGGAAACTAAGTGGGGTAGAATGTAATTTAGGAAGATGAAAGATGAATTGGTTAGGGTAGAGAGTGGCCGAGCTAACCTCCAAGGGCCCCATGCCCTCGGAGTGCTGCCTACATAGTCCCGGTGAAAAGGGACCTCAGGCCGATGTAGTTCTCCCATAAGCTAGGGAAGAATATGAGGAGGTATGAAAATGAGTTGGTAGGTTTTAGGCATGATTTGGGTTTAGGTCTGTTAGGTGTGGGTGAGTTGTGGGAAACTTGGTATAGGTGATTTTGATTGTGGTAGAAGAAGAAGATTACCCCAAAGGTAAGCGTCGAGGACCAAGTCCTGTATAAGGTAATCAATACGTAATAAAGAAGGTTAAAAGATAAGAGGGGGCAAGAAAGCCACCTGATTGGTTAGGATCATACCGAGTAGGTCATACCTTGGAGGAGGTGATGAACATGTGAGACCCTAAAGACATTGCATGATTGATTGTTCTAAGGGTGAAAAGTAGTCACATGATCACCAAATGTCATGGTTTCCAAGAGGTCCCTTGAGGTGGTAGGAAATGGGAGTGCGAATGGTGAGAGGGGTGAAAGGTGGTTAATTTTTATATGGTATGAGGTAGCATGCTCTTTGGGCAAGAGATCCAAGGTCACAATGGGCAAAGTCCATGACTAAAAGGCTTTTTGTTTTGACTGATATTTGAGATAGAATGATCGATGTGGGAAGTCTATATGGGATGAGGAAATTAACTCCTTGAGGTCTTCGTGAAGTTGATCGATGCGGAAGCTTCAAATTCTCTCTTTTTTTTTTTAAAAGAGCTTTACATAGTTGTCCTTCGAGGGAGTAGTCTATTTATAGCAGTGATTGCAGAGAGGAAGATGTCCTTTTGAGGGAGTCATCTTTTTATTAGAAGTTTGACTCAAGGAGTTGGATCCCATGTGAGGGATTTTGAAGTCATGGACAAGACCAAGGTGAAGAATAGGATTCTTGTTTAGAAAGTAGGGTGAAATGACCATGGGATCTCATCTAAAGGTAGATGAAAAGTATCCATGAGAATCATGCTATGTGCAACGCCATGGTACACATATTCAAGAGAAGATAACAAGTGATGGGTACACACATGATTCTTGTTTAATCATTGGTGAGGTGTAAGAAGTGGATAGCACTCAAGGGATGAGCATGGAAAGAGGAAAAAGTGATGTAGGACTAAAATTCAACAATAGAATGGTCAAGATGCAAGGCATTAAGGGGCTCAGGTTCGGGTTTACCATCAGTGAAGATAAATGATAAGCACTGATCCATAAGTATGGGTCACGATGTATGGTCCAAGCCAATTAGGAGAAAATTTTCCCGTTTACTTTTTTTTTACTTTGGTTACATGTTGATTTTCTTTCAGGACAAGGTCACCAACTTGGAAGGTTCATTCATGGACACATTTTCATAGGCACATTTTGATACGTTTTTGGTAAACTTGAAGGTGGTCAAGAGCGTTAAGATGACATTCATCTAATAACTCAAGTTGTGCTAAATGGTCTTGATGAAATTCATCATCATTGAGCATGTCATGGAGAGAAATGTGGAGTGAGGGAATCTGGACTTCGAGAGGTAGAACAACCTCTGTACCATAGACCAGAGAAAATGGTGTGCAGTAGTGGAAGTGTGAATACTAGTGTGGTATGCCCATAGGGAAAAAGGAATGTGTGTATGCCAGTCCTTCCCAGTATCGTTAACCACTTTCATGAGAATTTTGTTTAAGGTTTTGTTAGTGGATTCAGGCTTGGCCATTGGTTTGTGGGTAATAAGGTGATGAGAAACTTAGCTGAATGCCGAAGGCGTCATAAAAGTTTTTGCAATGTTTTGTTTTTGAATTGTTTTCCATTATCAGTGATGAGGTGATGAGGAACACCAAAGTGACAAATGATGTGATGATTGATGAACTCACATATTTTCTCAGCTTTCATGGAGATGAGTGGTATGGCTTCAACCCATTTTGTGTAGTATTCGGTAGTGGTGATGATCCATTGATGGCGTTGGGAAGAATGGGGGTTGATCTCTCTCAACAAGATCCAAACCCCATTGAGAGAAGGGCCAAAGGTCACGGGTGACTGTAAGGCATGATTGGGTGTATGATGAAGGTTGGCATGTTGTTGGCATTTTACACAATGTTTGACGTAGTCACAACAATCATGGTTGAGGGTCGGCTAATAATAGCCTAGGTGAAGAATACGCTTAGCAACAGCAAGGCCACTGAAGTGACCTCCACATATGCCATCATGAACTTCCTTAATGGTATAAGGAATTTTAGAACTCGTGAGGCATCGTAAGAGAATACCATCAAAGCCACTTATAGAGAGAGGCCCCCATGATGACGTAATGAGAGACCTTTTTAAGGAAGGCGCGTTGTCCATTATGGGTGAGATCAGGAGGTAAGATGGAGAGAGAAAGATAGTCGGAGTATTGTTTATACCAAAGGTCACTCGGGTCGGGGTAGATGGTTCCGGAGTAAATGTCACGAGGTAAATAAGAGGGTGATTGGAGTCATTGTATGGTGACAAATATTTTAGAATCGGTGGGAAGTGGGTATTTGAGAAGCCAAGCAGGCCATGGTATCTACAAATTTGTTGGTTGAACGGGGGATGGTTTGAAGGGCGTAATGGTCAAAGGTGGTCAAAAGTATGTCTACATGATGTTTATACTTTTGAAGTATCTCATTACGACATTGGTATATACCATTGACTTGGTTTATAACCAATTGAGAATCACCAAAGATGTTGATTGATTTGACATCTAGGGCATAGGTGGCTTGGAGACCTAATACGAGTGCTTCGTATTTGGCAATATTGTTTGTACAATCAAAATCAAGTTTGAAAGACAAAGGCATGGGTTCACCATCAAGTGGAATGAGGATAACACCAGCCCCACCCCCACGCTGACACTTGGAACCATCGAAGAAGAGTGTCATTTGGTAAGCGGTTCATCATCCAGGAAAGGGTAGCAATTGACTCATCTGAAAGTCAAAATTAGAGGGTTGATCCCGAAAATAGGTGCGTCGGCCAATTGGTCGGTGATAGCTTGGCCCTTGATGGAATTTTGATGAATGAATTCGAGGTCGAGGTCAGCTAAAAGCATAAGCCATCATGCATGTGGCACATTGATTTTGATAAGGTTTGGCATACATGAAGTGTAAGGGGTCGGTGTTGGTCACAACATAGGTTTTGTGGTTGAGTAGGTAATGGCGGAGTTTTGTGGCAATGAAAACTAAGGCTAAGAAAAGTTTTTTGGGATGGGTGTATCGGGTTTCATAGTCCAAAAGAGTATGGCTTATGTAATAAACCACCTACTCCCTGTTTTTTTCATCATGATGAGCGAGCATGGCCCCCAAGGAGTGATCGGTAGCTGAGATGTATAGGTAGAAGGGTTGATCATCTTTAGGTGGATAAGTATGGGTGGTTGGAGAAGGTATTGTTTTAAGGCCTCAAAATATTTGTGGCAGTCATCATCCCATTTAAAGGAGACATCCTTCTTGAGAAGATGATGAAATGGTTGACACCGATCAGATAATTGTGAAATGAAATGGTGAATAGAATGCAACTTACCTTGCAGGCTACGGAGTTGTCTAAGGTTAGTGGGTGGAGGCATTTCCAGAATGGCCTTGACTTTAGTAGGGTCAACTTCTATACCACGTAGGGAAATGATAAATCCCAGGAGCTTTCTTGAGAGGACCACGAAGACACACTTCTTAGGGTTGAAGGTGAAAACACAATATTTAATGAGGTGGTCAAAAATGGTTTTGAGGATGGTGAGGTGCTCGGAGTGGCATTTAGATTTGGCCAGAGATCATCCACGTAATCTTCCAATATACGATGCATGATGTCATGGAAGATATAAGTCATAGCCCATTGATATGTGGCACCAATGTTTTTAAGGCCAAAAGGCATGACTCGATAGCAGAAGGTCCCCCAAGGGGTGATGAATGTGGTTTTGTGTTGATCCTCTGGGGCAAGCAAGATTTGGTTATAACCTGAGAAGCCATCCATGAGTGATAGCATCTCGTGACCAGCGGTAAGGTCAACCAGTTGGTCAATACCGGGTAGAGGAAAGTCATCTTTTGGGCAGGCTAGGTTGAGGTCATGGAAATCTGTGCAAATGTGAGTCCCCTATCACCTTAGTGATAGGGACAATGTTAGAAATCCAATGAGGATAATCAATGGGTAATATGAAGGAAATGGAAAGAAGGCATTGAAGTTCTTCTTTGATGAGAAGGGAAATGTGCGAGGTGCATTTTCCTCAATTTTTGTTTGATGGGTTTGGCATCGGGAATGGTTACGATATTGTGGACCACTATGGTGGGGTCAATACTGGGCATGTCTGCATAAGACCAAGCAAAAGCATGGTTATGATTTTGAGAAAAGAAGTGATGGCTTCTGTTCAACAACACATCTAAAGATTGACCGATCTTTAGGATGTGTGGGTCATCCTGAGTATGAATGTTGATCTCGATAGTCGATTCATTCAACATGGTTTGTGTCTCAAAGGGTAACGACCGATGAATATATGAGTCTTCTACACCAAGGTAGGTGAGTATAGATTCATCATCCTGACATTGAATGATGTTAATTGAAGGTGTATCATCATCGATCATTTCAGGATACAGGAAGGGAAGAGAGGAAGGAGCCTCACCCTCATGTTGATAAGTCAGAGGCCCCAAGGAAATGGTGTTTATGAAAAAAAAAAGGTAGGAGGGATGGATTCTGGATCCATCGACTCCATCGGTGAAGGTGGTGATGAAGGTGGAGTGGGTGAAGAGGGTGGAGAAGGGCTAATGTCCTCGATGAGTTCAATGCGGGCTACTTGGTAGGTGGTTCAAAAGCCGATACCACTACGGTCATTATGTTTGTGGGTAGTACATGGAATAATAATATGGTGGCCTTGCTTGTAAAATCCAAAACCAAAACCCTTCCATGCACATCGGTGTAGGAAGGTGTGGGTGAAAAATGGTGATTGGTGAGAGATTGGAAGTCAGTGGAAAAAATGGGTGGGTTTGTGATGGTGGTTCGGGTGTGTAAGTGGTAGTATCAAGTCCCCCATAGGTGAGACTAGTATGAAGGTGAGGAGGACCATAAAGGAGGTGTTCTCCTATGTGGTGATCATAGCGAGGATGTTGGTGAAGACTTCCATACTCTTGTGGAGTAAGGAATGTGTTGACACTATATAGGTGATACTCCCCCAGTGAGGCATTGAAAAATGCCTTCCAAGGGATCGGTGGTTGGTATGTGGGTAGCTGGAATAGATGATGTGTCGGAGGTCGATGTGGAGGTGGAGCTAATGGATTGGGAGGCTGATGGGTTGGTTGTGGAGGTTGTGGCAGTGGTAGGAATGGAGGAGGTATGTGCGGTTGAGGTAGTGGCTTGTATTGGTAAGTGGAGGTGTAGGTGAAGTGGTAGTAGTGGTCATGGAGGTAGATGCCTTAATGGGTATAAGCACATCATTGGGTTGGTAAAGCATGTTGCATGTTTTAAAAGGTGATGGATCAGCTGGAATAGTATAGGTGTGTCCTTCATGCTCAAACTTTACACAACGATGCAAAGTGGAAGGAACACAACCCATGACATGAATCCAGGGTCTGCCAAGCAACAAGTTATATTGAAATTCCCCCTCCAAGATGTAAAATAACTCTAGAATAGTGTGGGGGCCCACACGAATGTGGAGGATGATGGTGCCTAGTGTAGAGGTGATAGCATCATTGAATGAATGCAACATGACAGGATGTTTATGCATGTAATTGTCAGGTATGCACATTTGAGTGAATGCATGGGATGAAATGATGTTAATGCTAGTGCCCCCATCGATCATTACATGTCATACACATATATCATCGATGTGGATAGAGATGAAGAGAGTGGGTCTGGGTCATCCATTTGGTGTGGTGCGATCTCTTCCTCTGAGAAGCTAAGGGAGGCTACTTGGTGAGTAGGGTGAGGTGTGGATAAAGGTGGCAATTTGGTGAGAGAGGCTACATGATGGGGTGTGATAATGGAGGCTACGGGTGTAGGGTCATTGGGTAAAACCTCAATAGATTGAAGAACCTCCATGAGAGCTTGATGATGGGATTACGAGGTTTGGATGAGGTCATATAAGGGACATTTTGAGGGGGATTGGTGTAGTTGTTTGAGCATGGTGTGATGTGTGACCCCATTAGAAATAGGATATGTGGGGCCATGGATAGTAATTTTAGGTGTGGGTGCAGATGGTATGTTGGGTATAGGATTGGTTGGTGAGTCAGTTGCCTTTTCCTTGCCTTTGTCTCTCTGAGCATGGGTAGTGACGTGGATCATGTTGATCTGAGGGGAGTTGGTAAATGGAGAAGGTGTAGGATGAGTGGTATAATGACATGATGGGAAAAAACCTACCGGGGAGAAAATCCTTGTGAAGTGAGTTGGGCAGCAACGACATTTAGGTAATGGTGTGGCAAGTTCTCTGATGTGAACCATGTTAATTTCAAATCTTGGGGGTGGCTCTAAGAGTTGTGGGGGTGGAGGTCATGGTTGTTGAGTAGGTAGTGAGGGAAGGACTATGGGAATGGGTGTTGGTGAAATGGGTCCTCATCGAGAAGGTCATCATCATCAAAGTTTTCTTCAGGAGGACATAACTAGATAAGGATGGTTTTCAAAGCCTTGCAGTTCTCCACATCGTGCCCTGGCACACGATGGTAGGCACAAATTTTAGTGTCATCAAACCCTTTTGGCTTGGGTTTGAGGGGGTCATAAGGTCTGAGTGGTAATGTGATGATAAAAGTCTCAAGGAGGTTGGTTAAGATTTTGGCATAGGACCTGCTAGTGGGTCATAATGGGAAGTGAAAGTGGGTTTGGGTATAGGTGTGGCTGATTGTTGAGGAATGGTCTTTGCAGGAGGGGGAGTGGGTCAAGCTATGGTTTTGGGTGTTGGAGTGGTCTTGGGTGTTGGTCATGTTTGCTTGGGTAGGGGTATGGTAGATGAATGGGCAGGAGGGTGTATGGTTGTTTTGACTACCTTATTGGAGGGTAGCAGATTTTTGTCTTTGGGTTGCACCTTCTTGGGTAAAGGTGATATGGGTGTATGAGATCTAGAGGGAAAAGTGATGGGGGGAAGGGGCAAGAGTTACCCATGGGGATAATGGAGGTGTTGTGAAGGTAGATGATGCGGGTCATGCAGGGGGTGTGAGGGACAGAGACTGAAGTGTAGTGGGTAGTGAAGAAGTTGTTGAGGGTATTGGAGGTATGGGTGGTAAAGATGTTGTAGGTGTGGGTGTAAGTCATGTCGGGCACTTGGGTATGTTAGAGGTTTGTGAGGAAGGAATGGGCTGTTGTGTTTTTGGTTTATTGATGGGTGGAGGTTTCTTAACCATGTTGGGGTTGAGGTCCTAAGATGGATGGAAAAGGGTGAAAGTGATGAAGGTGTGATTGGCGCATGGGGTGTGAGTTCTATGGGTTTGGTTCTTCTTTTGGTGCGGAGTAGGTTTGGGTGTTGACTATGGAGGATGTAGCTAAATCTAGTTTGATAGGTGGATGAGTAAGGTTGGTGGTTGGGGTGACCCCTAAGGTAGTAATAGGTTTAGTCGAGGAAGATGATGTAGGTGTGGGTTTGGATTTAGATGTATGTTGGGTTATGGGTGAGGGTGTATGTTGAGCTATGATGGTGTCATGGAAGAAGTTGTGATAGAGGTGGTTGTGTTTGGTTTGATTGGTCAAAATATCTTTGGGTAGATAGTGGAAGTGTCAGCAAGTGACATCTGCATCTGTGTTGAGACAGGAAGCAGAAGATGCCCCCACAGTAAGGCTCTATCCACATAATCTAAGTGATCGGCTAAATGTGAGAATGACACGTCTGTAGGTGAGGTTGATGAGGACCTAATGGAAATTCCCATAAAATGTGTCTTAGAGATGGGGAATTTGCTAGCTTCAGCTTCATGGGTAAGAGAGCCAAAAGTAGGTCTGCAGGATCTTGGGTAGCTGATGGAGAATGCTCACCTAGAGGAAAAGGTATCTCTACTTGGATCCTTGATAGGTGGAGGAGAAAATGGGTGCTCCTCTATAGGTGGAGGAGATGATGGGTGCTCCTCTGTGGGTGGAGGAGATAAACAAGTATCCTCCATGGACTGAAGAAGTAATTTGTGGGTGATGGGTGATGGTTCTCTAGGTGGAGAAGCCAAAGGTGAAATAGCCTCGATATTAGCGGAAGGCTCCTCCACGGGTGAGGAAGGAGGTGAAAGGTGTTCCTCTGTGGGTGGAGGAATAGGTGAAGTGGGTTCAAGTGTAGGGAGGACTTTGGGCTAGAATTTCCTCTATGGAAGGAATATGAGGTAATTGGGAAGCAACGGGTGCATCACTGAAAATAGCGTGGACCTCGCGGGTATGGCTATCATGAGTTGAGGTCTCACCGGTTTGATCAGATGAAGGGGCATGATTAGGAAAGGGTTTCTTGAAGATGTGTAGGTTTTGATTGGCAGGTGCATTAGGATTATCCATGGTTAACTCACCTTTCTCTTGAGCATTTCTTGGACAATGTTTTTGAAAGTGATGCAATTTCCATCACTATGACCCTTTACTCGATGATAGTTATAGAAATCATGTTCTTTATACCATGCGGGTGTGGGGTGAGAAGGGTCAAAACCAGTGTGTGGTTTTATAGGAGGAAGGGTGATGGCCCCAACTTTAATGAGATTTTCTAAGACAGAAGAATAAGGCTCCCCAATTGGGGTGTATTTCCATTGTTCTCATCTGAATTGAAAAGTCTGAATGGGTGAGAGATTAGATGAGGGGCTAGCTTGATTTGATGGATGAGCTGGGCTGGCTTTAAGTACCACTGCGTTAGCGGTCCCCTTGGCCTTTGAATAATTGTTTTGTGGTTTGGAAGAAGAAGAGGTATCATTCGACTTGAATGTCAAGTTCTTATTACGTAATTGGATTTTCTTCTCTTCGATGGCCCGAATCTCTAGCTTTTGTGCCATGGTGAATGCTTCATCGAAGGTTTGGAAAGTTTGGACCTGCAGGGTTGGTGAGATATGTCTAGCACAAGCCCATGTGAAGAGCTCGATGAGTTTGGTTTGTGGTAGTTGGAATGTGAGTTGATTAATCAGGCTACACTAGCGAGCAACAAAAATCTGTGATAGATTCATCATCATATTGATGCATGTGGAGTATAGGTCAGTCATGGTAACCTTCTTAATGATATTGATGGAGAAGTGATCCAAGAAGGCTTGGGCTACCTGATTAAATGAAAATATAGAGTGTCTAGGTAACCCACTATACCAATCTAACGCAGGTCCAGTCAGAGACATGGGAAAGGTCCTCAAGAGCAAAGCATCATCGTGGGTGATTAGGTAGCACCCATGTTTGAAAGACCACAAATGTTGTTGTGGGTCTTCCTTGCTATTGAAATGGTTGAATTTAGGCATTTCCCAATGCATGGGGTATGGACGAATAGGAATGGATGGGTGTATAGGCTCATTACAAATCTCATCGTAGGTGAGAGTGTTTCGGGAGCTAGAAAAACGATGCCTCCAATGTCTACATCTTGTCCATCATTAATTTGATTAGGTCATTGGTAGGTTGTGATGGTTGGGTGCCTCCTGTAGCATAAGAGGGTTGGTGTTGGGCATATGATGGGGGTGGCATTCCAGTATATGGTGCAGCCACATAGGTGGATTGAGAAGAAGGTAGTGAAATAGGGGTACATACCCAGAGTGAATAATAGATGAAACAGGAGGCTGCTGATAGTATGTATATGGAGGTGGAAGGGTCATGGTGACCCTAGTGGCAATGGGGGCTAACGATTGTGGAATAGAAAGGACCATGTTTTGAAAAGGGGTAGGGGTCACCGACACTGGGGGTGGTAGTGTAGCTATGGGTATATGTGAGACAATAGGGGTGGATGAGGTTGTGTTCTTGGGTGGTTGGTGAAGGTATAGTGGATGTGGCGAGTGCAACGGATGTAGCAGATGTACATGTGATCATAGTCATAGGTATATAGGCCTAGCTACGAAATGAATGGGGGTAAGGTAGATGCGGGAACGAAGCAGGGCCGAGAATAGGGGCTGGAAGTAGAGTAGGAGTGAGTGTCGGGGGGATAGATATGGGCATGTCGTATATCAACTGACCCGAGGCATCTCGAGTGGATGAGTGGGAAAGATAAAACTACAAGGCGGCAGGGTTTTGGTCAAGGAGTCATGTGAACTCCTCATCTCTCGATAGCGATAGAGATAGGTTGGATAGATTCCATGGTGGGTGATAAAATGGAAGGTGGTGAAGGGCTAGGTGGGAGTGGTTGACAATGCATGGAATACGAGGGCGCTTGCTTGTCGATGCATCAGTACCATGTGAATAGGTACTAACGTGGTAAGACTACTTTCTGTAAGTGACACAGAAATACAGACACAGTAGGATAAATAGATGGTGGTAGGTGAATTGGGGCTAAAATGAAAAGCTGAAAATGACACGGCTAACCATGTCGGTTAGGTTAGGGTAAACCGACACGCGGTCACAGTAACCACACGTCGATCATCATGTGGAAAGTGGACAGTTGGTCAAAAACAAGGTATAAGGCCAAATTTACTAGGTATGCCAAATGCTGATGAGATTTACAAGTCAATGAATATGATGAGAGTTATAGGGACTCTAAATAGTCAAAGAAGGTGAATATGTGTCCTTTTGGGTAGGTTAACCAAAATGATAGTGAACCAACGCTGGTTGGGTATAACGATGATGGTGATGAGAGGGTAGCCGATGATGGTCATGGATGACAACACCGTCACTTTGTGAAATTGAAATAGTGATGAAGAAAATATGGTTGTGAGTTAAAATTTGATGTGGAATCAAACCCAAAATTTTAGAGAATGATGAGAATATGGTCTAGGCACACTCAGATGAAGTGGAATACACCAACTATGATGAGGAGCGTGCAAGGAGAAAAAGAAAAATGAAGAACGTGACCTCTCACCTCAAAATACGCAAGCCAAGAAAAACACTAAGAAAAATACGATCCTAAGAGTGCTTTTTCTATTATGTTTGTTTAGCTTATGCTATTTAAGGACTGACTCATGAACTGTAGAATAGAGTTTTTTGGTGAGGATGGCTTCCTACGAAGAAGGAGATCTACAAGGAGAGGTTTCAGGTATGTTATGGTGGGGGGGGCCTCGCTCTGAAGTATGACTCGATAGAGCAGTGAGCTGGGTGCCCACTTGTGTCGTGATCATGTGATCACCTACAACTTCTTCCAGGAAAGATGTTGTTTAAGAATGTGTATATTTTCAATTTTTGTGAGTTTGGTAAGACTCGAGAGAGAGAGAGAGAGAAAGTGCTTTTCTATGATTCATTTGTCAACCATCAGTGGGAATGACTTCCAACGTATATAGGTTGCCCTCAATTAATGTGAGCTAATGCAAAAAAGTAGAATGAAATGAATGATTTTAAACCCAAATCAAAATATGGAATTCGATGACACAATAAGAGGAATAGGAGAAAGTATGATCTTTCACTAATGCAATGCAAATGAAATAGAAGAAGAGTTCTTTTTAAGCACCAAAACATGATTGCTTTGAGACAATAGAAAGAAGAGAAGATTCCAAGGAAAAAATTTTAATGTGAGAACCTTTTAGAAAGGAAACAAACATGCAAATTTTCACCTAGAAATGAATGAATGCAAGGAACCCCGAATGGGTCCCACTGGGTGTGCCAAAATGTTTCACCTGATTCTTAGACATTTCTTAGAAAATGATGAAACAAATAAGGGTAATGGGCTAGGAGGAATACCTGTTGAAATGTTGGTTGATAGGTTGTTGCGTGTATGACTTCTGAATCCACAACTGATCATGAGAGCTTCCTTTTTCTTGGAGGAACTACCTAAAATGGAACACAAGACCACCAAATAAAAGTTAAACAATATATGCAGTGGACTACCTAGCGTGTGCTAGATCCGGGAAGTGTGATACTTCCTAGATGGTTATCAATCCACTATTTAAAACAACTTAATGCTTGGTAATAAAGTAAATCCTACTATAGTAAAAATGATTTAGGTATCTCATTCATCTACAATAAGAAAATTCATTCACAACAGGCTAGGCTATGATTGAATCTGAAGGTCAAGGTCACTGTCAGGATATTGTTATTGGTCAGGGTCAGATTTTGGGTAGTTTAGGGTATTTGGTGGTGGTTTTAGGCTCTGATCTGGGTTTTTGGTAAAAGACACAGAGACCGACGTCGGTTTAGGTTAACCGGATGATGGTTATGGGTGACCGGCGTCGGTATGGTTGGGGTACAAGAAACTCAATAAAACTTGGTTGGGTGATAGATCCGGGATTAGATGAAGGTGGAAGGGCAATGGCGAGATTTGTATGGATCCTGATATGCACAGGAATGATGAAAATCTAGGTATGGATAGTTCAATGGTGTGGGTAAAGAGGTGGTTAAGTTTGCATGGAGATAAAATGGTGGGGAATGGAAATGAAAGTAGAAACTAATAACAAATGTAAAAGGATCTGCTCAAATGACAAGGAACCAATGCAGGTTAACAAACTTACTATTTATATGAGCTTGATGCCTGGTTGGTAATGGTGGGTGATCAAATGAACTTGGTGTAGTGTTGGCACTTCCCCGGATGCTCCCGTGAAGGTAGGTGGCTGTGTGATTGCTTCAAGTACTAGCTATGGGTGTTCTGATGCTTGTACGGATGTTGGTTTTGCTTGCATGCAGCTCTGGTTTCATCACTTGTTCTCAAAAGATGTCTCTCTCTCTCTCTCTCTGAAATGTGCCAACCTCCAAAAAATGTGCCAACCTCAAATAAGGTTGTTTTGGGAGTTAAATGGTAACCGACGGTGGTTCCGGCTTAACCGGCGGTTAAGGGTAAGGGTAACGGCATCGGTTAGGTGGGATTTCCTAGGTTTACTAAACTAGGTAGATCCCCTTGATTTTCTAGGGATCTCGTTTCATCATTTACTCTCATGATTAGATGGAAGCTTCCTTCTAACATGTGGGAATGTGGTTAGAGGGAATGTAGGCATTGATTTTAGGGTTTGGGTAGGTCTTAGTTAGTTATGGAAACTTACTAAGAATAGGTCTTAGGATGAGGTGGCTAGATGAGGTGTCTAGGTGAGGTGGATATGTGGGCATTATCCCAATTAGATATTTAAATAATAAATATTATGAGGATAATGAATTAATTTAATTAAATAATTAAATTAATATTATAGTGGGGTGAAGGGGGCCATGGCTAGGTGGATGTGTTCACCAAAAACTCTAGTGGGAGCGAAAGAGGGATAAGATTATTGAGTTATAACTTGATACGGTGAAGACATACTCAAAAGTAATGTGTTGAATCGGTGGGTTCACCAAAATGATTATGCTAAAATGTAAAATAATAGCCTAATCTAATGCAAGTTTGTAGTAAATAAATGAATACTTGAAATACTGAAATAATACCCAAGCAACTAAGCAATGAAATTATGAAACCCTAATGTGTAAATAGGGTTAGAAGAGCCTTAGTTGATTCACAAAGGTTACTGGATTGTGTTGCAGTGGAGACTGATCAAGCTAAACAAATATAGGATACTATCCCACGTAATCCTAAAAAAATGAAGATCTTGTATATTTGACTAGACTGGGAAGCCTAGAGAGGGATAGGGGTGCATGTGGGTGCCCTAGTCTTATTTCTCGGGTGCCCCGGTTTGCGTAGATGCTCGAGAAAACCTCCTTTGATGTGTCACAAAAAGGTTTGCAGTTGTTCACCTTTTTGCATGTATTTCGTTGTAAGATCACCGAGGTACCCACAAAATCGCAATGAAGAAAGCACATGCAAAGCACCATGCTTTGGAAACGCGCGTGCGAGGACCTTGTTTGGATCATCCTCGTAAGTCATTACAGGCCCTTTAGATGTTGTTGTTGCACCCTTTCCATCTCGTGTGCGCTCTGTTAAGAAACCAAATGGTGAACTTGTCTCTCCACCCATGCTTCCATACTTCTCCTTTTCTACTTCTCCCACGTTACGCTCCACCTTGTGCTCTACCAAGTCCTTGATGATGTCTGCCACCTCCTTCTCCACTGTGTCCTCTAATTGTTCACTGGACAGGTGTTGGGTATCATGTGCATTGTCCCCATTTCTTCTTCACTTATTTCTCCCTCATCAACACCCTCTGAGGATTCATCCCTCTCCTCATCAGATTCGTGCACATTGAATACATGTGGGTTCTTTTCTTCCTCACACTCCTCGTCCTCCTCCTCGGTCTCATTACCCTTCATGCTCTCCATCCTCTCAAAGTTTGAACTTTGTGCTACCTTCTACTTATTTTTCACTGGAGATTCCTCTATCACTGGGGACTTCTCCTTCACGGGAGACTTCTTCCTCCGAGTATAAGTGCTTATGTCAAAGACATGACTCTTATGCTCCTGTGGTCTGAACCACACACATGCTTGGTGCCCTATTTGCTGGAGTTTCCTCCCTATCTCTCTTTATCCCTTTCTTCTTTCTAGCAGGGTCTTCAGGGATGGAGACATCATCCTCAATGTACGCACCCTTCTCGAACTTTGGCCTTAGGTGTATATACACCCTTGTCACCATTGTGCCTGCAAGTGGTAATGTTACAGGCCTGAGCATATAAACGTCATGGGAGACATACTTCTCTACATATGCCCGCTTCTTAGGACACATCAATGTCCTGCGTAGCACACGGTGCTCTGATCTACTTCACTTAGATCAAATCTTAGCTTCTTGGCCTCCTTAAATATGTTGTTGTCTTTATGAAAATATTGTGCTATGAAGGAAAAAGGTAGTTTACACCATGGGCTCTTGGTGCCATCTATCAAAGTGAACTCCTTGCCAACGCAGGATCTGTTGCTGTACACTTCAAATTCAACCTCATCCTTCACTAAGGTTGGCAGTTATTCTGGAATTCTCCACTCTACTCCAAATACATCGTGCATCCTCTTGTACCACTTATCGAGGTGCACCTTATAAGTAGATGTCATTGTTTCACAAGTGTATGCCTCAAACCTCTTAGCTAGGGAGGGGTTCTCATCAGGGTACTCCCAAACATAGTTGTTCGGCCCATTGGACACTCCAATATTTGAAAATACAATGGTAAGAAGAATATTACCATACATAATTTTATCTCCAGCGCGCGTGGTATCTATGATATCCTCCGTAATGAAGGCCAAGATGTTGTAGATGGTCCCTTATGAAATCTTTCTACAAATGTTTGACCATCTCTTGTTCACTTGTGCCCACCATTCTTGTCCACTCAATTTGGTGAGCAAGCGCATGACCATCTTCATAACTGGGTCAGTGATCTTGGAAATATCAAAGTAGTGCCCACCCTTCTAGTATTTATATACCTTATTTGTTTCGATGACAACCTCCTTGTCCCCCAAGTCATCATCCAACAAATCTCCTGTGTAGATAAGCCCAATGTACTTGGATATAAGTTGTGCAGTTATGCGCATTCTCCTTCCTGTGAAGTAAAATTAATCCTTGTGCATACACGACATTAGCCACTAGTATAACCTTTCAGGTTTGCCAAAAATGGCAACTCATAGAGTTGTAAAAGCCCAACCTTCTCCAATTTCCTCTTCATAGAGTCATCATACACTGGTTTTTCATCTTTTGTTCTTTCTCCTGTAGGGTGAACAAGCTCCAATTTCATCTCTTTCTCTATTGTAATCGTTATATGGTTATAATCACTTATAACCATTTTGTGTACGTGAGATACCCAATCCATCCCCAATAAAACACCATCTGGTATTGCATCTCTACATACCATTCTTCATTAAAACTTGTTGATGTGACTAGTTTTCCCCTGCCCTTTCCCTTCTTGGGTGAAATATTTGATCCCTTCCTTGGTGTCATTTTTCCTTGTTGGGTCCTAGCTAATTCCTCCTTGTGTCTTGCTTCCTTGCTTCTCGATGCTTCAATTCCAATCCCCCTACGTAACTTCTTTGAACCCATGCCCTAGTTTCACAAACCCTAACTTGGAAACCCCTTCTTCAACTAGAAAGTGTAAAAACTTGTAGGAATCCTTTAAACAACCACTTCCGCTGATGCCCATGTACTTCGTTCCAATCTAGTTCACAAATCCATCGAATTCTTTAATTTGCATGCACTTTTACAAATTTCTCGCAAGGATGCCCTAGTTTGCAAGAGCTCTTCAACAAATAAATGCAAAGTGAAAAATAGCATACGCCTAACTCCCTATCTATAGTTTTCTACTTTTTCCCACCTTAAATTATGCGTAACCTACCACCATGCTTCCGCATTAAATATGGATTTTTCCAACGCTTTCATACCGCGTGTTTTGTCTAGCGGTTTTTCTTCCGTGCACACACTCGCGTGTAACCTCCTCAACCTTCTAGCGAGTGAAACTATATCAACCGCAGACCCTTACACGCACTCTTAGCGTCAAATTCCATGTTCATCTACATCTTAAACCTAGTTTTCCCTGCTTTGTTGCCTACCTCATTTTCTTTGCATGTTCATCATTGTACATGGTTTTTATAAAGCTTTCTTGACACCATTTCATCTCTAACCCTTATCACCCCTGTTACATGTGTTCCTTCTCGATATCTTGCGCTTATATTTTTCTCTCCTAGGCCACCAATCAACATTTCTCTGACCATGTTCCGCTTCTACCTTCTCAGCACTCTCCTACGCCACACTCAAAGTATATGCGGTCCTCTGCGCATGAAAACCCCTTTAGATAGTAATTAGCTATAGGTGCGCAAACGTGCTTATTACACAACACACCAAACCAAAAGACAAATCATAACAATAATGAAAGGAAACACATATAACATAAAATACATTAAGGGAAACCTAAGCTAAATGACAACACTTGCCTTATTTACAAACACATAAAAGACTTATTTATAGTAGGGCTTCAGCCTACTCTCATTGAAGTAGTCGGGAAATTTTGTTCCATCCAACACTTATGAATCTGCAAGCGCTTGAATCAAGTATATGTGTTATAACATATGGTCCCAACCAATGCACTTTGAGTTTCCCAGGATGGCGCAAAAATTTGAATCATATAGAAGAACCATCTGCCCAACCTCAAACTTCTTGTTTTTAATGTGTCGATCATGTCATGCCTTCTACCTAGCTTTCTCTGTCTTCTGACTCCACCTAGCAATGGCTCGCCTTTCATCCAACTTCATAAGTTTTTCTATGTGCTCTTCAAGTGATTGCTCATCACCCAATCCCTCGCGTGCAATAAGCATTGATGGTAACATAAATTCAAACGGGTAGAACAACCTCCTCGCCAAACACCAACTGAAAATGTGTGGCCTTGTTCAATATTTTATAAGTTGTTCGATATGCCCATAATACTTGCAAAGACTTTATCATCCCAGTCTCTCCTTCCGACATCACAAATCTTAGTTAATGTGTGGCTCAATATCTTGTTAAAGGCCTCAACAGTTCCATTAACTTGAGGGTGATAGGGCATAGTTTTGTGATGGGCCACCATAAACTCTGCCAATAAGATTCTAAAATATCATTCAAGAAATGAGTACCCCTATCACTTGTTAAACTCAATGGGCATCCATTCCTTTTGATTATATTCTCCCACAATAACCTAGTTGCTATAGTCATTGTGCAATCCTTCGTAGGTGCCGCTTCTTCCCACCTCGTAAGATAGTTTGTATAAGTGATATTATAATGTGAACATGTCACGTGCGCAACTAGGGAAATAGGGCCTACAAAGTCATTTATCCATTTTTAAATGGATCTGCACTAAAAATAGGTCTTAATGACATATCATCTCTTTGCCTCGACTTTCCAAGGCACTAGCAATGGTCACAGGCATTGTAATATTCCATACAATCCTTATAAATTGTTTCCCATCAAAGGCCTGCCAATAGGATCTTGCACGCGGTTGTATTTCTTGCATAGTAACCAACTGCAATGCCACCATGAGCTTATTCCATGATTACAGTATGTTCATGTTCCAACACACACCAACGTAAAACCTCATCTCGGCCTATTTTGTATAGGTCTCCACTGATCAACATATAGGGCGCGATGCGTATAGCTAACCGCTTCTTTTCTAAAGCCTTCATTCCTTTAGCGCTACACATGTTCGTAAGAAAACAACAATATCTTCCAAATTAGAGGGTATGCGTTGTAATCTGAATAATTGTGCATCTGACATTGTGTCCTCAATGCTCTATGTGTCCTCGCCTGAGTCAATCTGTGATAGATGGTCAGGTCCTAAATTGCTCTTCCCTCGTTTTACTACGACCAAAAGTAAAACTCTTGAAATAAAAAGATCCAATGACATATGCGCCCTTACAAAATAGGCTTGTTTACCAAGTACTTGAGCATCATGTGATATGTGTAAAATATAAATGGAGTGGCCAACAAGTACTGCCTAAATTTATGTAGTGCATAAATCATCGACAACACTTTGCGCTTCGTTGTTGTGTAATTTTGCTCAACTGGAGTTAATTTTCTACTTGCAAAACACAAAGGGTGATCAACAATCCCTTCTCTAGGTTGTGTTAACACTGCTCCTATTGTCATACCTGATGCATCAACATGCACATGAAAGGGCTTGTCCCATGAGGGAAAGCACAAAATGGGTGCAGTAGTAAGTTTCTCCTTTAATGTGTCAAAATCCACTTGTTGTGCCTCACCCCAATAGAATTTACTCTTATGTTTCAACAAATCCTCTAATGGCACTTTGAGATCCTGACATAACCTTTGATGAATTTTCTGTAGTAACTTGTATGCCCTAAGAATCTACACACCACACTTTGATTGGTAGGCTCCTCTAATCCCAAGATAACAACAACTTTGGCAGGATCTACCAATAAGCCTTCCTTGCAAATAATATGACCTAGCAATGTACCAAAAGGAGTAGTAAAACACATTTCTTAATGTTTAGAGAGATACTTAACTCGTATGCACCTCTCAAACATCAATCTTAAATTTTCACAATGATCTCTTACTAACCCATACACTATCTAATCATCCAGGTAAACTTGCAGAAATTTATGGATGAAGTCTTGAAATGCTTGCACCACAATGCATGAAAATACAGCAGGCGCATTCTTAAGTCCAAAGGGCATAACCGTATAAGAAAAACTTCCCCATTTAGTGGTGAAAGTAGTCTTCTCCTGGTCTTCCTTTGCAATCCTTACCTGGTGATAACTTGAGAATCCATTTGTAAAAGAATAGATCTCCTGCCCTACTACACCTTCCAAGATATCTTCAGTAAATGGGGTTGGAAAAGGATCTATGACACATGCAACATTCAAATCTTTGTAGTCTACACATATCCTTATCCTCCCATCCTTCTTGATACTAATCACCATTGGGCTCACCCATTCAGATTCTTTAATTGCTTTAATGATTCTAGATTCTATCATCTTATCAATCTCCTCTTTAACTTTTACGTGCAAATTCAGATTCATCCTATAAGGTCTCTTCCTAATCGGGTGTGCACCCTCCTTCAACTTAATCCACATTTCTCCTAATGAGTGATGAACTCCTTTTAACTCATGGTACCTATGTGGGAACAAATCCTGGAAGTCGCGTAGTAGCTCAATTATCTTTGAAACCTCCTGGTCCATCTAGTAATCTCCAATGACAGCTTCTTTTGGCTCTACTTCTGTACCAATGTTGACCTTCATTTTCAAGGGCTCATGGTAAGCATGCGCTTTCTCATCTGCACTTTCCAAGACTTCGCGCATACCTTCTATATGATTAACATCCAATTTTTCTACTTCCTCATCATCTATTAGGTACACCAACTTTCCCTTTTCTTTTTCTAGCAAGTGCATGCTCAAATTGTATCTCCTCTATTTCTCCTTCCTCAAAGCGTGCCTCCAAGCTAGGTTCCCCTAGCAAATATAGGATTCGGTCTTTAGCCATAACACAATCTCCTAGAGTAAGGCACTTGACTACCTGCAACACCTCATTCACCGATGGCTTAGGACTTAGATACTCAAAAGTTTGAATAATATCCACCATCAACTCTTGCCAATTTCCCATCTAACGACATAGCTCGAATGGATATACCATGCACGTGCACAACCCTACAAGGTGGAATAGAACTTATGCACCCATAGTGAGGGAGGTAAGGCTTCCGAGCCTACCATCTAGGCTCTCTCACATTCCTGGACGTGGAATGAGGTGGATTCCTTCCCATCATAGTCGTGTATTTTAGAGGGTGCATTGCTCTGGAGAAACCTAACAGAGAATGTGATTCTCACTTCATACCACTCTAGAAGATTGTCTCGATGGGTCACCCACCAACGTGTTGCTATTATGCGTAAGGTATAAGTTAGCATATTCCTCCTTTCTACTTGACATGTCCACTGGATCTCCATCGTGTGTAGAAAGACATCGGGTTACCTTCCCAAGATAAATTCGTAACTATCTTCCTCCTGTGTGTCTAACTGAGTGCGCTCTAGCCACTCGAGTTACAATGCCCCTTAATTGTCTTCCAACCAACTCATAGGTCCCATGTGCCCAATTGTCACACGCAATGCTAGTTGTATCACTTATAGATTGAGCATCTTCCCATTGAATGACTCCTTCTCTTGATGGATGAATAGCCTCGGGTCTCTAATGGTGCACACATAGATTTTATCTAGGTCATCTTCTCCTAAAGGCTCTACATAAGGCGCAGACCTCCCATCTGTTAGTGGAATAATGATGCACTCCTCTTTATTCTCAAAACTGATGTATCCCTTGTTAAAGCGCAAGTCAACATTATTCGCATAACACCAAGGGTGTCCAAGTAATGTTGGGAATTTATCTTCCTCGGCAAGCACTAAGACTTCAAAATCCCTAGTAAACTTAGCCCCTTGAATGGTTATGGAAGCATCCTTCAAGACTCGATGGGCATAGCCTTTGTCCTGTTCACCATATACAACACATTTGAAGAGGGATATAATGGAGGTCTCCCCATCTGATTCCATGCATCCAAAGTAAGGACATTGACCTCTGTACTGTGTCAATTAGTATGTTGCTCAAGATTCATCCATCAAAACGCATTCAATGTAATTTCCTTATCATAATCAAGACAGTGAGGGGGAAAATTAGCTCATCTCTCGTGCACTCAGTACCTTTTCTTTTAACCACTCTCATAACAGAGGGATAATGTTTTCCTAGCGCATCATCTTACACACTTCTCTGACCTCATCCATGTCTTTCTGAGGGACCTCAACATTCTTCTCTGTTCTAACTTCCGTGATTGTTCCTTCAAACATTAAATCTCTCCTTGTAGGCTCCTAATCACTTCCATGGTCTCTTGGTAAACCTCTTTTTGATGGGTTGGATCAGGATATTTCCCATGTAACACTTCTTCTCTTGTAATGAGTGGCCTCTGTTTTGGTACTTCTATGGCGTGTGCAGCCTCAATGTGTGTAGTTATCAAAACATGTTCTAACTCGGGTTAAGCGCTACCCTAGGCATCCATAGTGGGTCAGTTCTCTTCACACTAACCATCCCCGCGCCTTTTCCTTCTTCTGGTTCTGGCTCATGTGGTCATACAATTCAAGGAACTCCTCATACTTGTGCTTCTTTCTGCACCATGAGAATTGTAGAAAATTTGGACATTCACATTTGTAGTGTTCAGTAGATCCACAATTGTAACAAGTCCCACGAGGGAAGTCACCCCTTCCTCTACGACTGCTATGGTCTCAAAGTCCTCCGCAAAAACCTCTTCCTCGATTGCCACCATCTGTGCGCCCTTCATACTGACGACCTTCACCCTTATAACTGCTCACAATGTCACTCTAACACACACCAATATCAATGACATCATGAATTTGGTCTATCAATCGGTAGTCCTTTGTATCGTGAGTAGTGGATGTGTAAATATTACAATAAGAAGACACATTCTTACGAAACACGCACTGTAACAAAGGGAATCTACTTGGATCATGATCCCCGTGACAAATTTCACAATCTAATGACATGGCGCACACTAACCTTCGAGGGAAACTATCCTTTGTGTGTCCTTCCACTTCACAATCTATGCACCAAAGTCCACTGTGTGTTTCATGAGCTGAATTCACAGACAAATTTTCAAGCCGCTTTACCATGACAAAAATCATGCTTCTAAAATTGGCTTACCCCAAAGGTCAACGCTTGATGGCCTCGGTGCGCGAGCAACCTCCAAGGCATCACATAGATTCGTGAAAGTCTTATGGGAGAGTGATTGTCTAAAAGGCGTTATTGATCCATCCAGGGATCCATAAAACACACCACTTCATTAGTTCTATCTGCACTATGAAGGAAAAACAAAGAAAATGAGGAAAACGGAGGTTCTCCGACTTTTAACAGAACTTCCGCTCATGCTCTACATAAAGTGGCGCTCTATAATTTACCGCCTAGCCAGTGGTGAGCAGTCTTGTGACCGCCATGCCGCACCGAGCGGCGGTCCTGTCACTTTTGGTGGAAAAATTAAAAGGACACAGAACGGTTCGAATTTGAACCATCTAGCCTTGTCTCTTCCTTTCCTACGTCCCTTCACATCCTCTAGTGCACGGGAGGACATGAGAAGGCTATAAAAGCATGAAGGAGCAAGGGATTTGGCATTCAAAGATCCAAAGAGATCAAGGAGCAAGAAAATTAATTGTATGAGAGCAAGTGAGCAAGATCTTCAGTCTTTGGAGTTGAGTTGTAGAAGCAAGGTGTATGTGGAACAAAGAAAACAAGCATAGGGAGGGAGAGTTTGACATTGTTGTCTCCATTTCTACTTCTTGTAATTTGTATCTTTGCATTTAAATTGGCCAATACATAAAAGGGAAGAAAGAGCAATTGCCCTTCCCGACTGGTTTTCCCTCACACTGGGGGTTTCCAGGATAAAAATTGTGTGTTGTCTCTCTTAATTTCTTTATCACTCTCTGTAATTTGATTCTAAGGCATTAAGAATTCGATCACTAGCTTCAAATATGTCATTTTCCAAAGAGAAAGTAGAAAAACAAATTATTTGTGATTTTTATGAATTTCCAAAGTAGAAGTTTACGATCGCTTATCAATCCTCCAAAAACCACCGAGCATGCTTTGCCAGGATGGATATCATAAGATAATTTTGACAAGAGAGTATTAAAGTGCACATCATACTCTCGCACACTCTCTCTCGTCATACCTGTTTGAATCTCCTTGAGCATGTTGATGCTCTTTTGCTCAAATTCAAGAATGTGGAATTCCACTAAAAACATCACGTAGCGAAAATAATCCACCACCATCCGATGCGGATCATAATTCCTGTACACCCGACTATGTGCGCACCCTTGCAATGTGGTTGCAAACTGACTTGCCTTCCACTCTGGGGTAGTGATACCCTTAGCACGCCATAGTAACTCACACTTGTGTACATGCTCTGCAACATCCTCAACACCTTTGTAATCAGGTAAATGCAAAGACATCTCATAAAACACCTGCTTTGAGGTGGTTGAGGTCCTTGTCCACCAGATCCAAAACCTTGGTTCCCTCTTATGTTTCCTCCACCACTAGTGCCACTAGATCCACTAGCTCCTATCCCTCCGGATCCATCGATCCTCCTCTTGTAGCAGGAAAAGGGCCCGAAGCAGTTCCAATCTGCATCCCCACCATTGTGTTGAACTGCGTGCCAATAATATGTGACATTGAACCACTTCTAGTTATGATACCCAAACTTTGTGTACCCACACCTTGTCCAAATGATGTGCCTGACAGGATTCCACCAAACATCGGAAATGTCTACGTGGCCATAGATGGATGTAATGTAAAATGATATTTACTTGATGTTGCTTGCTTACCAATGCCAACCCTTCCTTCATATGATGAGCTCTCATGGAAGCCGAGGGTTTCTTCTCTTGCACTTTGCCAAGATGGGGTAGCATAGACTGCTCAGGTTCCATGTCCTCTGCGTGAACCTCAAATCCTTCCCGCAACGTCTGCCTCCATAGTTCCATCGATCTTGCAACTTCACGCACTCTTGCCCGTGGATAATTTTAGCGGTGAATATTCGTAATATGGCAAAAATTTCATTTTAGGAAAATTTGAAAAGGCGAATTTTTCGGAGTGGGTCGGTGTCCTGTTCGCCTAAAATATATAGTATATTTTTTTTGGGGGGTCGGCTTCGCCTTCATTTGAAAACATCTCCTATAAAAACCTATGTGATTCACCGGGTAGTATACCTCAAGTAGCTTACCAAATTACCAATACTGTGAAATTTGAACTCGCATACCCTTGAGCACCAGAGATTCATATTACTGTTGACGCGCGACAAATGCAGTGTTGACGCGCGACAAGGGCAATATTGACGCGCGACAAGATCTGTACTGACGCGCGACAAGAGCTGTACTGACGCGCGACAAGAGCTGAAGAGCCGACGCTACGCGACAAAAGTTGATCTTGACGCGACGCCACTGAGCTTGATCGACGCGCGACAAGAGCTATACTGACGCGCGACTTGGGCTACGAAGTGACGCGCGACAGAGGAAGGGTGGACGCGCGACTGAGGAAGGGTTGACTCGGGCATTGTTGACGCGCGACCTCAGACAGTTCACGCGCGACAAGACCTCAGAGACTGGACAGAGTCGCTTCTTGGTTCTTTTTGCGACGCAGACTCTTTTCGAGAATAATGGAAGGTGCCACCAAAGAATACGAATAACCTAAAAGTAAGTAAGAAATCTCGAAATCACTCTTCAAGTATTTTGGAAACTCATGGATACGAGATAATGTAAATACAATCATATAGATGCCACCAAAAAGAATCGAATACTGACCGTGTGGAAGGCATTATTGAGGTGGACATGCATTCTCGCATGCAGATCACAACAAACAAATGAAACCTACGATAATATGCCGATCTTGAAGATATTGTTCTGTTGGGGTGCAACCGTGGAAGTGCGCTAGATATCACAGATACAAACACTCAAAGAAAATGGAAGACAAAAATCAATATCAAACTCGGTCCAAGAAAGAGGAAACCAGGTGATTGCGATATTCCTCAAAATTCTACTCAAAAAAGTAAAGCATTGAAAACAAACAAGAATATGTGGACCATTGGCGGGACATACAAGTTTGATTGGGCAAATAAATTTCCATTTATTGAACTCGTACAATCATCTAATTCTGAAGAAATCCCATGTGAATGTACATGTACAATATGTACGTGGAAATTGGGAAAGCAACAAAAAATGCAAATCAAGCTGGACACAATAGAAAAACATTGTGGAAAACAATATTTAATCAGAATAGGGGCGGATGGCCGAAAATCAAAACACACAGGTGGAAAACTAAAAAGGAGTGCATGCATGTCAGATACGCAGCGGAATATGAGGTAGAGCAAAAAAAACACAGACATCTGTTGGAAAAGGGAGGAACAATCACATCGCATATTGGTAAGATGAAAGAAACAAATCTACATGCAAAATTCATACAGTTCTCTACTCTTTTTCAAATACTTAAAAAGGGAAGGGCGATGTCAGATTTCCTTGATTTCAAAGTTTTGTATCAATTTAATGGAATGCTGAATGTACCTCAGTCTCATTGGTCTGAGAGTAGTGGATGGGAAATGGCAAAATGCCTCTCGATGATAGAGAAGGAAGATTTGAAAGAGAATGTAAAAAAAGCAAACTTTATCTCTCTTTCAATTGATGAAGTGACAATGATCAATGACAACACCGCATGGGTATGTATCCACATCTATACATTAGAAAATCATATAAGGACACCTCATCTGTTGGGTGTTATGAAAATGGTTGAAAACTGCAATGCTGAAAACCTATACAAAATAGTTGTTTCTCATTTGAAAGATGTTGCTGGTATGACTGATTATGAAATTGCTACGGGTTAGTATGCGTTGGAGCGATGGTGCATCTGTCATGCAGGTCACCGAATGTGGCTCTGTGTTAGATTACAAACAACAAGGGGCCCCATATATGCTACCAATTCACTGCATGGCTCACAGAATGAATTTAGCATATAAAATGGTAAGCAACCATGAAAATGTTGCTAAATTAGAAGACCTAATAAGAGAACTCCATGCCTATATGTCAAGCAGCCCAAAGCGTTTTACGAGTTCCAAAAATTTGCAATTGGAATTACAGACGGCAAAAAACTTCTGAAGGATGTGGAGACTAGATGGATCTCTTTGTATGAACCAGCATGCAGAGTTCGTGAGGAGTATCCTTCATTGGTTGGTTTCATGCACAAATACCGTCATGAAGTTGATAGGGCAAGGGACCTGTTGTTCCGCTTAACTGATTTGGAGACTTTGCTTACATTGGTTGGTATTCTTCCAATGTTAAAGGAGATCAATACACTGATGAAGCATGCACAGGGCAGATTGATCTATATTGTGGATTTTATACGGATGAGGAAAATGGTATGTCAAAGTCTTGATATATTGTACTGTTCCCATGATAGTTTTGATGCACCTGTTTTTGAAAATTGGAGAGATTTATTAGATCTTAAAAATCCTAACACCTTTTTGAGATTTAATATCCACGATCACCTATGCATCTCTGTTAATGGGAGGGAAATACCAATGCACATTTTGCAAAGACGTCAAGATATTACAGGATCGGAACGAGAAGATGTTCCCGTGACACGTAATTTGTTTGAGTCTGTGATAGTTGAAACAAGAATAAAGCTTAAAAAATTTCAGAAACCTTGTCATCAGAAATTAGGGAACGTTTCTGTAAAGATAAAATTCTGGAAGCCATGGGTGTGATGAATCCGAATTTTTGGAATACAGAAGGTGGCCGTGCAGACTTTGTCAGTAAGCATTTCCATAAATCAATGGGTACAATAATGGAACAATTTACAAAGACTTCAGAGCTCAAGGGTACGGAAATCAAAGGTATACTGAATGCCGATTTATTGAAGTTTCAGTCAACCAATTTTGCAACAACAATGAGGAACCAATATAAGAATTTAGATCAACCTTCTGAAAGTGGTGCTATTACAAGGTTGTGGCGAGGAATCTTTCAAAGTTCTATCTTACAAGAAGATATCAGTGAGTATTTCAGACTATATGAGTTATGCCGCACAATGATTTTGGGGTCTGTGGAGGATGAAAGGGTTTTCAGTGCATTGTCATTTATAAAATCAAAACTGAGAAACAGTTGGACAAAAATCTGGAAAGTTGCATGAGGTGTTACGTTTCTCGATACTCCCTCGAAACCTTTCCGTTTGACAGAGCAATTGCGACCGGAATTCCCTTTGCGAAAAGAAGAGGTGTAAATAATACAGCTACAAGTACAAATATTCCGAACCTTGAGAGTGTAATTGGCTCTTCGTCACATTCTACAGAAGACAACATCGACTTTGATGAAGCTATTGATAATGGACTGTTTCAACTTTAAGTAGGTATCTTCTTTATCTATCTTTTATCTTTATCATTAAAGATGTTACAGGTCTATATACTAAAAATGTCAGGCAATTCACCCATCTATCTACTAATCCATTTCTCGCGTTGGATTTTTTTAAAACACAGATCTAGCTCATTACCAAAGGGGTGATGATTTCAACTTTAAGTAGGTATCTTTTTCCCCTTAATCTTATTGTTAATTTGTTTATTACTATTCAATTTTTGACAGAGCAATTGCTCACTGGAATTCCCTTTGCGAAAAAAGAGGTGTAAATAATACAGCTACAGGTACAAATATTCCCAACCTTGAGAGTGTAATTGTCTCTTCGTCACATTCTACAGAAGACAACATCGACTTTGATGAAGCTATTGATAATGGACTGTTTCAACTTTAAGTAGGTATCTTCTTTATCTATCTTTTATCTTTATCTTTATCTTCATTAAAGATGTTTACAGGTCTATATACTAAAAATGTCAGGCAATTCACCCATCTATCTACTAATCCATTTCCCGTGTTGGATTTTTTTAAAACAAAGATCTATCTCATTACCAGTGGCAGTGATGATTTCAACTTTAAGCAGGTATCCTTTTCCCCTTAATCTTATTGTTTGTTACTATTCATTTTTTCAGCTCTGGTTATAATTAAAGATGTTATAGGTGTATGTATTTACATTTAGATAAATACAATCTTTTTATTTTTTGAAAACGTGGGTTGACATCCGTCCGAGGAAGTCACATTTCTGACCGACAATGTCGCAACTCACCCATCTATCTACTAATCAATTTTTTTGTGTTGAATTTTTTAAGACAAAGATCTAGCACAATACAGGTGATGATTTCAATTTTAAATAGGTATCTTCTTCAACATAATCTTATTGTTTGTTACCTTATATTTTTTCAGCTCTTGTTATCGTTAAAGACGTTACAAGTCTAATTTTTTATATTAACATTTATTTAAAGATATTGTTGGTCTATATATTTAAAGATGTTGCTGGCACTTCTCAGGACTGACAATGTCAGGCAACTCACCCCTCCATCTACAATGTCATGTGAAACAAAGATCTAGCATGTTACCCTTGATGATTTCACAGCAATCTAATACGCAAGAGGTAAGGTAAACCCTAGCATATTTGCAATTATATTTAATTTCTTACCAGTGATGATTCTTTCTTGATTTCTTACATAAAATTCACATAAAATTCGGGATAAACAATACATTATACGATTTTAAATATAAGTCCACATAAAATTTCTCATCATCCATATATATCATATCATCACCATATCATTATCATATCCTCATTATCATCATCTATCATTAATTATCAATTATCATCATTCATCATCTACGTCCACATACAATTCATGACAATGCAAATAAACAAGAAACATAGATATAATTCATGATAATCACAATCTAATGCAATTAAAATTAAAGATTGTATGTAAATCCATATAATTAAATTCAAATACCATAGTACATATTCAATAGTAGAAGTTTTCAAATTCAATATTTAAAGTTTCCTCAATAATAAAAGTTTCTAGTTTTCAAAACCCTCTTTTCTTTATCCAATTCTACTCGCACTATTTCCCAACGCTTCTTCCACTTTGTGGTCGTACTCTTTCCCCAACACCCTCCATGCGACAAAGAAATTTGGATCAGCTGCGCGTATAAACTATCTCGTTGCAATAATTTTCATAACGACTAATAATCTCATTGATAAGAACCTTAGCCCTTCTCGTCCATTCTATAAGCTGATTGATATGAGGAAGCATCTCCATCTTTCTCATCAACCCACACAATCTTTTTTGTGCTTGTCCAGATCTATGAAATACTCCTTGCCCTCTTTAGAGGTACTTGTGCCCAAACCCTGTATGGTCCAAGCAACAAGTGATACCTAATCAAAGCAAGTGAACAAAACCGAACTCGAAAACATATAAAGAGGAAAACAAACTAGCATTACTTCTTACTATATGGTCCAAATTTCATTATCGATCCACTCAATGATTCTCTCCAAGCTTCATACTCGATTGTGTAGAAAGATAACACATTTCCATTTTTGTGAGTTGCCTACATTAACATGTCCCATTAGACATGGAGATACAAAACATCCGGAGGCTTAGAAAACAAATATAAAAAGTCTCAAAACACAACCAAATATACAGGGGAACATTTAAAGAAACTAAGAACCGCTTATACAAAGATCATGTACACTCTCATCATTATCATGATGGCCGTATCTTAAAGATTTAATGTTTGTCATATATTTTATCTTCCCGTAGACCAAGGATTTTTTTCTATTTACTATCTCTTTATTCAAGTTCATTCTTGTAACTAATATGATATGTAAACAACCTTATTGAGCTATGATCATATGCACCAACTTAAAAATTTGAAAAAAAGACATTTTAATTCAACCACTCCAAGAAGCATCCAAGAGAATCCTATACAAATTTAACTTCTATGATTTATCTGGAGAAGGCACTGTATTTTTTCTTGGATGCTAAACAGAAAGGTTGTTAAATCTGATTAAATTTGACAAGGTTAACCATGGCAATTCACCCATCTAAAATTTAATCCATTTCTCGTGTTGGTTTTTTTCGAAACACAGATATAGCTCATTACTAGTGGCAATGATGATTTCAACTTTAAGGAGGACGGAGGTATCTTTTTCCCTTTAATTTTATTGTTTGTTACAATTGGTTAAATACAATATATTATTTTTTGAAAACGTGGGTTGACATCCGTCCGAGGAAGTCATATTTCTGGGATCGACAATGTCGTGCAACTCACACATCTATCTACTAATCCATTTTTGTGTTGAATTTTATTAAGACAAAGATCTAGCACATTACCGGTGATGATTTCAATTTTAAATAGGTATCTTCTACAACATCATCTTATTGTTTGTTACTTTACATTTTTTCAACTATTGTTATCATTTATTTAAAGATATTGTTGGTCTATATATTTAAAGATGTTACTGACTTCTCAGATCGACAATGTCGATAACTCACCCTCTCGTCTACAATGTCGGGTAAAACAAAGATCTAGCACGTTACCCTTGATGATTTCACTGCAATCTAATACGCAAGAGGTAAGTTAAATCCTATCATATTTGCAATTATGTTTAATTTCTTTCCAGTGATGATTCTTTCTTGATTTCTTAGAATTATATTTAATTTATTATATATTAAACTATTAAGTTGAGTGAATTATAGATGCATACTTCATCTCAAATGGGGTCCACGTAATGGGATTATTCAGAGGATAAAAAAGATTGTAGCTAGAAGTATAGAGATTCAAATAGATTGATTGCATTTCACAAATCATTCATTAAAAAAACCTCTATCTAAATTATAATGTATTTTTTTTTAGAAATAGAAAAACATTGACATTCAATATAATGGAACAACATATATAAGAAATTTATCGTCCCATTAGGTAGAATATATATACACTCAAAATTATTCCAACTTATAGACTCCCAGTTCTAATCCACAATACAGACTAATCTTCATGATAAAAACCTTATATGTTTTACATTAAACTTCAAAGTTCTGTATCGAGCTTGACCTATCTTTTAATCACATGGTTATTCCATCTTTGGTTAATCCACCCTCCATAGCCTCCATAATCTACTCTACACAAAACAATATGCATGATAACAAAACCATATCTTTTAAACCATTGTCTTGATTATTTCCCAAGCTCTAATTCTTGTGGCCTGGAATTTAACTATTTCATAATTGGCTAATCTAGCCTCTACATCAATGATTGTTTCCAGCAAAACGTTATTTTCTGATAAATGGTCTTGACTATTTTGGATGTCAAACAACATCTCTAGTGAAAGATTATGCACTAATATAGAGGTGAATCTCTTTACAATAGAATTTTCCTACACCATAAGTCTATTAAGGAGAAATCCTAAATAGTAAAGATCTGTTTCAAAACTTAGTTGCTATTTTTTCCCAAAGACATAATTTTCAAGATAATTAAAGAAATTAAATTGATCATCATATTTCATCAACATCTATCATTGATTATCAATTCTCATCATTCATCATCTTTCATCATCATCTATCATTATCATCATTCATCATCTACGTCCACATATAATTCATGACAATGCAAGTAAACAAGAAACATACATATAATTCATGATAATCACCATCTAATCACCATATAATTAAATTCAAATAACATATTACATACTCAATAGTAGAAGTTTTGAAATTCAATATTTAAAGTTTAGTCAATAATAAAAGTTTCTAATTTTGCAAACCCTCTTTTTCTTTAGAAACTTCTACTCTACTCTCTTCCGCAACGGCTTCTTCCACTCTGGCAGCTTTCTTTCCCCAACACCAAATAACCCTTGAACTTATGAGATCTTCTCGCAAAGACTTTGTCCGATTTTTAAAATTCTTTCCTCTTGATTTGTTGCATCTCCATGCAACAAAAATTTGGATCAGCAAATGCTTTTTCTTTGAACAAAATGTCAGGGTCAAGACCATGCTCTTTAATTATCCGCTTTAGTGTATTGTTTTGTTTGTTAACCAAAACAATATTTTGCTTCATATTTTTTGCAGCGGATAAGTTGTTCTTTGCTGTTTCCAAGTGAACTTGCAAAACCTTCGCCTGACTCTTCAAATTTTCATATTTCAACTGCACAAAAAGAGTAATGTCAATTCAAAATATTAATGTAAATTCAAAATTTCAAATTAACAAAAACGATTGTTTGAATGTAATAGTACTTACAACCGCTCTATCTCTTTCGGCATTTGCGATTGATACCAAATCCTTGTCCTTTGACCATTTGTTAAAATATGCCTGGGCCTCGGCACTAATATTTTCCAATCTGTTTAGTGCCTTATCTAAAATGCCATCTTTATAGTCGTTGTTAAAAGTGACAGTCCCACATTTTGCTTGGGTAAGTAAGGAATCCATCTTCGCAGGTTGATTCTGGACTGCAGCGTATAAACTGTCCCGTTGCCAATAATTTTCATAACGACTAATAATCTCATTGATAAGAACTTTGGCCCTTCTCTCCCATTCTATTAGCTGTTGGATTTGAGGAACAATAAACTCACTGACATGGGATTGACAATCATTACCAAGTAAGTTCTCCAAAGGATAAGGTGGAAACTCTTCACTATCTGATTCTGATGCAGACGATCTTGCTGGAGAAGTGTGGGGGCTTTCACCAAGATCAACTGCTATTTTCTGTCTTTGGGTGGGCTGATCCTGTTTTCGAAAAAATAAATCAAGATTTAGATAAATAAATTTAAATCGAATGTAATTAAAAATTGTAAAGCATATTAAAATTGAAATTTGAAGTATACCTGCTGCCTTGAATCATCTCGCGGTATCGAAAAAACCAGTTGGGTCATTGCTATCAATGCCCAAATAATCTTCATCTAAATTTATATTGTTCAAAATAGATATGCCACAGACTTTGGGCAAGCCACCAAGTGAGAGAGTTGGAATACGAAACGAGGAGTCAAGGTTTAGTGTCCCACTGGGGGCCGGAGCAAAAGTCATGCGTTTACCAATGGTCTTTTTCACTGTTCCTCTGGTTGGCATTTTAAAAATTAATGGTTGAGTTGGTGTCGCTGCCGTGGTTTGATCATGAATGACATGCGCTGTAAAGTACAAGAAAAAAAGAAAAATATTAGAACAATTCAAAAGTCAAAACTACGAAATTAAACGTACTATAGAAAAGTTGTACCTTGTTGTCGAGGGGTTGTTTTTCTCGGTGCTACGGGTGGCCTTGTAGGAGTTGTACTCAGTGGCTGTTCAGAAGATATCAATGCATGCGAATGTATGGAGTGAGTTGGGGAAGAAGGTTCCAAAATCCCTGCAATTCATCAATATTAAATGTTAAATCATTTGGTTAAAATTTAAATTGAAAAAAAATCTGCAACTTTGGAATTTGTAAATAATATATGAGAATGTATTACTTCTCTGGCGTTTAACGAGTTCAAACTGTTGAGGGTTTGGAGAGGAGTGAGCTTCCATTTCAGATTGGGAGTCCCCCGAAGCCTCTGCGTGTAGTTGGCCTCTTCCTCTTGACATCTTTTTTTTTTTGGGAATGGCTTCAAGATATCTTCTCTGCAAAACATTAAAATTTAAGATTTAATAAATGTGCACTGTAATGTAGAAAATAGTAATACAATTACAAACTAAATAGTTTATACCTGCTGTTCTTCAAATGGAACTGATAATTTCTTCAAAGCCTCATCAGAGCAAGTAGGAATTTCATTATGTTTTAAATTTAAAAGTGCCTCATAGTAGAAGCCCAGGAGATAGTTTGTTGAATATATGAAAGGTTTATCTGAGACTTTTGAATTGGCTATGTCAGTTCTTATTTTTTTCGATAGAAATGTGCACCAATCGAATTTTCGTTTTGTGATAGTGGCACAAATGTATGCAATGGCCCAATTTGGTATATCTGTTTGGCGACCCTGCAAAACAATTCTGGCTTGAAAAAACGAAATAAGTGCAGCAAGAAAGTGATGTGCAATTGATTGTGTATCTACACCACGCCTGGATTTATTGACATGGGCTGCAAATGCGAAACAGTGAAAATTACTATAAATTTATAACAGAATTGTATCAGAGTAAAAAACAGATTAAAAAATATGAATTAAAATGAATTATACTTACAATCAAAATGGAAACCGTACGTTGATTCGAGAAATTTCTTGTCATCTTCCGTGAGTGTTGCCTTGGTTGTCACAGTTGGTAAATTTCTGATAGGAAGGCCCGTAAACCGATGTATGTCATTTGGTTCAATAGTGAATTGGAACATTTGGCCATCGTTCAGAGTAACATAAAATATACCGTCCTCTGAATTGTAGCATGACAAAGGTAATTCAAAATATCGATCTCTGTTTCAAATGGGGCATATTAACGAGCCCTGTAAATTCACACGCTTCCATTATAGCTGAATATTCTGAAGACATCTTTAAAGCCGTATGGATGTGAGGGCATAAGGGATTCCTGTAGGTGATCTTCGCAATCGATTGAGTTGGATTGTCCTGATTTTCTTCCCCGAACTTGCAATCGGGAAGCATGTGAAGTCGACATTATGGATTTAATTCTGAAATAACGCCTTTGTCAAAGATTTAGACTGCAAAAATTCGAGAACAGAAAACGAAACGAGAAAATGAGCGGCACATGGCTATTTATAACCTAAATAGGGCATCAATGTCCTCTATTGACGTGCGTCATTTGCTTATACTGACGCGCGTCACTAGCTTCAATTGACGCGCGTCATCTTGTGCTGTTGTCGCACGTCATCTAATTCCTTTGTCGCGCGTCAATCAATGTAGTGTCGCGCCGTCAATCAATGTAGTGTCGCGCGTCAATCAATGTAGAGTCGCACGCGTCGAATTGAATGTAGTGTCGCGCGTCAATTGAATGTAGTGTCGCGCGTCATTTAATTACAGTGTCGCGCGTCATTTAATTACGCGTTGTCGTCGCGTCAATAGAGAACGATGTCGCGTCGCGTCAATAGAGGGCGATGTCGCGCGTCAATAGAGGACGATGTCGCGCGTCAATAGAGGACAACATCGCGCGTCATTTAATTACATTTAATTACGATTGTCGCATGCGTCAAAAAGAAACGATGTCGCGCGTCAAGATATAACAATGTCGCGGCCCGCGTCGTCGCCTTTGTGACGCGGCGCGGTTACGATTGTAAAATGTCGCGCATCATTACTTCTAGTGTCGCGCTAGTGTCGCGCGTCAGTACTAACTATTGTCGCCAGTGACGTGTGTCGTTACGGACTAGTGTTGTCGCGCGTCGCTGATGGAACCTTGAAAAACCAGGGAATTTTTTTTTTTCAATACTGTCAAATTCGCCTTTCGCCGAAACTGGTTACGGGGATATTCGCCAGGTATTTTCCACCTTCAATTTTATAGGGGTGTCTTAAAATGAACCCCGCTCTTGCCAATTCCCTCTCCCGTGCTTCATTATACTTGAGCCGTCTCTCCTCTCTCTCCACTTTTGTAGGATCCACCATCTCGCACCACACCAACTTTTGTGCCCCACACATAGTGGGAATTTATCCGCCATAGGAAATGATTCCAAACTCAGAGTGATGATCAAGATCTTGATGGCTAACGATATATCACATAAGAAAGACCCTCTTGGTTCTCATAAGAACTTGAACTCAGCAACCTCTGGGCAAGAATACGTAGAAATCGTGTACTCTAACGTATAGCTAGTCAACACACCACTCCACCAATGATCAACAACACGAATCCAAGTCAGATCAACATCATGAAGCAATTAATAATCTTCCTGGGTTTGAACACGAGGCCGATAATACCAACTCTTTCTCGATGCATACGCCAACAACCATTCATACAGCTCTACTAGAAAACAAAAAAAAAAGTCTCATAAAGCTCATGATACAAATGCTCCTCTACCCATTTATGTGCATCAAACTCAAGTCTAGTGTTGAATCGCTTATGCAAACTCATCCTCCGTGTTTTTAAGCCAAGTTTCTACACTGTCCAAGGTCAAGTGTTCTGCCATTACACACCATTCTTGCAACAACTTCTGAAGAGGTCCCGACAACAAAACCAAAATATAGTCACCTTTACCTACTCCCTTTAAACCCCAAGCGCATCGGCACATCACCCACCTTGATCAAGCGCTCACTCGAGGCGCATGAGGGTGACGAGCACCTCCTTTACGCGAGCCTTGTAAGAATGCTTCACCATTAATGGAGGAACATTTACAGAAACAAAGACACGTGCATTCATTCTAGCACAAGTAAAGAAACTAGATCTAAGCACAAATGCACCATAATGTAAAAGTAAATACTACAACATCACAAAGAAATTAGATCTGAACCATGAGCAATATGAAGAACACTAGGGTTTGGACCCATAAACAAAGATATTCATAACAACCCATCATATTCATTGATTCACAACTATTTACAATAGCCAAATTACATCAAAAGGGTCATAATAGACCAAATACATTATGAAATAACACCCTAGCTCTACAAAATGACTCGCTCAAAGGGTTCTATCCATGCTCTCTTCTATGCACCCAAAATATCTCGTGCCTTGCATCACACATCTTCTTCCTCCTGCATCACCTCTCATTTTCTCGCAACCCTTCACCATACACCTCTCATACACACCTACGCCTATGCTTACACACCTCTTTCAGACCCAAGCACATTCTTAAATAGAGTGGGATCTCCCCCACCACCTCAAGATTACTCATGAGCAGGCCGCATGCAAGAGGGATCATGCTCCACCATACTCGAGTGTCTATGCCAGCTAGCTAAAGCTATGATTAATTTCCACTTTACAGACTCCTTAAGCACAATGATTAACCCTTGATTATTCCCGAATATTCTTTCCTTGGGCCACAAGTCTTCATGTACTAACCTTATCCACTTATCACGCTTGCCCGCCTCCTCACGTGTTTTCCATGCAACACCATATTCCATAATGTGGCTAAGTCCTAGAATCCTCTTATGCTTCCGTGCACTCCAAGTTTACTCAAGCCTTTCACTCAAATTAAACTGCTCGATTGTTCACACACACTTAGTTCTTCTTGCGCTCTTCTTCACGCGCATTCTTCCTACCATGCCTTCCGCACACGCTCATCCTCCGCTCCGGACTTGTCGGTATGGGCTCAACAGAATCATCCGGAGAAGTTCATGGTTATATTTTGACCAACCATTCCTTACACTTGAAAACCCGTTTTGCACGTCTATCCCTAAACCATAAAATATTCCCTAAATATTCCTAAACCACTTCCAATAGGTTATTGTCTCTCGAATACCACCTCCGGATGATTATGAGCTTTTGGAACCTTCCTGGAGGATGCACACTTGCCTTGAAATGCCTAAAATAGGTCTTTCTAGGCCTAAGAGAGAACTAGTCTTCAATTGTACTTTGCTGGATTAAATGATGAATCTTATTACATCCTTCGGAAGGAAAGGGATTTGAAAGACTTTTGAGCAAATTTTCACATTTGGCTTAGTTGTCATGTTTCAAATTTTGAATTTTTAGGCTAACAAAAATGCATGACAACATAGGCATAGTCAATTAGAAGGAAAATGAAGGTGAGAAATTATTCTTGTTAATTCTGTAATTGCTATTGATGGATGATGATGAATATCACAAAATGGAGGGAGACGAGTAAGTAGCAGACTCCCCAAAGAATAGTGTACCTAGTTAGATCCGAGATCCGAAATGGAGAGGAACAATAGTAACAAGTGGGGGACGTGGGAAGAACTGGTTGTGGCAAGTGCAGTGAAAAGGCACGGAACCAACAATTGGGAATCCGTTGCAATGGAGCTTCAGGCCAGGAAGTTGTCCCCGCATCTTTTCTCTTCCCAGGTGAGCTTATCATGCTGTTTCCTTCATTCATGCTTGATTATGTACGGCTCACCGCTTTGGTTTTGTTTGTTTGTAGGATTGTAAGCTCAAATATCATGCCCTCCAAGGCAGATTCAATACTGGGTAGGATTTCTCTTTCTTCCGTTTGCTCTTTTAAATTTTCGGGGGTGGGTTTTGCGTCTTTTTGGGATTTGCGTTGTGTGATGAGTGATGATGATTGGCAGCAATAGCAGCTTGCCGTGGTTAGAGGAGCTCAGGAAACTGAGGGTTGCTCACCTCAAGCGAGAGCTTCAACACCATGACGATTCGATTGTGTATGCATGGCTATGCCCCTTGGATTCTAGTTTATCGCCCATTGATTTTCATCGCTTCCTCTTTGAATTGTTTTTTTATTTTGGTTGTTGTTACAGCTCTCTGGAGTCCAAACTGAGAAGGCTCAAGGCCGAAAGAGAACAGGGTTGGGTGAAAGAAGAACAAGTAGAAAAGAGGGATCTGGAACAAGCAGAGGATGGATCCCCGGTGCCTCGAGATTTGGATTTGGCAAAGACAGATCTGGAATCTGCGAATCCAATTCGTGATTTGGGGTTGCGGGGGAACAAGATCCGCAGCCTCTACGCATACCCCACAATAATAGGACCTCAAAGTCTGAGGTTGAGGTGGAGGTTGGAGGTTGCGGGCCTGCATCTCCTTTGGATTCCTATTATGGAAGCTCTGAAACAATAGCAAAGGAGAACCCCCACAGGACCGTGGCTTTTGAAGCAGAAGAAGACGACGGCAGGGAAGAGGACTTTGTAGAATCCACAGATGTACATTCTGAAACAATTGTGAGCCCATCCTTCGGCAGGAAAGGTGATGGCTTCCAAGAGGGCAGTGCTGAATCCAGAGAAATTGGGGAGGAAGAGGAAGAAGCAGAGCCAGAGGAGGAGACCCTCAAAGGAATCTGCGAAAACAGAGAGGGGCCGGTTCAAGCACCTTGGGATACAAGTGATGTGTTGAGCTCTGCAGAATTTTCGACAAAAAGAAGAAGAATACGAAGAACAGAGGATGATAGCCATGAAGATGAAGATGAAGATGAAGACGAAGACGAAGACGAAGACGAAGAAGATGTAGGAGGACATGACAAGGATGTATGCGAGGACGAGGATTCTGTTAGGAGTTGGAAGAACAAGAACAAGAAGAAGACCAAGAAGAAGAATCAGAATCAGAATCAGAATCAGAATCAGAATCAGCAGCACCAGCACCATCATCAGAGGTCTTCAGGTGAGAGCCAAGGCGAGGGAACCGATGACATGTCGCCCATGAGCAAGAGAAGCAGAAGGGAGGCCAAGGTGCCCGGCAAACTGCTTCCTCTCCTCGAGTGTTTGAGGGCCATCGGTGCCCACAAATTTGGCTCTATCTTCAAACATAGGCTAGACAGCCAGGTTTGACTCTTTTTAAGGGCTTTTTGAAAACCCATTTTGTTAAACTACAGGTCTCATAATTGTCGTTTTACATTTAAACAAACACTTATCTCACTGGCACTCTCCAGGTCTTCAGGTCTTGCAGTTGATTTATATAATTTGTATGGATTGCCCTGGCCTGGTGATAACTCTATTTTATGTTTTTGCAGGACAATCTGTACTATAAAAGCACGATTCGGAGGCATATGGACCTTGGTATGGTGAGGTCAAGACTAGAAGAAGGCTCTTACGCTGGCAGCCTGGAATTCTTCAGAGATGTGCTTCTGGTGTTTAACAATGCACTTGTGTATTATCCAAAGTGCTCTCAGGAGTTTGTAGCTGCATATGTGCTTCGTGAGTTAGCCAGCAAGGAGATGGCTTCCATTTTCCAAACGGAGGCTCTGTTGAAACAACAAGGCCCATCCACCAGGAAGAGGGAGCCCAGGAAGGGTTCGGAGCTTAACCCCATTATTGCTTGTAGAAAGAGAAATGTGAGCGGGGAAAACCAGGTGGGCCGTTCTAAAAGCGCACGGCTGACCTTGGAACAACAATCCTCATCATCTGCTGTTGCTGCCATACAAATGCAACAATCTGAAAGCGGAATCGAAATTGAAAAGAAGGATGCAGAGGTTAATGAAATCAAGAATGCAAAAGGAGAAGGTAATGGGAAGGAGGAGGGCCCAAAAGTAGCTGCACATGCACCTTTCACCCATCGTCCTGACACTAAATTACAACAGAAAACTCAAGATGCCAATTTAAATTCAAATATGAATACAAATCCACCGAAGGCCAGCCTGCAGAGTAAGTCAGAACCGTTGGCACGGGATTGAAGAATAGGGTCTTGGATACGCATAATCCAATAAAAACAACTCAAAGAAAGCTTTGAGCAGCAGTATCAAGGATCTGGGTGAGAGCTCCCTGGGCTTGCTGTATCGAAGAAGATCTTTAACTCCAATGCTGCTGCTGCTAGACCAAAGAAGAGCACCAGCATGGGAATGGAACCTACCCAGAGTTGTAGCCAAATTATGGAGACAAAGGAAAGGGGTTTCAACATTTCCCAGGCAGTTGGGCAGAAAAATAACATGAGCACTAGCAGCAGTGTTAAAGAACAAGAGCTTCCCTGAAGCAATCTCATCTGAAGAGGGGAGTTGGAAGACCACCAAAACATGCTAAACTAGCATCTCAACAAAAACACCACCATCACCACCTCCTCCACCTCCACCTCCACCACCAGCAAGCTCAGCATTTAACACAGAAACAAGCAGCAGCAGAGGAAGAAGAATCCGAGCTGCCAGTCAGCAAGCCAAGGAAAAAGGCTAGAAGATAGAGATGATCATGACCCATGGGTGTGTTAAAACTGTAGTGGGTATCATGGGTTTCGATTCGGATTTTTAGCATTTGGTGGATTACACCTCACTGCTGAGGCTCACATTCAAAATGAAATCCAGAAAATGGCCTTTGTAAGTAGTAGCATCGGTGATTACTCAATTCTCTCTTGTAAGTATTGAGCTTGTGTGGTTCCAAGTTTCTTACCCACTTGCAATGGATTTCAAAGTTTGGAGGGCGAGGGATAGCTCTTCTTTCTCCTTATGCCTACAACTAGCGTATTTATAGAAGTGCATGTATTTGTACACATTTCTATAAAATTTGATGGTCATCCCTAGGAGCTGAGCTACTAGTTGTGGAAGTGAAACCCAACTATACTACCAAAAACCAAATACCAAAGTGCCAAATCTAATCACCATCTTTACTAAAAATTGTAAACTCTTGGTGGGCTTGGCATTATTGATCCATTACAACAAGGGAAATACCTTGCGGCTAAATGGATTGCAAGAGCCACTCAAGGTTAGGAGCCTTGGAAGACCCTTATCAGTGAATAGATCTGACAAGCTTCATATAAAGATGCTTGGACTTCCACTCGATGGGAAGGTAAAATCCTAAATGGCCTTGGAAGACCCTTATTAGTGAATGGATCTGACAAGCTACATATAAAGATGCTTGGACTTCCACTTGATGGAAAGGTAAAATCCTAAATGCACTTTTTTTTTTTGATATCTCTGGCTTCCTTCTTCTTAGGCGTAATTGGATAGTTTGGTAGGAAATGGTCTCTTTTCTTCAATGGTGCAATCAAATTTTTCGTCATGGATTGAATATATTTACTTCCAAGCTTTGGTGGAACCGGATAATTCAATCTAGTAACCTGCCCCTTGCTGTCCAATTCAGATCAAAATCCTTTGCAAGAAAAGACATTAACACAGTTAAAGACATTTGGGATAAAAACACCGGCAGGTGTCTCTCTTAGACCTATTATGCCATATGTTTAATCTACCCACAAAACTTAAACATGTCTATTTCACACTTAAACATGTTTATATTATTACACTTATACAGTTGATTCCGCTTGAGATTTTCTTTAAAATCACAAACAACCTTCAATCCCTTGGAAGGATTGATACTGGTCAAACCAAACAGCCATCAACACAATGATGCCAAGGGTTTTGTATCTATTGATTCAATGCCCGCTCCCACTTGAAGACTCTCTTAATACCAAGTGGTCTATGTCCTTCACCGATCCTCAATTGTAGTGAATGACCTACATAATTTGACCATCTCCCGTTGAGGCCAAATGTCAACTTTTGGGATGACGAATTTTGCATATGAAACTTTTGGTTGGCCTCACTTTAGCCAAACTTGGTCTTGGTACCACAGAATGTCCCTTTTGTTCTTGAATCTATCCCCCATCTCTTTTGGTATTGCCCTTCCTCCTCTTAGCCCTCGTCTTCCCTTTGCTCTTTTCTTCCGGAACTTTTTTCTAACAATTACAATAACGAATCCGTCTTGCTTGGCATTCTCTCCCCCTCCATTTTCATTGTCATCTAGAACACTTGTCGATTGAGTATCTTCTTTCATATTTAGAAAAATTGTTGCCAATAGCAATACATTGGGAATGACATTGTCCCCTATTCAACAAACTCATATTTTACCCTCTCTATGTTTGGAAATGTATTAATTCAACATTAAAGATTTAGAGGTGTGTGATGAAATCGACAAAATAAAACAAAGGTGCATGCAAGTGTTGTTGCCAAACAATGCTTTTCGTTAACCACCATGATTATCAATTGCATTGATTCTTAGTTTCCTCTTCCTCTTATAATTTTTTTTGATATATAATAATTATAATCTTGACCCGTCTTTTGCTAAGGCCCGTTGGCTATTCTTGTTTAAGATTTTAACTTGTATATTATTTTATTATTAATAAAAGTATTTTCAATATTTAAAAAGGAAAAAAAAGTGCCATACAATAAAAACCATAAAATTACAAACTTGATAAATATATTTGTTCTACGTATTGGTATAATAAAATGTATTAACATATCTTGAAGTGACGAGGATAAAAAACAAGAGCCGCGAGGCGCTTGCCGCCTCGCCACAGATTGTATGATATTTGAATTGTAAACATGAGATCTGTTCATGATCTACTAGTGGAAAATAGAAACAAAACAACTAATAGCAAATACTAAATCAAAACAATGGTACAAGTAGAAAGCAGGTTAGGATGTCTAGTCACTGAAACTAGTAAAACTGTCTTTTAACCAAGAGCACCTGTTATGCATTCCTGCGAGATGAATAAATAAAAGTATTAGCATTGTCAAATTGGATATAAAGTATCAGAAACACAAATTATGCAAAAGAAAGGTTACTCTGGTGATGAATATTTACAATATAGGAAATCAATTTACAATGTGAATAGACACAGATCAAAGAAAACATAGCTTTCATATGATATATACGCCCTTGCAATTGCATGTCATGGAAGATTTATGATAAAGAACACAAAACAAAATCAATACCTAGTTATCATACACGCTAATCATGATAAATTTGAAGCCTTCAATGTGAGAGATGCTGGCTACGGTCATTTCAAAATAAATTATGTATATTAACAGTGCAGTTCGCAATGCAATTGCAATAGATAAGGCGGCGTTTATTTCCCAATTCCAAATGTTGAAATTATACACAATAGAATATAGTTTATATCTGGTTGCCAGATAAGAATTTGCAGCATAGCACCCGTGCCAGACGCATCCAGTGCAACAAAATAACAGCTGAAAGTTTGATCAATATGTATCAAATGTGAAAAAGCGGTAGCTAAGAAGATATTTAAACTTTGACCTAAGGCAACACAGAGCATCAGGATCAACGGATCCCCAATAGTTATGTGAAAGAAACTGATAATCAGGAAATATACGAAATAATTTAGCCTTCCCTGTCTCATTGAAGGCATCTCCTTCGTTTTTCCCATGTCAGCAGATCTGGATGGAACAATATTAGATGGAGAAAATCACTTCCAGTTCTATTGTTGTCGAAGAATTGTGTGATCAAAATAGTTGTCTATGAAAACGGAACAAGTTTATTGGCGGAGAATTGTGTGATCAAAACAGCTCTAATTGTGTTGCACTTTTTCCATCAAGGAAGGCGGGCTTGCCAAAGTTCAGGCATTGCCCACTCAGTGGTCAAGCTCGAGGTGTTGATTGCAGCGAACATCATTTCTTGCTTGTATATATTTGACAGAATAAAAACCCCTCAGACATGATATGGTTGTATGCATGAAGACAATCTAAGCTAGATAATGCTCTCCCATGCATTAAAAGTGTGACTGGTGAGTGCTATAGTTCACCTGGAAAAAGAGGTAGCAATAAAATATTCTAAAATGAATTACCTGATGGCATATCTCACATGTAATGTCCCCTTTCTCATTGCACCAACGCTGCACACATTTGCGATGAGCATACTGTACAACAAAATAAAAATACCGAATGCCCTCAGCAAAATAGCTAAAACATCCAGACTCAACAATAGCAGTAAAGCTTTTAATCATATAATACAAGCACTAGGCTTGGTTGCTCTTGTTTCACAAAATGCCAAAACACAGTACCCCTAGTGGGTAATGCAGACAAATAAATCGCCATAGCTTGTGAATGAATTATTTACCTTCAAACTTCCAGAACAGGCACAGGGAGATTCCATGTTTCTATCATCGTCCTCTTCCTGGCAAATACGACATTCAACCAGAGTGCAAGGCTCGTCTCCATAGTCGAAATTGTCAGAGGCGGGAATCGTCTCTGAGGACTCAACGCATCAATGGATGGAACATCGTTGCAAACTCGAGGGGACGAATCTAGTGCCAACACCCTGTTTTGCTGAAAGGCAACATGACCAATTTGTGATAGCCTCTGGGCCTCAGAGGCAGCTGATTCCAAGGTGGAAGCAGTTATCAAACGGTCCACACACAAGACAAAATGATCTCCCATTCTCCGATTCTTTGTTAATAACGATATCTGCACATTCAAGAATTACCATAAAATTCCACATAACATCAAATATATTGCATGTTGAACTGCACAGAGATAAGAACAAACTTAAGAATTTTCACAAAAGTTTCCTGAATTTTTCAGCACAAACAGAAAGCTAAAATCAAATGTTAGACCAATTTTGGGCCATGCCAAGGAAAGAAGAAATAAAAGAAAAGAAAAGACAAACCTTGGATCAAACCATTACACTGTCAAACCAAGAAAAAATGGAAACTTGAACTAATGAACCAAAACCAGAAACCAATTTTTCCAGGGGACTATCTCAAACTCAACAGTATTCACAGACTTCTTCCAAATAAACTGTCTAGCCAATTTGGGTGATGTGAACATCAAATTGTCCATACCATACAATATTGCCATTATGATTAGCAAAGAATAAGAGAAAAGACTGTTGTATCAAACTATTGAAAAACAAAGTCTTGAACCCAAAATTGATTGAACCAAAAGAAACAATTTGGGTGACGTCAAAATCAAAATTTTCAAGCAACCCATAAATTTCCATGAGGATACATGTATTAAAAATTTAAAAAAACTGTTCACTCAATCCATCAAACAAGAGGGAAACGATAGAAACTTGAACCCAGAATTCGTTGAACCAAATCCCCAAACCCATATATTGAGGAACTGTTAAAAACTTACTTTTCTTCTGCTCTCGAACTCGAAGATCAGAAAAACCTAAACTTATGCTCCCAATTCCACAACTTTATCCAGATAAAGAGCTGCCAAATACCCCTTATAATTCAGCCCGAAAAGCTCAACGGATTATCTTAAGAAAAAAAAACCCACTTCCAAGGAAGCCTAGAGAAGTGAATGAAGACGCTTGCAAGTTGAGAATCCGATACCCAAATGCTTCAAATCCCTCCACACTCAACAAAAAAGAATCCAAATTGCTTTCACTTGGTCACCGCGTTTACAAATCCCGCACACCGAGCCTGCACACCATGTCATGCGGATATTTAGATAAGCCTAGAAAATGTAAATAAAGCTTTTTACTATTTGCTACATCAGCAATTGACTAGTCCTTAGGACACATGGAAGTAAATCATGAAATTTGTTTAGCATGTCAAATCTAACATTAAAACATGTACACATGTCACTTTAAGAATTTAAGTGTTAATTGTTTTTGAAAAATCAGTGTTGGAATAAGGCCTCAAATTTGTCAAATCATTCTTAACTAACCAATAGAAAATCGGTAAATGATTTTTCTTAAATAAATTAAATTGCCAAATTATTTACATAAAATAAAAACATTAGAAGTGTCAATGATAAGAAAAAAATAATTATTTGTGATTGGTCTATTGAAAAAAATTATTGCATTGAACTGAAAGGTATAGTATTTCTGCCTATGGCAGGAACTAATAACATATGTTCAAGAAATAAGCAAAATAGAACCCCCTTTTAAATGTCAAATCAAAAATGAAGCACAACAAAACCAATAATGGCTGGAATGCTTTCTCCATCATGACCCTAGTCATAAAGTCAAAAGTCTCTTTTTCTTTTTAAATATAATTCATATTTCTTTCTTACCATCTCTCATTTACCGGACACTTTGAATTGTAGGGATTTTGATAGTATTAAGCTATTTTATTGATACAAATATACTCGAAGTACTAGGGTTTGTTCATATCGCTAAGTGAAGGATTAACATTTCAAACAATTCCTCTTTCTTGTTAACATCAAAATAGTTAATGATCAAGCTTTAACATAAATTAATTGTCTCATCATCTCTATTCACAGTTGTAATTGTTGTATTTCTTTTTGTAGTGGTTTTGTTAATTGTCATGGCGGTTGCGTGATTACTTCTCGCTGATGCCGGCGGTTCTGTTATGGTTTGCATGTTTTTTCCTCTTGTTGCATGGACATGACTTTTGGACTTATTTATAAGTCTCTTGCTTGTTTTTCTTCAATTTAGCCTTAGTTTTGCTTCTCTAATCCTTCACCTCACTCTAATTCACTCCCTTATGATTTAATTTTGACCATAGATCAATTTTAATCTCTAGTTGAGATTGAGATTGATTGAAAATTTCTCTTTTAAGAAAAGTTGTGTGGTCATTTTCAGCGTCCAAAAAAATGATTTTCAGAGATTACTGCATTTTAGAGCTGTTATCTGCAACCTGTGTGTGTGTGTGAGAGAGAGAGAGAGTCGAAGAGGAGATTGATTCATGTATAAAACACTCTCTAGGATTCTTGCTTGCTTGCAGCTGCCACAAGGAGGATACAATGAATATCAAACTAGTTCTTCTGAATTCCTTGGACCAACCACAAATTTATTGCCAACCTGCTTTCATCGTTTACTCGTGCTATTTCAATTTTCTCTTGCTTCATCACTACTGTTGTCTCGGTCACTTAAACAAATTGGAGATAGTTCTTCTAAGGGTATAAGCAAAATGCTTGGATTAAGTTATTTTTACTTATTTCTTTGTCATAGTTTATTTTAAATTTTGTGAATCCATCTGTTGTAATTTTGTTCTCAAAAATCATGGAAAGAGAAAAGAAACGAGTTAGTTTTAGATTCATTCTTTGCATTGTGATTGCTTATAAATTAGATGTAAATCCTCTTTACTCTAGTCAAATTCCACATCTAGAATTTAGCCAAAGATTTGCTTTACTTTGTTTGCATCATCACACTTAGTGTGCAGACCAGTAATAGTTGCATTCATTCTCTTCCATTTAAAAGAAAACACAAAAACTTCATATTTGTTTTGAAAAAACATTAGTTTAAAACCTTCCTCTTTATGGAAATTGCTTTCACATCGGGGGTCAACTTTCAAATTTGTTTTTTTTAGTTGGAATTCATTTCATTATCATTTTAGGTTTTAGATTTGTCTTATAATTCATTTCACTCTCAGAAAAGATCTGAAAAAGGTGCATTGTATATTGTAATTACAGTCATTTAAAATAGGTTTGAAATTGCATAGTGCTTTTAAATAATTGTAAGCTTCTTTTATGCACATTGTCATATCATTTAATTTGTTAGAAATCACCCGTAGTTGTAGCTGTGATTTAGATTAGTTTGTTGTCCCACTGCATCTAAAACCATCAAGAAAACAACAAAAATAAAGTTTGGCATCTGCACTTAATTCTCAGATTCGTAAGAAATCAATTTGTTTTTGCTTTTTTTTACATGCATTGCATAAAGTAAATTTATTTGGTTATTAATTTCCATTTCTGAAAAGTTATCAGTTTTGTTTTAGTTCATTTTGATCAATATAAACACTTGAAAACACCACAAAAATATTCTACAATAATCCATATTCTCACAAAGAAGACAATTATTTCAACTCTCCAAGACACCACCAAAGCAAAACAACTCACTCATATGTAGGACAATGAACATTCACTTTATTTTTTAACAAACACACTTCATACGGCCAGAACAAGCCAAAACAATACCATATATATCCCGCCCAAACCATTTCATCCATACAACTCCAATTCATGCTACACCTATGCTACACTCAAGATCTAACTAGTGTCCTATTGTGGTTAATCCTTCAAACCCTTACATGACTATGGATAGTCAAGTTTTTCATGGCAAGGTAGGCGGATTATTGAATGTTACTACTCCTTTACCTAGAGAACATTTAAGATGATATCCTTATCAAGTTAAGAGGTGAAGTTTTTGCTCTACCCTTTCACCAACTTTGCTTCTCCATACAATTGCGTGTTTTGGATGATCAAGTGTCACGACCGCCACTCATGCTTCCATTTTTTTGCCTTCGCAGGAGACTTGACCACCATTGGAGATTTGATTTATTTTATTCTTGTGTTTAGCCTTGTCTCTCTTATTTTATTACCTTATGCATGACCTGTCAGAAAAGAGTATCTCGAGAGCAACAAACACTTCCCGATAGTTCTCCAACTTGGCTATAGTTGGTTTCACCTCACCGGCATTAATTAGAAATTATGTATCACAATTATCCTTGATCCGAACACCCCTTGAGAAAAGATAGGTAGAAACTTTGTTTCCTTGACGAGCAAGTTGAGCTCTCATGAGTTCATTGGTAGAGGATCATGTATCCACCTCGCCTTGACCACTAGCAATTCATACCCTCATTGTCCCCATCACCTTCCATTGAATTCATCACCACATGATCCCCCATCATCACATCATCCGCGCATCGGCTACCTCGGCCCAACCACGAGGAGTCGAGTGCGCATGAAAGGCCACCCTATGCTTTCTAGGACATACAAATATGGTGAACCCGACATGAAAGTGTAGTTATTTCTCGTTTTGATTCCCATTCTTCTTTTCATTCCACCTTCCTCTTATATTATTTTGTGGGCATTCATATACCCCCAAATATGTTAGGAAGAGAATTCGATAGGCCCTTGGGCCTTAAAGGTCATTATTCACAAACAAGACCAAGGGATAACTTATCTCTTTAGTTGGGCACATGCAACTACCCTATCAAGGTGCATGCACGCACTTCCTCTACTTACATTCCACAATTCAATTCCAACATTAGGATAAAGGAAGTTGACCAACCCTAAAGTTGGCAAAGTGACCACTCCAACTCAAATGACATGACTTTCACTAGAGGAGTTGGCCTTTACACCAAGATCCTAACCAAATCTCATATCAATGCACAAACAACCGACAATAAATTTCTTGCATGACGCGGTCACAATAGTGATTAGCTTCATGCTAAAAATGAGTTGTTGGATAGGCTATGGGCGCATACCAGAGTGTCTTCTTGGAAAAAATGTTGCGTCGTTGCAACTTGGATCTAAACATACACCTATTATCCAAAATGAGCCCCTGCTTATTTTGGCTAACTTGCCTTCATTCTTTCCTTCCTTGTGCTTCAACTTCAATTTTCACACATTGCAAGCACTCAAAAGATTCTGGAAATGGCTTCATCAAATAGGATTTTTCTTCCCCTTTCCAGAAAGGTAAAGAAGTCCTCATAATTCCTTGTATTTTGCAAGTTATGGCTCGGCGGAGTTTAGAGGGGAATTTTTCCCTAGGCGGCGCCGTAGCCAATTAAATGATGCCACGTGTCATTAGTGCAGCGGCGGGGTTGGGGGATTTTTGGTTTTTGACGTTTGGTCAAAAGGGGCACAAAGGAAAATTTCGGCCCAAAAGCCCGCAAAGGGGGAAAAAGTTCAAATTGTGGCCCGCGGATCATCCAGAAGGTGCCACGCATCATCAGCGGCGGGGCGGAGGAAAGTTGAAAATTTTGGCTTTTGGGCGTAAAAACTCAAAGGCGCGAAATGAACCCATGGTCCCATCGACAAATGAAATGGTGCCACGTGTCCACGTCGGCAGCGGAGGTCGGGCCCGCAGAGGTAAATTGGGAAATTTTCCCAATGAAAAATTTAAAAGGAAAAGGGGCAAAATTGTTGTTTTGGAGCCGCATCTCCGCGCCAAATCAGAAAGCGACACGTGTCTCGGAGTGGCATACCGGTGGAGGCTTTTGGGATTTTTTTCCCAATTTGAAAAAAGAGGAAAAAGTTCAAATTTTGGCCCGCGAACCCGAATTTTGCCCTAATTTCGCCATTTTTGCCCTAAATCTTCAGAGGGGCATATCTTTTGCACTAGAGCTTGGATTTTTGCGATCTTTATATCAATGGAAAGTCTGTTGAAGTCCTCTACATGATGGATGGTTCAATTTTGATTTTTGATGGATATTTGTAGGAGAAAAATGGGAAAATTTTATGGCATGCAAAAACGCAAAATGACTCCAACCACCAAAATTAATGAAGTATGGGCCTCTGTTTTGCTCTGCGAAGCAATGTACAATGAAGTATGGGATTTTTCATGAAACCCATCATTTTACAGGCCAATTAAATGGATTTGGTCGGTGGTTGAAGTTTCAAATCAAATTTATCCGCGGTTTCTCATTTCTTTCGCTTCGTTTGAGCGATAAAAGCTAGTTTTGGCTCATTTGTAAAGGTTGTTCATCATTCTTCTTTGCCTCTCCCTTCTTTTCTTCCCCAGGGTTGAAAATAGATTTGAAACCTCCTCCCCTGCTATGTAATGGCATTTTTGCCTCTTACCCATGAAATGATGTTTTGTGCAAACTTCTGAGCAATAAAGACGTGTTTTGTGATGCATTTGTCCATCCTTGCTCGTTTTGGTCGTTTTCTTCTTGCCTCTCTTCATTACAGCGCTTATTTGTGCATGTTTGGATGTTCATTGCAGGTTTTGAGCCGTGTTCATGGAGTTTTGGAACATTTTTGTATGAAATACATCTTTGGTATGTGATGCATTTGTCCATCCTTTCCATTGCTCACCTCTTCTTGTTCTATGGCGCTTTGATAGATGATCAACATTTTCCTTCTCTGGTGTATCACCGTTTTAGTGTAGGCTTTGTTCTTTCCATTTTTCTTTCTCTCCTGTCTCCTTGGAAGTTATATTAGGATTATATTAGCTTGCCCGCACTTGAAATAAGTTGTGGTAGGTAGTTTAAGAAGAGAAACCAACCTTCTCTCGGAGATCTTTTCCCATTTGCAAAGGTCCCACACTTTGGGAAAGCTCAATGTTGTGCATTCACACCAAATGACATTGCCTTAGAAAAGTAGATCCATAACTCATTTGGGGGTGCTGTGAATTTGCACTAACAACACCTACAAAGGATGACACAAATATCAAACAATTCATCAAGGGGTATCACTCTTCTCTAGTAGAGTCCAACGCTAACCAAAATCCCAAATAGAACCATAAAACTTTGTCGAATGACCTCATGTCTACCCCCGTGGGGTGCATTCGAGAGTTGGAGAGTGCCCAACCCTCTCAAAAAAAAATTTTTTAGGTTGGTCATATTGTAAACCATACAATGAATAATGATGGTTGCATTCCCACCAACAATATCCAACAACCGCAACAACCCTAACATTACTTGCACCTCATCACTCGATGTTGCCCAACCCAAGAGATCTTCTCATAGGGATTGACATGCTGGGTATAGGTGCTCCTTCTACATACATGTACTCCATGTAACCACCTATTAATAACACCGCCACATACGCCATCCCTCACATCATGACATCAATTTCCCATTTGTTCACACATGATGAATTTATGCCAAATGATGTATTTTAAACATACGTCTATCCTAACCAACAATTTGTAGTTGCCTATTTTGCAGTACCCTAGAACCATACTATCATACTTTCTCCAAATCCACATGACCTAACTACTTCCTCACGTATCAAATTCCACCTACACACAATGCAACCTTCATTCTTGGTGGTTTCACACCCAACGCTTACACAACACCACCTTCTCCACCTCCTATGTTGACACGTCTTCTCAAGACTTTAACACCACGAGGACTTACGTAGAATACCTTAAGGAACCACTTGATCACAACATCCATGTTTTCATCCTTCCTTGTCACTTGTTGGATCTTCACAAGTATAAAGGAAAAAGAGATCCTAATGTGTATATCAAGGCTTATGTAATGATGGTGCGAGAACTTCTCCCATGGAATGGAGTTGCTGCCAAATTTTTCCCAAAGACCCTAGAGGCAATACCACTTGGTTGGTATTATCACCCACCTAAAGCTTCCATTCACTCATTATGACAACTAATAGTCAAATTTGTCAAAGCATTTGACACGAACAAGCTAGTGAAGAGCAACATTAGAGAATTCTTACATATCAAACGAGAACCTAATGAGTTTGCTTCCCATTTCATTATGAGATGACAATAAATGTTCTATTATTTTGCTAATGCTCTAAACATGGATCATAGGGAGCTCTGTGACCTCTTCCTCCACACCTTCAACAAAGAAACAATGGAGGATGTGCAAAAGTTCTCTCGAAAAATCATATTGAAGCATTAGAAAGAACATTGAGAATTGATCAATTATTTATTGGTGGCCGTAGGACCTATGGGATCATTGGAAAACTTGTTGTCCATAATCAAAACAATAGGGTGGGTAGGGGTATCAAAATAAAATGCAATGAGAATTTACAAAATACCTAGCGAACAATAACATAAAGCATGCAACCAAATTGTAGATGACCAATTAATAAATATGTAGTTAAATGGTTGTAGTATACAAACATTTGTGATATGCATTCAATCACTAACATAGACATGAGAACATCCTTGTGTCAATTATGTTCAAGTGAATAATTGTGAGTCTACAAGATCTACCCTTCACTGGAATGGAATTGGATGTTTACCATCATATACATATAAAGGTGAAGGCAATCCGTTTTCCTTGGAGGTAACAATTATATAAACTCATAAGTTTGCGATTATTGTAAATGACGGGTGAGTCGACCCCGGAAAAATAACTTATGTTTCGATATTTTAAGCGACTCAGTGCTATGTACTAGTCCTCCAAATAGCCAAATGAAATTTTTGAAAACCTGAATATTCGTGAATTAATGAAAATTTGACACTGAAATTATCCTTGGCATTCTTTTACTATGAAGGCAATGTTGCAACAATTTCATTGGATGGTTGAGATTTAATTGTAAAGGCATGAAAACCATTGGGCGGATCTTTGGTGATTTGATTTGGCACTATGTAGATGTTGGGCGAGACGCTATTACCGTGTAGTCATTGTTGTAGACATCGAAGTTCAAGTTTTTAATTCTCTTGTATGGGATCCTTTGTTTCATCTACCATATTTGGCATTGAATGGTTTTTGATACATTTTCTAGCTTCTGTGACTCTTGGTGTGGTTGTGCATTTGGCCCGTGATATTTTTTGGGCAAAAAATGTTACTCTCTATGTGGATTATGGTGTGTTCATTCCATGTTAATGCTTTCTCATCTGCCTTGGGTGTCATGCTACAAGTGAATATGTATTCCCACCATTTGAGGCTATAAAAGCGATGGGGTGGCCATGATTTGATTTTGGTTGTTGATAGATGAGAGGAACCCATGGTATTTCTTTGCCTCTATGGGTTTTGTGTGAGTGTTTATTTATGTCATCGCTTCAAACATGAGTTCTTCCTTGTGTGTTGTAATTATCCCCTTGAAACTTTCACCATTTGAAAGTACTCTTTAGGAGATTTCTAATGATCATGGTCTCAAAATTTTCTAAGATCTATCGGGGTGGTTATGAACTTATGAGATTTTGAAAATTTAATAGTTGTGTTGCTTTATTTTCCCTATTTATTGGCCATCAATTTTAACATGTTAACCCATATGTGTAGGCATTTCATTTTTTCATGTTCTCGGGTTATTTCCCTATTTTTGCCGCAATGTGCTTTTTATAGACAAACATGACTTTCAAGGATGTTGACATGAGTTAGAGTCCTTTATTTTTGCCTACTTGGGTCTCCTTTCGAGTATCCTCTTGCTCTTAACTTTGAATCTTTTTGAGCTGCACATGATTGGACGAAATGTATTCCATTTTGGAGATGTAGTGCGCACTCCTCTTAAACATTATTTAGATGGGTTTCCTTTCATATTATAGATCTCACCATATTACTCATTATATATATATATCGACACAAGGTGCCTAAACTCTCAGGTTGCTTTGGATTATGGCTTATTTTGTGATTTTGAGTTGGCATGGGGTGCTAATCTTATGATTGACTCATTTGGACATGGTTTAGTTTGATGGTATTTGACATGCACTTTGGGCGGTTATATAAGATAAATGTTATACGTGTTATTGTTGGTTAGATATTCTAATTTTGATGATGTCAAATTGATATATTGTGAGCATGTTCTAACTTACTATTGGATAATGAAATACATGGATAATTGGTGTGTTTTGTTTCCAAAATTAGTAGTAGTAAAATTTGTTATCACTTTGTGTGTAATTAAATTACTTCGATATATATGAATATTAACAACAATAAAACACCAAAATATAGAGAAATGATCACAATATGCAAGTAGAATGACTTAGCCACTTCGAGGGGGCAACCTCCAAACCATACAAGAAGACTCAAGTGCTCAATATGATGATAATATCCTATTCTCTAACTCCTATATATACCCTACTATACTATCCAAAGCCCCATGTCCGACCCACTAAACATATGAAAGCATAAATAATTATGATATGACATAATAAGAGATTATGTTAGCCGCATGTTGAATATCTCTATCCCAATATATGAATTAGGGTTAAAGGTGTAACATGTCCCTCCCCTTCAAAACAACATTGTCCCCAATTTTGGTAAGCTCTGGATGCTTTTCTCGGAATGCTTCATCCTCCCATGTTGCATATTCAATGTCCAAATTATTCCATTTGATCGGTACTTGGTGATGACCATTGTCCTCAGCTTCTTAGTGTGTGTATGTAGGATTCCTTTAGGTTCCAAGATGATATGTCCCTCTTCATCAAGCTCTAGTAATATTGATTGAGAAGTCACCCTCCACCCAATAATCTTCTTCAAGAAAGAAAAATGGAAAACTGGATGTATTTTACTTGATCGAGGAAGCTCCAATTTATATGCCACTCTGCTAATTATTTGCAAAACTTGATAAGGCCCATAATATTTAGGTGAAAGCTTGTTATATTTTTTCTATTGTTTCAAAGATAGTTTCTTATATGGTTGCAATCACACAAAAGTGAAGTCTCCCACTTTAAAGCTTCGTTCACTACAAAGTGTTGATTAGCTTGTTCCTTCATGCAATTTTGTGCCATGACCAAGTTCTCTTTTAGGCTAGAGAAAACCTCATATTGTTGTTGAATGTGATCTTCAACTGCTCTTAATTTAGGCTGGACCATTAAATTTGAAGTGAAGGATGGTGGATGGTAATAATATAATGCCAAGAATGGGGAAATTTTAGATGAAGTGTGAAATGAAGTGTTATATCACCATTTCACAAGTGGTAGCCACTTAACCCATCTCTCTTGCTTATTTGAAGTAAAGTAGATACCCCTCCAAACATTTGTTTACTACCTCAAGTATATCCATCAGTTTGGGGATGATATGATGAACTATGAGCTAATTGAGTACCCAAACATGAGAATAAATTAGTCCAAAATTGCTAGTAAATATAGGATCATGATCACTAACTATAATCTTGGGTGTTCCATGTAGCTTTTGAACTGTATCCATAAAAGATGTGGCAACTTTACTCACTTTGTAAATGGATGTCGCAAAGCATAAAAATGAGCATACTTGGAGATTCTATCCACAACAACTATAATTACACTTTCCCCTTTTGAATTTGGAAATATTGTGATGAAATCCATGAAAACCTCTTCCCATCACTCATTAGGAATAAATAGTGGCTGCAAAATTCTTGGAAACTAAAATGTTTTAACTTTGTTACAATCGACACACTAGGAATTCAGCCACAAATTTATGTACATATTATTTTAACCTTTCCCAAAAGAAATCTTTCTTAAATTTGTGATAAGTTTTAGGAATCCAGAATGGCCACCCACTGGAGAAGTATGGAGCTTTGAGAGAACTTGTTTTTAAGGGTAGATTTTTTTGCATAAGTATAACTAGTCCTTATACCACAATGTAACCCCCTTCCACAAATTTTTTTGGAGGTTTTGGATCATGTTGGATATTTTGAATGAGATTTTGGGTCTCTGTGTCATTCTTCCATTCAGATCTTGTTTGATCTACCCAATCTTCCTGTAGTATGGACATGACATTTAATAATGCCTCTATGGACTCATCTCTCCTAGATAGTGCATCGAATACCACATTTTCTTTTCCTTTTTGTAAATGATCTCAAAGTCATATCCCAACATCTTAGTGACCCATTTTTGTTGTTTTTCATATGAGAGTCTTTTTCTAAGAAGTATTTTAAGTTGTCACGATATGTCTTTACCTTGAAGTGATGACCATGAGATATAGTCTCCATTATTTGATTGCATGAAGAATATCCATCATTTCCTTCTCATAAGTTGGTTTGGAGAGGTTATTAACTTTGAGTTTGACTAATCTCAAATGCAATGGGATGACCCTCTTGCATAAGTACTACACCTATGCCACACCCTGAAGCATCACATTCAATAATGAAGGTTTTGGAGAAGTCGGCATAGAATATACTTTGGAGTGGTACACATGGCCTTCTTCAATTATTCAAATGCATGGGTTCTTTACCTCATTAAAATGAAAACAATTTTTCTTCAATAAGGATGTGATTGGTGCTGCAATTATACCATAATTCTTCAAAAAATTGCAATAATAACCCATAATCCCTAAGAATCCCTAAGGTTTTGAGGGTTCTAAGAACCAATAAATCCACCATAGCTTGGATCTTATGAGGATTCACTTTACACCTTCATAACATATGATATAACCCAAGTATTCTACCTCTCTTGCCCCAAAATATCATTTGGAGGGCTTGACATAAAGGTGGTGTTGTTCAAGAGTGTCCAATACTTTATTGACATGTTGTAAATGTTCCTCCCAAGTCTTGTTGTAGATTAATATATCATCAAAGAATACCAAGACAAACTTCCACAAAAATGGTCGGAATATTGAATTCATCAAACTTTGGAAAGTAGATGGCACATTTGTAAGGCCAAATGACATTACAAGAAATTCATAGTGGCCCTCATGTGTCCTAAATGTTGTTTTATGAATATATTCATCACGAATTCTTATTTGATGGTATCTTGATCGAAGATATAATTTTGTAAAATAAAAATACCATGTAATTCATCTAACAAATATTCAATGACATGAATATGATACTTATCTTTCATTTTTGAGCTCCCTGTAGTTTGGACACATGCACCAACCTTCATCCTTATTTTTGACCATCACCATTGGGAAGAGTAAGCACTTTGACTATGACAAATAATACCTTCTTCCAACATCTCTTGTACCATCTTCTCAATCTCACTCTTTTGGAGATAAGGATACCTATAAGGTCGAATGTTGGGTGGTTGGCTTCCTGGTACTAGATGAATAACATGATCATGATCTCTTTTAGGTGGAAAACCTTTCGACATATCCCCAAACATCACTGAATTCTCATTAATAATGGCACTGTAGATCTAATGGTATATGGAATTTTGATGGTTGAGCTTCCATTGAGAATAATTGTGCCACGAACCCATCTGCACCCTTCCTAAGCATTTTTCCACATTTGATGAGAACTTACCAAATGTGGAGCTTTAGCCTTCATTCCACATAGCTCGTAAGTCCTTCCTTCAGAATGGAACCACATGAACAAAATTTGGAATTTCATCTCTTTTTTTTCCCAAAGTAGTAAGCCACTACTAGACCCCCAATACAATGTCTTCTCCTCACATTGAAATGAAATAGATGGGGCTCTCTAGTAGGTAATTTGCCTTAGATATCTTAATCTTATGAAATTTCCCTAAACAACTAACTTTACCTACATCTGCTACCATGACCTAAAATTCTAGTGCTAGATATATAAAATAATTTAAGCATATTACCAACTTATGATTGATGACGTTATGAGAACTTCTTGAGTCGGTTAATACTATCACCCTTTTCTTCTTCACAAACCCAACAACCTTGAGTGTTTTTGGGGTGTTGATTCCTGAAATGACATGAAAAGAAATAGTTGGTTGAGATTATTCAACCTCAATCTCGAGAACCTCTTCCTTTGCATCAAATTCTTTGTCCTCATCGTGTTCCTCATTAGGACCCTCAATGTAGAATAGCTTATTCTCAGGACATCTATGTATTTTGTTCCACTTGTTGTCATAGTTACGACACATAGGCCTTTTACTTGTTTCTCTTCAATTTGTTGAGGAGTCAATCATGTCGGTTGGGAAAAATATGGTGCTATATTTGTGTGTTCCTTGTGATTAGAGAAGCTCCTTCACTTTATCATATATCTTTCCTCTACACACCTAACAATGATCATGGATTCTAATATCGACCTTAGATTAAGAAGGAGAACATCATGTTGGATGTTTTCCTTGAGTCCACCCAAGAAAATATCATTTAGATTATCCTTTGAGATGTCATTCACTCATATGGATATATTTTGGAACTACTTTGGATATAATCCTTGACTGAACTTGTTTGTCATAACTTGGCTATTTGGCTAAAATTTTCTTTGTAACACTATTACTATAGTGTGTTTGGAGCTCATAAGTAAACATATGCCAAGTTACAGAGAGACTCTTATTTTTATTTTTCTTTTTTATCCATCTATACCAAATGAACTGCTCGGTTCTAGGTACAAGGATGCCATTACAACCTTTTTTCCATTTGGGACTTGATGCAAATCAAATAAATTATCCATTTTGTTGATCTAGATGATCGAATCCTTCCCATTGAAATTTCACATCTCCACTTTTGGAATAATGCTTCACCATTGGTTAGAAGATCCACCAGCTTTTCTAGAGGATCTTCCTTAGTTAATGTGATTTAGATTTGTGTGCGTATTACTAGAGGAATCCATATGACTGGAATGATAATTCATGCTAGTATTCATACTTAAAAGAGAAAACATCATATCCTTCCTCATTGATTCAAACCCCATATTCATTTCACCCTTAAGGATACCTTCTAGTAGAAGAAGCTTATTGTTGAGGTCAACCTTACTCACCATATTATTAACCCTTTCTGAAGTTGATTGAATACCTTTGATACTCCAAAACCTGAATATTCTAAATCCATATCTTCCTTATTTAGATTCATTCCTGGAGTTTCTTGATCCTTCCCTTGGCCTCAAATTGATACTCTGGTCATGATGTAGGGTTTAGGTCTTGAGATATAAGGATTAGGGTAGAAATTTAGGGTTTGGGGTTTCATAAATTTATTGGCCGAATAAAGGAAAACATAGAGAACAAACCTTAGCTGATTTTTGGCAAGCTTTTTGAAAATATAAGAAACTTGGAAAAATTCCCAAAATTGCAGCCTAGGTAGAGAATTTATGAAAAAACCTTAAATTGATATAAATTTTGCAAAATATGTCAAAAATATTGAAACTTGGAGAGGATCTTACTTAACTAATTTAGCAACACTAGGAAAATAATTGCAGAAAAATTCACTACCATTTTTGAGATATAGCAAAATCTTCACAATTAAGGTTTTGTCACATCCAAGTCGAGATCAAGCTTTGATACCATGAAATTAATTAGATATATCTCAATATCAACAATAATAGAACACCACATAACACCAAGATATAAATAAATGTTCACAATATGCAAGTAGAATGACTTAGCCAATTTGAGGGGGTAACCTCCAAACCATTCAAGAAGAATTAAGTGCTTAATATAATGATAATATCCTAGTCTCTAACTCCTATATATACCCTACTATACTATCCAAAGCCCAAGGACGACCCAATGAGCATATGAAAGCATAAATAATTATGATATGACATGATAAGAGGTTATGTTAGCTACAAGCTGACTATCCCTATCTCGATATATGAACTAGTGTTAAAGGAATAACATTTAGTGGATATGATGCATGCGTTGAGTGTGTAGATGGTGAAAAATATTTAGAATGTACATGCAAATAAATAAATTTAAACAAATTAAAGATGATAGAGGGGAACAAATCCTGTGAAGCTCTTTGGCCAACATCAACCAACCACACTTGAAATTGGGTGTTTTGGGTTATGTATATAGTGACTATGTGTTGAATTAATTTATTTCACTTTGTATTGTTACTACCTCTTTTCATGGGGACCCTTAGCTTAGTTTATTTGACTTATTTATAATCTTGTATAGTAGTTGGGTTAGTGAATAATCTACTTGTTTTGGTTAGGTTTTTCTTTAATTGGGTTGTTGGAAATCTTCCATATTTTCTAGACTCGAATTCATCATTTGAGCCCACGTTTGAGTGGTGTGTGGGATAAGTAAACCTTGTCATGCACTCCCAAAACCATTCCGTACACCTACCATGGGGTAGGTTTACTTTTTGATGACCTTTTGGGTATTTTATGGTTCAAAAAGACCCCATAATGAGCCTTGGAAACCATTCAACTACCTTTCATTTGTTTTGGTTGTAATTTGATTTAGGTGGATGACTTATGATTTGATCTCGTATTTAATTTTGGGATATTTTTTATTTTTTGGTTTATTATATTTTCATGTCAATTATTGTAAGAGCATTTACTTTAGGTGGTTGAATTTTGTAAGGTTCTAGATTTTTCCCATGTAAGCATGCCTTTTGGAATTACTATTGTGTTGGTATGTAGATTTATTTGGGAACTTAGGATGTTTCCACTTGGCACAATCCTAGAGGGTGTTTTCTTTTGAGTTATTCATATTTAAATTTTCATTTTCAGGGAGGCCTCTTCACCTAAGGAAGTGTTGTTGAAATTTTGGGGAAATTCTTGAAGTTGCTTGTTGATCTTGGACATGAAGGGACAAGATGAACAAAAATATTATTGTTTTATTTTTCTCCATTTTGATGGAATGTGTGTATTATCTTTCTCACTGGAGTTGGGTTGGAATATTATTAATGTTGTGTAATTTTTATGCACCCATTATGGGGCTAATAAGATCATATGTGTGTGTGTGGGAAGCATGGGTCATATTGAGGGATAAGTAGCTAGATAACTTGAAGTAAACCTTGTGTAGTCTAAAGGAGGAACCAAGGGGATGTGGGATTTGTTCTAGTGGAGGGATAAGTGGGTTGGTAAACTAGGTGGAGGGATAAGTGTTTATTGCATGCTTATTTTATTAATAAGGAGGAACCAATAACTTATACCTCATCCCTTAAGAGTGATAAGTGGTTTTGGATGACCATATTTCCTTCTTGAAATCCATTGATGGCTTGGTAGTGTGTAAGTTATGATTTGGAATGTAATATCTTGCCCTCTCTTGTGTCCCTATCTTGTGCATAAGTTGTGATTTGAACTATAATGTAGATTGGAAGGTGTGAAATTGTAAATATATGAGTTGCTTTATTGAGAAAATGCTCTTTTGTTTAAGTGAAAATGAATAGTTTCATTTCTAGATAAAAATGATTTTGGATTAATTTGGGAAAGTTATGAAACAATGTTGCTTTATCTTGTGGTTGGACTAAGAAAAGAATTTCAATATGTCTTGGTGACTTGTAAAAATTGTGAGTAGCTCTTCGTGGTCTTGTTGTGTGCACATGCATTTGGAATGTGTAACAAACCATTACACAAAAAAATCAAGGCTTTAGTCAAATCCACACATGAGTATCATATCATCCAACCGTGCTTCCATAGAGCCCGACCTCGGGTTGGGTCTGCACCCACACTCCCATACATGTGAGCCCCGCATCACCGACATTTAGGCACCCCACAATCCCCGGCTACACGACGTAACCAACCGAGTGGGATTCAAACATAGGTGGAGGCTTTGATACCAAATCTAAATAATCATTACACCAAAACCTCGGGGTGTTAGTGAAATCCACACATGAGGATCATATCATAATGGAAGTGGTAAGAGAAATGTATACATCTTAAATATTTATCAAAATCCCATTACATCATTGTATCCCTATTTGAATGTTGAGTACGAACTTGTTAAGATCGTCATGAAGATATTACTTTATGAGAAATGTTAGCGATCTTGTGAAACCTATTTTTAAACCTCCTCATACATTTCCATGAAGTTAAATATAGTTGAATAATATATTGGTTGTATCATTATGGTGTCTTGTGAGCATCGAGTCTTAGAAATTTGAAAAAATGTAAAGGAAATTGGTGTAATAAGAATCATTTAGTTTTTTTGTTTTAAAAGTATATATTTATATTTCGAAAGGAGTTAAATTGTAAATAGAGTTATGAATATATTTAATGTTTTCTCATGATATTAGAACCAATATTCTTGATAGTGATTATGCCATGAGTATTGTGTTTTCTTTCCTTTACTTGTTGTAGAAATCAAATAGATTCCACAACCCTTAATTGATCAAGTTGAATTTCACATAGTGATATACTTCTATATTTATAAATTATTATTAATCAAACTACCTTAAATTTAAAATTTGGGTTCGTATGCTTCTATAATCTTTCTCCTAAATTTCAAACCCGGTGAGAAATCTTAATACTAACTTCTAAGTCCTTTATATACATATATAAATATATAACTATATAAACTTATATATACACACTACAAACTACTATATATATACATACCATTATATATTATATTAAACTAGGTTTTATATATGTAAGATATACATATACTTACCTTATAATAAATAAACACAAAATATGAGGTCTATAATATATATTATGTACAAGAATATACTTATCACATTTTTGTATATATAATAAAAAAATTTTATTTTTGAAAATCAATATAGGTTAGGGCCATGACTTAGAGTCATGGCCGGCGTGCAAAGGAGGAGGAGGTGGGTGGCCATAATAGACCCATCCCCTCAAATCATAATAGGGCACAACCCTTCCCTTCAGATGTAGGCCCCTTAGGCATGACCCGACCCCATTTCACACACACACACACACACACACACACACACACACACACACACATATAACCCACGACCTAAATATATAAAATAAAATCTTATTTATACATGCACGATATACATTTTAAAACAACAAGTATATACGTATCAATGTATTAGTTAGCTATGCAAAGGAATTAAAACTAACACCTTAATAGTTTCAAAACATGAACTAACTACACAAAGATCATCATGTTAAGATCTAAACAAGAATAAATACCAACATTATGCATTAGAACTTGAAATAAAAATCAAACTAATATGCTAAGCATTTGAATCTCTACACTTTAGATCACCAAAACACTAAATGATATATATATATATATATATATATATATATATATATATATATATATATATATATATATATATATATATATATATATATATATACCCATGACCTAAATATATAAAATAAAATCTTATTTATACATGCATGAAATACATTTTAAAACAACAAGTATATATGTATCAATGTATTAGTTAGCTATACTGAAAGGGAATTGAAACTAACACCTTAATAGTTTCAAAACATGAACTAACTACACAAAAATCATTATGTTAAGATCTAAACAAGAATAAATACCAACATTATGCATTAGAACTTGAAATAAAAATCAAACTAATATGCTAAGCATTTGAATCTCTACACTTTAGATCACCAAAATGCTAAATGAACCTAGATAGATCCATGTCAATCAAAGTTGTTTGTTTGATCTTCAAGGGTTTGGGAATGAAGGCTCATCACAAGATGTGGCTACAAAACCATTTTGATTCTCTTCATATGACCCAAAATCTTGGATGGATGAAATATAAGAATGATGCTAATAGCTTAAATGAAAGATGCTCTAAGATAAAATGCCTATAGATTAGCTATAAACATGCAAGGTATAAGTAGAAAGGTTAGAGGAGGGTTCCCTTTATAACCCAATGGTTTGAAGAAGTTTTTCATCCTATTGTATGTGGGATAATAGCAAAGCTAGGTTTATTATGAATAAACATGGTTTAGAAGTATTTGAGTTTACTTTAGGAGAGTTTAGTTTGTCCTCTAGTGACTCATGGGGATTGAAGGGGTTTATTAATTAACCAAAGTGATTAATTAATAGGTGTGTAAGCTTATGGAAGCTTTTTAGAGGAATAGTTAATATGATTTATGTTATGAGATGATTTTAATTAAATAAATGATGATTTATTGATTAAATAGAAGAGAGAAGTAATTAATTAAGAATAATTAATTAATCTAGATAGAAAGGGGAATTAATTAATTAGAAATAATTAATTAATCTAGATAGAAAGGGAGCTAATTAACGGAAGGTCATTAATCGGCATCGTTGTTAGATAAAAGAATTAATTAACGAACGTAATGTAATTAATTAACGACAATATTAGAAAAAATGTGCGATATTGATTATATGCCGTCATTTGCGGAGATGGTATAATTAACACAATTTAAGTATTTAAATTGCTCGAGCTAAATTATAGTTGTGTACATTTTACCCTCTTTGGGGTGGCGTAAGTGATGCCACTTCAAATATAGTAGATATAAAATTTTGAAGGGGTAGAAGAAAAATTAGAAGTGAGAGATGCCCCTTGAGTGTCGATGGGGTGATGAAAGAAGGTGATCAATGATTGAAAAAGGTGAGAGAAATGGATAGAAGAATGGGTAGGGGCAGGATGCCCTAGGTGAATAAGAAGAATAATGTTGATAGGAGAATGATGTAGAAGAGGAATGAAGACAAAAAAAGAGCAAGCTTTCATCCAGTGTATTGAAACAACTTTAGTGTCATCATATTGCCAAAGATCTACGTCATCGGTCCTTATTAAAAATATAAGCATACGAAAAAAGTAGAATGACATGAAAATCCATACTACAAACAATTTTCCATTGCTGAAAACACCAACTCAATGCAACATACAAAATGCAATGCAATACGAGAAAGTAAACAAGCTAACCTAACAGAGAAACATAATGCAATGTTTTTGTTATCAAGCTTTGATTCCAACCTATGTGAATTAACGAAAAGGGTTAAAAGATGGTGCCCCAAGAAAGGATACATGCAAGGGGAATAACGAAGGAAACTTGGGTCATATGAAAATAAATCATGCACTATGAAATAGTATCAAACAATTCATTATGCCCCAGTCTGGACATAGTAAGCAAACAAAATTTGTTGATGGAGGTAGATCAATATGATCTGCGAGTCACGCACAAGAACAAGTGAGAACCAAAGAGTGATGTTTTGTAGGATGATTTTTATTGTTTTTGTTTTTTTAGAAACATATTTGAATGTTTTTATTTTGAAAGTTTTCTGAAACTATGTATAGGAAGACAAAGAAGCGTGGATTCCCTAGCGATAGATGGGATGTACAAGGGCAGAATGCCACGTGTATGCACAAGAAAGTGAAGATGTGAAAATTCCCCGCCATTAGGTGGGAGTATTCAAAGGAAAAATCTTCATGCGTGGAAGGGGGATCAAGGACAATATAAAATAGGTTCAATCATGAGGGAACAAGGATTCCCCAGGCAGTAAGCTGGCTAATAAACACATGAGAGAAAGGAAGTAGAAAATTGTCTTATTAAAAGGGGACAAAAGTGTCTGCAAACATGGAAAAGAGGACATCTGATACACATGGATGTTCTAAATGATTTTTGAAGAACAAAGGATGTTATGAAAAGATTTAGAAGGTGGTTGATGAAAAATTGATTATCCTAAGGCACAAATCATGAGACAAGACATGTGCTAAAGAAAGAGTTTGAACAAGGTCTAGAAAAAACCTGGTAACATACTAATCATGTTTGCTCATAGAGATCCAGTGTGTGCACGTGGAAATGAATTACCTCTTGAAGGAAAGAGTTGATAGACAACAAGTGAAGACACTAGCCAATGTGTAGGAATGATTTAGTTTGAAAGGTGATTTGTGAATGGATTGTGGAAGGAGAGCCGTACATTGGACCGCTACCAGCTAGGTGTCCATAGACCCGACGAAGATACATTTGATTCTAATCACAAAATTTCTTTACTGCCAGTCAAGCATCCATAGCCCCGATAGAGATTATTTGAAATACCCCAAGAGAGAGTTATATATAAATTTGCTTTTGCTTTTAAATTTTACTTTTTGATTGATTGATTTTTATTCTTTTGCTTTCTAAAAACTTATTTCAACTCTCTTGTTTTACAAGGGGTTAAGAACCACTGATGGCTTGATGGAAGGATATGAAAGTGATTGTGATGATGACATTGACTAGTGTCAACAAATATATCCAAATGTTCTTTGCAAAGTTTATTAAATGTGAATTGTGATAAGATATCTAAGAGGTCAATCGTTCTTTAATTTACCAAGGTGATAAAAGACCAGGGTCAAACAGATACCATAGAGATAAATGTCACAAAATGTGTGCGAATAGGCTAATCACAATAACATCAAAGGGATGAAAATGGTGGATGACTTGCAGAGGAATATGAAAGAAATGGAAGAAAGAACATCCATCATCATACGCATACCGATTGTAATGTTTGATCTTTGTACCTTTGATTTTTTTTGTAATGTTTTAATGTTTTCTCATTTTTTTTGTATTTTTGAACTGTTTTATGATTTTTAAATTTTTATGGTTATCGGAATGAAACATGTCACTTTGCATGATAGGATCCAACAACGATGTTCACGATTTCTTTGATAAGAGAGACTAAGCATGTTTGTTTATCAAGTGTAATATTATCCCCGATCTCGATGATCATGGTGAGCTCACACTCAACAAATGATTGTGATTTTTTTGAAACATTGGTTTTGTATGTGGGAGCTTGAGTTCCCTATCCATAGGTTTCTGCACTTTGTGCCATACTTGATGGGTACGTTGGTGTGCATTATGGAATCACGTTTGATTTTGAATTTTATAATCGTTTGAGTTGTTGGGAGCTTTAGAGCTCTTCGGTGTTTTGGTCTTAGCTTGGTAAAAAACTTGTCTAGGTTTCTTATAAGCTAATGCTTGACTTGTCTGATCCCGAGAAGTGGGAGAAGAACGTGGATGTTTAGAATTGATGTGAGAAATGACGATGGGCTTGCCACAATATTTGGTAGAAGAATAATGTGATGGATGAAAAGGATACGGTCCAAGAATTGAAGAAGATGGGCTACCGAGAGGTGAGCCATAGACAGAAGATGAAGGGCTACTAGGATGTGGCCCCATAATAGAAGGAGAAGGGATGTTGGGGTACAACCCATAGCTGGAAGATGATGGGCTACTAGGATGTGGCCCAAGAATAGAAGATGATGGACTACCCGGGGTGACCCATACATAAAAGATAAGGGGCTATTTATACGTTCCCAAGAATTGAAGATAGTGTACTACTCAAAAATGTCCCACAAATAGCGGAGAGGAAGGCTACTAGAAGGTGTGACCCACACCTAGAAAAATATGAAGGGCTACTTGGCGTTGACCCTATAAGAGATTTTGATTGAGGAATTGTGATAGACAAAGAGTGATTGGGTGATGAGAAGATAAGCCATGGATCAATGCAAGACCCAGGAGTTTCATCACGTAATGAAGAATGTGAAGATGGAAGAATAAGAGGAGGATCAAGTTGCATGATCTGAGGCTCTTCCTCCGTTTCTTGATAAAAGGAATCAAAATTTTCCTCATAATATGCGAGACACATCAAAGTCTAAAGAGAATCCTTGCTCGTAATTTGTTAGAGGGATATCTTCGTGTGCCCCTATAAAGGCCATGATCGCTCCTTCATTCTGAAAGAAATCAATTGGTATGGGTTGTTGATCGACCACAAGGGTTTGATTGGAAGAAAAAGGTCCAACTGGTGTGGAAGACTTAGAAGATGTTTGATGATGATTGATAGAAGAAGATGACTCAAGAGATGAAGTAGAATTAAGGCTAGATGTCTCGTGAGTAGAAGAAGATGTGGATTTAGAATTGGTTGGTATAGGTTTCCCTATAAGACGACATCATGGAGGAAGAATAAGAGGATTTCGTATCCAAAATTCTATAGATTACGACGTAGGAGTCGAATTAGATGATTGACTAGAAGGACTTTGAGTCACACGAATCTTCAAAGGAGGAAGAGTTCGTTGAGGTGACTGATAAAAGAGGTCCTGCAAAGAAGGGGAGGACTGCGATTGAAGAATCACATTAGATGTTTTATAAAGAAGGTCCTGTGAAGAAGGGGAGGACCGCGACTCAAGAATCACATTAGATGAATGATAAAGAAGGTCCTGCGAAGGAGGGGAGGACCACAACTTAGGAGTCAAATTAGATGAATGATAAAGGAGGTCCCACAAAGAAAGGGGGACTCAAAATCACATTAGAAGTATGATGAAGGAGGTTATGTGAAGAAGGGGAGGATCACAACTTAGGATTCGAATGAGATGAATCTGAATAGTAGTTTGGATCTAAATCATTAGAAGAATCGGAGGAAATATTTGGATTGAAATCCTCAAAAGAAGATGAAATGTTTGGATTATAATCAGAAGAAGAGTGGGGGGAACCTAAATAATAATTTAGATTAGAAGTTTCCAAACCATACCACTGAACTATGAGATGAAGGTGGGAAACGAGTTACCCGAATGGGTTCTCTAGCGCGAAGAACCAAACATGGTTTAGTCATGATGGGCATATTTTGATGTGAATGCCTAAACTTTGATTTTTTATGGTTGTAAGTATAAGGAACCCTGTGATAAAGTAAGTGCACTAAGTCAGGGGGCCAAAAGGGGGTCTTAAGTGGACACATTTTTCTGAAAAAAAACTTCAACTTGTAAGAGTTTTTAGAAGTAGTTACACTCAAAATTAGAAGATGTTGTAGAAATATGAATCGTAGCATTTTAAGTCTAGTTTGTAAGCTACTAAATTTTATTGAAAACATATAAGTTTAAGTGGGTCAAACAACTAAAATACCAACAGATGCTCCTGTTTTTGTTAAAAATATAATAGAGTGACTTTCGTGCCCCCCACCATTTTTTTGAGCACCATTTAGTATTTTTGAAAACCCTTTGGTAGAAAGATAGCTAGGAGCATCTAGTTTGGGCTCCATTTTTAAAAGATTTTTTTAGTGAATATTTTTTTATTTATGATTTTTCTAGTACAAAAATTTATGTTTTGAAAAATAACGAGCTCCGACCGTGCCCCCTAACTACCTCAAAAATATCAAAAATTAGTTTTTTTTTTTAATATGTATAGAATTATGCCTAGTTTGGGCTAGTATAATTTTTTAAATTTCGATCACCCAAAAAAAAGATACACCATGAAAGATAGACATATTTACACTTCAAAAAATAGCTATAAAAATGCATAGTTAGAAAATAAATAATATGGAAACCTTATATTGGTCAGAAAATTTGAAAAATTATATTTTTATAAAGAAGAAACTCTACTCTACGTCGTGGTATAATTTTTAAAAAATGGATTGATTGTTTTATTTTGATTTATCATAGAGGAAGTAACATTTTACATTTTCTTGCAAAAACACGCTGTTTTTGTGTGTTTGTATAGGTCCATACCTCGTGCTTGGGGATCCAAACCGGATCCCAAGCCTTGAGGCATGGCTTGGAAAAATAGAAAACACAAAAATGTATGTGTTATAACGCGTACATGTTTTTCTTTATTTTATATATTGTGGCCCCCCAACATCCCTTTCATCTCTTTCATGGGAATTCTGCAAAAACATTTTGTATTGTTTGCAATTTTCTCTACATTTTTGCACAATTTTTAGTAGTTCATTTTGTCCCCTACCGCACTAGTTTTTTTCTAGTCATGGGTGATAAACATTGAGCTAAGGACAACGGGAAAGTCAAGAACAAGACACTAGAGCAATTGAAGGAGAAGAGAATAAAGAAATTGAAGAGAATGCAAAAACTTTTAGCGAGGAAGGTACATTTGCTATATCAAATGTAGCTAATGTATTAGAAAATGGGGATGAAATACATAATGAAAATGTAGAGAATAATGATTTTGTAATGAATAATGATTTTGCAATGAATAATGATATTGAATTGAATGATAATGTTGGTATGGATGAAGAAATTGATATGAATCCAATTGTTGAACCCTTACTTGAGAATCTAAATGTTAACCTCGAAATTTGTATGAAAACATTGAATGAGAAAAGTAACCTTATAAATGAATCTTCACCTCTAATAACACCTCCTTCCATTTTGTGAAGAAAACCAATTCACTTAATTGAAATTGATGAAAACATTATAAAACCAAAGCCTAAAAAAAATGTCCAATGAAATGCGAGAAGAAAAGCTAGTGGAATTTGGGATAATTACTTTGAGAATTTAAATGACACACAAAGATGTCAATTATTTGTTTCATTGATGAAATTAATTAAGATGAGACCTATAATGAAGACCCTGAGGTTAAGAACATCTAATGTTGTTGATAAAAATGCATCAATTGTTGAAAATATACATAAAGCATACCAAAATGTAGGTGGCAAAAGACGCACCAAAGATAGTAATGCTACACGACGTGCACTTACTAATTATATAGTAAGTGATAAAACAATTAATAAACGCTTGATTAGAAAAACAAGCAATGCTTTGAAGCTAAACAGAAAAACACTAATGAAAGTAATAGAGAGATGCAAATGTCTTGAGTTAATCAATAACACTGACTATTGATATTTTTTTAGTAGACTTTCACGAAAAGACAAGAGTACATCTAATATTCTAAAAGAATTAATTGTAAAATTTTGGAATGAGAACACAAGGGTGTCACTGAATAGAAGAGATACAGTAAAAAGAAGAATAGGTTCTCATAATCGTGAATTGTGTGTAAAATATTTCTTAGATATGACTCAAACAAAATTTTTCTCTAAGTTTAAGAATGAAAATCCATAAATTAACATTAGCCATAGACTCTTTGAAATGAGCAAACCCTTTTATGTGAAAATCAATCACTCACGTACCACTTGTTTATTACAGAGGCATCATGTTGAATTGTCAATGCATTATGATGTTTTTTGTCAAATACATCATGTTTTGCATATGACATCATGTTGCAGAGTGTGGAATAAATGTCTCTCAAAATCTTCAAGGGAATTTATTCTGACAATATTTTGTGAAAAATCAACAAGGTAATTTTTTATAACAAAGCATGTTTGGATGGAACGTGCAATGTATGCGGTGGCTTGCCAAATATGAAAAGTTGTATCCATGAGGAGAGTACATATTCAATAGGAAAAGAATTGGTTGATTTTACCAAATATAAATCGGTGGCATATCAATTAAAAGATGGAAAATAATCTAAGAGGTGTGAGCTTGTTAGAAAACAATTACCTGTATCAGAATATATGGTCAAATTCAGAGAGGAAATTTTTATGAGTATGCAAGGCACACACATAGAGCTCGATGGTTGGATGAACAATTCAAGTTAAGAAAGGACACATTCCCACTTGGTACTATTGTTTTAGTAGTTGACTTTGCAGAGAATTACACATTGCAGCCACAAATGGAGGTTCAATCTCAATATTATAACTCAGTGCAAGTTTCTATTTTTGTGCATATAACATTCATGCACTCTCCTGAAAGCATTGAGAAAGATCGAAAAATATTAAGAGAGTATCATTTCTACATCAGTGATGATCGGACACATTCTACAGAATATGTACAAGGGTGTTTCCAGGTGTTTTATGTGAATTTGAATGAGAGGAACATTAGTTTTGATCAACATTACATTTGGTCGGACAATTACACATCACAATTCAAGAATGCACGGATGTTTTATTGGTTAAGTAGGATGCACAAAAACATAAATGTACAAAATATCTGGAGTTTTACTCGAGGCATGAAATGGAAAAAGAGAGCATGATGGTGCGGGAGCATGTGTGAAAAGATCACTTGCAAGAGAAGAGTTAAAGTTCAAGGATGGTGCTAAATTTACAGATGCAAAAATATTGTTGATTGGTGTGTTAAGAATATGGGCCATGAATCTCAAGAGAGATCAACGGTTCGTAGATATTTTTGGTTGATAGAGGAATAACATATAACAAACTTTGAAGATTATATGACAGTTGCAGGATCAAATGATATGCACTCATTCCGTAGTTTAGATGCAAATGCTTGGACTATTTATACTAGGTCTATGACATGTTTTTGTATATCATGCATTGATTTTGTGTGGAATGAATGTGAGTCACAATAGTGGGTGGATGAATGGACTTGTAGACCTCTAATTCCACTCAACACACATCAAGTTCCACGAGCATTACAACTTATAGGGTCTTCAGATCAAACGACAACATCACCTAAATTTGACCAAGTCTCCAATTTAGTGCAACAAGGTACATACATATATGTACATGTCATGTTTTAGATTTATAAATTATTAAATTGTCAACTCTTAATGTATTTATAAATTGACTGAACATTTTTACTTTGTGATACATAGGGCACATTTTTGTAGTTATTGCGATGAATTTAACGAAGAGGGAAAAGACTCGCTTCTTGTCTCATTGTGTAGAGGGGGAAAAACAATTGACTTCCACAAATCATTGATGGTGAAGACTTTGAGTATCTCACTAGATCGGTGGTAGTCATTGAAACTTGGCTTCGACGGTATCCTATCAAAAAATTAAACATTTTGTTGTTTAAAGACTATGAAGTACATCGGAAGATACTTCACTATTCACATTTGGTCCTTGTAAAAAATATTAAATTGATCAAATATCGAGGTCACCATCAAACAAGAATCGATGAAGGTTCGTGAATTAGATCATGAAGCAATTCTTATTCTTAAGAATAGAGTTGATCCTTGCGATTCATTGGATTAAATTTGCAAAGGTATTTTCTTCATGAATTTAATTTGAATATTTATTTAAATGATTTTGTTTAGATTTTGTATTATTTAAAATTCTATTTAATTGCTTACTAACATGTTTATGTAGGTTAGTGGTGCTAAAAAAACTTCCACCTTCACGTGGTCGGGTAATCGTCAGAGAGAATTTATTATTCTCAAAGCCAAGTGAAGCTAAGAGAAATTAAATATTATAAAGGAACAACAAACAAAAATTCTCATTTCACCACATATATTGTAAAAATATTTTATTGAAATTCTCATTTCACCACCTATATTGTATGAACCACCTATATTATTCACGTGATTGGCGTGGACAACCTTATATTGACTTAGTCTAAATGGAGATGGAGAAAACCGCAGAGAGACTTTCATATAGGGCTTCAACATGGAGGTCTCGGATCTCGACGAGACATCTCTAGGTGCCACGGAGTTCGAGAAATCACCATTTGAAGATATGGCGTGTTTGGGCCTCAGGGCTCTTAAGCGACTATGTCCGGACGAGGTATCCCGAAAGCATAGGGAGCATAGGGAACCAAAACGAAGCCTCCACTAGTATTTACCAGTGCCACCTCGATGTGTTAGCGTAGTTGGTTCGGTCCCATGAGTTACCGTTTGTAAAATACATCCAAAAGCAAACACTCTCACTCCTCAGATCGAACTATTTCACGCGTTTGAAAACAATAGAACAACGAGAGAGCCAGATGGAGATGGAGAAAACCAAAAGAGACTTTCATAGAGGGATTCAACATGGAGGTCTCAGATCTGACGAGATGTCTCTAGGTGCCATGAAGTCCGAGAAATCACCTATCGAAGATATGGCGTATTTGGGCCTCAGGGCTTTTAAGGGACTACGCCCAGACGAGGTAGCTCGAAAGCACATGGAGTGTAGGGAACCAAAACAAAGCCTCCACTAGCATTCACCAGTCCACCCCAATATGTCGGCGTAGTTGGTTCGGTCCCATGAGCTTCCATTTGCAAACTATAGCCTCTGATATCTGTACACTAACTCAGACTACACTATTTCACGCATTTACAAACAATAGTACAATGATAGAACTGGATGGAGATGGAGAAAAAGTGAGAAGATTTTGTAGAGGGCCCCAAGATGGAATTCTTGGATCTAACGAGATGTCTCTAGGTGCCATGAAGTTTGAGAAATCACCCGTCGAAGATATAACATGTTTTGGCCTCGTGGATCTTAAGGACTACGCCCGACGAGGTAGCCCAAAATCATGGAGAGAGTAGGGATCCAAAATGAAGCCTCCAGTAGCATTCAATAGGCCACCCCAATGTGTTGGCGTAGTTGGTTCAGTCCCACGAGCTTCCGTTTGCAAACTACAACCTCTGACAACCATACACTTGGCCGAGACCAGCATTATTTTCATGCGTTTTCAAACAATAGCACAACAAGAGAACCGGATGGATATGGAGAAAACTGCAAGAGTATTTTGTAAAGGGCCCCAACATGGAGGTCTGGGATCTGATGAGATGTCTCTAGGTGCGATGGAGTCCACGAAATCACCCGTCGAAGATATGTGTTTTTGGCCTCAGGGCTAAGGGACTACGCCCGGACGAGGTAGCCCAAAAGCACGAGGAGAGTAGGGAACCAAAAGGAATCCTCCACTAGCATTCACCAGGCCACTCCGATGTGTTGGCGTAGTTGGTTTGGTCCCATGAGCTTTCGTTTGCAAACTACAGCCTCTGACATCCGTACACCGACTCGCATCGCATTATTTCACATGTTTGCAAAACAATAACACAATGAGAGAACTAGATGGATATGGATAAAAACGTGAGAGGATTTCGTAGAGGGCCCCAACATAGAGGTATCGGATCTGACGAGATGTCTCTAGGTGCCACGGAGTCCGAGAAATCACCTGTCGAAGATATAACATGTTTTGGCCTCAAGGCTCTTAAGGGACTACGCCCAGACGAGGTAGCCCGAAAGCACGAGGAGCGTAGGAAAAAAAAGCCTCAAATAACATTCACCAGGATAGTCCGACATGTTGGCGTAGTTGGTTTGGTCCCACGAGCTTCCATTTGCAAACTACAACCTCTGGCAGCCGTACATTGACTAAGACTACACTATTTCACGTGTTTATAAACAATAGCACAACGAGAGAACTAGATGGAGATGGAGAAAACCACGAGAGGATTTTGTAGAGGGATTTAAAATGGAGGTATTAGATCTAATGATATGTCTATAGGTGCCACTTGAATCTGAAAATCACCATCGAAGATATGGCGTGTTTGGGCCTCAGGGCTCTTAAGGGACTACACCCAGACGAGGTAGCCCGAAAGCACGGGAGCATAGGGAACAAAAAAATCCTCCACTAGCATTCACGTGGACACACCGACGTGTTGGCATAGTTGGTTTGGTATCACGAGCTTCGTTTGCAAACTACAACCTCTAGCACCGTATGTAATCGCTCAAAATGTATTATTTCACATGTTTGCAAACAATAGGACAACAAGAGAATCGGATGGAGATGGAGAAAACTACGAAAGGATTTTGTAGAGGGCCCTAATGTGGAAGTATTAGATCTCGACGAGATGTCTCTAGGTGCCATGGAGTTTGAGAAATCACCCATCGAAGATATATCGTGTTTTGGCCTCAAGGATCTTAAGGGACTACGCCTGGACGAGGTAGCCTCGAAAGTAGGGGAGCATAGGAACCAAAACGAAACCTCCACTAGCGTTCACCGTGCCAGCTGACGTGTTGGCATAGTTGGTTTGGTCCCACGAGCTTTTGTTTACAACCCTTAACATCCGACAACCCTACACTAACTTAGACTGCACTATTTCACGCATTTGCAAACAATAGGACATCGAGAGAACCGGATGGAGATGGATAAAACTACGATAGAATTTTGTAGAGGGCCCCAACGTGGAGGTCTCGAGATCCGACGAGACATCTTTAGGTGCCCTCCATGTTATCAGAGGGTTGTCAAAAGAGTGTAGTTTGCAAACGGAAGCTCGTCGGACCAAAGTAACTACGCCAACATGTCGAGGTGGCCAGTGAATGCTAGTGAAGGCTTCGCTTTTGGATCCCTACGCTCCCGTGCTTTCGGATACCTCGTGGGAATAATCCCTTAAGATCCCCGAGGCCAAAACATGCCATATCTTTGACGGGTGATTTATCGACTTCATGGCACCTATAGATGTCTCGTTAGATCCGAGACCTCCATCTTGGGGCCGACTACGAAAGCCTCTCGCAGTTTTTTCCATCTCCATTGGGTTCTCTCTTGTTGTGCTATTGTTTGCAAATGCGTGAAATAGTGCAGATGAGTTAGTGTACACTGCTAGATGCTGTAGTTTGCAAAATAAATCTCATGGGACTGAACCAACTACGCCAACACGTTGAGGTGGCTAGGTGAACACTAGTAGAGGCTTCGTTTTGGTTCCCTACGCTCCACGTGCTTTCGGGCTACCTTGTCCGGGCAAAGTCCCTTAAGAGCCCTTAGGCCCAAACATGCCATATCTTCGACGTGTGATTTCTCAGACTCTGTGGCACCTAGAGATGTCTTGTTAGATCTGAGACCTCCACATCAGGGCACTCTATAAAATATTCTCACGGTTTTCTTCATCTCCATCCGGTTCTCTCGTTGTGCTATTGTTTGCAAATGCGCCGTGAGTGCGGCCTGAGTCAAACAGACGGCTACCGACGACGTAGTTTGAAAACTGAAGCTCATGGGACCAAACCAACTACACCAACACGTTGGGGTGGCTAGGTGAATGCTAGTGAAGGCTTTGTTTTGGTTCCCTATGCTCCCGTGCTTTTGAGCTACCTCGTCTAGGCATAGTCCCTTAAGAGCCTTGAGGCCAAAACACGCCATATCTTCGACGGGTGATTTCTCGGACTCTGTGGCACCTAGAGATGTCTCATCAAATTCGAGACCTCCATGTTGGGGCCTTCTACTAAATCCTCTCACAGTTTTCTCCATCTCCATCCGGTTCTCTCAAGTGCTATTCTTTGCAAACGCGTAAAATAGTGTAATCCGAGTCCCCTGTCACGGCTGCTAGATGTTGTAGTCTGCAAATGGAATCTCATGGGACAAAACCAACTACGCCAACACATCGGGTGGCCAAGTAAATGCTAGTAGAGGCTTCATTTTTGTTCACTACGATCCCCATGCTTTCGGCTACCTCGTCCGGCGTAGTCCCTTAAGAGCCCTGAGGCCAAAACATGCCATATCTTCGATGGGTGATTTCTCAGACTCTGTGGCACTTAGAGATATCTCTTTAGATTCGAGACCTCCAACTGGGGCCCTCTATGAAAGCCTCTCACGGGTGTCTCCATCTCCATCTGGTTCTCTTGTTGTGCTATTGTTTGCAAACATGTAAAATAGTGCGAGCCTGAGTCGCAGACAAATGCTGATGACGCTGTAGTTTGCAAACGGAAGCTTGTGGGACTGAACCAACTACGCCAACATGTTAGGGTGGCCAGGTCAATGCTAGTGGAGGATTCGTTTTGGTTCCCTACGCTCCCTGTGCTTTCGGGATACCTTGTCTCGGCGTATTTCCTTAAGATCCTTAAAGCCCAAACACGCCATATCTTCGATGGGTGATTTCTTAGGCTTCGTGGCACCTAGAGACATCTCATCAGATCTGAGTCCTCCATGTTAGGGCCCTCTACGAAAGCCTCTAGCTTTTTTCTCCATTCCATTTGGTTCTCTTGTTGTGCTATTGATCGCAAACACGTAAAATAGTGCGATGAGTCAGTCAGTACGGTTGCCAGATGTCAGTAGTCTACAAACGGAAGCTCGTGTGAAAAAAACTATGCCAACACATTGGGGTGGCCAGTGAATGCTAGTAGAGGCTTCGTTTTGGTTCCCTACACTCCCCGTGCTTTTGGGCTACCTTGTCTGGGCGTAGTCCCTTAAGAGCCATAAGGCCAAAACATGCCATATCTTCGACGGGTGATTTCTTAGACTTCGTGGCACCTAGAGACATCTTATTAGATCTGAGACCTCCAACTTGGGTCCCTCTACAAAAGGTTCTTACGGTTGTCTCCATCTCCATCTGGTTATCTCGTTGTGCTATTGTTTGCAAACACGCGAAACAATGTAGTTTGAGTCAGCAGATTTACTGTCGATCGACACATCGTAGTTTGCAAACGAAGCTCGTGGGACTAAACCAACTACACCAACATGTCGAGGTGGCTAGGTGAATGCTAGTGGAGGCTTCATTTTGGTTCCCTATGCTCCTCGTGCTTTCAGGCTACCTCATCCGGGCGTAGTCCCTTAAGAGCCCTGAGGCCCAAACACACCATATCTTCGATGGGTGATTTCTCGACTTCATGGCACCTAGAGACTTATCATTAAATCCAAGACCTCTACTTCATATCCCTCTACAAAGGCCTCTCGTTGTTTTCTCCATCTACATCCGGTTATCTAGTTGTGCTATTGTTTGCAAACACACAAAATAGTGCAAATCTGAGTTAGTGTAACCGCGACGCCGTAGTTTACAAACGAAAGCTCGTGAGACCAAAAAAACTATGCCAACATGTTGGGGTGGCTAGGTGAATGCTATTGGAGGCTTTGTTTTGGTTCCCTACACTCCCGTGCTTTTAGGCTACCTCGTTCAGGCGTAGTCCCTTAAGAGCCTTGAGGCCAAAACATGCCATATCTTTGATGGGTGATTTCTTGACTCCGTGGCACCTAGAGACATCTCGTCAATATGAGACCTCCATATTGGGGCCCTCTATGAAATATTCTCACGCTTTCTCCATCTCCATCTGATTCTCGCAGTGTGTTATTGTTTGCAAACGTGTGAAATAGTATAGTTTGAGTCATAGATACGATCAAGAGAGGTTGTAGTTTGCAAATGGAAGCTCATGCGACCAAACAGACTATGCAAAAATGTTGGGGTGGCCTGGTGAATGCTAGTGGAAGCTAAATTTTTGTTCCTTATGCTCCCCGTTCTTTCAGGCTACCTCGTCCGGGCGTAGTCTCTTAAGAGCCCTGAGGCCCAAACACACCATATCTTCAACGGGTGATTTCTCGGTCTCCGTGGCACATAGAGATGTCTCATCAGATCCAAGACCTCCACGTCAGGGCCCTCTATGAAATCCTCTCGTAGTTTTCTCCATCTCCATCTAGTTATCTCATTGTGCTATTGTTTGCAAACACGTAAAATAGTGCGATCGAGTCGATGTATGGTCATGACACTATAGTTTGCAAACAAAAGCTCATGGGACCGAAACAACTACGGCAACATGTCGAGCTATCCAGGTGAACGCTAGTGGAGGATTTTTTTGGTTCCCTACGCTCTCCGTGCTTTCAGGCTACCTCGTCGGCGTAGTCCCTTAAGAGCCCTGAGGCCAAAACACGCCATATCTTTGACAGGTGCTTTATCAGACTCTGTGGAACCTAGAGACGTCTCGTAAAATCTGAGACCTCCACATTGAGGCCCTCTACGAAATACTATCGTGGTTTTCTCCATATCTATCCTGGTTCTCTTTCTCGTGCTATTGTTTGCAAACACACGAAATAGTGAAGTCCGAGTAGGTGTACGGATGCCGACGTTGTAGTTTGCAAACGGAAGCTCGTGGGACCAAACCAACTATGCCAACACATCGGGGTGGCCTGGTGAATGCTAGTGGAGGCTTCATTTTGGTTCCCTATGCTCCCTGTGATTTTGGGCTACCTCATCCGGGTGTATAAAGAATGAATTTGATAGGGATATGTCTAATAACACACATGAGTTATCAATTTCCTAGTAAATATTTCTTATTTATTTCTAGATGGGAGTTAGTTGGCCTACGGCTTAGTGACCTTCCATTCATTGATAATTGTTGGTCCAAAAAACTGTTGGTTAGGCAGGTCGTGGGGAAACATGCCAACAGTGTGCAGGGCATAGCCCCTCTTTGAGACAACAAAGTGAAACTGGTTTATTGCTAATCTATCAAGCAGGAATATGTGCAAATATACACTATTCTAACTTCAGGGGGTTTGGGATCTCATCCCAGTAGAGGTAGTTCCAACAACAAATAGAAAGGTAGGAGGGAAGGAACAGAAGGAGGATAGATCTGAAGGAAGAAAAGAAATGAATTCCAAGATGGAAAGGTCAGAAGGTTTATGCTTTGGGCTAGTAGTAAATAGATCCAAAATTACTTGCATAAACGATTAAAGCAATACTGATGAACAAATGACAATAGTAGGAATGAATCCAACAGAATAAAAACATAGATCTAACTTAAGAAAGATCTGATGCAAATAACACACATATGGAGCACAAAGTCTAAATACATGTATTAATATTTCTTCTGTTACAAGAAAGCACAAAGTCTTTCTCTCCTCACTTCTCCTTTCATACAAAAATGTCCACCCTTTGAATACAACAAGTATTCAAGTATTTATAGAAGGAGAAGAAGAAAGAAGACAAAAGCAAACCAACCACTATTTACAAAATATCTTACAAGATATTTACAAAATATCTAAAAAGTCAAAAGTTGACTTTGGGCAAGTTTTTGGATGACAACATCCCATGGTGCAACATGGATGAGGTCATCATAAATGCCAACATGATTTTTAAATATTTTACAAAAATGATCAATGGATCCCAAGAAGAAGAAACTACTCTTCATCATCTCTCTGCTTGAACTTGGTATCCTTGCTTTTGATCAGGAGAGTCGATGTGACACTGCGCTCGATATTCCATAAACTTGCTGATCATAGCTTGAAGTTGATCATGATCTAGACCTTTAAAATGGTCGCCAATGACTTTGCAAGTTTCTTTCTCATTCTTGAGCTTGTCAGGTAACTCGGTGAAAGTTTTGCATGAATCGATCAAAAGCCAATGAAGTCGTGGCCAAGAGGTTATTGATTGATTCTCGGTCGAAAGGGACCTTTGGTGCCAAAAATTGAGTGATGATAGCCTTGAAGTGCTGGAATGTATTGTCTCGCTTATGTCAAGTTGTACGATTCACTAAGAATTTCTAGAGCCATTTTTGTAATTGTTTGCTCCATGTTGTATCGCAAGCGTCCGTGGCTAAATTCTTGATCTTATCTATTCTCTTGAGGATATATTCCATTTGATAAACCTGGTAATCTAAAGCGATGAGAGATTTGTTATGTGCACGCGGGTGATAGATAATGCCGAATTTCAATAGGTCATCAGCTGAGCAGTCAACCATGGATTAAAATGTTTCATGCTACAATATGGCGTTATCCAACTCCTTGAGAGGGAACCTGCTATTGCTTGTAGCTCCTTATTTGCTTGGGTTATATCCTGGTAGAGTACTGTGAATTTCCAAATCATTTCATGATCATCTCTGAGGATCTACTCGATCCAGGATGATACTGCTGCACCTTTTTCACCAATCTTAACATATTCATTTAGTTTATCCTGACTAAGAACTTCAATGGGTTCGATGGAAGTCACAGGAGGAGCGTTTCCCATTTTCTGTAATGTTTGGAGGAGATGTTTGTTTTGTTCCTTGAGTATTCTCTTCTCCTCTTTTGCTTATTAGAGATTTTTGCAGAGAGCATCCATCAGTAGACAAGGCTTCCTCGCAGGCTTTCGATAAGGTCCCCATTGTGACTTGAGTCACCGTGAATTCTATGGGAGACAGCTCCTCCTTTTTCTTGGTGAGGTCTAGGTAAGCAATCTCCATGAATCTCTCCCCGAAGTGCTTTTCGAAAAGTGAGTTATTACTTTTTGCTTCTTGGGTCCCTTCTTTGGAATGGCGGAGAAGTCCATGGGTTCGATGGGAACCTTTCTCTTATCTTTGACTCGTGGTCGAAATCCAACTAGTACTTATGGGAGTGGGAGTAGAGGAATAGAAGAAGAAACGTGAGTGAAAGGGGAAGCAATCGTAGAGGCCTCGTGAAGTATGTTGAAACACTCGATGGTGGCATTGACAAGGAATCCAACGCACCGCTACTGGGCTTGGAGTTACTACATGAGAAGAGAATGACATGGAAACAGAAGGGATTTGCAATTAGATGGAGGGAACACTGGGTGACAGATTCACGAGAGAGGAGAAGATGGAAGAGGTGGGAGATGGAAGGGAGGAAGGGAGAGGAGAAGACACATCCATAGGAACAGATGCTTGAATGACAGGAGGAGGAGAAGAAATGGAAGAAGGAACACTGGGTACCTCTGCAGTTGTAGTTGTGATAACATCCTGGGTGGATGTATCTATTGAAACCTCTGTTGTTTCTTCTTCTTTACCTGGAGATACCAGGTCGACTACTTGCTTCTCGAAAGTAAAAGGAAGGACTTCAAGAGATTCTTCTTGTCTACTTGATTCGCCATCCTTGTCCATTCCTTTTCCTTTTGGCACTTGGGCTGGTCTTGGAGGTGGTCTACTTGAAGCAGAAGTAGTGAAATCAACTATGAGGTAGGTGAAACCATTCAGCTTCCACCAATTTTTTGTGCGCTGCAACGTGGGCTTAACCCTTTCCTGAATGGTTTTTGGTGCTTTGGCTCTGTCAATCTCCGTGAATGGCCAATCATCCCCATCTATGTCAAGGTAGACCTGATCAAATTCTTGTTCAATCTCTTGGAATTCTTTTGGGATGATGGCTACACCATAGTGGATGATTTCCTCCAGAGCCACCAGGAGTGATCCTTTCACCTGATGTCTATCTTATGTGTCAGGTCGATCCAAATGTCCTTGATCTTAGGAACATGGATGGGATCAATTTTTACCTTTGGGAGGCACCTTCGGCAGTCAAAGGTCGATCTTGCGGGGAAGTTATTCTTTAGATTCAACAACTCTAGCTCAGCATACATCTCTCGTGCTTTGGAAACTGTGGGGCAGGTGTATCGACCGACTGTAAGGGGGAATGGAGTTCCTCCTTTCTTTCTTTTCATGCACTTCTCATGATACATGATTAATTGCCTTGACAATTCCAGTAGGATTAGCTTCGGCCCTGCAAACCTTGGTAGCTTCGTTGGTTCTCCCTTGAAATTCACAGCTCTGAGGTACGTGAATGTGGGGAATTGTGTGAACAACGCTCCCCATTTCTTTGTGGCAGTAATCACACTCAGGCTGGTTCGACCGTGTTTGATGTTTGGTCTTAGCAAGCGTGAGTACTTAATAGAAGAAGGCATCATTAATTTTAGATAAATGGGAGATGCTGGTCTTGAGCTTCAGTTCTGGGTAGAACTCATATATCTTAACTTGGGGCCATACCCCATTTTGAGCTAACCTTGTGAAATCCCTCGCTGCCGTAGCAGCGTATACAACATAGGAATTCATGTAGAACTTCCCAGTTGTTAGAACTTGTTGGGGCTACTGGGAGATGGTGTCATTGATGATTTCACCCCAGCCAAAACACCGATCGTGTGCATTCTTTCCAATGGTCTCCGATACCTCAACATCCATTTTTGGAAATAATAGGCATCGTGGAGCCCAAACACACTATTCAAGAAGTTGATTTTATCACTCAACTCCTCATTGAAGTCACTATGGTGGATGGTTTGGGCCACCTGCTCAACGACTTCTTGTTCTTTAGATAAAGCTCGTTCATCATCTGCATGCATTTATCCTCATTATCATCCCAGGCCTTCTTGCAGTCTTCGAGACTTATCTCTACATATTGCCTATGATGAGGAATTCCCAGATCATTTCAAAGTGACGAGATGTGAGGTCAATGATGGTTTGTTGCTCTTTATTTTTGACACATCTAGTGTCTTTGTTATAAAGATCGTGCCACTCAGTACAATGGAAAAGTGACATGTGAGCATGGGAATCTACAAGTACCTCTTCCTCATACCCGACCTCCCAAGGTCGTGCCGAGACAACCGGTGAATGTGGAATATAAATGGATATAAAAAAACTAGTTGGGTAATCTTATATCCTCAACACGCAATAATGGAATCTGCGAATCTAAGGCAAAGAAGACCCTCCTAACCTGAATTGGTGTGATGGTTCATTCGGATATAATAGCTATTCATAGGCTCCAAATAATGTTAAGCTCACCGAGATCTTGTTTTCTTGTTATTGGATACGTGGGAAGTGACCTGGAGCTTAGTATATATCTCAAGACAAGGTCATGAAAATGGTGATAGGAGGTTTAGTGGATTTGTAGTGAACTATGGGTGGTTTTCTGGTCTAGTCCGTAAAATATTAGATTGATTATCTTCTATATTTAATACAAAGAACTGCGTGATGATATCTGGCGGGAGTGGTGAAGATATAAATACCAACGTTCATAAACTGGTATCAATACTTAACTGATTTGCAGGCCTGTTGGGTTGTGCGAATAAAGGATCACAACCAAATGCTTGTTCTCTTTCGAATCCTTGCACGGTCATTCAGATATTTTATCAAGGTAGTCTATAGTTAGGATGATTTGACCAAAATGTGTATGCCTTGTTGTCTTCGATATTTAACCCTCTCAGTTGTTCACTAATTTCTTGTAGGTTTACCGTTGCTCAGAAGACCTGTATCCTAAGGTCTTGGTCTATATCAGCTAATGTTGTGGGTAGATTTGGTTGGGACACTATTGATTCAAATATATATTCTCTAGGCTCTCTAGGTCCTGTGATTGTCATGAAAAATGATTCAACTTTTAACTAGAATTAATAAAACTAATTATGAAAGGTGTGTCTACATCAGGCATATATCTTTATCTTTTTGTGTTTTCTATGAAGTATTTTGACAAAATTAAAGAGCAAATATTCTAACATATTTAGAAAATGAAAAAATAATCTAAGAACAGAATTAAAACAAACAAAGTATCCTAGTGTGGCTATTTGCTCAGGCAATCGTGATTTTATCCTAAATATATAAGCAACTAATTATTCTAAATTGAAAGACTCTTGATCCTACCTTAGAAGTGAGGAATGAATCAAAGTTTCTTAGAAACTATCAATCCCCACAACTTCCCCGGCGATATTGAGAGTGAACTTTTTACTTAAATAAACTAATTCACTAATCTATTTGATACATTGTAATTCAGAACTTTGATAGCTCAAACCCGGCATTTAAAAACCGTGGTAAATCTAGTTGTGTGTGACTTCGTCCCTCAAAGCAGTGATCTCCTCGTTCCTTCATGTTCTCGTGAATCCAGAAAAGTGTGTATATGATAACATCAACAGAAGAAGGTATTTGAACAATGGTAGCTTTGGATATAGACCGAATACAATGCGAGTAGGAGAGGGATAGCGCAAGTGAACAGAGCTTGACTATGCAATTCCTAGCGGGATTTATTATGGGAATACAACACAAATACGCCGAGAGTTCTTGAAATTATCCTTTGTGACGAACAAAACCTGCAACTCTAATGGATTCCAATCTACAAATGAAACTACTTTACTCTAAACTGACTTGCATGGACAACAATGAAGCAAGATTGAAACAAGAAGATCGAACGACCTCTAAACAACAAAGGAAAACTAACAATGGAAGCAAAAATGAAACTATGGGAATTCTAATCAAGAAATTCAAAAGATTGAATAATAGAATTGAGAAAGTGAGGGGTAATTTGATTGAAAACAAGTCGGCTATTTATAGTAAATGCATTTACCGTAGGGGTAACTCCTAATTGAACTCTTTTACCATAAACAAAGGGAAAACACTATTCACATGGTGGCCAAAACATAAATGCAAAGCAAAGTAGCTAAAGAATGTGGGTAGAAATTGAAGATTTACATTTGACGTGATCGTCGGAGCATTTTGGAAAACGCGTACATGGCCTCTCGCCTGCAGGCGGCGGTCTCGTCACTGAAGACCAAAATGCAAGGAAAAAGGGGGAAGAGGGAAAAATAAAGCATGTGGAGGCCGAGCGAGGCATGCGGGATACAAACGTATACTTGGTGAGCTTTTCTAGATTTTGAACACCTTGCAAGGAGACCTATATCATCATTGGGGTATGTGTAACATCTTTCCGATGGTGCAGTACCCTATAATTTTGGGTACATACATATTGCCCCTGAGAAGCATCTTAGCCATGAAGAGGCGTAAGACGGTGGATTTGAGTATGGTGGTCCCAAAATGGGGAGTTAGGAGTTATACCTGACACGCCCGTGTGTTGGAAAGTCACCATCCAAAGTCCCGCTATCTGTAAAATGAAAACAAGGGGACTCAAGTGCAGATAGATAAAATAAATTAAGAAATAAAACAAAATTGATATGAAATGAGGACTTACCATCTACGTGGGGTTTAGAACTTACCTCCATTGACACTTTGACCCTGCGAAAGACATTCAAAATCAATTTTAAAAGGCTATATATATATAAAACAAACTCATTTCACTATTCATTTGTGCGGATTGATTTGATAGTTTTTGAGCTCTGGGACCCACGGTGACAGTTTTTGACGAGAGTATAGTCAAAATGTTCGTGGTGAGATAGTGATCATGCCTCCGAGAGTGGAACATTGACCCGCAAAGTCTCAGGTTAGTTCTTCTCAATTTATTGTTTTTGAACCTAAAATGTGGAAATGATGAAATCTTTGTCTCTGGGGGTTATTTTTGAAAATATTAGTTTTAAATGAGTCTCTAGGGGGCACCCATAGGGTAGGTCCTTATTTTAGCTAAAATGGTGAATTTTGCCTATTTTTAGGCATTTTTAGGGCATTCGAGCTGTTTGTGGGTTCAGATAGGACCGGCACCCGCACGGTGAGACGGTTATGGGACCGCCACCTTAGAAGGCGATGGTTATGGAACCGCCGCTCTGCACAGGGTGGCGGTTCACGACAGAAAGCAAAACAAAGCTTTGCTTAACTTATTTTTGCATTTTTAGCATTTTTACATGTTTTTGATAGTTTTTCCAATCGGATTTTGATACTAACTTACTCCTTTTTGTGTTTTTGGGTGTATGTAGAAGAAGGAGGAATACATTAGATGGAGCCGAGAGAGGGAGTGTGATTGGCTCCCAGCAGTATTAGAGGCACTCACTCAGCAGAGCGAGATACTCTTCAGAGGGCTGACATCTGGAGGATTGCACAGGTCCCTCATGTTGCACCTGCTAGTCACATACTATATGACTTATTTTCATACTGGGATGTGGATCGAACACCTTTCGATTGCTAGGAGTTAGGGGTGAGTGGACCATCACCCTAGAGGATGTTTACCGTATACTGGGGTTCCGATCCTTGGGCAGCGATTGTCTCTTAAGATAGTAATATCGAGATCTCAGGTGGTTCAGTGGGCCACATATATGGGGGATGCAGTTGTTTCAATGGGGTTGAAGAAGGGAGTGAGGATCCGCTCCATTTTGAGATAGAAATTCTTGTGCTCTGCAAGGCCATCATGGGCATCCTTGCTTTGAGATTGATTGGGGACAAGGGAGTAGACACTCTCTTATATTGCTGGGCCCCCATTATTGTACAGATTGAGGGCCATGGACGTGTCTATGCTTGGGAGCAGACATCCCTGGACCACCTACCATGATTTGTACAGGTGGTCCGACTACAGGAAAGTCACTCGAGCCACCCCACTCTTGTCATGAGTTGGGTGTATGAGCATATCACTTCATATGGGAGAGGTGTAGAGGTAGAGGATTCCAGGGCCGTCAGAGAAGCAAGGTGGACAGGGATGACCATTCTTAGAGAGGCTCACCAGCCAGTGGCCTCTTTGACCACTACAGATATGGAGGCCACTCCTTATCAAGCCATGGTAGGGCTATGGGGAGAGGATACCGTTACATTGATTACTTGTCAGACTACTAGTTAGCTGGTAGACAGGGCGGGAAAATTAGAGATCCACCCCTTTGATAGAGTACCACAGCAGTTCGGCCTCCCCTATATTGACATGTTTCCTCCGGTGGGGCCAGTGTATAGATCTATTCGTGAGGCTTAGGGAGGTCCTAGAGGTCGGGGTTGGACTATTATTACTCCTGGTGTTCCCATCGTAGCTAGGAGGGTGGTATGTGCTCAAGGGAGATCCGGTACTCCTCAGACACCTTTACTTCGATTGCATTGGTCCCACCCATATCAGTGATGAGCCCATTGATGTGGACTCCGAGTCTGAGGAGTTTACTGGGGGAGAGACAGAGGAGATGGAGATCAGAGGGATGGGTGGGGAGGATGATAGTGATCTTGAGTGGCATGACACTTAGGAAATCCTATGGGACGAGAGGGCGGAGCAGAGTGCGAGAGAGGTGAATCTGATTTCGAGGAGGAGTTCTCTCTCGGATTTAGGGGAGATGGCGAGTCTGGGCTGCATGCCATCACATTACCCTAGATGTGGGAGAGAGATGATAGTCACCGCAACATCGGTGGTAGGCACAAATCCTAGAGATCCTTCCTAGAGGCTCCGACGATCCGAGTGAGTTACTACTCTTCTCTTGACTTGGTTTTAGTTAGAATTGTCTTAGTCGTTATTTATTTTTGTTTTGTTTACTCTTGGTTTTATCTTTGATCGTTTTCTAACTTATTTTCTCCTTTATTTGCAGTGATTGCTGATGAGTGGCGAGACTTGATTCACCGAGTCTGCACATATACTTTGTTTCTCCCCTGAGAAGACTCATGTTGAGATTTCTGTGGACATGGGGGAGCCTTCAGTAGCCAGTAGGCATACTGATGTTTTTTCCTTTGTCTGGCATGCGGTGAAGATCATGACTTCTCTCCGTGTTGAGGTAGCTAGATATAGGATGACCGAGTGCTTAATGAGGAGGAGTCATTCTCATAGTGAGGCGACAACTACTAGTCATGACCGCGAGCCCTCAGTGCATTTGGAGCGCCAGCGTAGCCGGAGTCCTAGATGTGGTCGTGCGCCCTTTGAGGGATCCCATAGGGATTGAGAGGCCATTTTTGTAGTGTTTTTTCAGATATTCATATGAGTGTTTTTATACTTTTCGGGCTCATTGAGTGTTTTGACCATGCCTAGTGCATGATGTCATTGTATATAAAACTTGATATATATATATATATATATATATATATATATATCTTTTTGGATCTAGACTCTTGGTGCCTAGAATTTCATGACTTGTTTCCACATGTATACTAGATGTTTTTAGAGTATTTTCTTTCATGCTTTTCATTATGTATGCAATGGATGACAAATGATAAAAAATGTTGAGCAGAATGTTTCTCTTTGTTATGTTTTTGTAATGCTGATATGTGATGATTAACACATTGTAGTATTGAACTTCCGAACTCTTTGGGTAATGTCTGTGATTTCTTCTTACGTTGGCAAAACGTGATGAATGTATAGTCATAAAGAGATGAAATTTCCCATTCCTAACTCCACGCAACCAGTGAAGATGTGAGGGCTCTACACCAAGAGTTAGGAAGGGCACAAATTGTATGAGCTCGACCAAATGGAATGATGAGATACGACAAACCAAAGACATAAACCAAACTTAGACCTACACACTTACCCTACTCAAAACTACTACCAAGCTTAGAAGGCCATTTACTTTCTAGTTTATCTAGACTTAGATTTATAAATGGCCACTTGGTTGACAAAATTTGGTTTTGAGAATTTGATCTCTTTTGAATTTGGACATTTGTTTTCTCTTAATATAATTTGACTTGTGATTCTAGCATACAAGGATTTGTTAACTTGTGTGAATGGACCCCCCATATCCTACCCCATGCCACTAGTAAGAAGCATAGGTTTGTCACCAAAGGTGGGATATAGGCGAGTAAGGGAACTTATTTCCTTTCCCAACCTCACACCACCAGTAAGAGATGCGGACTTATCACCAAAGGTTGGTGGGGCAAAGAAGTGTGTAAAATAAAATATTTTGTTTTTCTTGGCACTTTGATTCTATTTGATTTTGACATTTCTGATCTATGACTTTGGGATATCCTTTCTTTAAAAGAGACTTAATAGGGATAGATGTGACACCAAGAAGCTTCTAGAACAAACCATAGGTAAGGGTGACTTCACATAGAAGAAGGAAAGAGAAAACCAAATATGCAGGCCTTGGTATGGTTTTCATCAATACTTGTCTATCGAACTTGATGAGAAGATTTGAAAATACTTGATGATGTTTGAAGAGATGTGTTTTGAATGCTTTTGCCAATACTTTCAGAAATTTGTAATAGATTGCTTAAGAGTAAGCTCCTTGACTACAATTTTTATGAAATGAGTGGACAAAATGAAACAGCTAAATGACTAATGTAATGTAGGTAGCTATAATGTACAAGTGGTGATTCTGATGTCTTATGCGTAAAACCATTTAAGATGCAAGGAATTGACAATTTCATTGAATTCCTCACCTTCTAGTGTGCATAAGAGATACACACCATTTCCGTAGTCTTTCATGACTCGGTATGGGCCCAACCACTTGGGCCGAACTTCCTTCCTTCACCGGTTTTCTTATCGATCCGGTTGTCTAGCCTTAGAACTAGATCTCCCTCATATATTTCTCACTCATAGACCTTTTTTTATATTTCCGGCACATCCGGTTAGCATAGGCTCTGTGCCGTTGTTCGGCATTTAGCCTTGGCCTCGTCAAGGCTTTCCAGTTGAGAGAGGTGTGCCTCCCTGTAAGCTTCTTCATCCAAAATCCCTTGTAATGAGATGCGGAGACTAGGTATTTCAACCTCAAGTGGGAGAACTGCTTCTCCCGAATACTAGCGAGAAAGGGGTTGCTCCTGTTAGTGTTCTTATTGAGGTTCGATGGGCCCACAAGGCCGGATATAGTTTTAGATGCCAATCTCACTTATTCTCCTTGATTGTTTTGAGGAGAATAGCCTTTAATGTTTTGTTTGTCGCTTCGGATTTCCCATTGGCTTGAGGGTAGTAAAGAGAGGCCGTGTGATGGTTTATCTTTAATTTTCTACATAACTCACGACTTCATCATTTTTAAAGGACGGGCCATTATCTCGAGATAATTACTTGTGGGACAACATACCTACAAATAATGTGGTTTAGAATGAATTGGTGATTACCGAACTCGTGCACGGTGGTAAGGGGCATGGCCTCTACCCATTTGGTAAAATATTCCATGGCTGTGATTATAAAATTATGACCATCGGTTGATGAGGGAGAGAATTTCCCTATCAAGTCCGGACCCCACATGGAGAAGGGCCACGGGTCGCTTTGGTTGCGGAGATTGTCTTTGGCATGTGAATCTCATGAGATAATTCTTGGCATTTGTGGCACTTACGTATAAATTCCACCGTGTCATGTTTTAGAGTGGGCCAAAAATAGCCCATCCGATGTATTTTGTGGCAGCAAAGTGGCGTGATCACCAATGTGGCCTTCACATATCCCATTGTGGGATTCATGAAGAATCTTCTTGGATTCTTCGTGTTGATGCATATTAGAAGTATGCCGTCAAAGGCTTTACGATAGAGTACTGCTCTAAAACAACATATTTAGCGGTGATAATGTGTAACCGCCTTCTTTGTTGTGATGTGGCACCTTCCGGGTATGTGAGGTCTATAATAAAATTGATTATATCAATGTACCAGGGACATGTAAAGATGGTGGGCGTGGTTTCGACAAGTATACACAATCATCGGAAAGTCTAGATTTACCATATCACTTCCATCTAGTGGATTGTCACCAACCAATCTGCAATGATTTGTCCCTTAACGAATTTTTGGTTTACGAATGTCAACTCAAATTAAGGTTATGAAATGCCTAACCTTTTTAGATAAAGACCCTTGCGTGAGAAATGTTCGTAAATGATTTGTCTTTACAATGACCCTTGTTTCTTGGTTTAACATGTAATGTCTTAAACATTTTGTTGCAAAGATTATGGCAATGCATTCTTTCTCTGCCTGTGTGTAACATGTTTTATAATCGAGCAACGCTTCGCTAATGAAATAGACCGCACGTTCTCATTTATCATTGTATTATTGAGCCAAAGCATGCGAAGCTAGCAAGACATGAGTGGCTCGTGAGTATAGGATCGATGGCAATCTGGTTTGGGAGGCATTAGCATGGGTGGAGACAAAATAAGCATTTAACTACTTTGAAGGCCTCGATGCATTCTTCACTAATCAATGCTATAATCTTTCTTTAATAAATTGTTGATTAGATGAATAGCAAAACTTAAATCTGGGATAAACCTTCGGATTGCATTGAGCTTCCCAGAAATGACCCGATTCTAGACTCGCGTCTATGGTGGGATCATTTTGAGAACAACCCATATTTTGGCTTGATTGACATCAATCCCTCGTGAAGATATAATGTAGCCTAGAATTTTGCCTCCTGTCACACTAAACACACACTTCTCTAGGTTTAATGTGACGCCATATTCAATTAATCATGAGAGGATGATACGGAGCACTTCGGATGATCACGGAACTTCTTGGCCTTGGCCAACGAGTCATACACATAGGATTCCGCAATTTTATGGATAAGATTGTGTATTATATATGTCATTTCCCGCGATACATAACACCAGCGTTCTTAAGACCAAATGGCATGACAACGTAGCAATAAGTTCCCAAGGAGTTATGAATGTAGTTTTGGCTTGATCCTCGTTTAGATATTTTAATCGATTATACCATGAGAACCCATCCATGAGGAAAACAGTTCAAATCCTCGCTATCGCATCAACGATAATGTCAATGGATGGTAATGGGAAGTCATCCTTGAGACAAGCTTTATTAATATCCCGAAAATCTATGCAAATACGTATCTTCCCATTCTTTTTTAGAACAGGGACGATATTAGATACCCATTGTGAATAGTCAATAGGTTTGATAAATCCCACTTAGAGAAGCTTTATTACTTCCTCTTTTACCATGAGAGCCACTTTTGGCTTCATTGGTCTTGACTTCTGTTTAATTGGTTTTGCGTCTGGTTTAGTGACAAGGTTATGTACTGTGATGTGTGGTGTAATGCCTGTCATTTCTTTATAGTTAAATGTGAAAGCCTTTTGATGTTCTTTGAGGATTTGGGTGTGTATTTCTATCTCCTCCAGAGTTAACAAGGATCCCAACTTCAAAATTTTTGGTTCTTCCTCTGTTCCAATGTTTATGTCAATGGTTTCTTCTATTAAAGAAGTGTTACCTTCTTCAAATTTAGGTGGGGCTGGAGGTAGTTCCAAGCTTTCTCCATTTTCTATCTCGTAGATATTGAGATCCTTCTGTGGAGGATACTCTACCATGGGATTTCCAAAATAGGAAGAGGAATGTGGTATTAGGGAAAGATCAATTATACGGTGAGCAAAGTGTAGCTCCGCATAGGCATTTAGATATTCGAGAGTGACTCTATTATCGTCAAAGTGAACCATGATAGAGAAATCATCCTCGCATTCTCCATGAGTCGAGTGAGTTTGTTGGTATTTTATGCACTAATGATTCGATACGAAGTGATAAAATGAAATTTGTATCTTCTAACTCACCGTTTGGAGTGAAACGGGAAGCCGAGGTTGCTATTGAGTCTGCAAGAAGGTTCTCTTGTTGTGGGATTGCTTCAATTGATATGAAGTTAAATCCCTTGCTTAGATCTAACACCGCTGTTTTGTATAGTTGTAAATGTTCAACCCTAGTTTCATATACCTCAGAGACTTGGTTTGTAACTAGTTGCGAGTCTCCTAGCACTCTAATGTTATCGACACCCATTCTTTTGGCTAGGATGAGGCCAAGGAGGAGAGCTTCGTACTCAGCCCCATTGTTTGTACATTCAAAGTTTAATTTAAAGGTGAAAGGTAGGATCTTTCCCTCAGGTGAAGTAAAGATCACTCCTACCCCAGCTCCAAAGTGACATCTAGCTCCATCAAAGTGGAGAGTCTAATATTTTCTTGGAAAAATGGATGTTGGGATATCTGTCGTATCTATTTCTTTTGCTTTGGTTACTTCTACCATAAAAACTTCATCTGATGGAAGAGAAGTAATTCCCAGGGTGTGTCCCATACCCATAGAATCAAATGGTAGGAGAATAGGTAAGTCTTTCTCTAACAACTCAACAATTTTTGCGGTAGTTCCTAGTGACACTATTTCTATAAGATTGGTCTCATTTTTTAGTCTTTGGAATGTATTCACTAGATTTGTAATTTCCAATTCTGTGGTGGGTATCAACTTCTCTTTTGGTTTTGAATTAATTGGTTTGATGAGTTGATTTGTTGGGAGTTCAAAATTAGAGTGAATGCCTGGTCTTTTCTTCAAATCAGCTAGGTGTATATCGAAGGGTTTTGGGTCACCTTGTGCCACAAATATTTTCCCTAAGTGTAGAAATATTATTTCTTGGAATAACGTGGAAGGGATTGCCTTCATGTGGTGTATCCATGGCCGACCAAGGATCATATTATAGTTGGTTTCCTGATCTATAATATAAAACTCGGTGAGGACCGTCTTGGGTCCTAAAGTGATTGGTAAAACTATGGTTCCAATTGAAGTGGCCTTGAGGCTATCATAACCTCTTAGTGTATTTCGTGTTGTGGAACAGTTTGTCTCTCCATATCCTAACTTTTGAAGAAAAGTGAAGGGAACTATGTTAATTGCTGCCCCATCATCAATCATTGCACATTTAACATAATTATTGTAAACCCATACTTGTAAATGTAAGGCTAGATCACCTCTTCGTGCAATCTCGACATCTATTGGCATTTTGCTTATGTCAAATATAAATTCAGTATCCCTATTTGGCTGCCCCAAAGGATAAACATCAAAGTATACATGGTTTACTTGTGTTTCCCAGGAGGAGTGATGTTGATTAAATGACCAAGGCCTAATGCTTCTAAGAGGGCAGCCCTGTGGGCGGGAGAGTTCTTTAACAAATCCAAAAAGGAGATGTGAGAGAAGGTTTTAGTTAAGTCATTAATTAAATCATAGGTGCCTATGGGTTTTACCAATGTTTGTTGAATGTTGTCTGGCTCTAATGGATAACTTGGAGTTGGTTGAGAAGAATAATCCCGTGTTCTTGTTATGGTTTCTACGGGTAGCTCGGTGTCTAACTCCACCAGACCAACTATCTTGGTTTGGGGTTGAGTTCCTAGTTAGGGTGCGACTGGTGGATTTAATGAAGTTAAAGCTTCATGATCATTGTTTCATGTTATAACACCCTTGTTTGTTCTATTAGGATCTAGCCTATTATTGTTAGAATGATTTGGGAGTGGATCATTAAAGATCTTGATGGGTGCATTTTGAAGGAAACCGCCCGTATAAGTGTTTGGTGTGGGTACTACAGAATTTGCTAAAAACATATCTATAAAGAGTTTCTTTTGATATTATGGCAAATGCTGCATGAATTTATTGTATTCACGAAAAGTCCTAGTATCATGGCCTTGAATCTTGTGGAAGCCACAATACAAATTGGGATTATAATTTTGAGGTCATTGACTTAAAACTTATTATGGCCCAAAATTCCGATAAGGTTCTTTGGTTGTTAGAGTTAAAATTTTGAGGCTTTGGTCTTTGGTTTTGACTTTGATATCTAGTTGGGTTCCCATTTAGACCTTGTGTTTGGATTTTTCATTTTCGTTGTTGTTGTTGTTGCTTTATGGTGGATGATTAAAATCCACCGCATTGATTGTTGGAGTAAAATTGTTATTTCATTTGATTATTAATAGGTGGCGAAATGTTTATAATGTTTGCTCTTTTAACTTGGTCGCTTACCCCATCTATCAGTAACTCCGCGGTTCTTATTAAGGATCTTAGGTCCTTGATTTATGTTCCCGTATTAGGATAGGCCATGGTGTTTTGATTTAGAGTGGTTAATTTACCATTTGTTTCATATGTCTTACGACCACTATCTATCGCTGCTTGGTCGATTCGGAGAGCACTCTTGAGTACTTCATCGTAAGTTCTTAGTGGGAACTTCTGGACTTCTTCCTTTATCTCTCTATTGACAGAATTAAGGAATAAATCACATAGTTCCATTTGATCCATGTTTGGAGCACTTGTTGATGAGTAGAGAACCATACGCCATCTTTGGATAAAATGAGTAGCAGATTCATTATGTTCTTTTTTAATATGGAAGAATTCCCTGATTCCTGTTCTTAACAATTTGTTCATGTCAAAATTTTTGATGAACTCTGACACGAGTTGTTTAAATGAGTGTATCGAGGCTTCAGGTATTTTTTAATCCCAATCAAGGGCAATACCCTCTAAGGTTTTAGGGAATATCTTAGCAACAACCTCGTCCCCAAGGAGTAATTCCCGTATGGCCGTGGCATAGGCCTTAATGTGTGCATTTAGATCCCCCTCCCCTTTGTATTTGGGTAAATTAGGGAGAGGTCTTGGAAGCATAACACTTTGTATGGTGAATTCTAGGGGCTCCTTTAAATATTCTCGAATACGTCCCTCACTGCGTAGGCCTCGACCATTGATGGTGCTTGGCCGAGGGGGTGGGGGTGGCATGGTTTGTTGACATGGCATAGCATATGTATTTGCATGGGCATAAGGGAATCCCCGTGGTTGAGTGAACATCTTGGGAGAAGAGAACGTGTCTCCTTGTGGTGACTTTCAATAAATGTTTAAGTAAGGAGGAGCATTGTTTTGGTATGGGTTGTTTGGTGCTAAGCCGGGAGGTGTCATGTTTTCTACTAGAGCGGCATTTGAAAACGTGTTCCTAGTTGGAGTTTGCTGTGGGTAATTATATAGATGTTGAGGAGGCATGCCTAACATGTATGTTCCTGTAAGGTGGTCAACCTGACTAGGATGATGCGGAGGGTTGGAGATCCTGCTTGCCAAAAATATGAATTTTGGTTTTCTTGAGAAAGTTCCAACCCTCTAACATTTTCAACTAAGTTTGAAATGAAATCTATTGGTGAAGACACAATGAATTTCCTTAATGGAATTTGTTTATACCTTGAGGTTGTAAAGGGGTGTGATACCCTACTATGAATTGATCATTACCTTGCCAAGCTTCACCAAGGATATTTCCCATAGGTGGAGGAATGGGGGTGTTTTCTTGGAATAGGGTATCAGATTGTATTTGTAAACTCCCTATAGGTGGATACATGTTTTGGAAATGTTGTTCTCTTTTAGCATAGTGTGCTAAGCACTCCTCATCCAAAAATGGGAGTGGATATGACTGTCTACTGATCTGTGGTTTGAACAAGACCCGAGGAGATGAAATGGATTCTCCAGTAAATGTCATATTGTTAGAGCCTGATGGCTCTAGTTTTTGTGTTTGTGCAAGTTGATCAAACTCCTCAATTCGAACGAAGAACTAGAACTAGTTCTGTGAGGGGGAGTTTGAGATGACAAGTAATTACTTGAATAGTTATCAGCCCATGTAGAAAGTGAGGGTGATGGTTGTCTATTTGTTTGACTATAGCTTGCTTCAAGACCTAAGAGAGGTCTACCATATGCATCGTATCCTAACATATTCGGGGGTATATGAATACCCGCAAAATAATGGGAAAGAGTGAAGGTGGATGAAAGAAATGAAAACAAAAAGGGGAATATTAGTTTGTTCATGTTGGGTTCACCAATTTTGTACAATGGAAAAGTGACATGCGAGCATGGGAATCTACAAGTACCTCTTCCTTGTACCCGACCTTCCAAGGTCATGCCGAGACGGTAGGTGAATGTTGAATATAAATGGATACAGACAAACTAGTTGCGTAATCTTATATCCTCAACACACAATAATGGAATCTGTGAATCTAAGGCAAAGAATGCCCTCCTAACCTAAATTGGTGTGATGATTCATTTGGATATAATAGCTATTCGGAGGCTCCAAATAATGTAGAGCTCTATCGAGATCTTACTTCTTGGTTGTTGGATACGTGGTAAGTGACTTGTGGGAGCTTCGTATATATCTCCGCACAAGGTCATGAAAATGGTGATAGGAGGTTTAGTGGATTTGTAGTGAACTATGGGTGATTTTTGGTCTATTCCGTAAAATATTAGATTGATTGGCTTCTATATTTAATATGGAGAACTGCGTGATGATATCTCGGTGGGAGTGGTGAAGATCTAAATACCAGCGTTAGTAAACCTAATATCAATACTTAACTGATTTACAGCCCATTGGGTCATGGAACTAAAGGAACACAACCAAATGCTTGTTCTCTTTCGAATCCTTGTACATCATTCAAATATTTTATCAAGGTTAGGATGATTTGACCAAAATGTGTATGCCTTATCGTCTTCGATATTTAACCCTCTTAGTTGTTCACTAATTGCTTGTAGGTTTACCGCTGCTCGGAAGACTTGTATCCTAAGGTATTTTTCTATATCAGCTAATGTTGTGGGTAGATTTGGTTGAGACACTATTGGTTCAAATATATATTCTCTAGGATCTCTAGGTCCTATGATTGTCATGCAAAATGATTCAACTTTTAACTAGAATTAATAAAACTAATTATGAAAGATGTGTCTACACTGTGTATATATCTTTATCTTTTTGTGTTTTCTATGAAGTATTTTAACAAAATTAAAGAGCAGCTATTCTAACATATTTAGAAAATGGACAACTAATCTAGTAACAGAATTAAAACAAACAAAGTAGCCTGGTGTGGCTATTTGCCCAGCAAATCGTGATTTTATCCTAAATATATAAGCAATTAATTATTTTAAATTGAACGACTCTCGATCCTACCTCGAAGTGAGGAATGAATCACTTTATCGAAAATATCAATCCCCATAGCTTCCCTGGTGATATCGAGAGTGAACTTTTGACTGAAATAAAATAATTCACTACTCTATTTGATACGTTGTAACTAGAACTTTGATAGCTCAAACCTGGTGTTTACAAAACAGTGGTAAATCCAACAGTGTGTGAATTTTTCCCTCGGTGATCTCCTCGCTCCTTCATGTTCTCATGAATCCAGAAAAGTGTGTATATGATAGCATCAATAGAAGAAGGTATTTGAACAATGGTAGCTTTGGATATAGACCGAATACAATGCGAGTAGGAGAGGGATAACGCAAGTGAACAGAGCTTGACTATGCAATTCCTAGTGGGATTTATTGCGGGAATACAACACAAATATGCCGAGAGTTCTTGAAACTATCCTTTGTGACGAATAGAACCTGTAACTCTAATGGATTCCAATCTACAAATGAAACTACTTTACTCTAAACTGACTTGCATGGACAACAATGAAGCAAGATTGAAACAAGAAGATCAAACGACCTCTAAACAACAAAGGAAAACTAACAATGGAAGCAAAACATGAAACTATGGGAATTCTAATCAAGAAATTTAAAAGATTGAATAATAGAATTGAGAAGGTGAGGGGCCATTTGTTTGAAAACAAGTTGGCTATTTATAGCAAATGCATTTACCATAGGGTAACTCCCAATTGAACTCTTTTACTATAAACAAAGGGAAAACACTATTCAAAATGCGGCCAAAACATAAATGTAAAGAAAAGTAGCTGAAGAATGTGGGTAGAAATTGAAGATTTACATTTGACGTGATTGTCGGAGTGTTCTGGAAAACAAAGCATGTGGAGGCCGAGCGAGGTATGCGGGATACAAACATATACTTGGCGAGATTTTCTAGATTCCGAACACCTTGCAAGGAGACCTATATCATCATTGGGGTATGTGTAACATATTTATGGCGGTGTAGTACCCTACAATTTTGGGTACGTATAACTACCAACATAATAAATTCATTATTTACGGCACTTACTTGTGGCAAATTTGTAAAGTGCAAACCACAACCCACCAATTTGTTCATCCACAAAGCCCTGCTTGCCCGGTTGGTTCTCACCCAGAAATAATCCATGTCAATATGTCCTAGCTTAGAGTCTCTGATGTCGAGGCTACACTTCTACATATGAGTCAGGAATTCTGACTCTCTGATACTTATACTTCATCTCTTGTTCTGACTGCTTAGCTTTAGCTTTAGCTTTAGTTGGTTTCTTACTTGATGAAGACATGTGTGAGCTCAAGGATGGATGTTGTTGTTCTGCAAGAAGAATCAAGGAGGTCCAACATAGAAGATCCATGTCAACCATCATGTTATTCATAATGAAAGCTTGTAGAATGAAGAATGAGTAATTATAAGGCTTAGGGCGCAAGGCGCAGTTCACAACATGCTGCAAAGGCTTAAAATTACTGGGTTGCATTTAGGAAGATGTTGGCATGAAAAAATTTGTGCCAAGTTCATAGGAGAAAATTTTTGCTAAGTTGAAAGGTCGCGGTTTTCTCTGATGTCGACATGCAAATTTTGGTGCCAAAGGATAAAGCACATTCATGAAAGTGTCAACATGAGGAAACTTGCGCTTGGTGTTGACGTGGAAAAGTCATGCCAAGTATTAAGAGGGGGTGCAGATTGTAGAGGTGTTGCATGAAAAGTTCCAGGTGCAAGGATAAAGTACAAGGCATGGTTTTCTAGATGTCGACATGTAATGTTGATGTTAAAGAAGTGGTGCTTGCACCTTAGGAAAAATCTACTTTGGTTAGGTGAAGAAAAATTTGTGTTGTAGGTGTTTAAAGTGTGCTCAAGCATAACTTCGGAAGATGTTACAAGGAAAATCAATGCGCCAAGGGAAAAAGTGCTTGGCACGGATCAGTGGCACACAACATCTTATGTTGATGTTGTGCAATTGGCGCATGTGCCCCATAAAAAATACTAAGTTTTCTTTTTTCCGGCACGTAAAAGGTTATGTTGTAAAAGAAGAACAATGCACCATGGCTTTAATTAGTTAACAAATTGGCTGATTTTCTTGATTTCTTTTCCTTTCTTCTTTGGATTTGTCCAATGGAAAAGAGAGGATTTTGCAGGCCTCAAGAAAAATATGGGTTTTTGGTTTCTTCAGAGGTAGGGGTCTTCCAAATTTATAGATCTGGAAGGAGAGGCAAAAGGGCTTCAGTTGGTTTGATAATTTTGTTAGGTGTGTTTCTTTAGATTTTATCTTTTACACCAACCCTAATACCTAACATAAAAAAAAAAACAACAAGGAGAGGAGCCACTTACCTAGATTTATAAAAGATGAAGAATGACGTTAGGGTCCACAAGCTCGAAAAACGGCACACGAGGGTGACAAGGATGGCTGACAGTGTAGAGAAAACACTTTTCACAATTTTCAATTCATGAAAATGATAGGTGTCGGGCGCCTATTTATAGAAAACTAGCATTTATTACTTCACCAACTTTTTTGGCACACCTTTGGGAGTGTCGACACAAGGAAAAGTGTGCCTTAGCACAAATTTGTTGATGTCGACACAACATTTCCAGTGCCGAAGCGCACATTTTCGGATGTTAACACAATGTTTCCAGTGCCTTAGGGTATTTAAAGGGGTGAAATGTTTTGGATGTTAACATAAAAATGAGTGTGCTGAAGGTTTTAAAGGGGGAACATATTTTGGTGTGTCGATACAAGGAAAATTACACCCAGGGAAGAAGATGAAAAATGGGTAAGTTCAGAAATAACTTGATTTTTGAAAGGGTGTTTTAGGCCATTTTGAACGTTATCAGACTTCTTTCGGGGGCCAATTTTTTTTTTTTTTTGGTATGGTTATCTCGCAAATGGCCTTATCAATTTCACAGGGATAACAAAATGGTCAAGCTTTCGGGGACTATCTTTGAGTGAAACTTAAGGGTAGAGAATCCCAAATTTTCATGTGCCTATCCATTGGGTTACAGAGAGTCAAAAACAAGGGTGACCAGAGGGAAAACAAAAGGAAAAAGAAAGGGAACACACAACAACAGAAAGCAAACTGTATAAAGAAGAGAGCAAGCTCTACTTCTTGAAGATCTTCAAGTGATGCCCGCTATATGGAAGCAGGAGCTCGGGTCCATCTAGATATGAGAGATAGAAACTATTCTCTCCATTGAGCTGCTTGATTTTGTATGGCCCTCTCCAAAGAGATTCAAACTTCCTGTGCATACCTTTCGGTTCTCTTCATTTGTCCCACAGAAGAACAAGATCTCCCACTTAGAAATCTCTCTACTTAGCTTTCTTGTCAAACAGTCTCTTCACTTGATTCTGATGTTCAGTGATCTTGTCGACCACTTTCACTCACTTTTCTTCAAGTTTCATCAGGTACATAATCCTCTTTTCAAGAGAATTCTGAAAAGTTTCATCTTCAATTTCTCAAGCCAAGCGCAGAGCAGGAAGTTCTGCGGAGATAGGGATTTCAGCATCGATCCCATACAACACCTGGAAAGGTGACATGCCAAGAGACCTCTTTGGAGTGATACGATCCACCCACAAATCATCGTACAGTGACTTGTGCCAGGACCGCTGGTTTTCATCAACTAGCTTCCGTATGATAGTCACCAGGTTCTTGTTGCTAGATTTTACCTGACCATTTCCTTGAGGATAATAATCAGAAGCATGAGCCAAGGTTATTCTATATCCATAACAAAACCAATAACTTCCCATGAAGAGAAGTTGGAAGCATTGTTAGTAATGATTTTGTGTGGAATTCCAAATCTCACAATAATATTCTCCTTGACAAAGTTGTAAACAACTTCAGAAGTGGCATGCTTGACATGTATGGCCTCCACCCATTTCGTGAAGTAATCTATTGCTGTTAGGACGTAACTATGTCCAACACTCGATTGAGGATTGAGTTCTCCAATGAAATCAATTCCCCACTATTTGAATGGTTCGTCAATGATGACAGGCCTGAGGGGAAACGCAACCAGCTTTGGTTTGCCAACGAACTGTTGGCAAAGTTCACATTTCGCTACCTAAGTGGTCTGTATCTTGAAATAGTGGTGGCTAGTAGTACCTAGCCCGAATGATTTTATGTGTTGTCATTGATGAGGAGAAGTGACCACCACAGGCTGAGTCATGAAAACTCTCCAACAATTTTACCTGCTGCGGCTTGTCAACACATCGTAGAAAAACACCGTCAATTCCACGCTTGTATAATCCATCATCCCATATGACATATCTTGCAGCTCTGAGCTTCACCATTCACTTTTCCTTTATGGTTAGGTGAATTGGGCACTTTCCATAGGTGAGAAAGAATGCGATGTTAGAATACCATTCATCGTTGGTTACGACAAAGAACCATGGGCAAAGAATCCACTTTCTCCAGTTCATTTTGTTCTCCATCAATGTGAGCAACTTTCTCTTCAGGTACCTTTGAGTCTTTATTTTCAGCCATTAGTTGACACAGGCCTTTACCTCTAACCAACTTGGTTGGTCTGATGTCTAGGTCATATTCTTGTACATTTACGATCTAATTACCTTGCAAGATCCCTAACTCCTGTTGAGTTAGGATAGACTTAATAATCGTGTCTAGAACCAACACTACTATATGAGAATTCAGAATGTAGTAGCGGAAATTTTTGACTACTTTTACCATGGCAAAGGCATGCTTTTCCAATTGCAACATCTTCAGTTCATGAGGCTTAAGAGGAGAGCTCATGAAAGAAATTGGGGATTCAATATCTTCAGAGTTCTTTTGCATCAAGATAGCTGATACAGTATGTGCAGACGCATAACTGTACATGATGAAGTCTTTGCTAAAGTCAGGACACACCAGAACATGAGCATGAGTGACGGAGGTTTTTATGTCTTCGAATGATGTCCTGCCTTCATCACTCTATCGAAAATTTGAGACCCTTTCATCATATTAGATATATGATGAGTCTTCTCAAAGAAAATCAGAACAAAGCATCTAAGAAAATTTACCTTTCGAAGAAAGAGTGAACACTAGTCTTGCTTGTAGGCAAAGTAAGGCTCTGAATAGCCTTGACCCTTTCGACATCTATCTTAGTTCCTTCTCTGTGACAACATGTCCAAGAATCTGTCCTTCGGTGACCCCAAAACTGACTTCTTGGGATGTAGCGAGATCTCGTGCTCTCAAAGATCCGATCAAGACTTGTTCCAAATGATCACAAAGATCACTTTATCTTTTGGAGAACATGGTCAGGTCATCTAGGTAAACTATGATGAATTTTCCCATTATACCTTTAAATGTAAAATCCATTGCTCGTTGGAAGGTAGCACTAGTATTGATCAAACTGAATGACATTCTATTGTAGGCGAAAGTACCCCAAGGAGTGGTGAATGTTGTCTTGAACTGATCTTCAGGCATGACTTGAATTTGATTGTAACCTAAAAAACCATCAAGCATAGACAACATTTCTGAACCGGTTACCACCTGTAGAACTTGATCCATTTTCGTAGTGGATAGTTTCTGTAAGGATGATTGGTTCAAGTTGCGAAAGTCCACGCATATGTGTATCTCACCATTATTCTTCCTCACAGGCACAATATTTGCAACACCGGTACTGTGATCAATTGGAAAAATAATTCTTGCATCCAACATTTTTGAATTTCAGCCTGAATGGTACCCGAGATTTTGGGGTTGTAGTACCTTTGCTTTTGACGGAAAGGCTTGATGTCATCTTTGAGTGGGATGTTATGTAAAATGTCCTGTGGCTTGAAAGACTTCAGATCAGCATAAGACCATGCTAATACATCCATGTACTTTTTCAGCAACTTAATGAATTTTTGTTTTTCCTCAAGCGTACAACACTTCTCGATATTCACGGAACGAGGATGTTCCACAAAGACTACCCAGTTGATGGATTCAGGCTTTCGAGAGAAGAGGAAGGATCATCCTGTCACTTATTTTTGAAAAACGGTCATGATTAATAAATAATCATTCTAAGGAAACCAAACCTTTAGAATCTTATTTCCTTTGAGTTGTATCACTGTGTTTTTTTCAGCTTCATGCGGTTGAACGGTGAGAGACTCACGACATGTAGAATTTGATCCATTGAAATGAAGTTCTTTGAAATTGTCAACTTTCTCCAAAAAAGTGATAAGTTGGTTGTCATCATTGAACACTTGCCAGTGTTGTGAATTATTTGGCACACTCGGGTGAAAAACCACTTCAATGGTATATGTATTTGTTTTTAACCCTGGGTGAGGGAGCATGAGAGAGGCTGAGATGGCCAACGAATCAGCCATGTCATTTTGGGCTCACGAACTACTTTGATTGAGAAAGCATCAAACTCTTCGATGCTATCCCATACTTGCATTGCGGTAGTGTCTAAGTCAGTCATTTTTACTTGATATATCCCTTTTACCTGATTGAAAATCAACTCAACATCACCTTGTACTTTTAGATTCTTGATTCCTTTCTCTTTTGCAGCTTGCATGCCAAGTAATAAGGATTCATACTCAGCAGTATTATTCATATTGAAGAACTACAATTTGAAAGAAAAAGGGAAAATCTCCTCTTTAGGAGATATTAGAATAGCCCCAACACCGCATCCACTTGTTGTGCAACTGCCATCAAACTGCAATGTCCATACTTTTTTGAGATCCTCTTTTTGGACGAGAACGTCCATTCTATCTGAGTCGGTGGACATGAAGTAGTTCCCATCCCTGATGATTCAAAAAGAATATGAGCTTTAGGGTCATTATAGTTGGTGACTATATATTGCTTTTGTGATTTTGGTTCCAATGTCTACATCACCCCTTTTACAAGAATCCTGGCTTTGGACTAGTACATATGAATTTCCCCACCAACTTATTTACAAAAGATCCTCCCTAGCAATATCCAGTATGCTACTAGAATATCAGCTACGAGAATAGTCATTTTTACCCTTTTCTCAAGATATTCCGTGAATGCGAACTGTGCATCCTTGATCTAACCAATCAATGGTACTGTTTGGTTTCCATGGAGTAGCATCTGCCAAAAGGTTTAGTAAGTGTGAGGCCCAAAGCATGGGTGACCTTTGCTAGCATAACATTATCAGAAGCTCTAGAATCAATTATACAGTTACTTAGTTTATGACCATTGATCATGAGAGATAGGTAAAAAGGTTCAATTTTTCCACACGTGAGAAGTTGAGGCAACGTTTACATGAGACATAGGAGGGGTGGGAAGAATTAATTTTAGGGAAATGGGAGGAGGGACGGTAGCTTGAATTTGGATATACTTAGTTAATCTTATAAGTTTCTCTAGGTTGGACTGAAGGTATTCAACTTTAGACATCTGGATCTTGGTCTTTTTGGCGTGATCAATTATATCGAATGCAACCAAGGGTTGTGCTAACGAAGGAATGAGTCCTTCATTTCACATTTGTGGAGGAGGATTACTGGTCTTTATGGGGGTGGAGGAAGGCTGAATTGGAGGTGAAATAGGAGGAAACGATTTCTTTACAAAAGGTTTAACAGGAGGTTGAGTAGGAAGGGGATTACCTCTTTTAGCGATCATTGGAGGAGGAGTTACCACAACCTTTTCCTTTTGTTTTTCAGCAGCAATATTTGCTTCTTTTCCTTGTGAGCAAGTGAAAATGTGTATGATTGTCCACTCGCATACCCTTGGGTACCCTCTTCTTCATCAGATTCCTCATCTTCAAATTCCATATACCCAATAGTAGAGTTGCCAGTCGGTTCACCGACATCTTGATCATCTTCACCTTACGACAAAGGTTCTTCATAATTTGGATCATCTTCTTCAATTTCAACCAAAGCATTAACCGAAGGGGCTTCAATTGCTAACCTTGGAGAAGTAGTAGGCAAACACGGCCTTTGGGGGCGTTGTTGGGAGTGAAGTTCCTCCGTGGGATATCCCGCAGTGCAGTGGTAGATGATGTTTGAGTCAATTTATTCTTTAATGAGAGAAAGTCATTTGCCATCTTCTAGAATGCTAGATCTGATGAGGCAGCCTGAGAAGAAGTTGAAACCTTTGATTTTAACGGCTCTCATCTTAACTCACTAGATATAAGAAGGTTGTATTCTATCCGAATGGTCGTAACTTGAGTAAAAACTAAGGTGGGTATTTGTTCCTGTAAAAGTAAGAAACTTACTTTCGAACTCATGGCATTCAAGAAGAAACACTTTTGATTCTCTAATATTAGCATCATGGCAAGCGACACACGGTTGATTAGTGAATTGAAATGGGTGATAAAATCACGCATGGTTTCATTGGCTTCCTTCTTCATGTGAGTGATTTTTGATAATAACACAAATGCATCTTCTGAAGGTTTGTATTTGTCTTCAAATGCAATCCGCAATGTGTTCTAATTGGTGATGGACGAGCTTAGGCGGTAAGTGCTGGAACCATTCTGCTGTAGGCCCTTACAAGGTCTCCAGAAAGAGACGTATGGATACGTCCTCATGAGTCACGTCCAAAATGCAACATGACAAAATAAATGCAGTAATATGCGTGTCATGCTTTGATTTTTGCTCCCATCAAATTTCAAGAATTTTTGTGATTTCCGTTGGAAAGGCGGTGAACTACATGTAGAAATGATAGAGGACCCATGGCATTTCTCCATGGTATAGGTAGATTTGCTACCATTTAAAAATAGGAAAAAAAAAACGCAAGTAGGGAGTGTGGTTCCACTTAACAAAAGAGCACTACAAATTGATGTTGAGGCACCTTGTGAAATTTGGCTCTTTCGTGGAGGTGAGGCACTTCTTGCTAATTGATCTACTGAGCTTAGTGATGCAAATCATGCTAGAGTGATACTGAAATTGTGCCTTCGAAGTAGATCAAAAATTGGATCAACTTCTCCATGAGCTCTTCTGCCGCGAGTAAATGGTTCACCCGCTAGCGTACCCATTCAAATCTGCAACAATTAAGAGTAGATTTACAACAATCTTTTTGTTTATACTTGTTGATTTTCTGATTTTTTTGGCAAAAATCAGTAGCATGTACTTTTTAATATTTAATTTACCCTTTTTAAATAATCACCGATTGTGGTTTTCTGACAAAGATTAACAAGGATAAAAGTGGGTTAATTTAGAAAGCTGATTTTGGATCTTTGACCTAAATTTTGCAAGGTTTTGAAAATATCATAAAATGTCAGAATCTTAGATCTACTAAAATATATAGGTTTTTGTAAAAACTCAGTGAACTAAAAGCTCCTATCTAGTCCAAATCTATGGATTTGTATAAGGAAATTTTTAGTTTTGATCACTTCTGCAAAAAATTTAATTTTTAACAAAGAGTTAAAATTTGCAATTTGGTAGTGATTTTTACATTTTTTAGTTATTTCCTTAGTTTGATCCCCAATAGAGTCACCAAAAATGTTGGTCCTGAAAACTCGTTGGTTACACAGTTGTGGGGAAATAGGCCAACAGTGTGTAGGGCATAGCCCCTCTTTGAGACAAAAAAGTGAAACTGGTTTATTACTAATCTATCAAGCAGGAATATGTGCAAATATACACTATTCTAACTTCAGGGGGTTTGGGATCTCATCCCAGTAGAGGTAGTTCCAACAATGAACATAAAGGTAGGAGGGAAGGAACGGAGGAGGATAGATCTGAAGGAAGAAAATAAATGAATTCCAAGACTTTGGAAGGTTTATGCTTTGGGCTGGTAGTAAACAGAGCCAAACTTACTTGCATAAACGATTAAAGCAATACTAGATGAACAAATGACAATAGTAGGAATGAATCCAATAGAATAAAAACATAGATCTAACTTAAAAATATCCGATGAGATAACACACATATGGAACACAAAGTCTCGAATACATGTATTAATATTTCTTCTGATTACAAGAAAGCACAAAGTCTTTCTCTCCTCACTTCTCCTTTCATACAAAAATGTCCACCCTTTGAATATAACAAGTATTCAAGTATTTATAGAAGGAGAAGAAGAAAGAAGACAAAAGCAAACTAACCACTATTTACAAAATATCTTACAAGATATTTACGAAATATCTAAAAAGTCAAAAGTTGACTTTGGGCAAGTTTTTGGATGACAACATCCCATGGTGCAACATGGACGAGGTCATCATAAATGCCAACATGCTTTTTAAATATTTTACAAAAATGATCAATGGATCCCAAGAAGAAGAAACTACTCTTCATCATCTCTCTGCTCGAACTTGGTATCCTACTTTTGATCAGGAGAGTTGATGTGACACTGTGCTCGATATTCCATAAACTTGTTGATCATTGCTTGAAGTTGATCATGATCTGGACCTTTAAATGGTCGCCAATGACTTCAAAGTTTTTTCTCATCCTTGAGCTTGTCAGGTAATTCGGTGAAAGTTTCACATGAATCGATCAAAAAGCCAATGAAGTCATGGTAGGCCAAGAGGTTATTGATTGACTCTCAGTTGAAAGTGACCTTTGGTACCAAACCTTGAGTGACGATAGCCTTGAAGTGCTGGAATGTATCATCTACTTCTCTCAAGTTGTATGATTCACTGAGCATTTCTGGAGCCATTTTTGTAACTGTTTTGCTCCATGTTGTATCATGCATCCAGGGCTTCATCCTTGATTTTATCTATTCTCTCTAGGATATATTCCATTTGATCAACTCGGTAATCTAAAGCGATGAGAGCTTTTTTATGTGCACGCGGGTGATCGATAATGCTGACTTTCAATAGGTTGTCAGCTAAGCAGTCAACCATGGCTTGAAATGTTTCATGCTGCAACCTGGCGTTATCCAACTCCTCGGAGAGGGAACCTACTACTGCTTGTAGCTCCTTATTTGCTTGGGTTATATCTTGGTAGAGTATTGTGAATTTCCCAATCATTTCATGACCATCTTTGAGGATTTGCTCAATCTAGGATGATACTGCTACGCCTTGTTCACCAATCTTAACATATTCATTTATTTTATCCTGACCGAGAACTTCAATGGGTTCAGTGGCAATCACAGGAGGAACATTGCCCATTTTCTGTAATGCTTGGAGGAGATGTTTGTTTTGTTCCTTGAGTATTCTCTTCTCCTCTTTTTCTTCTTGGAGCTTTTTGCAGAGAGCATCCACTGTAGACAAGGCTTCCCCTTGCAGGCTTTCAGATGAGGTCCCCATTTTGACTTGAGTCACTGTGAAGTCTGTTGGAGATAGATCCTCCTTTTTCTTGGTGGGGTCCGAGTAAGAAATCTCCATGACTCTCTCCCTTGAAGTAGTCCATGGGTGCGATGGGAACCTTTCTCTTATGCTTGACTCAGGTGGTCAGAAATCCAACTAGGACTTATGGGAGTGGGAGTAGAGGGAATAGAAGAAGAAACAGAGTGAAAGGGGAAGCAATTGTAGAGGCCTCAGGGAAGTATGTTGAAACACTTGGTGGTGGCATTGACAAGGAATCCAACACACCACTACTTGTGGGGCCTGGAGTTACTACAGGAGAAGAAAAGGACATGGAAATGGAAGGGATCTGTAATTGGATGGAGGGAACACTGGGTGATAGATCCACGAGAGAGGAGAAGATGGAAGAGGTGGGAGATGGAAGGGAGGAAGGGAGAGGAGAAGACACATCCATAGGAATAAATGCTTGAATGATAGGAGGAGGAGAAGAAATGGAAGAAGGAACACTTGGGTACCTTTGCAGTTGTTGTGATAACATCCTGGGTGGATGTATCTATTGAAACCTCTGTTGTTTCTTCTTCTTTACCTGGAGATACCAGGTCGACTACTTGCTTCTTAAAAGTAGAAGGAAGGCCTTCAGATTTTATTCTTATCTACTTGATTCACCCTCCTTGTCCTTTCCTTTTCCTTTCGGCACTTGGGTCGGTCTTGGAGGTGCTCTACCTAAAGGAGAAGTAGTGAAATCAACTCCAAGGTAGGTGAGACCATTCTATTTGCACCAATGTTTGATGTGCTGCAATGCGTGGGCTTAACCCTTTCTTGAATGGTTTTCGGTGCTTTGGCTCTGTCGATCTCTGTGAATGGCCAATCATCCCCATCTATGTCAAGGTAGACCTGATCAACTTCTTGATCAGTCTCTTGGAATTATTTTGGGATGATGGCTATGCCATAGTGGATGATTTCCTCTAGAGCCAGTCGGGAGTGATCCTTTCACCTGATGTCTATCTCATGTGTCAGGTCGATCCAAATGTCCTCGATCTTAGGAACATGGATGGGATCAGTTTTTCCTTTGGGAGGCAAGTCTGATAGTCGAAGGTTGGTCTTGCATGGGAAGTTGTGCTTTAGATTCAGCAACTCTAGCTCAGCATACATCTCCCATGCTTTGGCAAGTGTGGGGCAGGTGTATCGGTTGACTATAAGGGGAATGGAGTTCCTCCTTTCTTTCTTTTCATGCACTTCTCATGATATGTGATTAGCTACCTTGACAATTCTAGCAGGATTAGTTTCATTCCTAAAAACCTTGGCAGCTTCATTGGTTCTCCCTCAAAATTCACATCTCCGAGGTAATGCGTGAATGTGGGGAATTGTGTGAACAATGCTCCCCATTTCTTTATGGAAGCAATCACACTCGGGCTGGTCTGACCGTGTCTCATGTTTGGTCTTAGCAAGAAGATTACCTCATAGAAGAAGGTATCATTAATTTTAGAGAACTGGGAGATGCTATCCTCGAGCTTCAGCTTTGGGTAAAACTCGTATATCTTGACCTAAGGTTGTACCCCATTTCGAGCTAACCTCCGTGAAATCCCTCACTACCGCAGCAACGTATACAATGTAGGAATTCATGTAGAACTTCCTAGTTTTTAGAACTTGTTGAGCTACTTTGGGAGATGGTGTCATTGATGATTTCACCCCAGCCAAAATGCTGATCAGGTGCATTCTTGCTCATGGTCTCCAGATACCTCAACATCCATTTGTGGAAATAATGGGCATCAGGGAGCCCAAACACTCTATTTAAGAAGGTGATTGTATCACTCAACTCCTCATTGAAGTCACTACGGTGGATGGTTTGGGGCCATCTGCTCACCACTTCTTGTTCTTTAGATAAAGCTCATTCATCATCTGCATGCATTTATCCTCATTATCGTCCTATGCCTTCTTGCAGTCTTCGAGACTTATCTCTACATATTTCCTGTGATGAGGAATGCCCAGGATCATTTCAAAGTGACGAGCTGTGAGGTCAATGATGGTCTGCTGCTCTTTATTTTCAACACATCTAGTGTCTTTGTTATAGCATCGCAACCAACATAATAAATTCATTATTTACGGCACTTACTGGCAGCCCAACTGCAAAGTGCAAGCCACTGCCCACCAATTTGTTCATCCATGGGCCACTGCTTGCCTAGTTGGTTCTTGCCCATAAATCATCCATGTCAATATGTCCCAGCTCAGAGTCTCTGATGTCAAGGCTGCACTCTGCATATGAGTCAGGCATTCTGACTCTCTGATACTTATACTTCATCTCTTGTTCCGACTGCTTAGCTTTAGCTTTAGCTTTAGTTGGTTTCTTGCTTGATGAAGACATGTGTGAGCTCAAGGATGGATGTTGTTGTTCTGCAAGAAGAATCAAGGAGGTCCAACACAGAAGATCCATGTCAACCGTCATGTTATTCATAATGAAAGCTTGTAGAATGAAGAATGAGCAATTATAAGGCTTAGGGCACAAGGCGTAGGTTCACAACATGCTGCAAAGGATTAAAATTGCTTGGGTGCATTTAGGAAGATGTCTCCATGAAAAAATTTGTGCCAAGTTCATAGGATAAAATTTGCACCAAGTTGGAAAGGGCGTGGTTTTATGGATGTCGACATGCAAATTTTGGCGCTAAAGTATAAAGTGCATTCAGGAAAGTTTCAACATGAGGAAACTTGCACTTGGTGTTGACCCGGAAAAGTCGTGCAAGTATTAAGAGGGGGCATAGATTATAGAGGTGTTGCATGAAAAGTTCCAGTGCGAGGATAAAGCACGAGGCATGGTTTTTGGATGTTGACATGTAATGTTGATGTTAAAGAAGTGGCACCTTTGTTTAGGAAAAATCTACTTTGGTCAGGCGTAGAAAAAATGTGTTGTAGGTGTTTAAAGTGCGCCCAAGCGCAACTTCGAAGATGTTGCAAGGAAAATCAATGCGCCAAGGGAAAAAGCGCTTGGTGCGGATCGGTGCTGGCACACAACATCTTATGTTGATGTTGTGCAATTGGCATCTGCGCCCCACAAAAACTCAAGCTATGTTCTTTTTCTCAGGCACGTAAAAAGGTTATGTTGCAAAGAAGAACAGTGCACCATGGCTTTAATCAGTTAACAACTTGGCTTATTTTCTTGATTTCTTTTCCTTTCTTCTTTGGATTTGTTAGATGGAAAAGAGAGGATTTTATAGGCCTCGGAAAAAATGGGTTTTTGGTTTCTTCAGATGTAGGGATCTTCCAGATTTGCAGATCTGGAAGGAGAGGTAAAAGGGCTTCAGCTTGGTTTGATAATTTTGTTAGGTGTGTTTCTTTAGATTTTATCTTTTACACTAACCCTAATACCTAACACAACAAAAACAAAAACAACAAGGAGAGGAGCCACTTACCCGGATTTATAAATGATGAAGAACAACGTTAGGGTCCACAAGCTCAAAAAATGGCACGCGGGGGTGACAAGGATGGCTGACAGTGCAGAAAAAAACTTTTTACAATTTTCAATTAATGAAAATGACAGGTGTCAGTGCCTATTTATAAGAAAATTGGCATTTATTACTTCACCAACTTCTTTTGGCACACCTTTGGGAGTGTCGACACAAGGAAAAGTGCACCTTAGCGTAAATTTGTTGATGTCGACACAACATTTCCAGCGCCTAAGCGCACATTTTCAGATGTCAACACAATGTTTCCAGTGCCTTAGGGTATTTAAAGGGTGCAATGTTTTGGATGTTAACATAACAATGAGTGCACCAAAGGTTTTAAAGGGGGCGCAGATTTTGGTGTGTCGACACAATGAAAATTGTGCCCGGGAAGAAGCTGAAAAATGGCTAAGTTCAAAAATAACTTGATTTTTGAAAGGGAGTTTTAGGCCATTTTGAACGTTATCAGACTTCTTTCGGGGTGAAAATGGAATTTTTGGTATGGTTACTCTGCAAAACGACCTTATAAATTTCACAGATAATAATAATTCATGCTATGATAAACCCAAGGATGCTTTCAAAAGTTCATTTAAAAGGATAGGGGTAGTCATCAAGCCTAGTGAAGGGTGCGATGTGATTTCCAAATAAATTGAAATGCCTACATATTTAAAGTTAATAACATGAATTGGACAGATTAGAAAATTAAGAATCATTGAGTGTCCGAATCGGATGTCATTACATATGGAGACATTCTCAAGCATTGAGTAATGTATATGGAGAGAAATTCTCAAAATATCAACGAGATGAAAGACATCAAATTGTGATGACTCTCGGGTGTTTTAATAGGGGATAAGACTACGAAGCATAGAAGAATGTGGTAAGTGCATGATAAGATAGGAACCATTACAAAGAGACCATGAGCAAGAAGAATCGCAAGTAAGGTAAATGAATATATACACATTGATAAATTGAATGAATAATTACTCGATTAGGTAACTCTTTATATACATACATTATATAAATATTGCTGTCCAAATTTTGATGCATATTATACATTGAAAATGCTAGTACATGTACATCACCAATAAATGAAAACCAATCCATAATGTCTTAAATATTGTCAAGTGCACATCATATTAGTTTCATGCGAAAATAATCTCGAAATGTAAGGTCTCATACAAAATTATCAAGTTCCAAATAATATTTTAATGTGCATAATAAATACAAAAATTCCCAAATAGGTCATATACCATCAAGCTCAAATGTCATATAGGTGTACACATAATGCCATGCACATAGGCATACAAAAATAAAGTCATGTAAGACATATATATTTCCTACTCATAAAATCTATCCCTCTCTTGGCCTTGCTCAAATAAGGCCCTCCCTTAGATGAAGATGGAGATCCATGAGATGAGTTTGGATTGTTTGAGCCCATGATTCGAGTCCTCTTAATCAATACTCGCAAGTAGATGATCCCGTAAATGCAAACAACATTTTTTTTGTCAAAACTTAATTTATATATGTTTTCAACATGTATTTAAGACATGCTAGAATGAAAGTATTTACATAAATACAAAACTTACCGCAAGTTGTCGATCACGCTGAATTTGTATCTCACGCTCGGATGAGTTATCTGGGAGCTCTTGCAGTACGAACATGGGTACGAAGACAATGAGATGGAGGAGTCTGTGCCCTCAAAGACAAAATGGAAGGGGTTGAAGTTCCCTATATACACATAAGATCAAAAATATAACATTATAATTAGCAAAAATAGAACTAAGTACATGTATGTACATAATGACAATATTTTAACTAATTTTATCAATATAGAACTATTGTTTTTACCCCGCCATGCCTGTGAATCAAATGAACAAGGTTGCTACCTGTCACAGGTAACTCCTGCATATACACAATGAAGGACATTATTAACATAATTTAATAATTCTACAATGAAAGACATTACTAGCATGTAATTTACTATAATACACGATAAATTTAACAAAATTTATGTGTTGTTTGAATACCTTAGTGAGTTGTTGCACAAATGAAATCGCAGCGACAACACCTTTATCTACTTGTTGCAGAGATGGTGGGGTGTCTAGTGAAGTCAACATCTTTATCAAACATGTATATCACGTGAGTTATATGGACATACAAGAACATACATATATTTGACTTCAAAATTATATATATACATGCAAATACACACCCACACATGTATGTGAAAATTTTATATAATTAACATTTGAAATTACCTCTGTGAATGTATGTGTATGCATGGTGCTCACTACCCGTGGTAGGGATGAATATGCGCCTCTGCGCTCTATAATATCAATGCATATACATTTACAAATACACTTATTTCAAAAATTTAACATATATAAGTAAATCAAGTACTCCAAAATTTTTGTAGCACACATAACAAAACATAACAAATTTACCCGTGAAGGTGACGCCAATGAATGTAATCCAAATGCCTCACTCAAAAGGACATCCGACATAGTGACATTATTATGTGCACCCCTAGCACTAGGTGCACCAAAATCGTATGCATAAAAGTATCATCCTCCTCGGGCCCCAAACATATGTTATAACATGACGAGAAAAGATGTGGCCTCATGCTATTACTCCCTAAGGGAATACTGTGTACCTCCATGAGCATCCTGCTCTGTAAATCTCTCGTCGTATGTCGAACAAGGGTCAGCAGATAGCCCCAAGCACATGGACCGTATCAATCTCTACTATATCCTTTACTACTTGAGGGATAATCTTAGGGTGAGGGGGCTTCATGCAAGGAATCTACTCTACCGAATAGGTGCATGTTGTGCACTGGTCGATCCTATGCGATCCTTTTCCTCGCCCCGTAAATCTCAAAAATTAAAATAATTTGGGATATCGTTGAGGATAAACTCGCAATAGATTTTCCTTAGAAAGTATAGTGGCACCTCGTTGTCATTACAAGGTGGAAAATAAAAATCATCTACCATCAATCCCAAAATTATTTTTAATCAAATTATTATTGCACCAATGGATGGGAAATCATTTACATGACAACGGAACATGAAAATTAGTGTTGGGGTCCGTCAATAAGGTGCATATGAGGTCTTTTGAAATTTCTTTTTCTTTACATCCACATATGATAATTGGTTGGAATAATAAACCCTATAACCTTCTCTCGTAAGTTGTCCAATGATCAATTTTCCCTGTTTTTGCATCAATTTGAAGAAGTAATGCCCGTAATGTGTTTGCAAGAGAGGCGCGGTGGGGGTTTGTAGATTATGAATCCCTCATTGTTTTGATTAAATCCTCAATTTCAATTTTTTTCAACTATGTGGGATGCTAAATCTTCTTGACTACCCAAGGGATGTTGAGAAATTGTGGGAGTGTTGGGAGGGATGACAGGAATAACAGGGTTTGGTTGTGGTTGATTCCCTCGACCTCTAACTATAACAATAAAAAATATGTATTCAATTCAAATTTTAATCTATAATTATCATATTTCAATGCAATTTTGAGAAAATAATTGTGCTTACCTCTTCTCCATGACACCATCATTAATTCAGATCTTCCCGATGATCCAGAAATGATCCTTTGAGCTTGAGATCTAGCTGAATGAAAAAACTGTGAGGGCACGGTTAAGCTCTGAAACTCACATTTGAGGGAGATAAAATGATAGAGGCTTGGGCCTTTTTTATTTATAGATGCATAACGCTTATGCCTACATGTTATGTAACGCGTACACATTATAACGCGTACGTGTTATGTAACGCGTATGCATTATAAAGTGTACGTGTTATGCTTCGGTAAATCCCAAACCTGACAATTGAAAATGTGATCGCATTATAATAGAATGCGTACGCATTTTGATTTTTTCCAGATTCTTGTTCACTTTTTGGCCCCCAACTTCATGCACTTACCCATAATCAATCATTGTTGGTGTTCACTAAGTCCAAATGCCTAGACCTAGATAGTGTGATTGAAATCCTTCAAATAGAAGGAAGTTCCATGTCAATTTAGGTAGCATAACGACAACCAACTAGACATTTTGCAAACAGATAGGGGATGCTTGTGTGATTTTCCAAAGGGAAGCTAAGGAAAACATACATCATGATGACTCAAGATTGATAATCCAACAAGGTTTGGACAACAAGTTTGGAGGCGTAAATGTCAAAGGATTGATCAAAATTTTAGCAACATAAAGGATACAAAGGAAAGATTTCCAATGTTCGATTGATGTAAAAGTTGCTTGATAGGAAATGTTTTTGCTAAGGTTTGAAAGATATGTTAAAAATGACCATGAATTTAGGCAAAAACAAGAAGATCAAGAGGATCGAAAGTCCCAAAGGATTGTCCTAGAAATGAGTTTATAAGATGGATAAACATAAGGAATAATCACGCAATTTCAAAACACAAAGCCAATCTACAAGGAAATAATCCTTATGCAAAATGTGTGTCAAAGGTAGGTTGGCATAAAATGATCAACATAATGTCACCACTTATGCCAAGTTCAAAAATGAACAAGACGTAAGAAATAACAAAAGGTTGATACGATTTCCAAACAAGGTATACTAAAAGCAAGTTTAAGTCCAACCAAGACCTAAATCTCAAAAAAAGTGGAAGTTATGAATATGAACAACACAAAAATACCACTAAGATATGTTAACCAAAATTTATGGAAAAGTAAGGTATTAGTATTAAAATAATATTAATATGACGTGCACAAAGGTAACAACAACACCTTTCAAAATTGAGGTAATGTTTGAAAGAAAACCAAGGCTAGAGTATACCAAGGAATTGTTACGATGCGCGTAGCATAACGTTACAATCTAAAAACTTAGGTCAAGTTTGCAAGAAACAAGATGTAAGTATCGAAATTGTTGTGATACAATACAAGAAAGATAACAATTCAAAGGAGAATCAAGTGATGAACCAATCCTAACTATGATGATGATCTTGATGTGGGTATCAAGATCAAAATCGCTACCAATGATATGAGAATGTTCCCACACACTTTAGACATTTAACAACCCAACCAAAAACATGGATGAGTGTAAAAATACATAAAAGTGACAACACAATCAATTAACAATACACGTGTGGTCACTCTTCTTTTGATCAACAAAGTGTAAAAAGAAAGTGAAGGAAGTAGTACAAGCAAGGATGAAAAATGTTGGCCTTAGAGTAAGTGAAAAACTAAGCAAAAGTAATGCTTACACACGTTTTTGATGAATGATGCTTCTTTACAATAACGATTTGGTCAAGTTGGCTCCAAAACTTGAATGGCTTTCTTAGGTGGTTCGCTCAACTAGGTGTCACAAGTTATCTAGATGCAAGCTTGATTTACCAAGAAAGTCGCACTTACTACTCTTGGGTTATCTCGATTTATTTTAGCCCCTTCAAGTACAATGAGAAATTAATGCATTCATTGTGTACACTCATTGGGGTCGTGATATAGATAGCTTTGATGCTAAATCTCACAAATGTAAAAGTAGTCAAGTAGGTGTGCAGAGAACTCCCGTTTTGTCCACAAGGTTCCCTCTTGTGTGGACTAGTTTAGGGTTCCTATGACCACCCACATTGTTGTTGTAACTTAATACTTATGTCAAAGGGGTTATGTCCTACTTAAGAGGATGAGGCGTACCCTTATCTGAACCTACATATACAGTGTGATGAATGTGGTGTATTTTTATCTTTTAGACTTAATGTGGTTTAGTCATTCGCCATTTGGCAACTTGCAACACATGTAGTTAGAAAAGTTTGTTTCGAACTCCTTTCTTTAACAAATGTTTTTAGGTCATGGACTCAAGTGTTAGTAGGTCTCCAAACAAATCACATTATTTAAAAGAGGATTAAGAGTTTCTTTTGATTCTAAAGATTATCCAAGGATGTAAGAGAAGAGCATACACAAAAATAATCCAACTAAAAAGTAAAATAAAACTTTGCAATTAATGAACAATACAAAAAGTTTGATAAATGTTCATTCCTTAAGCCAAAAATGAAAGATGAAGTTTCCAATTAACCAAATATTAGAAAATGAAGACTAAATTTATTTTTGATTATCAAGATTACCCTAAGGTGCAAGATAAGAGCATACACAATCTTTAGCCCAACCAGATAAAAATGGAAAACTTCAAATCAAAGGACCATAAAAAAATGTTTTGTAAAAGGTTCATTCCCTTAAGCAAAATAAATAATCAAATTTCCAAGTTAATCCAAATGTTAAAAGGATAGAGATCAAAGTTGTTTTTGATTCTCAAGATCAAAAAAAGGTACAAGAGAAGAGAATACACAAGATTTGGTCTAAATCAAGTAAAACATGGAAATACAACATTCATCAAAACATTAGACATGTTAGAAAATGACCAATTTTACAATAAAGGAAAACCCTATAATTTTTGTAAGTATAAATCCCCAATTTATGTTTTCATTGCATATTTCACTTCAATACCTTTTCAACGCAAAAAAAAAAAAAAATTCATTCCGAGTTCGGGAGAAAACGTTATGGCCTTCGAAGATGGGTTACACATATGCTCTTATGCTCACGGGTATGCACTTAACATGTACTCAAAAATGTCAAAAAAACGTCCCTTAATCTGTAAAAAGGTCAAATTTTTCCAACCAAGATTCAATTTTGACAACCCATCACATTAATATATGAATAGAAGACTCAACACTATCAAACACTAACCTACATGCTCAAGAATTTAAAATTTTCAAGAAATTGACAAACTAGCATGTAGAATGTTGAAAAAGTAAGCTCTAAAAATGAAAACATGGAGAAATATTGAAATTTTCTCACCAAGATTCAATTTTAAGAGTAACCCACCACATTAATATGTAAATAAAAGACTCAACACTATCAAACACTAACCTACATGCTCAAGAATTTAAGATTTTCAAGAAATTGACAAAACTAACATGTAAAATGTTGAAAAATGAAGCTCTAAACATGAAAACATGGAGAAATCTTGAATTTTTCCCATCAAGATCTAATTTTGACAACACTTCACCTCCTTTATACCTACAAGGAAGACTCAACACATGCAAACTCAATGAAACAAGTTAATAAAACTAAGTTAGATCAACATGTGTAAAAGATAGTAACGAAAATTGAAACTTAACTACAAAAACTTGAAATTAAGTGCAAAGGACAATGGAGTAAGTCCCACCGGTGTGCCATATGTATCAATGTATTAGTTAGCTATGCAAAGAGAATTGAAACTAACACCTTAATAGTTTCAAAACATGAAATAACTACACAAAGATCATCATGTTAAGAGCTAAACAAGACTAAAAACCAACATTATGCATTAGAAATTGAAATTGAAATCAAAATAATATGCTAAGCATTTGAATCTTTACTCTTTAGATAAAAAAATACTAAATGAACCTAGATAGAACAATGATAATCAAATTTGATTGTTTTATCTTCAAGGGTGTGCGAATGAAGGCTCATAAAAGTATGACTACAAAACCATTTTAATTCTTTCCATATGACCCAAAATCTTGGATGAATGAAATGAAAGAATGAGACTATTAGCTCAAATGAAATATGATGTAAGATAAAATGCCTATAGATTAGCTATAAATATGCAAGGTGTAAGTAGAAAGTTTAGAGGAGAGTTCCTTTTATAACCCAATGGTTTGAAGAAGCTTTTCATCCTATTGTATGTCGATAATAGAAAAGTTAGGTTTGTTATGGATAAATATGGTTTAGAAGTGGTTGAGTTTATTTTAGGAGAGTTTAGTTTGTACTCTAGTGACTCATGGGGATTGAGGGGGTTTATTAATTAACCAAAGTGATTAATTAATAGGTGTGCAAGCTTATAGAAGCTTTTTAGAGGAATAATTAGTATGATTTATGTTATGAGAGAATTTTAATCAAATAAATGATGATTTATTGATTAAATAGAAGAGAGAATTAATTAATTAATCTAGATAGAAAGGGGTATTAATTAATTAGAAATAATTAATTAATCTAGATAGAAAGGGGAGCTTAATTAATTATAAATAATTAATTAATCTAGATAGAAAGGGAGCTTAATTAATTATAAATAATTAATTAATCTAGATAGAAAGGGGAGTTGATTAACGAAAGGTCGTTAATTGGCGTCGTTGTTGGATAGAAGAGTTAATTAACTAACGTAATGTAATTAATTAACGACGATATCAGATAAAATGTGCGATATTGATGATATGTCGTCAACTTGCAGAAAAGGTATAGTTAAAAAAATTTAAGTATTTAAATTTCTTGAGGTAAATTATAGGTGTCTACAATATAAACACACATGATTGGTTATTATATCCATTATATATATACTTCTCTATTTGAACCGAGGGTATTTGAAACAAAAAAATTATGGAAATAAAATAAATACATATATAAATTAATATATAGAGCCATATACATATATATATATATATATATATATACACACATGTATGTGTATATATATCCTTCCTCCTAATGCTTGAGTCTTTATGAATGTTTCTCCAAAACCCAGAGAGAAAAAATAAAAGAAAACATAGAAAAGAAAATGAGATGAAATTAAAGAGGATAATAGAAAATAGTCTCACCCAAATCATAGTGATGTATTAGGGTTTTTAGATAACCTAAAAATCTATGGTTGAGGATTATCATTTCCAAGGGGTCACATCTTATCCTATCCCTACTTTCCTTAGTTTACCTTTCTAATTCTATAAAATCTGAAATTTTTTAAGAATCTAAGAGTACAACAATGTAATAAATGAAATGAAAATGATAAGTAATTTAAAATGAAATAAAATGAAAGGGGAAGGTACTTACCTAAATTGAACTTACCTCATAGTGATCGGGACTAAACAAAGTGATGAAATGGCGAACAAAACATCACAAATATCCTTAGAAAATAGTAGCAAAGGTAGATCTCAAGTAGACCGAGGTGTATGGAGAGGGATAGGGGTGCCTATGGGCACCCTGGTCTAAAATATGGGTGCCATGGTTTGCAAAATAGCTTAGAATCTGAACTGATATGGTCGCTTAGGTATTCACAAGATTTTTCCCGGTCGGGTGAATGTCACACTTGCATCGTGATGTTGCCACAAACCTGTAATGAAGAATCACCTGCAAAACCCCACACAAAACATCAAACCCTGAAAAAAGAAATATGCAAATGAAGGGGTCAGACAGTCCTTAGCTATCAAATAGATGGACTTACAATCGATGGCCACACTACATCTCAGACCCAATGTAGTTCTATGTGCTTGTGTGTGCAATAATGTGCCTAGGTTTCCCTAGCGCCAATGACATAAAGATATCGGGTAGTAGCTAGATAAAATACAAAATGGTGGATGGAATATAATGAATACTCCCCTTCCTCTACAATGTATGTGATGTAGAATAGTTCCCAAATGAAGTCCCTTGCTCTATGTAGATAGCTAGTCTTTGCTCTATGTAAATAACTATATCTTGATAGTAATAGTTTTCCTATAAGGTAGTATGTATGTTGTGTTTATATAGGGATATCTTGTTCAAATTTTGACACTAATGACCCGATATGCTAACTAGTACCTAGGGAGATGAGAGGGAAAATCGTAAATACCGACCTCAAATGTCTAAGACAAAACCAAGTGTGACGGGGACCAGGGAACCTAGAATCAGACCGGGGTGCCCTGGCACCCTAATCCCTATCTCAACACCCTATTCAAAGACTAGTGATGACACCAAGGATTCTGACGATAGATAAGAACCCCTAAGACATGGCCCGAATTATGCGAGTGAATGAAAAATGTGTGAGACAAACAATGAAAAAGACCAACAAGACAAACAACTAGACAATGGAATGGGTCATCAGTGAATAATTTTCTTACGCAAGATCCATATATAAAACAACATACTTGGTGGTATAATAATAGTAGTAAGTGCATGATTTTGTGACTACATTTTCCCCACTTTATGTTGGTGAGTGAAGGCTCGATAACATAAAGTAGTTAGAGATGCATACCTGAGAGAAATCTAGAGAATCCCATGTTGTAGAAGAATGCACAGATGTGGTAGAAGAGCATGCCAAATGTGAACATATAGCATGACGAACCATGGATCAACATGTTGATCCATGCAGCGTAGTGAGAGATGTAAAATCACGATGAAGTACACTAAACAAGAGTGATGATTGTAATGTTGAATGATTGATGATTTCGAATGTTGTATGATGATGATATGATGGAGTAGGGAGTGATCAGTTCCCAACCCGATTGCATGTGTATGAAAAACTAGAGGATTTGGGCATCCTACCACTAGAGGAAGAGTGTAGGGAGAAAGGTATGTTATTCTCTAACCTTTAACTACATCCTCAAAATATATAGCCACTGCAGATAGACACAGATAAAATTTTCAGTGATTTTGGATTGAAGTATTTTGATCGGACATGTAGACCCATCTAGGAGAGTAGTAGTAAAGGAAAGGAAATGATGTCTCATTACCCCTACTCCAAGGGTGTTGCTGTAATGTATGATGGATTCCAAGTTAGGTCATCTGAAGAAAACACAAAATGTAAAATAACTTCCCATATTAGGTCATTTGGGAAAGTAACAAATGTAACTCCCAAGTTAGGTCATCTAGGAGACAAAATGTGTTGTATTATGTTGATTGAATGGTATGATTTTTATTGTTAGAAACTTGAACATATTGGATTAGTTGATTGATTATTTGTTTTGATTATTTTACTCATAGAGAGATTTTACGCTTGTTTCCCCAAGTTAGGTCATTAGGGGGAATTGATAGAAAATGATGAAATATCGCATGGTGTATTAGTAAATGTTCAAAAATGACGAATTAGAAGTGTTGAATGAACATGTAGTGGTGTAAGGGGAATTATAGGATGCCCCAATTGTATGCCCCCTTTTGGTGAAAGGGGAAGTGATAATGAGAATGAACGCTGAGCCAAAAGTAAGCATAGTAATAAATGGTGTGTGATAGATATTGTAAAAATATGTGTGTATTTGAATGAAAGACAATGTCAAGAGAGATAATGTGTGTGTCATATGTATGATATGATAATGAGGTGAAATTATAAAGATAATTCCACAAACGAGATAGAAATCGAGTAAAAACACTCAAGATATTAGCAAAATCATGTGATATGTATTAGTTGAGTAGTGAATGTGAAGTATGACCATAGTAGAGTGAATAATGAAAAGTGACTATAAATAGTAAAGTGAAAAAGTGATTAGTCAACTCATTTGTCTTTTGCACGAGTGTGAGAGTGAGCTTTGAGTGTGTAAGGATGCCATAAGTTAGAGCACCATGACCTAGCTCTTTCAGATGGTAGCAACTGTCATGGCATCATGCATGACGACATAGTTGGTAAGTGTGATATTTTTTGAAAAATGTGTGTATAGTAGTAGTTTTTGGTGAATGTTTATGAAATTGTGATTTTTTTTTCTTAGTGTTTTTTACCTAGACAAGAGCGGTGAAGGCGTTAATGGCCTTCAAGACAGGAGCACCCAGACTGGCATTGGTGTCCTACTCTTGGGTGCCCCAGTCTTTCTTCTAGGCGCTGATGTCTAAAGAGTCCGATTTTTTCCTAAGCATTGTAAATGTGAAATTTGATGTGTAATGATGGCGAAAATGTTTATGTTTGCCTATTTATAGTGTTTTAATGCATTTTTGTTGTTGAGTTGTGGTGTAAAGGGATATCCATTCGAGGGAGTTCCGTGGTGGTCTCCATTTGAGTAATTTTCTTAGGTTGGGTTTATCGATGATGATTGGGAGGTTATGGAAAATGTCCGCCTACGACACATAGCAAGGATGGGGGATGTGCCCCATAATATGCTGATGTTGACAAATTTTTGCGAGAGATGGTGTGTGGAAACTTATACATTTTTGGTTACCTACAGGTGAGATGATAGTTACATTAGAGGATGTATATCGCATACTGTGATTACCTATTGTTGGCAAGAGGGTATATGTCATGATGTGGAGAATATGGAGAGACATATGAGGGCCGCTAGGTGGTATTTTGTGGGGACTCAATTCCTGTCGAGGCCCATATTAGCTTGGATGTGATTTTGAGATCAGGGGTTCCGCACTTGTGAAAGTTTATAGTTGTGGTTATTGCATCATCGATTGTAGTGGAGGGAGGTGGTGTGGGAATCTTATATAAGATGCATGATATTTGCCAGCAGATAGAGGAGGAGGGTACTAGGTATGCTTGGGCATGATGTGTGTTGGCCCACATGTATAGATATCTTTACATATTTACACAAGAGGAGTATGGAGGTGGGATTAAAGTGACTAATTTATTACATGTATGGGCCTACAAGAATATAGTAGTATTGAGGCTAGTTGGTGGTCCAGAAGCGTGAGTGGGCTAGGATAGACATATTTGCTAGGAGATGGGTTAGTGTGCATGGGTGGAAGATGGATATTGATACTTATAGAGCCTTGATAGATTAGATGGGGCCTAAGGTAGTGATATGGAGGCCATACCGAGACTATGGAGGATGGCCAGAGGATGTGGTAGAGTTACAATGCATACGGAGGACTATGTGGTTGGAGGATCAATTTCCAGGGTGACCAAGTTATTCCAAGTGAAGCGGGTATCTCGACAATTTAGCATGGCCCAGATGTGCCCCTAAATCCATATGTGTGGGTTAGAGTTGTTAGAGCACCGAGGAGGGATGAAGCTATACCAGGGCCCAACATGAGAGCAACTAGTACCTCATGAGCCAAAGGAGCCGATAGACGTAGATGATGCTTTGAGTGTATGAAGGCATATCGTGCATGGTGGATAACACATCAATGGGTTTTTTGTTTCCATTGTTTACGGATGAAGTGATATTACCACGAGGAGAAGTGGAGGGGAAAGCACATGCCCCCAATAACATAATAACGACAATAGTAGAGCGTGAGTATCTATATAGTTATGTTATATGATTGGTTACTTGCTTATGTGATGGTTATGGTTGTCTAATGTGTTGTGTTATTGGTTGTAGGTGATGCATATTGGAGCTTGATTGTGGACACATCTATCCACACATTGATGTAGAATGTGCCCACTAACATACTTGTGGATGGAGGGATGTTAGAGTGTGTGGATGACATTATAGGTGATCATGCCCATTTGTTTGAGCTGGTGGCCATATAAGAAACAACATGTACTTGTGATACTGAGCATGAGGGACGAGGCATGTGAGAAGACACAACGAGCTAGAGAGGTGACAGTGGAGGTCCATTAGCACATGATGTGTTTGCACAATTCCTTGCATTACAGAGTCACTTTGTGGAGTAGTCTACAAAGAACACACTATTACGTAGGTAGGTGGAGAGGTATAGGGGTTATGATCAATGACGCTGAGTTAGTGGTGAGGATTCTAGTTCTAGAGCACTTGTAGTACCAGATAGTGACAATGATGATGAGATATGAGTCATATGGATGTATTCGATGTAGGGGAGTTGCCCCCTAGTTATGAGATGTTTTGTAACTTTGATTGATATATATATATATATATATATATATAGACAAATTTATATGATGATTATATTTGTTGTGTATTGATGTTATGATGTGATGATGATGTATGTGATTGTTGTTGTTATGGATGATGCTTGATGTGTTAAGTGTTATTCATATTTGTTGAATTGATTTGTAATGCATAGTTGTCAAGTAATGTGTAATATGATGATGATATAGTGTAGATGATAATAGATGATGTTGTAATATGATTGTGCACATGAAATTGTGATGAAATGTTCAATTGTCGTGTAAAAGTATGTTATAGTTGTTATAGTGTAATGAAGCATATGTCAGTAAGATGAAGATAGGGGAATATTAGTGATTCCCCCCAGTGTATAGATGATGAGGTTCATTTAGATAAGACCCCTCAAAGTAATCAAGAATGAACCATGTAATGTAAGAGTGTGTCATTGGGAAATGATTCGATAGAATGCGCTAGATGAATTGATAGAGCATGTGAAGAGAGGTTCTTATTGTAATAGATCCCTCAACAGTCATGTAAGAACCATAAGAACACAAGTGTGTCATCGGGGGAGGTGATAATAATCACCTACTAAAGACCGAGGTGGTGCGAAGTAGTGGAAGTGTGTGGGATGGAATTAGTGTGAGCGTATGAGCCAAATTGAATGTCATATGGAGCAGCAAAGTGGGAGGTGTGAATGCCAAGGGTTGTGGAAGCCAATGTGAAGCAATAACATGATGTAATGGATGAGATGGATGAGGTGGTGCAGCGATGGATGGATGCGATGGAGAGTGTGCATGAGTGACGACCTATGGCAATGAAAGACAATGACCTTAACACTAGAAGGAGGAGATAACTCAACCAAAGTAGTAGCTCATGGATGAGGGAGAGGAGATATGGACTACTCACATGAGCGAGAGCCAAGGAGATGATTCCCTTATCCTCTAATTGTTGCAAGTGATCATGAAGGGTGAAACAATCATTATCCATATGGCCATTGATATAGTGATAATTACAATATGGTCAATCACGCTGACGTTGTAAATGATGTTGTGGATGATGCTGGTTAGAAGGTAAGTGAATTAAATGCTCATTGAGAAAAGCACAAAACACATCATTTGGTTGAGTGTGATGAGAGAAATGTAATGTATCACATGAAACAGTGTAGATGATTGAGGTGTGACCTACCGCAAAGTAGGAGAAGAGGACACTTTTGTGATGTAGTTGATTGAGTGTACTTGCGAGGGAGGAGATGGAGATCATGTAGGACACTCAACTAATGGTAATGGAGAAGAAATAGATGATGTAGCAATAGTAACCATAGGTGGAGGATCTATAACATGTGTGGCAATGAGGTCTTGTTCTAGATCAATGACTTTATAGCATAGAAGTGTGAATGATTCACATGTGTCATATTGCAATCTTTGTTTTAATGCTGGAATCAAACCATGACAGAAGATAAATTACTTCTCTAGATCAATAGGTTGAAAAAATAATTGGTGCATACAAGCATTGAATCATAAGATGTAATCCATGATAGGTTTTGTTTTTCCCTGATGTAAAGTAGGTAGATGATCATAGGTAACTCTAGGGCCATTGTTGATGATAAAGCGACAGAGAAAATCTTCTTCCATCTCATGATAAGTGCTAATAGATCCAAATGGTAGGTGAGTATACCATTGTAAAGTGTCATCAGTAAGGCTATGTTGAAAGGATTTAAGAAATAATCAATCATTAGAATATGAAGCCATAGCCATACAATAATGTTTGAGATGTAAGTAGGGGTTTCCAGTACCATCAAAACATGAAAAGGTAGGCATGATAAAATCCTTAGGAAATGTTGAGTTATGAATATTCTTAGGGATAGGGTTGTCATGCAATGAATTGTTATCAATGAAGCATAATAAGATTTTATTTCTAATGTGATTGATTGAACTTGAGATTGTAAGTGACCCACAACATGCATGAGAGACAAGATATCTTGTGAAGGAATAGTAGAGGATGACAATAATGTGTTAAGCGGTTGTAATTTTCCATTGTGAGTAATCATAGGGATATCAAGAGGAGACAAAGGAGATTCCGATGCTAAGGGCACACTAAGTGTAGGTGCTACAAAATCTATAGGTGATGAAGGACATGAAATGTCCATAGAAGTAGTAGGACTAACATTAGAAACATCCCTAGGAGATGGAGTGTCAGATGGAGATGTAATGATAGGGGGTGAAAAAATAATTAATGGAGATGAACTAATAGATGGAGATGAGTCATGCATAGGAGTAGATAAAACCTCAGAATAAGATGACAATGGAGTAGGAGATTCACACTCGATGTATGTAAAGTAGTAGAATCATGACTATCAATTGTTTCGTCAAAATCGAGAGAGACTCAGATATGAAAATTTCATCAATTAGATCATCAACATAATGTGATTGAGCATATGAATGAGTATGTGATGGATCATGAGAAGAATTATCAGAAATAGGAGAATCATGAGATGCAACTATAGTAGTGGTCTAACTAGGAGGAGAATCAATATGCACATGTGTACTAGTCATCAGACCAAGCATGAAATCAATAAGAGAGTCATCTAGAATTTCCTTGGAAATGTGAGAAGGGGGTCATGGCTAACAATATAACAAGGTTGAAAACCAGAAAAACTATCCGGATCCAACATGATGCTAAAAGAAGAATTTTCAAATCTAGTAGGTATATTGCATTTGTTAGCTAAGAGTTGTTGTTGAATATCATCCGACATAGTAACATCACGATATAAATCTATAAGCTCAGATATAGTTGCCTCATCATAGATAGGATTGATACTAACATGAGGCATGATGAGCTGAGAAGGAGAAGAGCTATCCTTAGCCATTAGGGTTTTAGTGGATCCTAGGGAAAAATTTTCTAAGCTATGGGTTCACCAAAATGATTCTATAAAATCTGAATTTTATTAAGAATCTAAGAGTACAAAAATGTAATAAATGAAATGTACTAAAATGTAAATGCTAAGTAATTTAAAATGAAATAAAATGAAAGGGGAAGGTACTTACCTAAATTAAACTTACCTCGTAGTGATCTAGGACTAAACAAAGTGATGAAATAGAAGAACAAAACATTGCAATGATTCTCAAAAATAGCAAGTAGAGGTAGATCTAGCCAGACTAGGTGCCTAGAGAGGGATAGGGGCACATGTGGGCACCTTGGTCTAAAATATGGGTGCCCTGGTATGTGAAATAGCTCAATCTGATCTTGATATGGTCACTAGGTATTCACAATACTTCACCTTTGGTTAGGTGAATTTCGCACTTGCTTCGTTGATGTCACCACAAACTTATAATGAAGAATCACCTAAAACCCCACATAAAGCATCAAATCCTAAAAAAATAAAGATGCAAATGAAGGGGTTGGATTTTCCTCAGTTGCCAAATGAATGGACTTATGACTGATTTCTACACTACATCTCAGACCCAATGTAGTTCTATGTGCTTGTGTGTGCAATAATGTGCCTAGGTTTCCCTAGCGCCAATGACGCAGAGATATCAAGTAATAGCTAGATAAAATGCAAAATGGTGGATGGAATAGAATGAATACTCCCTTCCTATGTAGTGTGTGATGCAAAATAGTGCCCAAATGTAGTCCCTTGCTCTATGTAGATAGCTATCCCTTGATAGTAATAGTCTTCCCATAAGGTAGTATGTATGTTGTGTTTATATAGGGATCTCTTGTTCAAATTTTGACACTAATGACCTGACATGCCAACTAGTACCTAGGGAGATGAGAGGGAAAACCGTAAAGACCAACCTTGAATGTCTAAGAAAAAACCAAGTGTGACGGGGACCAGGGCACCTCGAAATCAGGAACAGGGTGCCTATGTGCTCTAATCCCTATCTAGGTGCCCTAGTCAAAGACTAGTGATGACATTGAGTGAGTACTAATAGATAAAACTCCTTGAGACTGGCCTATTTTCTACACGTGACCTTTTTCTCTAGAAAATTGAAGATCTATCATTGTAGAAAGGTGTCTCGTAATTACATGCTTTCATGTTTTCATGCATTTGACCTCCTTTGAGATTTCCACTTTATGTAACATGAAATCAAAGATATGTGATTTCTCCATGTGTCTTAGTTTTGGGTCTTCACTCTTGGATAATAGAATTGCTGGCCATATTATAGTTGTCACCTTTTACATGCCTTCACGTCTCGAAAGATTCTCTATTTTTGACTTTTCAAATCTCCTAACTAACTAAAGACAAAATATAACCACCATATTTCCTCTTTCCAATTGTTCATCCCTTAAAAACAAAACTCGTGAAAAGCCCCTTTTAATTTATGTGTGAACCAAGAACACGTGATTAGTCAAAATTTTGGTTGGTGTTTGCACATACTCTTTTGTATGACTTAATACTTATGGGGATCACATGATGTAAGTATTTTTGTCATTTTTCAGTAGTATAAACCATTTCTTAGAACAAAATTTCAAATCTTATGCTTTGCTTACAAAATGCCATTGTTTTTATTAAAATAGTCTCTTTGTTAAATTAACTATGTTTTTGTTTTTGTTGTGCTCTATATGTTTCATCTAAATGGAATCAAAATTGAGTTTTGGCACCATTGAGAATATACTTGAATAAAGATTCTTCATATTCTAAATTTTCTTATGTGATACACCATAGGTAAAGTCCTGTTTGAATAAGATATTTACCCTTTGAATATTATTGTTTAAGTAAACTATATGTAAAGTAATTAGATTTCCAATCTATTCTAATTTTCAATTGTAGTGTATTTTATACATAAAATATTTGTTATCATGTAACTAATTGTGTTGTGTAGTTAATTATACACTATGGAAAAAAATATCAAGCTCTTCCTATATAGGGACATATAACTCAGGGAAGTATGTGGGATTAATAACATTTTAGAGGAAGTATCTAAATCTCATGTAATCTTATGGTTTTCAAATCAATTTAGTGTGTGACACAAACTGAATATTCATAATGACCACGTTGATAGGGATGCAAAATTAAATGAAGAATAGAAAAGGGAGGGAAACAAACTTCATCCTCCATCCAATAGAAATGTAGGAAAAAGGTTTTAAGTTTCAAAAAAATACCCCAATGACACGTGAAAACATTTTTCAATGGAAAAACCAATGGGAGATATTTAATTTTGTGATGAATGTAATAATTTGGAATTCCTCACCACTTCTATGAAAAAATGCTGCACATGGTTTTATGTTTCATGTGCTAATTTTTTCTCTAATGCGTGTATGATTCCTTTTATAGTTCCCACAATTAGAGGACTCAAAACCAATGTATTTATATTATTTTTACCCTCTGTGATAATCTTTATGCTATTATTTATATATCTCCTTCAAAGCATGTTATTATTGTATGAAGAGGGGTAACTATAATGATGGAAAATTAGTTAAGGGGAGAATGTTAGATTGTCAATAAGAAAAACTAATCTTTTCATTTGATTGTCATATGGAAGTTATTATTATTTCTTGGAGAAATTATTGAAATATCATGATATCTTAAATATGCAAAATAGATTGGAACCCACTTTTTTCCAAATAGATTTATATTGAAGCCATGTCGCTTGTCAACATAAAAATTATGGAGAATATGATGATAACCATGATAAATATGGAGCATTTCAATGGGAAAAACATGAAATGAATCAAAGATAGGTACCTCGATATCGATACATCTTAAAATTTATCAAATAGATATACTAAATATAATTATATTACATTGACACCCAAAATTGATCTCATGTAATTTTGGAAGCCTTATGACTAAAATCAAGGAGTTCAAGGATTTCAAGTGATACATTATAAGAATTTTGACCCTTTAAGTGATCCAAAATGTCCAAAAGTCTTACACATGATGAATATATGTCTCTACATGCTAGTACAAGGAACTTACCCATTTTTATGTGTTTTGGGCCTTGAGATGGGAAATTAATAGTTAACATGTTTACTCATTTTGATAAAGAGATCATCAAATTTAAGTTGTGAGGTTGGTATATGCACTTAATTTGTTAGCTCAAAAATCTTAGCAAAGTGTTCATAGAAACACATGTTGGCCATTAGTTCCAGGAAAATATTAATGAAAAGATAAAAAGTTCTAAGTCTTCATGTAAATAAAAACAACCGATGTTTACCACATGTTGAAAATCAACGACACGAAGGGGTTGGGTAAATATTTTTGGGAGAAATACATCGATGCAAGCGACATATTGGAAATCGAGACATAAAGAGAAAAATCATGGGTAATGAAGAGGAGGAACCGATGGAGTCCATGTGTTACCCATCACCTGCAGTCATAATGTATGTTAAGAAGCAATGACTTGAGTTTTCATGTGGAGCAATGAAACCGATTTCCACCACATGGAGAAGATTGGTGAGAGCTATGAATTGAGGTAGATTTAAGGAATTGATACATGGCGTGCATCGATTGAGCACATATAGTTTTCATTATGTTAAATTTGACATCCAAAATATAAAGGAAAATGAGCTTGGGGACATCATATTGTATGGACTCCATGGATGCAGCCAACAACTTGGTATTTTTCTCATCACTTTTGATTGGGAGCTCCAAATTGCATAAAAATAGTATTGTTTGAAAGGTTATGTAGAGAATTAATCAATGAAAATTGATGACATATTTAAAGATAATTTTCTAACAATTTTTTTTAGAGTGTTTCATCTTTAATGCCACCCAAAATAACTTTCTGGAATCTTTGGGTTGTTATGATTTTTTCCAATATATCCCTATGAGTTGGTTATCCTTTACGCCCCCACCATAATAAGGATTTAATCAAACCATAAATCAAAATTATATGCTATCATAATGATTTGAAGGTATATTTTTATTTGATTAAGTGGAAATCATATCCAAAATGAGCCCCTTGCTCATTTTTTGGCTAACTCTCATCATTCTTTCCTCTCTTGTGCCTCGGTCATAATTTTTATCTTTCGGACACTCAAAACCTTCTAAAAATGGCACCATTAGATAGAGATCTTTCTTAGCTTTCTAGTAAGGTAAATTTTTACTCCTAACTCCATGTATTTTTGAAGTTATGGCTCGGTGGAGTTTTTGTGGGAAATTTTCCCTAGACAGGCCCGCCAACCAATAGGAGGGTGCAACGCCACCATCGGATCATAAGGAGGCGGAGGAAAAATTTGAATTTTTTATTAAGTGTTGGCACAATGGGAATTTTTCCCTTGAAAAACATGAGCCAATACGAAGAGGCCACGTGTCCTGGGAAGGGCGGAGGCAGAGGTAAACTTGAAATTTCGCCAAGTATTCAGCGGGGTTCACAAAGGAATTTTTAAGCCCGAGTCCCCGCCGCCCCAATGAGATGTGGCCACGTGTCTAAAGACCAAAGGGGTGTCGAGATGTGGAGGAAATATGGGAGAATTTACCAAAGTGTTTGGCGGGGGTGCAAAGAAGAAATTTTGGCCCACAGGCCCGCCAACTAATAGGATCGTGCCACGTGTCCCAGAGGTGTCGTGGGTCAAACTGGCGGGAAGAAGTTGGGAAAATTTCCCAAAGGTTAGAGCAAAAGAAAATTCTTTGCCCCAAGGCCCGCCAACCAATGGAGATCTTCCACATGTCCTCGAGTCGGTGAAACATGGGGAGAAGTTGGGATTTTTCCCAAGGCAAATCAAAGGAAAATATTGAAAGGAAAGCCCACCCCAAAACCCGAGTCAGTAGGATTATGCCATGTGTCCACGTGGCGGAAAAAAACACAAGGCAGCCCACAGAGAAAATAAACATGGAAATCCCACGTCCAATAGCATTATGCCATGTGTCTAGCTCAGGGAAGATGGTCAACAGCGATGGAAAAGTTGAGAGCAAATGCTCATGACAAATCACAAAATGATGACACGTGTCTCCAGTGTCATCCAAATAAGCAGAGAATTTTGGAAAATTTTCCAAAGGCCGAAATAATGGGAAATGAAGTAGGAAGGGCCCCCAACCAATTAGAATGTGCCACGTGGCACCAGAGTGGTGGAGCGCAGAGATTTTTGGGAAATTTTCCAAAACGCAAAAAGTGGGAAATTTTCAAATTTTCAGCACGCCAACCCATTTTGGCCCTGTTTTGCCCTAAATTTTTAGAGGGGCATAAATTTCGATCCAGAGCTCAGTTTTCACGTTCTTTATATCAATGGAAAGATGGTGAAATTATCTACATGATTCCAGGCTCAATTTTGTGTTTTAGTGGAGTTTAGAGGGAGAAAATTGGAAAATGCCTCTAGCACGTGGAAATGAACAAAACTGACATTTCAACCACCATTTTTAATGAAGTATGGCTCACATTCTCTCCCAACATGGTTAAAAATGTCAGGGAATGGAATTTTGAGGGTGCCCATGTTGTTTTAATACCATTTGGTTGGTGGTTGAAGCATCTTTCATGTTTTCCCATGTTTCTCTCTCCCGGGTGTGAATGGGCATTGTAAAAGTCAGAATGGGCTCATTTTTAAATAGTTAGACATTTTTTTGGCTCTGCAACTTCTCTTTTCTTCCTCATCAGGTAGATTTGTGGAATTTTACCTTTTCATGCAAATAAAACATCTCTTTTTCCTCTTGGTCATTGTAATGCACTGTATTGGACCTGGAATGATAATATATGCTCTGTGATTAAATTTTCTCAATCCTTTCATATGTTTATCATTGTTTCCTGATCTTTCATTACATTTTGGAAATTTGTGCATGTTTTATGCTTTGTATTTCTTATGGATTGTGTATGTTTTGCAGTAGCAAGTGTCTACTACTCCTTTGGTGCATCACCTTAATTAGACTAGGTTTACATTTTTGCATTTTCTCAACCCTATCTCCTTGGCAAAGTTTGATTAAGTTATAGGTAAACCCTCTGCAGAATGTCATGCACACTTGAACAGAGGAGTTGAGGAACCAGCCTCTAATCTGGAGGATCTTTTCGGTTGCTGCAATTTCCACACTTGTGTGAAAAGATCCAATGTTGTGCAATCACACTGGATGTTAAAATGTCAAACTAGAAATCTAATAGAACATCCAGAGGGTGCTGCTGATTTGCACTAACAGAAACCTTGTGATTGTCTGTTCTCATGATTTTAGGTCACTTTAGTTAGGTGTAGAATAAATGAGAGATGATCTACAAATCTAATAAAGATGATACAATACATGAAAAAATTAAAATTTTCAACTCACATTAGATAGGAAGAATTTTCATACACCATTTAACCTAAAATGCACTCAAAAGCATTAAATGAAGGTATATAAGTAATTAGCTGATTTCTGCTGATTTTGGAGAGATATGGGATTGTGAAACCGAGAAATTGGGATATATAAACTTGAGTGAGATTCACAACCTGGATTGTAACTATAAATACACTTGGGTTAGGAACGTATCATTAGGTCGGAATGTACTGTATGGTCCAAACCCTTATATATGGTCTTGGACCCACTCTAAAATTACCTCTGCAAATTGTTGGGTTAATTTCCTTCCCGGATTTTTTCATCATTGAAACCCTAGTTGCCACACATGGAACAAACAAAGCTCTCTGAATGGGATGAACATGATTTCAAACCATAGCCATGAATGACGAGTCTTATAGAAACATTAGAAGGGTTATGGTAACTAACATGCACCATTGACTTTGGAACTACTCCAAAGAGGTCTCAAAGTACACATCGTTCTCCACCTAGCATGTGATATCTAGATGTAGTCAGTAAAATATGCACCTAGTACTATTACATTACACCTTTAGTATGAATTGTTGTTGTGTACATGATTCTATGTTTGGAAACTAGGCATTGATGACACATCTTTGGTCATTTTCTTTCTGTTTGGTTATTTTTATGTCATTTGTCTAATATTTACATATTTTTGGTTAAAGTCTCATCGATCCTTATTCCTATCTTTTACTCTGTTTTTATTTTCTTGTTACATGACAATACCACCCAAATAGGACAATAATGTTTTAGCACTAATGTCCTTTTGGGTGATTCTATCCTATTTTCTTATTTTTCTCCTTTGTCGGTTTGCTTTGGATTTGGGTATTTTCTTATCTTATTTTCACAACATAGGTCAGATTTTGGTGTCACTATGTGCTGAAATTCAAACAAAGAACTCCCATTTATGTAGCTTACTAACTATTCTAAGTGGAAATTAGGATATTATTTTCTATATCTACCACATACAAAGATAAACACAAAGGATTGTAATTTGGGATGTATTATTCACTAGATAAGTGTAGGATATTCTCAATTCTAGATCACACATTCTTGTACTGGGACAAAGTAGTTATAGCCCGTTATTATTTGTGTGAATGGCACTAGGGTATCCTATCTCAAGGGAAACAATTTAAATTACACACCATAAGAAATACATAGAGTCTGAAATGTAGTGCAACACTTGGAAACAAGATCACATCAGGGTGACCATCGAGGTCACTCTCATTTAGATTTTTATTTAGTCTAATGTGCGCTTGAGTCTTGTGCAAGTAGCTAGGGTTTGTTTTACAAATATAATTTCAAAAATAAATAGTGTAGTAAACATGACATGACCTACAATGAGTTAATAATGATAAGAAGTGACATAGAAAGAACCAAATCCAGATTTGTCCCATGGAAACTAGCACCCGAATAGACGTGATCACCCACGTGGTCATGTCCTCTTCAAGGTGCTCATGTCCTTGAGATATTCACGTGCTAGTTTCAAAAGTAGAGCTTACAAAACTCAAAAGACAATTGTTTAGATCATTTACCTACCCGAAGTAGTCCGAACTATGGTGGAAAGCTAAATAATTCTCAAAACCCTATTTACCACTTGTGCTTATATTTCCTTTGGTTGATATTTCTTATTTTTGTTTTATCTATTTAATCAGCAGTGTCTTTATCTTAGATTTAATTTCATTAAATCATTTTGTTAACCTATTTATTGATTAAAATCTAGCTTGATCTAGGCTCCTTTATTTTTATATATTATTCATGGCCTACTAAAATATGTTGTGAAACTGTCTATCCAAGTCTAGCTCTCCCGAGGATGACTCCATTATTATGACTAGTGTTTAGCCATATTTCACCAATGTTGTGAATGAAGCCTAATTTTATCGCAAGTATCATATTACCCCTACTTAAAATCTAGATGCACCTTGTGTGCTTACCAAAATTTATAATCATGACCACCGTAGTTGCATTATCACCCCTATAGAGGCCACTACTGATTGTGATTGTGAGTCTATTTCTAATAATGAGACATGCATTGAAGGTCTAGTTGATTTGTCAAATAAAGGCCTTGCTAATGAAACTTCTCTTTCTCCCAAATATCTTTCCGTTTTTAATTCCATCATTTATGACCCTCACCCTCCTCCTCATTCTTCTTCTCCCCCTTACATATGAAAAAATCCTTAGGACTAGTCATGTTGAGGTTGATATTTCTATTTTAGATCCTTCTCCATCCCCTCCACCTTCTACTTGTCTGTTGACCATTGTGCCTCAAGAGACTTATCTTTCTTCTTCTCTTGCATGCATGGATCCTTCTATTTCTTGTGCTCCTATTGCTGATGTTCCTACTATTTCTCATAATGTGTTACAATATAATTTTACTCATGATGCATGTGTTACTTCTGATAATATTTCTAAAAATAATGTATAAAATAATGATAATGTTAAATAACATGAACATGTTTCTTGTCATCCTTTAGTTTAGCTTGTTGTTAAATGTGTGCAAACCTCCCTTCCTATTGAGGCTCCTTCCATTCCTACTACTAGTTACCCTCTTTTTGATCTTATAATTGTCTTCCAACCTATTAGTGTTCACATGGCTACCTACAATGAAAAAATCTAACCCCTTAATGAGCCCCTCAATGTGTATGCCATCCCTCCCCAAGAAGTTATTTCTCTTATGCATGTTGTTGGTGATTTGAAAAATAAGATTCATATTCCCACTCTTGAAAGTATGGTCCACCATGCTAGTAATGATAATAATTTTCTTCATGGATATCCCATTCCTAAGAAGATTTACAATTCAACCTTCCCTAAGGGTTTTACTATGCCTACTTTTTCACTTTTTTATGGGACGGGTAATCCTTATTTGCATCTTAAGGATTTTCAATTGGATACATGGCTTCATTTTATAATGATAGATTGTTACCCTAAGCTTTTCTTATTAGTCTCATTGATATTACTTCTCAATGGTTTCATAATTTTCCTAGTGGATATATTATTACTTATCTTGATATGGAAGAGGAATTTCTTAGATGATTTATTTCTAAAAATGGTCCTAAAATTACATTTGAACATGTACCTTATTTGCATTAAGGAAACAATAAACCTATTTAGGACTATATTTTACGTTTCAAATCTTTCATGCATCATTTAATTTTTCAGCCTATTGATCTAGAAATGCAATATATATTTTTTCGTGGCTTAATTCATTTGTTGAAAGAAAATTTTTTATATGATACATGTGAATATTTTACCCTTCTTTGCTTCAAAGTTATAGCATTAGAAAAAGAATTGCTTAGTGATCATACTATTGTACATGCTTCTATTTTCTCTACTCCTACTCCACCTAACACTTCTTCCATTCCTACCCCGCATGAAACTTCTTTTTATCTTCCACCCATTACACCACCTTCACAATCACCATCTCCTCCTAAATATACTTATGCACATTCTCCACCCTTGTATAGGCCTCCACCTCATTTCACTCCACTTCCTAAGCATGATCCATTATAATTTCCACCTTATGCTAGGCCACATGATGTTTTACACACCTTGTTTGATGAGAAGTTGATTTGTTTACCTTCCAATGAGCATCATCCTCCTCATCGGTTACAACGTAATCGTAACCAGCCATTTTGTAATTTCCATAGGATAAATGGTCATCGTGACAATGATTGTTATGCTTTTCATGATCATATTCAGTTCCTCAAGGAACAAGGTGTCATTTCCTATCACTCACACCATTTTGATAGATATCCTCCCCCGTTTTTGATTCCACATGCTAGCTTTTGTAAATTTAACTACCTCTCCTCCTACTCAGGTTATCTTGTCTCCTTCTACAACTATGCATGAGCCATTTGTCTCAATTATTGTTCAAACCTCATAGTGGGCCCTGAAGGAGTATCACCCATCAATCTTAGGTTCACATCCTTCTAGTGATGTTGTAATAAATTTAGGTTTATCTTATGGCACATATACTTGGGATATCACATCCATCGAGTCACTTGTGCATATTTGTCACCTTCTCTCTCATTAGAGGCCATATATTCATTTCATACTATACACTTTCATGTTTATCCTATACTAGTATGATTATTAGCATGTGATCAATTATTTATTGCTTATCTTTATCAAAGGTCAAATCCATATTCAACATACATGCCTATCTATATTTTCCTATCTAGTATCATATTTCTAACATCATTTTAACATATATGCTATTATTTTCAACACATTAAAATACATCACATAAGTAACTCAATATAACTCAAAGGCCACATCATAAAACTATCATCATATATATATATATATATATATATATCTCAAAATGTTTTATAATACAACAATCTAGGGTCCAAGCCCTCTATATACATCATACATCCTCATGAAAACTAGAGGATATAACTACTCTAGAACTAGACGCATTCCCACTCAATCTCCGTCGCTACACTCATGACCATTTCTCCTCTAATATTGCCCATAAGTCCTATGCCTTGGCCACAAAATCTGCATATCAAATATGGAGCTCCACATATCTCTCAAAATTTTTATGTGCGAGGTCACCCTCTCCAACTACCTCCCACACTCGTGCTAACTCTGTCCTCACCTCATATTTCTTAGACTAAAAAAATACATGTAGCAGCCTCCCTAGCTAGTAGATCATACAAATAAGCATGCTTGCTCACAATATGCCCAAATCCCTCCACCCAAGCTCCCACTCCTAACGCATTTGGGAGCACATTGAGTGTTAAGGTGTGTATTGAAATATATATGATCAATCACCAATATTCATCACTTGCAATCATGAAATATCCATTAGTACACAATCATTGCATATATCAATATTGACATCTATCACAATCTATATAATCAATTCTACTTACGTTGTCCAATTTCCGCTCTTCTACGACATCCTCCTAAGGGGAACCTACATGTAATCTCATTACCTATCCACCCCTATCGGTCCAATTGGCTTCCCTCCGACCACATATAAAACAACTAGATATAATAGCACCCATCAGTGCTCCACCCACCATAATGTATAATTCGGGGTGCACCCTACATTATCATCTCGACCCACTACTATATTTGGATCTCTCTCCTTAGATTCAAGAAAATGTAAATGAACCTGTAATAGGCCCCGACCTAGATCCTGTTCTCCTCACTACTCGAACTGATCTATATCATATATATGGATATGGGGGCATATCCTATGCAAGGCTAAATCGTATAGATACTTACTCTCACTAAAATAGTTATATAACCCGTGGGAACCCATCCTCTAGCCACATAGTGCATTGAATGCGCCGTAACTCTGTAGAATCCTCCATGCACCCTCTATAATCCCTATATGATCTAAAAATAATGTCTCTAAGAGCTATCTTATTGTAGAAAAAAAATCACACACATATTACTATTTTACTATGTTGTTATATGCATCAATCTCAAACAAGAAAACTATTCACCGATGACACTATTCTTATCCATTTACGTCTTTGATTTATTTTTTATTATGAATTTATTCTACATCTATCATGTTTGTAGCCACTCTTTGGTTAGGTCACGAGGGATCTATATCTATCTATCTTTTCATGTATGTCATCATTTCTCCCAAGAGACTAGCACTCCACCTTGGACACTAGCACCCATGTGCTAGTGTTCATTCTTGTGCTTCGCCCTATTTATTCTTTTTAAACATTTTGACATTTATGGTTGGCATTTTCACCTTTTTTTATCCTTATCACATGTTCATAGTTGGCCTTTTGTGTCATTATTTTCGAAATTTAAACAAGAGATTCATATATATACACAACATACACACTATTATTATGTCTAACAATTCAAAGGGACTATCACATCTACATAATACCACTACTATAAAAAGGGACTACATTTTGGGTTACATACATTACATATGAAGGGGAAGTGCTAAATTCCGTACCACAAATTTACATCAAAGCTAGTTATAGTTCACTATCTTAGCGGCATTTACGTGATGGAAAACCTAAGGAAACTATTTCACACATAAGTGCACAAAACTACAAGGAGTCTGAAATGTAGTGTAGTGCTCAGTACTAACTTCACTCATGTGGTGACTATCAAGGTCACTCTGAATTCACATATTACATATTTTATTTAAATCTAATGTGTTTGTGAGCTTGTGCATGTAGATAGGTTCTTTTTTAAGTTTACATGTGTGATTAAAACCCTAGCAACAAATTCAAATTGACGAAGTAGATATTGGAGTGAAGACCCTCAGACCTAGAAAAGAGTAGATCCTAAATATTCACGATACAATAGCACCTAGAAGGACACTAGATATTGATCGCTCCTTCCGTCCCATGGGTGCTTATGTCCCACACAATATATAGTCCCAAAAATCTCTACCAACCATTGTTGCATCATTTCCAGACAAATCCAGAAGATACCCGATCCTAACTACTTCCAGATTAAACAGAAAATAGTAAGTCATCTATCTCTTTTATTTTATTGGAGTTTTAGATTGTTTGAGTACTTAGATATTCTACACTTGTTTTATATCATTATTTGTTACATTAATTACTCTAAAATTAAATTTAATTTCTGTTTATATTAAATCATCTATCCATATTAGCCTTATAAGTCGTATCAAAATAGTGGCACCTCGGGCCCACCCATCGGGCTATAAAAATATCTAGATGAACCCAATATTCCCTCGACCCACCTGATGATTTCACTATAGCAATGTGATCATATGCCCACACATGCAATAAAGTAGTAACACCTATCCCACCACTATGATCCCCCTATGTGAATCGATAAAAATCCTTGTATAAGTGTGCTAATACACATCGGATCCATGCATACCGCATGCCATACTCCTCAATAATATATAAAGTGTCATGCATCCTATAATAAATTGACACCCCACCTCCATCCACTATCACACACGATGTACATATCATTGTAATAAAATTCTGAAATCATAGAACACTTGATCGACAAATGTCATCTATCATAATCGATGACTCCACATGTGTTTGTGTCTCTATAAAATACTATAATTTATCCCTCTAATGCCTCCATATATCTCCTAGGGCCATCTCTTGTACCCTCTCCCTCCAAAAACAATTGAAGGATCCTATATACATACTCCAATGTCACTTTGTCATCTCACCCGTGGGTAACCAAAATGTGAAAGTGTTTACACACTATCACTCACATAATGCAATCATTGGGCGCATATTATGGGGTACCTCCCCCAATCTAGTAATATGCCACAACCTAACATGATTTAAAACATCCCACTCCTCCTCCTCCAAGCCCAATATCGGGAAAGTAGATAAATGCCTACCCCCACAAAAATCCCTATAGTGTATATCCCAATACACAACATAAACAAGATAGAACAAACAACGTTAGTAATCATGTAATTACCCAAACTCAATTTATAAACTACCAAAAATCTTAGAAACAAGTGCCAAAATTACTTTACACTAACGCCTGAAACTAGGACACTAGCGCCCATATCTGTATGGTCTGTCTAATGGAAAAAACCACCCTACGACACTATCTTAGACAGGAACACCCAAAAAACTAAAAATCAAAAAATTGTAAAAATTGACTTAAACTGCATATATTTTCCTAATATAATATGTAAAATACATAACTTACCAAGATATCAGTTGTTTGTGTCGAAACATCCTTTATCACCCTCTCCACCCTAGTCAGGATAATCTCTTGTACATGTGGCATTTTTCTCACTCAAAACTCAAATCACAATTCTCAAATTTACAAATGAAGTTCCTTTTGAATTTTCCACCTTACTATTTATAGTAAAATCTCATTACCAACAATTACTATAGTTCCTATACTATATTCATGACAACTAATTCCTAGTTACCATTTCTTTCATATCTTTAGCATCATTTATCCATTTTTGTGTTGTATATGGCATTAGAACCATATTTTTTTATCTCTTCTATACTATATATTCCCTATAATGCCTCTTTAGGATTATCTCTACAATATTCTCATATTACACTCATTATTAAACTACTCCTATATTGAATCCACATCTATGGAATTTTACTCTATTTCTTTCGGTTCAAGGCTCGATGATTTGCCTCTCCCCTCTTAGCCAAAATGGGTGTAAATATTAAAGGTATCTTATTACCTGTCCTTCAAAATATAATATTTTTTCAAGTAATATACATAAATATCATATTTACAAATCAATCAAAGCAAATATTCAAATCATGCGAAGGTTATGATCTAAAATGCAAATTTCCAATCTATTACAAGTAGCAATGAGTTCACGTTTTCACATATTATTAATTTGTTTCCCTCAAATGACCTAAATTGGGGATAAATCAATCCTTGTAAGTAGTTTCCAATACAATCAAATTCAAGAAAATACCATTTTTCTAAATCAATACTAGTAGTTGCAAATTCTATTCCAAGTACCAAATTTTCCTCCCATATGACCTAACTTGGGATCCAATCCAATATATCAAGCACTTTGTTGTTTTAATTTACCAAGAAATTACACCCTTACATCATAAAGTGGGGGCAATGAGATGTCATTTCCTTTCCTATACCACTTTACAAGGGTTTTTGGGACCTAGTAGGCAAGTTGCAAAATTAGTACATATTGTCGTGCAGTAATGGCATGACTCATTTTTTAGAAAGCATCATGGTCAAAAGGAAAAATAGACCGCTTTCCCAAAAATCTTTCTCTAGTGTTGAGATGCTTAAATCCTTAGTTTAGTGCCAATAAACTCAAATCCTTAGTTTAGCGTTAGGATGCTCAAATATTTAGTTTATATGTTGATTTGAGGATTGATCACTTTCAATCTCTCCTTCAATCTGCAAGTTTCAAAGTATCCTATAACTATTTGGTAAGTTCATATCCAATATCTCCTATGTGATAAAAAAAGGTCACCTCATATGGATAAAAATGCAAGTCCATGGTTTTCCACACCATGTTTCTTACTATTGGAACATTCCAATTACAACTCCTTCAACTCACTTTAGGTACACTCCTCTTATATCCTTTATACTACTTGAATTTCATCTAAATAACATAAAGGAGGATAAATATAGTCACTAAAATATACAATTATTACCATTACATTACACCTTTAGTATTTTGTTATGTACATGATTTCTAAGTTTGAAAACTAGGCACTGGTGACACCTCTTTGGTCCTTTTCTTGCTTTGTTTGGCTATGTTTACATCCTCTATCTGGAATTTGCATATTTTTTGTTGGAGTCACAGTGATCCTTGTTCATGTATTTTATTGTATTTATGTTTTCTTCTTACGGGACAATCGCTTGCTAGACAGGATAATAGCGCCCGGCGTTAATGTCCTTTTAGGCACTTCTATCCTATTTACTTGTTTTTCTCCTTTTTCGTTTACTTTGTCTTTAGGTCTTTTCATGACCTAGGCCAGATTTTAGTGTACTATGTGCAAAAATTCAAACAAATAACTCATATATATACACAACCTACTAACTATTCTAAGGAGAAATTGGGCTATCATTTTTTATATCTACCACATACACAAAACAACACAAGGGACTGTATTATGGGCTACATTATTCACTACATATGAAAGGTTATTCTAAATTACATATTAAACATTCTTGTATTAGAACGAGTAGTTATATCCCGTTATTCTTTTGTGCATTTGACACTAGGGAATATTTTCCCAAGAACCATGATTTTAATCACAAACCATAAGAACTACATGGAGTCTAAAATGTAGTGAAATTATCGAAACAAGATCACATCGGGTGACCACTTTGAGTTAGTCGTAATATCTCATTTACACTTTTCATTTATTCTAATGTGCACTTGAGTCTCATGTAGGTGGACAAGGTTTGTTTTATAGATACAAGTGTGATAGAGGAGGAATGCAACGAACTTGATGTAACCTAAAAGAGCTAATAATAGTAAGAAGTGTTACAAAAATAACCAGATCTAGATTTGTCCCAAGGAAAATAACTACTGAATAGACGCCCACATCTAGGTTTTCATGTCTTCTTCCAAGCGCTCATGTCCTTGATATATTCACATCCCAGCTTTAGAATCATAACTCACACAAACGAAAATACGTCTATTTAGATACGAAGCGACACAAAACCGCTTGCGTGGATAAGACAAAATTTTAAATTATAGATAAATTGCACTAATGTGACTTAGTCGTATATGGGAGTTAAATTACTAAAATGTACCAACTATACTACTTTTTATTTTTTTATGTTATTATTATTATTATATGATTATTTGGGATATTATTATTGTTTCCTTTTGGACGTTTTGGAGTTTGGAACAATTTATGGTATCACCTACCCAAAATTAGTCCAGATCTATGGTGGAAAGCTGATTCATTTTCAAAACCATATTTACCACTTGTGCTTGTATTTTCTTTTCTTGATCTTGCTTGTGTATTATTTTATCTATTTAATTAGCAAGATCCTTATCTTACATTTAACTTCATTAAATCACTAGATAGATCAATCAAATGTGGAATTTACTTTGACCATGTTTTCTTTGAATTGAATTTTCGTAAAACACATGGAGAGAGGATTTTTGTATGTTTGTAGATGAGATATATGCATCCCTTGACCTAGCTTGTATATTTAGACCTAATGTGGGTGCTTCCTAATGACCGTATTTGGGGAGCTTTGGATTCCTTTGCAAGTGTTTGAAGTGAGTGTTCTAGTGAATTACCTTAGGAGTTTTAGGATAGAAAATGAAGTAGTGTTTACTTGCTTATATAGGGTTATGTAATTGATTTATCTAAGAAATGAAATCTTGGATGAAGTATAAGACCAATGAAGGATGTGAATTTCAAAGTAAATTTGGAAGACGTGTCATTCTAATATTACACAAATAGGATAGGATTGTATGGTATGACCACGAAAAGAGAAAAAAATACCAAATGAAGTCTGAAGTTTGTCAAATGATGTTTATCTATGAATTTTGTACATTATTTTCTCAAAGTTTGTCGACATATCGGTATGCAAGGATAAAAAAGATAAACAAAGGATTTTGTAAATTGATAAGAGGGAATGTAGAAGTAACATTTATCATAGTAAGAGTGTATAATCAAAATATTTTTTCCAAAGTTTAAATTATCAAATTCGAGTGTCTACACACATTTTACTAGGAGTAAATAGGTTTAGGTAGATTGATTTCACTTAAATATAAGGTTATTCTAATGAGGTCCCTACTGATGTTAGAAGAATTTTTCCTAAGTTTCAAGGAAATAATGCTATCTAAGGTGACCAACACCTCAATTTTTTTAGCAATTTAATTGATGATTATGACATTGTCTAGGAGGATGTGGTTATTAAATTGTTTGTTCATACTTTAGAATAAAATGTACACGATGGAAGTGTAGATTCATGGAAATAAATGAGAATGTTTTTATAATAGAGTGTGGTGATAAAATAGATCTTATATTTCTCATGAATGAATTTGAAATCATAAGGAAGCACCCTAATGAATGTGTAAAAGGTTTTAGTTCCAAATTCACTATAGTTATGATGAAGCTTCCCGATAATTTCATACCTCATGAAGTGACTTGTATTTTTAAAAATTGTGAAGCATTTGATGATAACGTTGGTTTTTATCTTAGAGAAAAGGGACCAATCAATTTAAAATAGACCTACACTATGGAAATCAACATTGAAAATAACATTAGAGCAACAAGAAAGTCATTCAAAAGAGTTGATGTGAATCTCTTCCCACCAAGAAAAATAGTTCCCCTATAACTTCCTTAAGTGTGGATAAGAAGTTAGATTAAATGATGGGATAATTAAAGGAGATTTTTATAGAGTGGATGAAAATAAGAAATGTATACATCATGCTTAAAACAAGCAGTTCTTGAATGATATGCCACATAACCAAGAAAGAGGGCTTGCACATAACAAAAAATTTGATAAGGGGAAGAAGCCTTTTCATAGGGAGAGAAGGCATGCTAATATAAATAATGAAAGAGAAATGCCTAATCCCCTTATTTCCATTGGAATTGAAATAAATAAAAATGATGAATCAAATTCGTGTGATGAATGTTTCTTTCCCCATTTAGCATGTGCAATCGCTTATATTAATGTTTGTAATTATGATGTTGATAATGAATTGGAATACCCATAATATGTCTATAAACTTGGTTTTAATGAAGATTTAATTAATGTAGCTCAAACTTATGAATTTCCTTTCCACTAATTTGAGAATATAAAAACACAAATGATCAAGAAGTATGATGGTGGAAGACCATATGATGAAGACATCTCGGTGTTGATAATTTCCACAAAATATCAAGTTAAATGTAATTATAACTTAAGAAATAAAAAGATCAAAACACTAGATGTGATCCTAAGGAGGGTCCATATGAAAATAATTATACTAAGAATGAGGATAAAACTAATAAAGATGATATAGTCACAGATCAAAAGATTATTCCACCTCAGCTAACTAAATAGATAAATTTTGTACACTAGATGAGAGGTAAGTCTCATTTTATTACCTATGTAATAAATGGCCCTTAATGTGTTACAAATACAACTGAAAACAAGAGAGACAAAGGGAATAATTTGAGCCTAAAAATTTATCCAAGAGTAGTTCCCCTTCATCCTTTGATATGGGGCATTACTTTACTTAAGCCCTATCCTCATGTATACCTGACATTAATTCCATCACTTTTCCTCCTAACACACAAATGCCTAAATACAATCCATGTAATATGCCATCTATTCTCAGCCAATTCAAAATAATAGTCCCCTTAATTGAATTATTACACATCCCAAAGCACAAAATTAGAGCATTTGCTTACTTTGAAGTCCAAAACTCCACTTCCCCATACACCCATTATGTTGAAGCTAAATAAATCAATGACTATTAGGAGGTGGTTCTGATATATACTTAGGAATGTTATTAATAGAGATTCAACTAGATGTGGATCCATTTTATACCACTTTTCTTGTGAATGGATGGTTATTGCATAATTACATGTTGGATTCAGGAGAATCTTGTAACATAATGACTTTGGAAATGATGAATGAGCTAGGAATCATAATCTTAATTTGATATGGAATATGTTATGCTATAGATTCAAGAGAAGATCCCCATGGTGGGATGTGTTAGAGGGTTGTTTTTCAAATTATGTCCTATCCTAGAAAGTTTTGACATATGGATGTTATTGTGGTATATTGTCCTCCTAAATGGAGTATGTTATTGTCTAGAAAATGGTATGCCTTAGTGGGAGGTAACATTCAGATGGATATGTATTATGAAACTATATATATTGAAGGAGAACAAGTTAAACTCTATAGAGAGCAAAGGATGTTACATTTTATTGAATATCCACAAAGGGCCTTGAATGAAGTATTATATATTGATGTGGATATTAAAAATTTTGTGGGGAATACTTTTTTATTGAAAATCAGGCTGACCCCAATTATTGTCTTCATATATATAGTACTAAATTTGATGGTTTTTGGACTATATTATTTGATGGGGCACATTCAAAAGGAGTACGAGGAGATAGAATTATTCTAGATTCCCACAACATTTTTTTTTAGGTTTTCTTACAAATTGAATTTTGAATGTACTAGTAATGTAGGAAAGAATGAAGATTTATTGATTGGGCTAAACATGGCCTTTAAATTGAAAATAAAGAATGTGATTGTCAAAGGGATTCAAAACTGGTCATACAACAAATTAAAAATGTGTACTAAAAATAATGAGAGGATGAAATAATATAAAAATGTTGTATGGGAATGCCTATATATTTTTATTCCTTCAATATCATTCACATTGATAGATCAATAAAAATAGTTATAGACCAACTTGCTATCCATGCTTCTCAAAATCAAAATAAGGTAGTTGATCCTTGTTGTAACTATGATATTGAAGTGTTATTGATACCATCCATTCCAAATAATGTGACCATTGGAAAGTGTTTAAGGATGATAATCAAATTGAATGAGATTTATGAATAACATAGATGATTTTGAAGATCATATCATATACTTGGAGTATTTCATTGGAAATTAGGATGGGAAGAAAATTATTTTGGTGTAAGAGGTCATTCGTTAAAAACTAATAAAATCCCAAAAGGAATAATAGAAATTGAGAGAATGTTTGATGTTACAAACAAAATGAGACAAAGAAACATACCAACAGAGTCAAACCATGAAGAAGTTAATTTTATCATAGACCTATTTTCATTGAAAAATATTTTAAGGAAGTTGAAAGGAAGGCTCGATTAAAATTCTAATAAAATATAGAGAATGTATGACATGGTATTATGATGAACTAAAAGCTTATAGAGAGGATTTTTTCTAGCATGTAATCCCCTTACATCTTGATGCAAAACCATTCAGACAAAAATAAAGGCTTATTAATATAATGTTGGAAAATAATATGGAGGTAGAACTCAAAAAATTGAAAGAAGGGGGAATCATCCAACCAATCAGATTCTCCTCACGAGAGATACTAATCTTGTTCAGAAGAAAGGAAAATGGGGATATCAGATTATGTGTTGATTTTAGAAATTTAAACAAGATGTCTTTAAAAGACAACTATCCCTAATCCAACATGGATAATATTTTGCAAAAAGTCACTAGATCAGAAATTATGTCTATGTTGGATGGATTCAAGGGCTATAACTAGGTTTTAGTCAAAGAACCAAAGAGGTTTAAAATAAATTTCACAAAACCTTGGGAACTTATGTTTATGTGTGTATGTGTTTTTACTTATACATGCTAGAGAAACACTTCAAAGGAAAATGAACTATGCATTTTTCAGTGTGATTCATGAGATCATAGTGGTATATCAAGATAATAGTGTGGTCTATTCTATGAAAATATAAGAACATGTTAGACATATGAAAAAAGTGTTTCAAAAATTTAGAGAGTTTGGAATTTCCCTTAACCAAAAAAATATTTTTTTCACAGAAAAGGGTAGGTTGTTTGGGCACTAAATATGGAGTGATGATTGACCATGAAAGGGTGAAAGTTATTGGTAGAATTTTAATCCTAAACACCAAGAAAGGAATTAAATCATTTTTGGCCAAATAAACTTTGTTAGGTATTTATTATCAAATGTTACATAAATAACCATTCTAATTACCAATATGATTAAAAAAATCAAGTCATTCAATAGACCAATGAAGTAAAATGAGCATTTGTTGATATACAAAGAGGCTCTAAAGAAAGCACCGATGTTGGCTATCCCTGATTATGGTAAGGAATTTATAATTCTCTCTTTTGCATCTCCTCACACTATAGATATTGTTTTTATAGAAGAATCATGATGGGTATGAATATCCCATAACCGTTTTTTAGAAAATATCTACAACATGCTGAATTGAATTATACCATTATGGAGAAACAAGGCTATGATTTGATCAAATCCATGAAGTCTTTCAGACCTTATATTCTGAGTTCTAAGATCAAAGCATATGTACCTCATCCTATGGTCAAGGATATCTTAATTCAGTTGGAGAATTTTGCAAAAATATGTAGATGGGTGAAAAAAATTCAAGAATTTGATATTGAGGTGCAAAACACAAATCTTGTGAGAGGAAAAGGGTTGGAAATGCTTATGACAAAATTCAATTTAGATGTTGGTGAAGTGACTTATAGGAAGAGATTATCATAGCAACTAAAGATGTAGTATTGGGATCATATTGGTATGAATATATTGTTTACTATCTTGTACATTTGAGATGCCATCCTCATTTAGAAAAAATTCAAAGAAGATCCTTAAGATTGATTACCCATAAATATGTTCTTACAAAGGAAGGATTAACATGGAATAAACTTAAGGGACTTTTTATGAGGTGCGAAAATGAAGAAAAATCTAGAAATTTGATTTCAAAGTTCCATCATGGATTATAGGTAGGTCATTACACAACTAAAATAAATTCCCATAATATTATAATAGTTATTTATTGATGGCCCACATTGTTTGTCGATGTTTCCAGAGTGGTGAGAAAATGTGATCCTTTTCAACGTCTTACTAGAATACTTAAAGATTTTGGTTATCTCCCTTTGTTTCTAGTTACTATAGTAGCCTTTTCCAACAACATGGAATGTATTTTATTGGGGAAATAAGTGATTAATATAAATTTGGAAACAAATAGATCTTAGTAGTAAATTATTACTTCACTAAGTGGGTTGAAGTTTTATCGAACAAAAATGCAACCTAAAAATAGTGATTGAATTTATTCAAACAAATAAAATTACCAACTTTTGGTGTACATAATATTATTATTTATGATAATGTTGTGTTTTAGATCCACCCCTTTGCTGAAGATGTGTGATCATTTTGGCATCAATCCAAATTATTCATAGAATTATCATCCCCAAGGAAATGGTTAGGTTGAGTTTATTAATGAAAAATTAATCAAAATAATTTGAAGGAATCTTGAACTGAATGCAAAGTGGGAAGAGAGACCGAGGTTTTCCAATTAGGTTGATAGAACCACTCCAAAAAAGGAAGAAGGAAGAAATCCTTTTGAGTTATTCTATGGTATGCATGCCACTTTGCCCATCAATTAAGTCATTCCCACTTTTCTAACTACTTTAAGAGGTAATTTTTATGAAAGTGACCCATTTTCTGTAGAATAAATCAGCTTATATATTTAGATGAAATTAGAAGGGAATGTCATGAAAAGAGTTTGAAGTTTAAAAGTAACATGAAAAAGTGTTTGAGAAGAAAGCTTATGATATATATTTTGAGATAAATGATTTGGTGATGCTCTAGGATAGCAGACATGAAGATAAATCTAAACACGAAAGTCCAACAAATTGTGGACATGGCCTTATGTTATTGATATTCACATTAGGGAAAAAAAAAATTTCTAAGGGATTTGAATGGAACAATTATGGAATTTCTTGTTGATGGAAGAAATTTGAAATATTTTTCAGCTAAGTGAAGGCATTAAAATTCCTTTATATAGTGGAAATAAGTGTGTGCTCTCCTTTTTGGTCTTTGTATATATCGATTACCTTGCTTGTGTGGTTTTTCATCACCCATTGGTGCATGAAGTTTTCTTTTCATTCAAAAGTATGTATAGATTGCTTGGATTTTTTTAAAATAATTTATAGTTAGAAAAAGTTTTCAGTTATAGAGGTCATATTTGTGAAGAGTTTGGGCATGTTTATTGATAAGGTATTGTTATTATTCTTCCAAGAGTTTTTCTAGGATCTATAAGTTAACCACAAGGGGGTACTTGTTCCATAGACAGAGCCAATGTTGGAACCCAAAATTGATCACATGTAATTTTGGGAGCCTTATAACTAAAATAAGGGAGTTTAAGGATTTAAAGTGATACATTATAAGCATTTTTTACTCTTTACATGATCTAGACATGTCCAAAAGGATTACACGTGAAATATCTATGTCTCTATAGATTAATCCAAAGAACTTAGCCATTATTGATGTGTTTTGGGTCAGTGATGAGTAGTTGATGGTTAACTTGTTAACTCCTTTTGATAAAGAGACCATAAAATTTAAGATGTGAGGATGGTCTATGCACAAAGCTGGTTAGATCGCGATCTCAACCAAATGTTTATAGAAACATGTGTTGGCTATTGGTTGGGGAAAGGTTTATGGAAAAATTTAAAGTTCTAAGTCTTCATGTAAAGAAAAACAACTGATGTTTTTCGCATGTTAGAAATAAATGACATAAATGGGATGATGATTTTGGGAGAAAGACACCATTGTAAGCCACATGGAGGAAATAAATGGCATAAAGATACATAGCCTAGGATATGGAGAGGAGGAACTAATGGAGACCACATGTCACCCATTAGTGTAGTCATAAAATTGAGAAGCCATGACTTGATTTTCATGTGAAGAAGTGAAATTGATTGCCACCACATGGTGAAGATCGGCAGAGAGATACAAATTGAGGTGGAGTTAAGGAAGAGATACATGGTGTGTAACGATTGGGTGTACGTAGTTTTAATTAAATTTAATTTAACATCCAAAATATAAAGGAAAAGGAACACATAGACGTCATAATGTATGGAATCCATACATGTGGCTAAAAATTTGGTATTTTTCTCATAACTTTTATTGAAAGCTATAAATTGCACAAAATTGGTACTATTGGAGCAGTTACGAAGAGAGATACTCAATGAAAATTGATGAGATGTTTGTATATAATTTTATGAAATAATTTATGATAGTGTTTCATCTTGATTCCACTTGAAGTTACTTTTTGGAATCTTTGGGTTATGATTTTTCCAATAGATTTATGTGGGTTGGTTGTCCTTTATAACCCCCAAAAAATCATGCTACTGGATTAATTAAACCATAAATTAAAAAAAATGCTATCATGATGATCTAAGAGTTTTGATTTGATAAATAAGTAACATCCTTTTGATTATTTGTTCTCCTAATTTTAAGGTTGCATGTGTTTCCCCTCATGGATCTCCATTTGTGTTTTCTAAAAAGATGTTTTTGTGCTAAAATTTGCTTATTTCAAAGAAAGAAGTGTGTTTCTTCAAGGTTAATTTGGTATAGGTGATCCAAGAATGTTTTTTTCTCTCTTCTCATTGGTGAACAAATTATTTTCACGTGGTGCTGAAAAATGGCTCTTTTCTAGCCTCTCGATTGCTTTTGAGAGAATATTTTGAGTACATTTGTTGTGTACCTTTATAAAGGGAAATTATATAAGTTGGAGGATTATTTATCCATCTGGATCTTTTGGCTATTCAAAAACTTGGTTGTCCGATTGTAGAATTATGTTGATCCATAGGGATCCAAAATGACTCTACTTTATCAAATCAACCAACACGAAGAAGAAAAAAATGATACACGGAGGTTCTATCTATTTAGTGACAGGACCACTACCCCATACGGGGGTGTGGTTCTGAGAACCGCCACCCCACCGGGCGGTGGTCCAGGACCTCCGATCTACATTGGGCGGTAGTCTTGGCTCTTGCGAGACGAGAAAATAAAATATGATGTGACCAGTCACAAAATTCCAAACGGTGTCCATGTCTCTTCTTCTGCATAACCTTTCCCATTCTCTAGTACATGGGAGAACATGAGAAAGGCTATAAATTCATGTTATAGAAGAGAACAAAGGCATCAAATCATGAAGCAAGTGAGTAAGAAACTCTTAGTGTTGGAATTGTGATTTGTAGAAGCAAGGAGTAATTGAGATAGAGCAAGCAAGTAACTGGGAGGAAGTGTGAGATATTATCTACTTCTCTTTCATACTTATTGTAATTTCTATACTTATTATTGAATTGGCCAATAAAAGTGGGAAGAAAGAGCAATTTCCCTTCCCGACTAGTTTTTCCTCCTCTGGAGGTTTTCCAAGATAAAATTGTTGGTGTATGAGTCTATATTCTTTCCCTTTCTACAAATTGTTGATTCTAAGCACAAGTATAATTCATTCACTAGCTATCTCTGTTATTTTCTAATAGAAAGTAGAACAACAACGATTAATTGTGATTATGTGGATAATTCCAAAGTTGAAGAGTTTACAGATCATTTTGGTATCATAGCTAACAATTATCCAAGACTGTGGTATTCGTTCTTGGATTTGTATGACAATGACGAGATCTAAAGGTGAAGAGGCTTTACCTTGTGATCCATAAATTTCTACAAAGAAGTGGAAACAGATAATTCAAGGACAAATGGAGGAAGAGAACTTGGTCCAGAATTGAGATCTTTGAGAACATGATTGATAGGATGTTTAGAAGGCAAGAAGAGATTTCTGATTTATAGAAGACAACTTCTGTCAAACAAGACTCCATGGACTCAGTGGTTCGAGGCTTAGCTAAAAATTTTGGCATAGGAAGGAGCCACCATGAGGAAAGTTATGGGGAAGAGCATGAAGAAGAGACTTCTAACACAAGAGAAAAGGTAAAATATGATCATACTCCTTTTAAAGCTGAAGCGAAAGTTGAGATTAAAAGCTTTGAAGGGAAATTAGATGTAGAGTTTCATGATAAATGGTTAAAACAATTAGAAGTATACTTTAGCATCCATAATTTCACTAAGGCACAAAGGATCACATTTTCACGTCTCAAGATGGAAGGACATGCTTTGGTTTGGTGGGAAACCCATCTAGCCACTTGTGAAAAGAAGAAGCATCCTATTGTGAAATCTTGGCAAGAATTTAAATAATTACTTAGAGCTAACTTCTATTCTATTGGCCATAAGACTGACCAAATGATTAAATGGTAGTATTTTAGACAAGGCAGTGGTCAAAGTGTGTAGGACTATACTACGAGTTTTGGAGGCAAGCCATGTTTCTTAACATGGACTTGGAGGATGAGGATATTATGACCAAGTACTTGGGAGGACTTCAAACTCATATTTGAAGAAAATTCATCTCCATAAAGCCCAAAGATCTCAACGAAGCATGCGTACAAGTGTACTACATAGATGATGAAAAGAAGCAAGGAGAAGCAGAGCCAAGGGTAAAGTAGTCAACAAATCAGCAGAAGAAAGAGTTTGGGAAAACAAGTAACAAGGGTAAGTGGAAAGGGAAAGGTAAACAAGATACCACTACTTTGAATACTTGTAAAGATCCCAAGAATTATTGGAAGAACTGTGATATCAATAGTCATACTGACACTACATGTTGGAAGTTGCATCTGGAGTTAAATCTAAAGAAGCCAACCAAGGAATCAAAGAAGTCCATGACAGCTATGAAAATAGAAGGGGAGGTGGAAATCAAAGATGACTATGATGTAGATGAGAGGCTTAGATTCATGACCACCAACATGGACACCCAGGAAAAGGAGATGAGTAGACTATTCCAGATCAAAATCCAGATCAAGAGAACTAAGGTAAATGCTTTGGTTGATACCGGTTCTCAATCTAACTTGATTTCTAAAGAAGTTGTAAAGAAGCTTGTTCTTGAGAATTATGAGCATCCACACCCTTATCCTTTGGGTTGGGTGAAGAAGGGTGTTGAAATTTAGGTAACAAGAAGATGTAAGGTCAATTTTAGGATAAATTCCCAATATATTGATGTTTTGAAGCTGACATTATTACACGTGATGCTTTTGATGTTGTATTTAGGATTCCTTACTTGTATGTTAAGGATGTTATATTTATGAGGAGGAAAATCAGTACTCAAGGATGGGATCAGCTCTGACATTCGGGCACACCGAATAAGACACAAGTTACTTATGGTAAGTGCTAACCAAGCAAAATGACTTATTCAGGAAAATCATAATCAGTTTTGTTTACTTTTATTAAAGGATAAACAAGATGGGGTAGAAGTTGTAGAGATTTATAACCGGGAAAACATGATTTGGATAGTATTATTCGGTATTTTAGGGGGAAGTATTTTAGGCTCTAGCGGGTTGCCACAAAAATAGGAAGTAGAGCATGAGATTTAGCTATTGCTAGAATCCCCTCTATCGAACATCAGGTTGTATAAGCAATCCTTGCTTTAGAGTACTAAAGTAAAGAAAAAACTTCAAGAACTAATAGACCAAGGGGTGATACGTCCCGAGCACCTCACCATGTGCTTCACCTATTGTGATGGTGCCAAAGAAGGATGGCTCTTGGAGAATGTGCATCGACTACCGCGCTTTGAACAAGATCACCATAAAGAACAAATATCCACTTCCTCACATAGATGATCTCTTGGACTAGCTTGAGCATGATGACAAATTTTTATGAAGTTGGATCTCAAGTCGAGGTTATCACCAAGTCGAGAATGAAGGAGGAGGATATATGGAAGACGCCTTCAAGAAAAAACAGGGGTTTGTATGAATGGTTAGTACTTCCTTTTGGGTTATGTAATGCACCCGCTACATTTATGAGATTGATGAATGATGTATTACGAGATTTCATAGATTCATGTGTCATTGTATAGCTAAACGATATCCTAATTTTTAGTGCCACATGGGAAGAACATCTAACTCATTTACAACAAATCTTGCAAGTTCTCAAGGAGAAACATCTGCTTTGTAATATGAATTTTCCAAATAGTCACTTTTCTATCTTGGGAACGTGGTTGGAGGAGGAGAGCTACAAGTGGATCCAAAGAAGGTGGAAGCCATCACTAATTGGCCAACACCAATAAGAGCCATAGAAAATAGGAGTTTTTGGGAGCAATACAATACATACAGAAGTTCATTTTGGGCTTCTCTGTGATTGCAACACCTCTACACATAGTGGCCATAAAGAGTAAGAGTTTTGATAGGGTAAGGAACAAGACAAATCCTTTGAGTTATTGAAATACAATATTAGTCATGCTCTAGTACTTGCTCTTCCTAATTTGCAGCAGCCTTTTGAAGTAGAGATAGATGCCAATGATTACACCATGGGCACAGTGTTGCTTCAAGGAGGTAAACCCATATGTTATCATTATGAAACTTTCACTTCAGCAATTAAAGGATATTTAGTATATGATAAGGAAATTTATGCACTAGTTTAGGAAATTAAAAAATAGAAGCATTATTTGTTGGGTAAAGAAACTATTGTGCACACTGACCACAAACCTCTCTAGTATTTGTAAGCACAATCTAAATAACAGCAGGAAAGGCACTACAAATGGATGGGGCTCCTTCAGCAGTTCCATCTGGTGATTAAATACAAGAAGGGTAGTACAAAATTGGTGGCAAAACTATTGTCTAGGACACCCACATAGAAGAAGTTTTCCTATTTGGCTACTATCTCTTAGATCGAGCCCTTCATGAAGGAAGCTTACAGAGAGGCATATGCCCAAGACAAATACTTTGGGGTGACATTTCAGCAGTTGCAGTCCCAAGGGGCTGAAAGGACGAGGGATTGAAGATTGTTACCTTAAATATGGGATGCTCTACCGATAGGGGAAGCTTTACGTGCCAAAAGAAAAGTGAATTCTTTTGATGAGGGAAGCACATACCTCGAAAGTAGTGGGACATTTCAGTGTTGGTAAGACCCTAGCCCACTTGCAAAGGTACATGTATTGGCCCAATATGCAAGAAGTATCAAAAATTATATGGGGATGTAAAATTTGTTGTACTAGTAAGCCTAAGACTAGGAAGGAAGGTTTGTATATGCCTTGGCAGACCTACTCATATGTGGGAGGAAATTTCTATGGATTTTGTAGGAGGATTACCTATGTCTAAACATGGCCATGACTATCTCTATATTGTTGTTGATAGATTTAGTAAGATGTGTATTATTTTGGCATGTAAAAAATAGTAAAATCACATGAGGAGATAAATATTTTATTTGCTAATATATGGGTGCATTTTTGTATGCCAAATTCTATTGTTTCGACGAGGATTCAAGGTTCTTGGGGAAGTTTTAGACTACTTTGTGGGACAAGATGGATACACAGTTATGAGAGGAGCACAACTTTCCATCCACAAGCAGATGGACAAACGAGAGGTGGTAAACAGACTTTGTTACTGAGTTGATCGAGAGGTATAATGAAAATACCCAAGGACTTGGGATGATTCCTTAGCCTACATTCAACATTCCTATAACCGGGCAGTACACACATCCACTATGAAGTCATCGTTTGAAGCATGCTTGGGATATCTACCTACAAATCTGCTGGACATAATAGTTGGACAGTAGGATGAGAAGGATACATGAGACACAGAGGTGACTAGAGAAAAAAATTCATTGAGAGGATCTAACAAATCCATCTCAAAGTCAAGGAATAACTAGAGAAATCTCAGGCCAAGTACAAAGCTAGGCACGATTAGCATAGAAGGGAACATAAGCTTCATGTTGGAGATAGATTTTGGATTTACTTGAGCAAGGAGAGACTACAAGGTCAAGCACGAAGCTCAAGCCATTACGATATGGACCCTTCACCATATTGGAGTAGGTTGGAGAAAATGCCTTTTGACTTGATTTTCCATCATTCATGAGGATGTACTCTATAGTAAACTGTGAGAACTTGCACCTATATGAGCCATCCATGCTAGATGAAGATGAAGAACTACAATTTCTACCTTCCATTGAGGATTGCATCTTGGACTCACAAGGAGAATTGGAGGAGGATGTAGTACTGTAGTAGAAGGTTAGAGAGACTAGGAGAGGTCTGCAAGAGTCTTGGCAGATTGGAATGAAAGGAAAGACACCAAGGTAGGCCTGGTGGTACCCGAAGGAGAAAGTGAGGGAATTATTTCCTCATCTACTCCCCCACTAAGATTTTGTGGGACCAAAATCCTCCTAAGCAAGGGAGGTGTGATCCATAGGGATCCAAAATGACTCTACTTTATCAAATCAGCCAACACAAAGAAGAAAAAAATGATACATGGAGGTTTTGTCTGTTTAGTGACAGAACCTCCACCTGTGCGGAGGTGGCGATTACGAAAATAAAATATGATGTGAACAGTCCCAAAATTCCAAAGGGTCTACATGTTTCTTCTTCTACATGACCTTTCTCATTCTCTAGTGCACGGGAGAACATGAGAAATGCTATAAATTCATGTTATGGAAGAGAACAAAGGCATCGAAGCATGAAGCAAGTGAGTAAGAAGATCTTAGTGTTGGAATTGTGATTTGTAGAAGCAAGGAGTAATTGAGACAGAGCAAGCAAGTAACTGGGAGGAAGTGTGAGATATTATCTACTTCTCTTTCATACTTATTGTAATTTTTGTACTTATTATTGAATTGGCCAATAAAAGTGGGAAGAAAGAGCAATTGCCCTTCTCGACTAGTTTTTCCTCCTCTGGAGGTTTTCTAGGATAAAATTGTTGGTGTATGAGTCTATATTCTTTCCTTTTCTACAAATTGTTGATTCTAAGCACAAGTATAATTCATTCACTAGCTATCTATGTTATTTTCTAATAGAAAGTAGAACAACAATGATTAATTGTGATTCTATGGATAATTCCAAAGTTGAAGAGTTTACAAATCATATGTAAGCTATTTTTATGATAAATTGAATGGTGATAATCTTTCCTCGTTCAAAGAGAAAATATTATATGATCTTAGGGAAAGTGTTGGGGTTTTTATAAGAAGGATTTGACTATGTAGATTATTGTTTGGGAATGAAGCATTTTTTTGTGTTGTGTAAACATGTATGAATGCTAAATTATAAAATATTTATTGGTATTCATTTCTTTGTAAATTCAATAATTTTTCTAATATGTTGTCATCCTGCACTTTTTTATTCGATGAGTAATGAATGGAACATGTAGGACCATTTTTATTTTTTTTGGATGTATGGTAGAATGTAAAATAATTGAGTAGATTGTTGTCTTATTTTAATTATCATTTGTTTACTTGTCCTAAATATTGGCGACTCCTTGCCAAATGGATTCAATCCTTAATCATATTTTATGTGATCATTTTATTTTGTTAATGTTACCACTCACCCCCATACTCTACTGAAATCTCACTTTGTATTTGTAAATTCCTAAGGTTTCAACCATTATAAATTTGGATTCATGTCTATGAGATTTCCTTTAAACATTGTGATGATGTAAAGAGCAATTAATTTATGGATTGTGGAAATATTTATCATTATCATTTCTATGAGTACGACCTTTTCTCATTCTCGGGTGATTTTGTGAATATATTGCTAGTGATAGTAAATTGGGTGGGAATTCATAGTGGTTAGGCTTCTGGTTGGGTTTTCTAGACTATACTTGTCTAATATTTGTTATTTGACATCATTTAGGTTGCTCTAGGGTCTCTCCCCTAGGTCTCATAGATCCTAAAGAGTAGGAGGTTAACCACCCTCCCATTTGTTGGCCCTAAGTTTTCCAATATAGTTGAAGAGGCACCTCAGTACAATGACATATCTTGTTGCCTTCACTCCTTTCAAACTTAGCACAAATTTTGGATCCAACATACTGTAAGCATTCCTTCGTTGGAAAAAATACATATGAACTTGCTTTCTAAAAAGAGGGTTTCTAATTTTATTTTTACTTTTTTATTGTTAGTTGTTTCTATTTAGTTACCTTCACATGATTTCTAGTTATCTCTACTTGAAAAAGCTCAAAAAATGATAGATTTGAATTTTAAACCATTTTTGCCACATATTATGGAGATAAAAAAAATAAAAATAAAAATACTATATGAACCCCTTTGGTTAGAACCCTTATCTTTAACTACATGGATGATTAGAAAGATCTTTCTCTCATTCAACATGAAATAAAAATAGATCCACACAACTTGTTTCTTAACTAAATATTTTACTAACACTTTATAGAGATTCCATAAATGATCTCAACCATGATAAAATAATCCCAACATATTTTATAGTTTTAGAAGTAGATTATATAAAGAAAAATAAACCATACACACCATCAAATTTTTATACCATTTTTAAGATTAACTTGACATTAGATTGTTATGGAATGCCCAAAAAACTAAAAAGTAATGCACGTTTATAATACTAGGATTTTTCTCATTAATTAACTTCCAACATTAATCATAAAATATCATAATAATGTATTGGTACTTGAAATTAGTGTTTACACTATGCTTGAGCTAAAATACACAAGATGAGAGATGTGCTTAGCTAAAAAGAGTGGTACATGAGATATTTGGATGCAAAAACTATATAAATTGGGAGAAATGGATTTATAGATGCTTCATTTTTGGATTTTTGGATGGAAACCACCTAGTAAAAATCGTACATGTTTTCTAGGAATGTTTGTAGGATCTAGGATCTTCCGTGTGGTTTTGGAACTATTGGGAGTGAGATTCCACAAATTATTTTGCTCTTGATGATTTGGAAATATTATTCACTTTGTGTAGTGCCCTACTTCATCACACTTGGTCAAAATCCAATTAAGGGGGTCACCAATATTGTTCACGAGATTTTTTTGATGTTTTGCGTATTTTGTTAACCGATCAATTTATTAACAATATTTTTATAAAACCTATTTAGTTGTTAGCTAGGTTTTTTCCTTAAGATTTATATTGACCTGAGATCATAATAATAATAATAAATATTAAAAAATTGTTTGATCGGAAAGTTAAATAAATTAAAATAAGTAGTGAGTTGGGGGTAATCTGTTTGATTCCATGTGTGTAGGTGAAGAGTTATGGTGGATCTGTTTATTGGAGTAATGAGGAGTATGGGGAAGGGGAAGGACTATGTCAAATGTTATAATTCACGAGTGATGGTAGATATGTATGTAGACATAGGAGCATGCACTTAGTAAGTGGGTTGTTTGACCAAATTCCTAAAAAAATTCACTCCCATGGGTATTAATGTTTAGAGGATACAAACAAAATAGATTCATTAAATTAGGAATCTTCAATAAAATGTGATTGGTAAATGCAAATCCAAATTCCACATCCTTTCCTGTATCCACCCAACTTGTGTTAAAATGAGAAGCTTTGGAACACTATATGGACACCATCCAAGAAAAATGGAGAGGGTATTTTTGTTCAAATCATATAGTGGAAAGTTCCCTGGTAGACATGTGTGGATGCTTGGAAATGGTTGCAATTTCCCTAGTAGACATGCATGTGAAATGTGGGAATATAGACAATGCATGTGAACTATTTTACAAAATGCCTCTTTAGGATGGGGTTTTGGACCGCAATGGTTGTAGGAGATGCAAAAATGGGTTCATTGATTAGGAATTATTAAATTTTGAGTAAGTGAATTTGATATGGGAAAAACAAAGTTCCACAACCTTTTCAACAACCCCCTATTGTGTACATCTCCCAAGACATTTACTCCAACTTTGCATAGATCTCTTGTGTCTATGGGTGTGTTTTATCTCATACACAAAAAGAACACACCATTTTGGCCTTTAATCCACTTATATCCAATTATATGTTTAATTTCTCTATCCCTCATCAATTTTTATCACCATTTGGGCCTCACCCAATATAAGTTGAAACATTTTGAGGATTAAACTCAATTAAAAGATTCTTTGTACCTAATAATAAATCATGTTCTTATTTTCTCTATATATAAAAGAAACCATATCCATTCATCCACTAAAGATTTTATTGGTAGTTTAAAGACAAATCATATAGCCTTTGTGAACATCCTACCTACATGTTACAAAATGGGAACTTGGAGTAGGGTATGGACATTAAAACAACAATTGGAAGTGGATATTTATCAGTTGAAAATAATGTGGAATTATACTGAAGGTACGAGATGTAATGAAAATTACTTAGATAGATATGAATACCACTAACAATAGAATACCAAAGAACACCAAAATATAGAGAAATGATCTCAATATGCAAGTAGAATGACTTATCCATTTCAAGGGGGAACCTTTAAACTATATAATAAGACTTAAGTGATCAATATGAAGATAATAACCTAATATATAACTCCTATATATACCATACTATACTATCCATAGCCCTAAGCTTGGCCCACTAACCATATGAAAGCATAAATAATTTTGATATTTCATGATAAAATATTATGTTACCCATAGGTTGGATATCCATATCCAGATACATGAACTAAGGTTAAAGGAATAACATTACCCTCCCTTAAAAGTAACATTGTCCCAATTTTTGGTAATCTCTGGATGCTTTTCCCTTAATGCTTCATCCTCTCATGTTGCATCTTCAATGTCCAAATTCTTCCATTTGATCAAATACTTAATGATGACCCATGTCCTCAAATTCTTAATACGTATATAGGATTTCATTAAGTTACAAGACAACACACCCATATTTATAAAAATCTAGTAATGGTGATTGATAATACACCCTCTACCCAAATACCTTCTTAAAGTAAGAAACATGGAAAAATGGATGTATTTTACATGACCGAGGAAGTTTTAGTTTATATGCCCCTCTTGTCATTTTTTAAAAACACTTGATAATGCCAATAGTATTAGGGTGAAATATTGTTATCATTTTTTTATTGTTTTAAAGGTAGTTTACTTATATGGCTGTAATCTCACAAAAACCAAGTCCCCAACTTAAAATATTCATTCATTACGATGTTGATCAACTTGTTTCTTCATGCGGTTTTGTGCTATGGCCAAGTTTTCTTTTAGGCTAGAGAGAACCTCCTACTAGTTACTGAATGTGATCTTTAATTGCTCTTACTTTAGGATGGATCCATAAATTAGAAGTGAGAGATGGAGGATGGTAACCATATAATACCAGGAATGGGGAAATTTTGGATGAAGCATGAAATGAAGTGTTTTACCACCATTCTAAGTGGTAGCCACTTAACCCATCTCTCCTTCTTATATAAAGTAAAGCATCATGGATACGCTATAAAACATTTTTTTATTACCTCAATCTATCCATGATTTTTGGGGATGATATGAATAACTATGAGCTAATTGAGTACCCAAACACGAGAATACATCAATCCAAAAATTGCTTGTAAATATAGGATCACGATCGCTAACTATAATCTTGGATGTTCTATGTAGATTTTAGACTATATCCGTAAAATATATGCCAACTCTACTCGCTATAAATGGATGTGGAAAAGCACAAAAATGAGCATACTTGGTGAATCTATCCACCACTAGTGTAGTTACACGTTTCCCTTCTAACTTTTGCAATTTGTGATGAAATATATGCAAACATCTTCCCATTGCTCACTAGGGATAAATAGAAATTGTAAAAGTCATGGATACTTAATAGTGTCACCCTTATTACACTAATACACTAAGCATTCAACAAACAAATATGGACTTATTCTTTCAACCCTTCCAAAAATAAATCTTGCTTAATTATGCGATAAGATTTTATGAATCAAGACTGGATATCCACTTGAGAAACATGGAGATTTGAAAGAACCTGATATTAAGGGTAGAGTTTTTACATAAGTGAAATTGGTCCTTATACCACAATGTAACCCCCCACCCCCTTACACACAAATGTTTTTAAGTTCTCAAATCCTATTAAATATTTTTAATGATAGTTTGGGTTTCCATGTCATTCTTCCATTTGGATCTTTCCCGATCTACCCAATTTACATGCAATATGGAAATGGAATTAAATAATGTCTATATGGACTCATCTCTCATAGATAGTACATTGACTACCACAATTTCTTTTCCTTTTTTATAAATGATCTCAAATTCATATCCCAATATCTTAGTAACCCATTTTTGTTGTTCTTAAAATGAGACTATTTTCTCTAATAAGTATTTCAAGATGTCATGATCTATCTTTACCTTGACATAGAGATACGATCTTCACTATTTGACTACATAAAGAATAGCCATCATTAACTTATAATAAGTTAGTTTTGAGAGGTTATTAACTTTGAGTTGATGACTTTAAAATACAATGGAGTAGCCCTCTTGCATAATTAATATGCCAATGCTACAAATTAAAGCATCATATTCTACAATGAAAGTTTTGGAGAAGTTTGGGGTATCAAAGACTAAAGTGGTACACATGGCCTTCTTCATGATTCAAATGCTTTGGCTGCTATCTCATGTTGGTACTCATTTTGAACCAATATCTACAATTGGAGTGACTTTTCTAATGTTTTCCTTTATATTTGAGAATATGTTTTACATAGATTCAGTAACACTAGAGAGTTATGTTGTCCAAAATTTACCCCCTCCCATAATTTTGAAAACACTTATAAAATGGGCTTGGCCATTATGCTCTAAGAATGTCATGATACATTAAGCTAGTCATCCATGAAGTGCAACACATAATATTCCATGGGTTTTCCCAATCCACATAACAACAAGAATAAGCTTGAGATTTAGATGGGATTTTTGCATGGTTGGCCATCACGGCATCAAGTATCTCTCATAAGATAAAGCAAGTCAAGGTAATGTGGGTTTCAATCCCACGAGATATTTGAAAATTGGATAAGGAAAAAATCCATGAAACAAAGGAAGTGAGTGGATAATGCTTTAAGTAAAATTGGGCAATTGGTGAAGGATATGATACCACGGGAAACCTTTTGTGAAGGATTGAAGAGTGTGCTATGTAACAAAGCCATGACACACTTCGATTCAATGTTTCATGAGTGTTTCGAGAGGTTAGTGTTATGTGGATTTCAAAATCCGTGGGATACTCAAGAATTTTCCAAATGATAAAAATTCCGCAGGGTGTTTAAAACATTCAAATATTTCAAAAGACCCGTGAGGAAGAGAGAAATTTAAGGAAAAGCCACGAAATGAGTGATGGATCATTTTCTCATGTAACTCTCGTTGCGGTAACCAACTCATACATGAGTGATCTTATTGTAAAGGTCTCATTAATTGTTATATTCTAGGGCATAAGGAACACTTGGGAGTGCTATAAGAAACTCTCAGAGCAGATAGATGAAGTAGAGGATCAAATGAAAAAATGAGGGAATAAAAAAAAGATGCATCAATTGAAGTGGAATCAACAAAGGAAATTTGTAAGAAATTTGTAGCATATGTATATGCTAGGTGAAAAATTGGGAATCTATAGGGGCAATGCCCTTGAAATTCATATAAATTTTTGGGTATATATACAAAAAATGATGTTTTTGTAACTAAGTACATTGTCAATTTATGAATACAAAGTCCTCTTAAAAGATAGGGAAATGAGCTAAAATATTTTTCTTCCTAAAATAAAACTCCTTGCGAGTCTTGAGTGTCATAAACATACTTGTACATCTCTTAATAATCTGCTAGACATACCCCTGTCCATAATTTCCTTGATAAACTTACGAGTATTAGTTTTGGAGGTTGTGGATGGACCAGGTACATCAATTGGCTTAGTAAGAACTGGATCAAGCACATCAATTAGCTCAAAAAGACTATTTTGGATGTACCTACTAGATCAACTTGGCCCCTTTTACATTTCTTCAATGGAGGTAGAGGCACTTCAAGAGCTTTCTCAAAGGTAGAATTCACATAAGATTTTTCAAGAATGGTGAGCCTTTGCTCTATTTTGGATATTCTGCAAGAAATTGAGGATATGTCCTCTTGAGGATTGTCATCAGACACTACATGAACATCGGTGGGATTTCTTTCTCTACCATCTCCTTGTTGAAAAAAGTGGGTGATATCCATATGGAATTTTCATTAATCACCAACCTACAATGAATCCAAAAATTCTTCAAATTCTCTGGAGTTATGTGGTCCTCTAGGAAAATAAAATTATGAACTAAAATTTGGAACATAGAGAATAAGGGAGTCATTTTGATCATCTTCCTCATCAAAGAAAGATGCACTATGTTGATAGTTAGTGGTCATGCGGGCTCTTCTTGGTCTTCAACCATGAAAAACATCTTAATGAAAGCTTCACTCGGGATGAAAACATTAAAGATTGCATTTAAATATTCTAAAGAAATGTCTTTCAAATTGTTTCCCATTTCCATCTCCACCATTGCTTGAAAAGGGATAACACTTGATTCTTTGGAAGAAATTTCAATTGTAACACTCAAGGGAAGTTGAAAATTCATGAGAGATAAGTGAAAATTTATAAGAGGGTGAATCCTAGAGAGGTCTATGTGAATTATCACGTGGGATTGAATTCAAGATCAATTTTGGATACTTAGCACGAATTAAAAAAGGGGAAGGAGGAATGATGTATGCCAAAAATTTCTCTTTTTAATTGATTAAAGTTTTTACGTGAGGCAAACATCAAATTCAAATGAATATCCATAGTTATTCATTTCCCAAAACATATTCTCCAAAAAGATAGGTGTCAAATCAGTTGAGGTTATGGAATTAAGGAACAAATGCTTTATGACTAGGCACTTAAGTGATTGTGACATGATGAACAAGAAAAAAAGGGGTTGGGTTAAAAAAAAAAAATCTTGTACACGTCCATATCTCTAGCCAAAAATAGAATCAAGATGGTAAGAGGCAAAAGGAATCTTTACAATTAAAATATATTTTCCAAAGATGGAGTTCATTGTCGTGCCTTCTAGGATTACTCGCATATGATTTTCGGGGGAAAATAAAAATAAATTCATAATAATTTTTGTATAAATATGAGGTCCTATCCACATATGAAAGGGGGTGGTTTTATTTGATAAGTTGAGAAAATATCAATGTAACTTTGTATTTTGTTTTCCATCAATAGAAAGCGTATGAAATTTTAATTCTAGATTACTTATGCCAAGGTCGTTAGACTGTACAACCATTGACAACTATTTAAGACATTTAATCTATATCCCCTTGTTAAGGAATGAAGAATTTGAAATGAAATATGTCTTTCTATGATTTCCAGTATGTGTTTTGGTATCCTGTATGTTGAATAAAGATTAATGAATCCCAACTTCTGTTACAATCTCTATCTTCATTGCATTTATATAATACACTAGATCAATCCTTGGTTGTTGTATTTTTGGTCATTAAATCAATATTGTCTTGTAGCATTTACTCTGCAATATTTGATATGATTGTAAAATCCTTATTACAACCATCTTGTTGAGTGATTTTTGTCATCCTTAGAGTGTATTTTTGGTGTATGAAAGTAAAATCAATGAAGATTTTGTTAGAACTCTTGCATGAGAATTTGTGTTGAGTGTTTTGAAGATTGTGTTGGAAATATTTGTGTTGATTTGGTATCAATGAATGCAAATATTTTCTTAGAATTTTTTGTTACTTAATTTTCATTTCACTACATTTCTAGAAAAGCATGTTGTCTTAGTGATTACTAATACATTGTTTTCAGTAAATTGGATATCATTTTCCCCACTTCTCCATAAAACAAACCTATCTCACCACCCTACCATTTCTACCATAACTATAAGATTCAACCTACCATACTTGTGTTCTAACCTAAGCATCCTTGAGAAATCATTTCACCTGAACTCCCATGCAATGATGCACAAGAAACAAGTTCCACTGTCTTGATAACTTTGTATGCGAGGTACTAAGTATATTAAATATTCATGTGATAACTCTTACAAGTATATATTGCTTTCATGGCCATACTCATCCCATAATGACCCATCTTTTGGAAAATCAAGTAGAACACACTGCATAATTTTATTCTTCCATTCAAGTTACATTAAGGGTCCTCTCACCCCGATCTAGGCGGGACCAAAAGTAACAGGATCAAGCCATTCCTTTTTTACATGCCTCTCAGTCATCCCAAAATCTGGGTGCAGAAGAGAATGTCGATACATCCCCATCCATAAAGTAAACATCCCATAAACATCTATCATACTCTAAACCATCCCACCTTGAGGGAGTTTTGTTAGGTACCACAAGGGTGTAAAATTGGGATTTAACACGCCTATGGTGCCATTTTCGAGGACTCTTTATTTTGGATTGGGCTTGGGATAGTTTATCTTCAAAGAAATTTTCTTAGGTATTACAAGTAAGGATTAATATAGTGTGTTGTTTGTGGTTTTCCAAATATAATCAGGATTTTGTGTGAACTATTTCTATAAAAAAGTTGGAAGTAAGTTGAGATTGTGAAGCAAATTCTTTAAAATATTGTCAAGCTAATCTACATTTCTAGAGTGCAAGGATCTAGTGGCAAATCCACCTTTGAAATAAGAATCTAGGATAGACCAGTATTATTTCCACCTTATATACCTTATTGATTGACACTCCATTTTACAAAACTGGAAGGACAAAGGTCCTTTTTCATATTTAACCCTACAAGAAAATTACTCCTAGAATTAAAAGTGCACAGTTAAGGAGGTAAGTTTGTAAATCTGTAGAGGGTCAAAGATTATAAAATCAAGGTATTCAAACCAAGAAGTTTGATACTCCTTTGATATAGGATTACTCAAGCACATCTAAAATTTCTAAAACAAGTAGCCCTCAAGCCCATTTACATTCCTTATTCATCCAGTTTAAGCCCTTGGTATTAATAAAAATCACCCTCGACTTCCACACTTGTTTACATGAGAGAATAGATTTTTCTATGAAACTAAATCACCTTAAGTATTCCGTTGTGTAGATCATACCCCTTTACCCTAAATACCTCTTATTCCCCATAGATTCAATCCTCCATTTGAAAATCCACCACCAGATAATATGGATCACCCTCCTCCTAGAGATCCTTTTGTAGTCACTACATATCGACCAATAAATTTCAATGGCATGGTGGGATATCCTAATGAGGTGCCAAATGAGATCAAAAATAGGCTACCTTGGTTTCAAGGAAATAATGCTATTAGTGGGGACTTGTTATCCTATTTTTGAATTTGTATAGAAAATGGAGATAACCAATCAAAATTTCATGTTGATGAACCTGTCAAAATACTTTTCTCATTTTAAGGGTTGCCTTGAAAACGTCTTTTCCTCACTTTTGTTAGATTTGGGGTTTTCCCAACATATTACATGTTTTATAAAAAAATAATTACACCTATGAAAACCTAACATACTACGGTCTTTCAAGTTTCAAGTTCGATTGCAATGGAACATCTCACCTAGAAATCACATGAATCATGTCATGTGTTTTCCGAATCCGAAACCTGAAACATTGTAGTATATCAGGATTTTGGGTTTTCAAACATAAAAACATAGCAAAAAATCTACATATCATGTGTTGATTGTTTCCTGAACCCAAACACGAACTCTAAATTTCTTCTAGGCTCCTTCGTATTGGGTTTTCGGGACCCGATTGCACTTTTACATGATGTGTCCTGTGTAGTCAAAATTTCACCTCGAGTCAATACAATAAATGTCAGGGTTGAGTTGGTGGCCCACACGTGTTAGATTACGTGTAATTAATGTTATTACATTTATAAATATGCAATATTTCCATGTCATTTATACCATTGTACTTACTCTATAATTTAGATTTCCTCATGTTTTCACATTCCAAAATCACAATTGGTGTGTTCAAGTGATTTTTTTGGATTTTAAGTTATAGTTATTCTTTGGGTGATTTTTTCTCCTTGTTAAACCACATTTTTATTTTTTGAGAGGGTTGTGCCTTGTTTTAAATTAATTGAATATTTATTTGTAAATTCTTTTGGTTCTTCTTTCACTCATTTTTTTCCTCCACTCATTATGATTTGTGTTTACCTTGATAAGTATGTCCCCATAAAAATTTTACAAGATTTTAACCTACTTATTATGGTAATTTTTTAAAGAAGAAGATTAGAAGAAGTCACTTGCAAATTTCTAAATCAAAATAGAATTTTGGGTTTAAACCTTCTTCAAGCATGTTACTTTCTCGACAAGTGTGTCGAAATATTTTATTTGTGAACAAGGTCGGATCTCCACTAGCGTTTGAGTTTTCATCATTGTCGAGCAAGACCTACTCTCTACCAGTTTTTGGGATTCTTATAGTGTTGAACAAGTTGTGTTTTCGATAGCCTTTCCATTTTTGATAAGTGTAAAGAAAGGTCAATAATACGAAAGTGTGTTGGGATTTTCAAGCTGCCAAATAGGGTCAAAATTTTGACAATGTATTGGACAGCCAGGTTTAAGGTGTTTTGCGGGGGTCAATCCTGAACTTCTCCCTCAATTTTTCAGAATTTTTTAGACCATTTTCTCCAAATCCTTCATGTATGAATCATGAAAAGGCAAGGGAAAAGGACTCATCAAAATAAATGAAGTAAAAGTATCGGGGTCATACCTCCCTCGAATATCAATATTAGAGACACGAGTAAGGACATATTGACATGGGAAAATTTTGGAGCAGAGTGTTAAGTTCTTCTCGAGAATACCTGGATGTAATGTATCCGAAACTATGGATTACCTCTCGTTGTGGCATTTCCAGGTCTCTTATCAATGCCTAAAGTTCATCCTTGCATGTGTCAATCATTATGACTCGAATACGAGGTTTTTTCGAATTAATCTAGTGAAGTAGTAGGTTAGACATATGCTACTTTGATGATCTTCTTAAGCTCCCTAATTTCACTATATATGTCAAGATGGACCCTAAAAAACTTATTGCGCTTGAGATGTAAGTCTGGATAATTGTGTCAAACATGTTAACAAAAAATACTTGTCAAATCCAAAGCCATTTGTGTCAATATTTACAAAGACCATTCCTAGAAGTGCCTTCATTTTATAAATCAGTGATATTATCACACTTCTAAGCGAGTGTTTGGACTTCTTGAAGCCTGGGAATTTTAGGGATGGATGTACCAATTTCTCACCATTATAAAGAAAAATGAGAAATTATTTAATTGGGGTGCATTCATTAGTGACACCATTGACATCCAGATGAAATAGGTTGTGATTACGGGTGTAGTCACAAAATCACACACTTGGGTAGATTTATAGGTCCTAAAAGCATACTAGCATTCATATGATTTGTAAGCGATAAAACTAGTTATTGAAATCTACCTTTGGCCTCTTTTCTATCATTCTTATTTTCTAATGGGCATTATATACCCTGCAACCCACTCAAGACTTTACTTGTTTATCTTTTATGACTTTGGACACCAACGCCTGGCACCCTTGTCCCCTCTAGGCACCCCTAACTTATTTCCACCTTATGTAGTCATTCTTTCACCCTCATACTAACTTCTAACCCCATGTGTGTCGGCCTATCACCCAGGGGGCCTGGTAGTCTTGACCCAAGGCATGCGTGGGTGTTGAGCCCCTCCTTTATGTGAGCATTGTGAGAAGATATTGCCATTATTAGAGGATTAGTTGCAGAGAAGTGAATATTCATGTAAAATCACAACATGAGCTATCATATCCTTATACCCAAGCATTTAATAACAAGAGAAACATCATGGCATGAAATACAAAGAACATATCTGTCATAAAATATAAGGAAATAACACTAGGGTTTGCACCCCTGAACCAGATATTTAGAATAGAGCCATATATTTATATTGATCATAGTCTCAACAACCACATTACATTCAAAAGGGTTGTATCAGACCAAATGTATCAAGATAGGGATCTAACCCATATATCAGAGGTCCTAGCTATGCTTTCCTTATTATAAATTTTTATAGACCCATCCCTTAGACATGATAACATTCCTATAGTCCTCTAATGAGAACCCAAACTCCTAGGGCCTCCTAGTATTCTCTGTAAAGCTTCACTCTTCCCATGCTATATGTCTTGGTGTCTCTATGTGTGTCCTTGTTCTTCTACCCGAGCATCTCTTTTTATAGGATCAACATCCACCACCATGCCTTTCTTTAGGAGCAAATCGGTTGCCAAGTGTCAATGTGGTCTTCCATGGTGCATGTTTATTCTACTCCGAGCTCTCCACTTTCTACAATGATGTCTTCCTAGGAATATTCCATGCGTGGAATATTATTTCCTTGACCACCAAGTCTCCAGGTTGGCACCTTATCCACTTGGCATGCCTAGTCGGGTCATGTTTTTCCTCAAGTGCCTCCAGAATGCTAAATATGGCTAAGTCCTTAGACCCTATGTATTGCCTTGCGTGCACACCCTGGTTTCTCCTAAACCCAAGTCTTAAGCCCTTGTCATGTGTGCGATTATCCCCATGCACCATTCTTCCTACTATCTGGTCCTATGCGCACATGTGCCTTTCGGTAATTAGCCAATATTTTGAGGCCCAACATCACCCCACACTAAGCTTTTTCTTCATCCTCAAAACATACTTGCTCCTTTAGATAATAATGAATGGTGGAACCCAGAAAAATTGAATGAATAAGTAAATAATGTAAGAATGAAGAATAGTGGACATGAAATAATTGAAGATCTTGCTACTATTGTAATAAGAATGGGAACTCCTTCCCTATTTTCACCTAAATCTTTTCCCAGAATCCACTTCACCATGTGTTTATCAAGTAGGTCACCCAATAGAGTGCTTACCTCCTCAAAACTTTATTCAAAACCCTTAGCGTTCAGTGTATCTACAATCCCTTTGAGCTTCTTGCTAAGGTCGTCTAACACATCCATTCTACGGGTGATCTGGGGATACAACTCCTTAAGCTAGTTCTTGATCGAACCTCGCAAGGTTTCAATTTCCTCCATCTTCTTTTCAACCTCGGCTAGGATATTATCCCACTTTGGCCTATTCCCCTTATTCTTCTATTGGTATTCCTTCGAATTTCCTTATGTATAACAAGTATTATGATTTTTACCTTGTCTCTATCAACGCAATTATCATACACAAACTTATCCATTTACGCGGTGGTGCAGCTCTGTACAACAAAGAGGACCTAGGAATATCATGTCACTGTTTCCCCAATATTTTTCTTCTATTCCTCCTTTTGGTGCACCAATGCCTCTTCTACTGATCTAGAGCAAGCGGTTTCCTTTCCATGGTAAGGATGCAGGTTGAGTCTTCCAAGAATTACAAGGTTGAATCATATTTCCACTCAAGCGGTGCTAGGTCTGGGTGTTTCAAAGTGATGCCATCCGTGATCATTTCAATCTTCTTGTACACCTCTCGCACCTTCACCTTCACCTTCTCCTCCCTTAGTTCATGCCTTAACTATGCGTTGATCAACTCTTCCTACTTCATATCCTTTCTCTTCTCAATGAGTTCCTCCTTCTTCTTCTCTAGTTCTTCCTCTAGGAACCTTACCCTATCATTCCTTCCAAAGAGTCTCACCTCAACCTCAACCGATACCTTGTTGAGGGCATTGTAAACTTTCTCATTAGATAAATGTTGAGTATTTATCAAGGGGTTCACTCCCTTGGTCTCTGTACCTTCATTAGTGCCCCATTACTTACCTCAAATTCGGGCTCATCAACATGGGACTCAAACTCCCAAGATAACATCTTCCTCATTCATGGGTATGTGCCTTCTTCTTCGAATGAAGACCATGCAAGGAGTTGGTCTGTGGGCACAGTACTCTAGAAGTGTGTGCAATACCTTACTTGGATCGTTGATATAACTCATTCCTTGCTTTTGTGCCACTACCACACTCTTTCCTCCTATGTGCACTTTGCCTTTGGAAAACTTACTGCTAAGCTGGGATTTCCGCCCATTCTTCCATACTCTTTTCCTAAGATTTCTTCTTCTATCTCCTTGAGCACTTCGTCAACACTCCACTCTACCTCATGTTCCACTAAATTATTTATTATTCCTACTACTTCCTATTCGTGGAATCTTCTATATGATCCTTAGTGAGGCTTGGGGTCCTTTGATCTTTTGTATTCGCTTCCTCATGCTCCCCTTTGCCTTGAGCGCCTTCTTCTTCCCCATCCTTTTCCTCATTTCCCCATCCTCGGAGTCGTTCACATTATATGCGGGATGGTCCTAAGCCTCTTCATCCTCTTCATTGTATCTCTTACCTCTGTAGGCCTCCTTCCAGTCCGCCTTCTCTACTACCTTCTACTTCTTCCTAACTAGTGATTCTAGTATAGGAGACTCTTCCTTCTCTTCTTCTTCGGAGGTGATTCCTTCCTTGATGATTCTTCTTGTATAGGAGGCTCTTCTTTCTTTGGCACATCTTCCTCGGGTGATATATCCTTTTCTTTAATGAGGTACTTCTTCCTCTATGCATTTATGCTCGGCTTCAAGCCCGACTCTTACGTGCCCACAGTTGTGTTGTTTGCACACTTGGTGCCTCCTATCTTTCCCTCTTCCTACGCACGGCCTTATTCTTTCCAGTGGGGTCTTCTGGGATGGATACATCATTCTCTAAGTAGGCACCCTTCTCATACTTGGGCCTAATATGCATGTATACCCTTCTTTGTGGTCCTTCCAAAGAATTAAGCGGCGTCACAGGTTTTATCATGTGCACCTCATGGGAGACATAATTTTCCACATAAGCATGCTTCTTAGGGTATACCAGCTTCCTTCATAGGTCATGGTGGTCTGATCCACCTCGCTGAGGTAAAACATTAGTATTTTTTCCTCCTTGAATTGATTGACCCTTGCTTGGAAATATTACGCAGTGAAGGAGAAAGGTAGTTTACACCATGGGATCTTTGTCCCATCTATCAACATGAATCTTCCAATGTAAAAGTGCTGGTAAATAGAAAATTTAGCCTCTCCTTACACTAGCACTAGTAATTGTTTGGGTATCCTCCATTTAGCCTCAAATGCGTCGCACATCCTCTTATACCATTTCTCTAGGCGTGCCTTGTGGGTGGCTGTCATGGTGTCACAAGTGTATTTCTCAAATATCTTTGTGGGGGAAGGATCTTCATCTAGATATTCCCATAAAAATTCTCGAGTCCATTGAGAACTCCAATTTCTAAGAAGACGATGGTGAGGAGAACAATTAAAAACATGATATTTTCTCCTTTGTGCGCGGCACTGATGATTTCTTTTGCAATCAAGGTGGACAAGTTATAGATGGATCATTCCAAAATCTTGTAGCACACATTCAACTAGGCATTATTTATCTGTGTCCACCTTTCTTTCCCATTCAACTTGGATACCAAGCACATGACCATCCTCATCAATGGGTTGGAGATATCTGAGATATTGAAATAGCACGAGGCCTTCTTATAATCATAAGGATAGATTTTCTCCTTAATGGCCTCCTTATCCTTCAAGTCATCATCTAGCGGCTCCCCTTCATAGACAAGGTTGATAAACTTAGAGATTAGTTGAGGGTTTATGCACATCCTTTGGCTTGCAAAGTAGAAGTGGTCCTTGTGCACACGACATCAACTATTGGTATAATCAATCAAGTTTTCCAAAGAAGGGCAACTCATAAAGTTACAGCAACCTACCTTTCTCAAATTTTACCTTCACTTCATCATCATAGATTGACATTCCTTCTGGTGTCCTTTTATTTTTGGATGAACCAGTTCTAATGTCATCTCCTTCTCTATGGTGCTTGTGCGATGGTTGTAATTGCTCACTACCATCTTCCTTACATGGGATACACATTACTTTCTGAGCAATATGCCATCTGGGTATTGCATCTCCACATACCACTCATTGGCCGGTGGTAATCACATGTTTCCATTTTCTCTTACCCTTTTCGGTGAAACGATTTCCTTCTTTGGTGCCATCTCCTTGTCGGGTTACTAAAAATCCTCCTTGCTCCTCTTCTTCTCTCTCGCTTAAATATGTGGCTTCCTTCATGAAAAATCCTCTTACTCTCGTGACCTAGCTACATAACTATAACCCTTGAAAAATCCTTCCTTCCACGAGATGACATACTTTCTTACGGGTTTCAAAAATTCCAATAACCCTATCCTATATGCTCATGTACCTATTTTTCCACCCTGGTTCATAAATCACACTAGTCATGCACTTAGATCTTCACAATATCCTTTTGCACAACTTCTCAAGGATTCCCTAGTTTTCAAGATCTCTTCTTTATCACAAATGTAAGGTAAACAATAATGTGCCCAACCTTCTACTTATAGCTTTTTCTCATCTCCCGCAATAAATGATATGCCACCTACCAACATACTTTTACAATAAAGGTGACTTTTTCCACTAAAGCCCACCCTTAAGCACTCTTACCTACACACCCACTCCTATGTGAAAATCCTTACAACCTTTTGGCACATAAAAATCCTTACTGACCGAAGATCTTCACGTGCATGCTTACAGTGACAAAGGCACTTCTTCTATCCTTAACCTGATTTTTGCCCTCACCTACCTCATGTTTTTCATGTGCTTCTCATCCTTTGTACTTGGTCTTTGTAAAGTTATTTTACACCAAAATTCCTTATGTCCACCTTTTCTATGCATGCTCTTCCACACTACGTACTTTTCATCCTTTAATCTGGGCCATCAAAACATAACTTCCACTACTAAATTACATTTTACTTCATATTTCTCCACCCCACACAAAAATAGATGTGCGGTCCTCTGCACATACACAACCTTTTGAATAATAAATGGCTACAAGTGCACAAGATGCAAAAACAACAACGCAACAATAAAGGAACAAGCAACGAGAAAGGGAAACACAAGGAAAAGAAAAACATAAAAGGAAATCCTAGGCTAAATGGAAATAATGTCTTATTTATAAACACAAGGAAGACTTATTTATAGTAGGGCTTCAACCTACTCCCATTGAAATGGTTTGGTAACCGTGTTCCATCAAGTGCTTGTAACTGGAAAGCACTGAATCAAGGATGTATGAGATGATATACGACCATAACCAATGGACTTTCAGTTTCCCAGGATGGCGCAAAAACTTGGAATCATATAACAAAACCATCTTCCCAACCTTGAATTATTTGTTTTTAATATGGCGATCATGTCATGATTTTTGTCATGCCTTTTCAATATTTTGACTCCATCTAGCAAGTGATCAGCTTTTGTCTAACTGTATTAACTTATCCATGAGATATTGAATTTCTTGTTCATCAACTAACCCTCCTACGTGCACAATACACAACAATGGTAGCATAAATTCAACCGGTAAAATAGCCTCCGCACCAAACACCAACTGAAATGGTGTGGCCTTGTTCAATCTCTTGTAGGTTATCCTGTATGCCCATAGAATGGTTGATACCTTGTCATCCCAATATTTTCTTCCCACATCACAATTTTTGTCAACATGTGACTCATAATTTTTTAAATGCCTCAGCAGTTCCATTAGCTTGTGGGTGATATGGGGTAGTCTTATGATGGGCCACCATGAACTCTGCCAACAAAATCTTGACTGTTTCATTCAAAAAATGTGTACCCCTGTCACTAGTCAAGCTTAAAGGACATCCATACATACTGATTATGTTCTCCCATAATAATCTAGTAGTTATCACCATTGTGTAATCCCTTATAGGCACTTGCTTCCCCACCTTGTTAAGTAATCAGTGCAAGTGATGATATAACACGAACCAATCCTTTGCATGAAATATTAAATTGGCCCTAGAAAATCAATTTCCCATTTTTCAAATGGTTATGCGCTAGCTATAGGTCTCAAGGGCATCTCTTATCTTTTCCCTTGCTTGCCAAGGCACTGGAAATCATCACAAGCCTTGCAAAATTTAATTCAATCCTGGTAGATACTTTCCCACCAAATCCCTGCAAGTAGAATCTTCCATGTTGTGAAATTCCCTACATAGTGACCTCCTGAAATCCCTCCATGCACTTCTTCCGTAATTGCAATGTGCTCATGTTCTAACATGCATCGGTGCAAAACCTCATCATGAACTAAATTTTATAAGTCTCCACTAATTAGCATGTAGGGTGTGACGCGTATAGATAACTATTTACTTTCTAAATTTTTCATTCCTTTTGGCACCACACCTATTTTGAGAAACACGACAATATCTTCTAAGTTAGAGGGCATGTGCCCAAACCTAAAAATTTGCGTGTCTGGCATATCATCCTCAATTCTCTGCACATCCTCCCCTGAGTCAATTCTTGATAAATAACTAGGCCTCCGAGTTACTCTTTCCTAGTTTCACAACTATTGTAAACTCAAATTATTGAAACAACATGACCCACCGACATATGTGCCCTTGCAAAATGGGATTTTTCACCAAGTACTTCAATGCCATGTGATCCATGTAAAATATGAAGGGTGTTGCCAACAAATATTTCCTAAACTTATGCATTGCATAGATCATTGATAGTGCTTCGTGTTCAGTAGTAGTATAGTTTTTCTCTGCTGGTGTTAACTTCCTATTACCAAAACACAAGATGTGGTAAAAATCCCTTCTCTAGGTTGTGCTAAGACTTCTCCAATTTTCATCCTGAAGCATCAACATGCACATGGAAAGGTTTATCCCAAGAGGGAAAACATAATATGGGTGCAGTGATGAGCTTATCCTTTAATGTGTCAAATACCATCTCCTGCACCTCTCCCTAGTGAAAGGAAATATTGTGTTTTAGTAACTTCTCCAATGGTGTGGTGATCTTGGGATACCCCTTGATAAACTTCTGGTAGTACCCAGTATGCCCAAGGAATCCACACACTACGCTCTAGTTGGTAGGCTCCCCCAATCCCACAATAATGGAAACTTTGGCGGGATCCACTAGTAAACCTTCTTCACATATAATATGCCCCAACAGGGTCCCAAATGGAGCAAAAAAAACACACTTCTTAATGTTGAGGGATATCCTCAATTGCCGACATATCTCAAACATCAGTCTCAAATTATCACAATGGTATTTCACTAGTCCATATATTGTCCAATCATCAAGGTAGACTTGCATAAACTTATGGATAAAATCCTGAAATTCCTGGACCACTATGCACGAAAACATAGTAGGCACATTCTTTAGTCCAAAAGGCATGACCATATAGGAAAAACTTCCCCATTCATTGGCAAATTTTTTCTTCTTCTAGTCTTATTTATCAATTCTAACTTGATGGTATCTTGAGAATCCATCTGTGAAGGAATAGATTTTGTGCCCAGCCACTCCTTCCAGGATCTCCTCGGTAAAAGGGGTTGGAAAAGGATCAATTACACATACCGCATTTAAGTCCCTGTAGTCAACACAAATCCTTATCCTTCCATTCTTTTTAATACTGATGACCATGGGGCTTATATCCTCACAATATTTATTATCTAATTATCTTAATTTCTACCCCACCACCTCACCTAGACACCTCACCAAACACCTCACCACCTCACCCTAGACCTATTCTTGGCATGTTTCCATAACTAACAATAACTAAGTCTTACTTGCCTTAATGAGCTAAGATTTGGTCTAACCCTAAAATCAATCCCTAAAATCTCTCTAACCACATTCCCGCTCATTAGAAGGGAAGTTTCCATTCTAATCCGTGAGAATAAAACTAATTGGGCCCAAGAAATTAGAAAGATCTTCCCATTTTAGTAAACCTAGGGAATCCCACCTTAACCGACACCGGTCACCCCTAAACCGATGCCGGTCAACCTAAAACCATCGTCGGTTACCATTTATTCACCTAAACAACCTTGTTTTTGGGTTGGCACATTCTGAGAGCAAGAGGAGGAGGAGAAGAGATCTGCATGCAAAGAGAACCAAAGTCTTTTCACGTACCCAGACATCCACAGCCATCACCACACAAGATATCCAAGCATTGCATCCAAAATCATTCTAGGGAGCACTATTGTGGCACCAAACACCATTCTTCTGATCAACTACCATCACCATTCAGCCATCAAGTTTGTACCATAGTAAGTATACCTTTTACCAACATAGTCTATTTCAGTATAATAGTCTTGTTACTTCTTATTATTTTCATCATCTTTATACTTTGCATGTTCATTTTCCATCTTCTACTTACTTGTAGACTCAACCATTCCTCTACCCACACCACCAAATCACCCATTTTCTCCTCCCATACCCCTCTGAGTATACTTGAGACCTTTACAGACCTCCCCATCCACCCTTCCATCTCTTGTTTAGCTCCATTTCAATCCCCACAATCAGATCTTATCAAATTCCTTTCACCCCGACCTTACCGATCGACTGGTTATCCATGACCATCATCGGTCCCTTCTAAACTCATCATCGGTTATACCAACATTGGTCTCTGTGTTTTACACCTTTTCCAATAACAGAGCCAACCTACCTTCTACCAAGTGACCCAAACAACCCAAAACCTAACCTTGACTAGTTCCAACACCCTGACAACTACCTACCCTTCAGATCTGACTATAACCTAGCCTATTATATTAGATTTTCTTATTGTGATTTGAATGAGATACCTAAATCATATCAACTACAATAGGAATTACTTATTTCTCGCATTAATTTGTTTTAAATAGTGGATTGACAACCATCTAGGAAGTATCACACTTCCTAGAACTAGCATACACTAGGTAGTCCACTGTCATATATCATTTAACTTCTCTTTTGTGGTCTTGTTTTCTATTACAGGTAGTTCCTCCTAGCCAAAAGGAAGCTCTCACAATCGACACTTGGATCAAGAAGTCAGAACATGCATGCAACAACCATCAACCAACCAACATAAATAGGTATTCCTCCTTGGCCCTTACCCTTATCTGTTTCATCATTCAAAAGGTAAAGAAAATGGTGAAACATTTTGGCACACTCCTGGTGGGACCCATCAGGGGTTCTATTGCATTTTCTTCATTCCTAGGAAAAATTTGTGTGTTTGTTTCCCTTCAAAATCTTACACATTAATCTTCTTCCTTGGTAATCTTCTCTTCTTTCTAATTTCTCTAAAGGATACATTTTATTTTGGTGCATTTAAAAAGAACCATTCTTCTTGCTTTTTTTGCATTTAGTGAAAGAGCATACCCTCTCCTATTCACCATTTGTGTCATCGAACATAATCTTTTGATTTGGGCTTAAAATTGGTTGCATTACATTCTGATTTGCTGCATTTAGCTCACATTAAAATGAGGGCAACCTATATGTTGGAAGTCATGCCCAAGCTGATGGTTGACACAAAGAATCATAGAAAGCACATTTTCTCTCTCTCTCTCTCTCTCTCTTACCAAACTTGCACAAAATTAAAATATACACATCTTTCTTAAACAACATCTTACCTGGGAACACTGTCCATGATCACATGATCAGATCAGATTGGTAGGTACTCCCCATCTCGTTTCCTCTGTCAGTCATCATCTCAGAGGATGGCCCACCCCCACCATAACATACCTAAAACCTCTCCTTTTAGATATCCTTCTTCGTAGGATGCCTTCCTAACCAAAAAATTATTCTAAATACACACAGTCAGTTCTAAATAGCATAAGCTAAACAAACATAAGAAAATCATTGTTAGGATCATGCTTTTTCTTAGCATTCTTCTTGACTTGTGTTTTGAGGTGTGAGACTACGACTCTCCATTTTTCTTCTTCCTTGACACACTCCACCATCATAGTTGGAGTATTCTAATTTTTCTGAGTGTGTCAGGGCCCCATCTCCTCATTCTCAGGTTTCTGAGTTTGATTCTTCACTTAATTTAATTCACAAAACCCAATTTCTTCATTTCTTTCTAATTTCATAGTCACCGACGTCGGTCCAACGACCATTTTGGTTCACATCTGACCATCATCAGTTAAACCCTAACTGTGTCAGCTTCTAGATTTCTAGTTACTTTACCTAGAATAGCCTTCATCACTCTTTTTTCTTCTGTTTTCTAGCCCTCAGGGCATCATCATATTTCTCCCCTGTTGATACCTACTATCATACACATTTTCCCAGTACACATCCAACATTCTTGTTTCATTCTTTGAGACTAGTTTTCTTCCATAGTGACTAGTATCGGTTTTGAATCATCATCATCGGTTTCCCTCAACCATCATCAGTCAACCTAACCATCATCATCAGTTTCCTATGTTTGATTTTCAAATCTAGACATTGACCAAATTCACCTTCCAGACCCCATTATTCTTTTTCTACTATTTTTGTGTCATCTACAGAATACAATCTTACTAGGTCAGCACTTGTTCACATGGTGTTGACTCATGCAACTAGACTAATGCCCTCATATTCCATGCTAGTCATCAACCACTCCCACCTAGTCCCTCACCACCTTCCATCCTATCACCCATGGATCCAACCTTACCTACCACCATTGTTGTAGGTGATGAAGAATTTTCATGACTCCTTGATCAGAATCCCACGGCCTTACAGTTCTACCTTTCCCACTCTTCCACCCGAGACTCCTCGTCGGTTTGATATATGACATGCCTGTATCCATCTCTCCTTCCCTTATTCCTACTTCTACATCAGCCCCTAATAATGTGGCATTACCCTCACCTACTTCACCCCCAATAGTTTTGTAGCTAGGACCCATACCCACCATGACCATTGCATCTGCAGTATCACTCATGCCTATCATATCTATTGTCCCCTCATCGACCACCTAGGCCATAGCCCAGTCCACACCCATTGTCTCACAAATACCCATTGCAACACAACCACCCATGGTGTCGGTGACCCCTACTCCATTCCAGAATCTTGTCCTCTCCATCCCACAAACACTACCCCCAATCACTACTAGAGTCACGATGACCATCCCACCTACATACACATACTATCAACAACCCCTATCTCATCTGTCACCCATTTTGGATACATACCCTCTATGTTGGTCCCTATTCTCAACCTCCCTATTCAGCATCACCATACAATGGAATGCCACCCATCACAGTTCAATACCAGCCCCCTTATGCCACAGGAGGAACCCTTCCACCAACCTACCAATGACCTCATCAAGTTAATGATGGAAAAGATGCAGACACTAGAAGCATCGGTTTCTAGCTCACAATTCCCTCACCTATGATGAAATTTGTAATGAGCCTATTCACCCATCCATTCCTATTCACCATACCCCATATTGGGAAATGCCAAAATTCAACCGCTTCAATAGCAAAGAAGACCCACAACAACATTTGTGGTCCTTTAAACATGGGTGTTACCTGATTTCCCATGATGATGCTTTACTTCTGAGGACTTTCCCAATGTCCCTGACAGGACCTGCATTAGACTGGTATAGTGGGCTACCAAGACACTCCATCTACTCATTTAATCAAGTAGCCCAAGCCTTCCTAGATCACTTCTCCATCAACATTGTTAAGAAGGTTACCATGACTGATCTTTATTCCACATGACAAGTATGATGATGAGTCTATCACTGACTTTGTCACTCACTTGGCACAACCTAATTAACTAGCTCACATTTCAATTACCTCAAAATGAACTCATAGAGCTATTTACTTGGGCTTGTGCTAGACACATCTCACCAACCTTGTAGGTGCAAACCTTTTACACTTTTGACGAGGCATTCACCATGGCACGGAAATTGGAAATTCATGTGCTATCGAAGAAAAGAAGATTCAACTTTGTAACAAGAACATCATGTTCAAATCAAATGATGCTTCTTCATCTTTGAAACCCCAAAACAACTATTCAAAACCCAAAGGATCTGCCAATGCCATAATTCTCAAGGCTGGCCCCCTCATCAATCAAACCCAACCAAACCCCTTCTAATCTCTCTCCCATCCAAGCTTTCTAGTTTAGATGAGAACAATGAAAGTACACTTCCATAGGAGAATCTTATTCTTCTTTTTTTGGAAAATCTTGTTAAGGCTGGTGCCATTACCCTTCCACCTATAAAACCACATACTAGTTTTGACCCTGAGTGACCCATGCCCGCATGGTATAAGGAACATGACTTTTGCAACTATCATCGTGTCAAAGGTCATAGTGACAATAACTACATCACCTTCAAGAATATCATCCAAGAAATGTTAGACAATGGAGATCTAGTCTTGGATAGCCCAAATGCACCCACTAACCAAAACCTACATATCTTCAAGAATCCATTCCCTAATCATGCCCCATCTTCCAACCAAGTTGGTGATACCTCAAACAATGATAGCAATGTCCATGAGGTCCACGCTATTTTTGATGACATACCAGTTGCTTCCCAATTGCCTCATGTTCCTTCCATAGATGAAATCTTAGCCCAAGCTCCCCTACCTACACAGAATCCTATTTCATCTACTCCTCCACCCACAGAGGAACCCCTTCATTTTCTTCTTCACCCATGGAAGAGCCTATAATTAGCATGCCACCTTTGACCCCTCAAATTTCTGAGCAATTGTCAGTGGCACCTCTCCTACTCATAGAAGATGCAGGTCCACCACCTACACCAACACAAGGAGAGTCCACTTCATCTAGGCCCATCCTCTCCTCTACCCATGGAGGATTCTATAGAAGTACCACTACCTTTAGATGACCATTCACCATCGACCTTCAAGATCCTGTTGACTACTTTTTTTCTCTCTCTTACCCATAGAGTCCGAGGCTAGCCATTTCCCTATATCTCAAACACATTTTATGGGGATTTCCACTCGATCCACATCATCCCCACTTACAACAACACCATTTTCATGCTTGGCCATCACCTGATTATGTCGATAGAGCCTTACTTTGGGGATGCCTTCTACTTCTTGTTTTCAACACAAATGCAAATTTGTCACTCACTGACACCTCCACTATCTATCCAAAAGTGTTTTGAGAACCAAACCAAACACAACCACAACTATTGCAATACCTTCCACATCACCACCATGGCCCAACTCACACCTCTTCCCATAGCCCAACATACATCTACACCCAAACACCTACCCACCTATATCATCTCCCTTACCTAAACCTATCACTACCTTAGGGGTCATACCGACAACTAGCCTTACTCACCCACCCATCAAATTAGATTTAGCCACATCTTCCAAAACTAACACTAAACTTACACCCAGCCCCTAAAAAGAAGATCCAATCTCCTAGACCTCATACCCAACCTCACCTACCACACCCTTATCACCTTCACCCCTTCCGTCCATCCTAGGACCTCACCCCTCGACCCTACCAAGAAACCCCCATCCACCAGTAAACCAAGAACGCAACAACCCATTTCCCCATCACAAACCTCTAATATACCCAAGTGACCCACACAACTTCCACCCTCACCCGTAACCTTCTTACCACCCATACCTCCACTACCATCAATAACTTCTTCACTACCCATGACACTTTCTTCCCTTTCACTCACCTCCTACCCAACCCACACCACCTACCTCCACAACACCTCGGTTACCCCCATGGGTAACCCACCCTCTTCCACCATCAGATTTTCCCTCCACATCTCATACACCCATATCACCTTTACCCAAAAGGATGCAACCTAAAGCTAAAAATCCACTACCTCTCAATAAGGTAGTTAAACCAACCAAACCTTCCATCACCAGTTCTTCTACCATGCCCCTACCCAAGTAGATACAACCAACACCTAAGACCACACCACACACAAAACTAGTACCAACCTACTCCCCCTCTTGTAAAGACTCTTCCTCCACAATCAGCCACACTTGTACCCAAACCCACATTCACCTCCCATTGTGATCCACTAGCAGGGTCCTACGCCAAAATCCTAACCAATCTCCTCAAAACTTTTGTCATCACATTACCACCTCTTAGACCTTACGACCCACTCAAACCCAAACCAAAAGGGTTTGATGAAACCAAAATTTTTACCTACCATCATGTGCCAGACACGATGTAGAGAACTATAAGGCCTTAAAAACTTCCCTAGTCCAATTATGTCCTCCCGAAGAAAATTTTGATGATGATGATCTTCTTGATGAGGACCCCATTTCACCTTCACCAATTTCCACAGATCTTCTCCCATTACCTACTCAAAACCAAAATCTCCACCCCCACAACTCTTTGATCCACCCCCGAGATTCGAGATTAACATGGTTCATATAAGAGAGTTGGCCAAACCACCACCAAAATGCCAATGCACCTACTCATTTCACAAGGATCGTATCCCCCACTAGGGTTTTTCCCTCATGCCACTATACCTTCCATGACACACCCTCTTCATCCACCTCCCCTCGATTAACATGATCAACATTGCCACCCATGCTCAGAAAGACAAGGGCAAGGAAAAGCAATTGGCCCATCAACCAACCCTATACCCAACATACCATCCACACCCATACCCAAAGTCATCATTCGAGGTCCTGCATATCCTATTTCCATGGGGTCACACATCACAATGCTAAAACAACTACACCAATCCCCCTCAAAATGTCTTTATATGACCTCATCCAAACCTCGAGTCACATCATCAAGCCCTCATGGAGGTCCTTCAATCTATTGAAGTCTTACCAAATGACCCCACACCCGTAGCCTCCATCATTACCCCTCACCACGTAGCCTCTCTCACTAGGTCTTCACCTTCCTCTACACCTCCACCCACTCACCAAGTGGCTGCCCCTCAGCTTTTCAGATGAAGAGATCACTCCCTTCCAGTCCATGACCCCACCCCACTCTTTTTTCATCTCTTTCTTTATCGATAATATACACATATGACATGTTATGATCGATGGTGGTGCTAGTATTAACATCATCTCCTCCCATGCATATGACCAAATGTGGATACCTACCAATTACATGCATGGTAACCCTGTTATGTTGTGTTCCTTCAATGATGCCATGACCTCTACCCTAGGTACCATTGTTCTCCATGTCCGTGGGTCCCCACACTATCCCAAACTTTTCTATGTTCTAGAAGGAGAGTTCCAATATAACTTGCTGCTCGGCCGACCTTGGATCCATGTTATGGGTTGTGTCCCTTTGACTTTACATCGATGCCTCAAATTTGAACATGAGGGACATAATTACACCATCCCTACCAACCCATCACCTTTCAAGACCTGTAACATGCTATATCGGCCCAATGATGTGCTTGTACGTCAAGGCATCTACCACCATCACCACTTCACCTTCACCCACGAGCCCATCCACCAAAATTACCACTACTTCTTGCATCTAACCTTGTTATCTCCACTACAGTTGTAGCCTCTACCATTGCACCTTTTTTCCCCAACATCTAGTGAGCCATCTATACCCACTACCCACATACCAACTACTGATCCCTTAGAAGGTGTTTTTCAATGCCTCACTCTAGGGAATACCACCTATACAATATCGACACCTTCCTCACCCCACAAGAGTATGGGAATCTCTGCCAACACCCTAGTTATGACATCCACATTGGTGAATTTTTCCTTATGGCCCTCCCCACCTTCACACTAATCTAACATATGGGGGACTTGATATGGCCACCTATAAACCCAACCTCCATCCCAAACCCAACCATTTTCATCTGACCTACACTCCCTCACTAACCACTTTGCTCACACTTTCCTCCACCAGTGCACATGGAAAGGATTTGGCTTTCAGTTTATGAACAAGGCCACCATACTGTCATTTCTTGTACCTCTCATAAACACAATGACCATAGTGGCATTGGTTTTGACACTCCACCCTCCAAGAAGGTTCACATCGACCTTATCCAGGATGAGAAATCTTCCCCTCTCATTCACCCACATTACCATCTTCACCCACGAGTCCATAGATCCTGAATCTATTCCTCCTAACTTTTTTTTTTGTAAACACCATTTCCTTGGGACCACTGACCTATCAATGTGATGGCGAGGCTCCCTCTTCTCTCCCATTCTTGTATCCTGACATGATCGATGATGATACACCTTCAATTAACATCATTCAATGTCAGGATGATGAGTCCATCCTCACCTACCTTGGTGCAGAAGACTCTTATATTCATCAGTCGTTACCCTCTGAGACACAAACCATGTTGAATGAATCGACCATCAAAATCAACATTAATACTCAGGATGACCCACACATTCTAAAGATCGGCCAATCCTTAGATGCTACTAAACAGAAGCCTTCACCTCTTTCCTTCGGGACCATAGCAACACATTTTCCTAGTCCTATGCCGATATGCCCAGTATTGACCCAAAAATCATGGTTCACAATATCGTAACCATTCCTGATGCCAAACCCATCAAACAAAAGCTATGGAAAATGCATCCTCACATTGCTCTTTGGTCAAAGAAGAGCTTCAATGCCTTCTCTCTCGGTTTCCTTCATTCTACCCATTGATTATCCCCAATGGATTTCTAACATCATTCCTATCACAAAGGTGATAGGGGGACTCCACATTTGCATGGATTTCCATGACCTCAACCTCACCTTGTCCCAAAGATGATTTCCCACTACCAGGCATTGACCAACTAGTTGATCTCACCACTGGCCATGAAATGTTATCACTCATGGATGGTTTCTCAGGCTACAATCAAATATTACTAGCTCCCAGGATCAACACAAGACTTCCTTCATCACCCCTTGGGGACTTTCTACTATCGAGTCATGCCCTTTGGCCTCAAAAATGTGCCGGTGCTACATATCAGTGAGCCATGACTTACATCTTCCATGACATCATGCATCACATATTGGAAGATTATGTCGATGATCTACTTTCCAAATCCAAGCATCAAACCGAACACCTACCCATTCTTAAAGTCATCTTTGACCACCTCATCAAGTATTGTGTTCATCTTCAACCAAAGAAGTGTGTCTTTGTGGTACTTTCTCAAAAAACTCCTAGGTTTCATCATTTCTTTGCATGGCATAGAAGTTGATCCTACTAAAGTCAAGGCTATTCTTGAAATTCCACCACCCACTAATCTCCATCAACTTCATAGCCTACAAGGAAAGTTGCAATCAATTCATCATTTTATCTCACAACTTTCTGACCATTGTCAACCATTCCATCATCTTCTCAAGAAAGATGTTTCATTCAAATGGGATGATGAATGCCATAAAGCCTTTGAAGCCTTGAAACAATACCTCCTTCAACCACCAGTGCTCATTCCTCCTAAGGATGACCAACCCTTCTACCTATATATTTCCACCATTGACCATTCTCTAGGTGCATGCTCACTCATCATGATGACCAACACCGAGAGAAAGTGGTTTATTACATAAGTCCATACCCTTCTTGACTACGAAACTAGATATACCCATGCCAAAAACTTTTCCTAGCCTTAGTTTTCATCACCACCAAACTCTTCATTACCTACTCAACCACAAAACCTTCATCATTACTAATACTACCCATTACACTATATGTATGCCAAACCTTATCAAAATCAATGTGCACATGTTGGCTTATGCTTCTGGCCAACCTCAACCTTGAATTCATCCATCAAAATTCCATCAAGGGCTAGGATATCACAACCAATTGGCCAACGCACCTATTTTCTAGGAATCAACCCTCTAACTTTGACTTCCCAGATGAGTCTATAGCTACCCTTTCCCTGGATGAACCCACTTACCAAATGACACTCTTCTTCGATGGCTCCAAGTGTCGCATGTGGGGTGGGGCTGGTGTTATCCTCATTCCACTTGATGGTGAACCTATGCCTTTGTCTTTCAAACTCATTTTGATTGTACAAACAATATTTTTGAATACAAAGCACTCATATTGGGTCTCTAGTTGCTTATGCCTTAGATGTTAAGTCAATCAACATCTTTGGTGATTCTCAGTTGGTCATAAACCAAGTCAATGGTATATACCAATGTCATAATGAGATACTTCAAAAGTATAAGCATCACGTAGACATACTTTTGACCACCTTTGACCATTACGCACTTCAAACCACCCCACGTTCTACCAATAAATTTGTAGATACCATGGCCTACTTGGCTTCTCAATACCCACTTCACCCACTGACTCTAAAATATTTGTCACCATACAAAGGCTACAATCACCCTCTTATTTACCTCATGAATTTTACTCCATCGAACCATTTCCCCTGACCCACGTGACCTTTGGTATAAGAAATATGCAGACTATCTTTCCCTTTCCATTCTACCACCGATCTCTCACTCATAATGGACAACGTGCCTTTCTTAAAAGTGTCTCCCATTATGTCATCATGGGTGGTCTTCTTTACAAACATGGTTTTGACACATTCTCTTACGATGCCTTACAAGTTTCTGAAATTCCTTACACCATTAAGGAAGTCCATGATGGAATTTGTGGAGGTCACTTTAGTGGTTTAGCTGATCAAAAACACATTCTTCACCTAGGCTATTATTGGCCAACCCTAAACCATGACTATTGTGATTATGTCAAACATTGCATGAAATGCCAACAACATGCTAATCTTCATCACACACCTAGTCATGCCTTACAAGTCACACGTGAGACCTTTGGCCTTTCTCTCAATGGGGTTTGGATCTTGTCAGTGAGATCAACCCCATTCTTCACAATGCCACCAATGGATCATAACCACTACTAAATATTACACTAAATGGGTAGAATCCATTCCCCTCATTTCCACCAAAGCTAAGAAAATATGTGAATTCATCAACCATCACATCATTTTTCATTTTGGTGTCCCTCACCGCATTATCACTGATAATGGAAAACAATTCAAAAACAAAACCCTACGCAAACTATGTGATGCTTTTGGCATCCAACTCAGTTTCTCATCACCTTATTACCCACAAACCAATGGTCAAGCCAAATCAACCAATAAAACCTTGAACAAAATTCTTATGAAGGTAGTCAACGATACTGGAAAGATTGGCATACACACATTCCTTTCACCTTGTGGGCTTATCGCACTAGTATTCACACTTCAACTTGCCACCCCCCTTTTCTTCTCTCTGGTACTAGGTTTTCTTACCTCTCAAGTCTAGATTCCATCTCTCACATCTCACTACAAGACATGCTCAACGATGATGAATTTTTCACCAGGATCATTTGGCACAACTTGAATTATTAGATGAACGTCATCTCAATGCTCTTGACCATCTCCAAATCTACCAAAAATGTATCAAATGTGCCTATGAAAAATGTGTTCACAAAAATGAACCTTTCAGGTCGGTGACCTCATCCTAAAGGAAAATCAACATGTAACCAAAGAGGAGAAAAGTAAACGGGGAAAATTTTCTCCTAATTGGCTTGGACCCTATATCATTACCCATGCCTATGGATCAGGTGCTTATCATTTGTCTTCACTCAAAGGTAAACCCAAACCTAAGCCCCTTAATGCCTTGCATCTTTGACCATTTTATTGTTGATATCAAGTCCTATATCACTTTCTGTCAATTGATCACTCATCCCTTGAGCATTGTTCACCTTCCATATTACCCATTTTGAGGATCCATGACTAAACAAGAATCATGTGATTACCCATCACCTTTTAGCCTTGTCTTCAATATGAGTACCACGGCTCTACTCATAGCATGATTCTCATGGATACTTTTCATCTTCTTCAAGATGGAATCCCATGGTCATTCATCACTCAAAACCACCTCTTCCATAGTTAATCTTTGTGTGTTACGGTCTTGTCTTCTAAAAAAGAACCTAATCATCCTCTATAGTCTTGTCCATGACTTAAACATCTAAAAAAAAAAGGGATACCACTCCTTGAGTCAAACTTCCAAGAAAAAGATGACTCCCTCAAAAGGGACATCTCTTCTTTATATTCTACCACTATCAATAGATTTCTCCCTTGAAGGACAACTATATACAGTCATTACAAAATATAATAAATATTCAGAAGCTTCCCACATCGATCAACTTCATGAAGACCTCAAGGAGATAATATACCCATCCCATATAGACTTCCCATCGATCAGTCTATTAAAAAAAACAAATAAATAAAGAAAAAGATGAAATTTTCATCATGGACTTGCTTATTTTTGATCTCTGGGTTTCTTGTTCTAAAAATAACATCCTATCATCATACACTAAGTTACTAAACCACCCATTCTCACCTCATTTACCTTCTTATCCTAACTCCCTCTCTACTCAAGGGACTCACCACAACCACATGACATTTCATGATCATGTGACTTTTCTTCACCCTTAGAATAGTCCATTATGCAAGGCCTATAGGGTCTTACATTCATAAGCCCATCTAGGGTATGGTAGACTCATTAGGGTTCTTATCAATTAGGTGGTTCTTTTTCCACCTCTTACCTTTCTACCTTCTTCATCACCTATTGATTCTCCTATAACAAGACCAGACTCATCAACACTTATATTTAAAACAACTCAATCATGCCTATGACCTAAACTCAACCATGCCTATGACCTACATTCACCCATGCCTAACACCTATCAATCCATTCCTCTACTTCATCATAATCTTCCCTAGCTTATGGGAGAACTACATCGGCCTGAGGTCCCTTTTCACCGGGACTATGTAGGCAGCACTTCGAGGGCATGGGGCCCTTGGAGGTTAGCTCAGCCACTCTCTACCCTAACCAATTCCCTCTTCCCTTTCCTATTCACATTCTACCCTAGTTAGTTTCCTTTTATATCAATAATTGGAAATTAAACCAAACAAACAACAATTGCTTAACATCTTTACCATCATCACTCATACATTCATTTCATCTTGTCTACAATTTCTTTACCATAATCATACATTTTCCTACAAATCATCTTAACATGATCCACACCATCATTAATTACACAAATTAATGAATTAGAAACTCAACCCATACCTAACCAACTTGACTCAACCATGCCTAAACCAACCTGACTCAATCATGCCTAAACCAACCTAACTCCATGCCTAAATAAACTTGACCAACCAATCCATGCCTATGACCTAACTCCATCCATGCCTAAATGACTCCGACTCCATCCATGCCTAAATGAACCTGACATGACTCCATCCATGCCTAACCTAACTCTCCACCTACTCCCATGCCTACACGACCTTGACTCTATCATGCCTAATCCACTTGATTTCCACCTATATATATATATATATATATAATGCAAATTAAAACATGTACACCATCCATACTATAAACACCATCATCTATAAATCAGATAGTCTATATAAAAATACATGTGAACATATATCCCAATAATAATCACAATCATCTCAAAACTCTCATACATCCTCACCATCTTTGCACGCATAGGCCGGTATATCATCAAAAATCTCAAAAACTCTCATCTACATCCTCACTCTCTTCGGCACGTAGGCCGGTATATATAAAAAATAAACAACTATACAAAATAGAGGTACATACGGCTATATCAACATCACCCTGCTAGATATCCTCCATATCTATCTCACATATCTCCTCCTCCTCCTCTGCCCCCATGATGTCCAACTAGCATCTCACCACCCACCATCGGTCTGGCCAGATCTCTGCTGGTACCTCACCTGGGGCTAGCCTCATGAACTGGTGGCCTCACCTTGACCCTGTCTCGGGGCTCGATGGCCCCCTGTGCTCTCTACACTATGGGTATGTGACCTGGTCCTCTCACTCGAGGCCTACTGTGCTCTATACTCCCCATAGGATAGAAAATCTATCCTTGTGGCCATCAAAATATCCTTGATAATACTTGACCTCACCTAAGGCATCCTCAACCTACCTATCGGTATTGTCTATGGTGGTGCCATCGGCCTCGGCCCCTATACCTATCTCTCGGGACCCTATCCCACTGGTACCTATAAAGAGGGACCCTGTCCCTATGCCTGTGACTATCCTGAGGGACCTCTATCCCCTCCTCTTGTATCTAGGCCTGAAGGGCCATAACCTACACCTGTGTAGTGGCCAAATGCCCTACAAACCTATAATCTGTGCACCTGTAGGGTGGCCACCTATACCCCATCTCCATCTCCACCCTGTGTGGGTACCTATCCCTATGCTACTACTGGGCCTATAGAGTGGCCACCTATGTGCTCTAAAAATAACAACTGTGCCTCTCTGAACCTATCAACTTCCCTGCACTATACCCAACTATGTAATCAAGGTAACCACCTACCCCTATAGGGCATCCTCTAGACTTAGTGATGGTGGCTAAATCTGGCTACCCTAGCCTCTCGCAGGTATACTTCCATAAATGTGCACCCACCACTTTACTTGTATATCTATCTATAACCCCGACATCATCAATCCGTCTCGGTCTCTCACTACTCTCCTCTCCTCCTGCCTGTCAGAATATCATCGTGGTAGAGGCAGAGGGCCTCTCCACATCATCCCTCCTATACTTGTGGGAAAGGTGGTGGTATATCCTAAAGCAGCCCAAACTGCCATCTAACCCTATCCACAGTATCATCTCGTGCTCTCTACGCATGTCACCCCTCTATCCATCGAGTAGTTGTAGCTCCTGTAGCTCCTCTTCCATCCACCCATATGATGGAAAACCCACATAGGGCCTCCAAATGATGTCCACACTGGATAACCCTCTAGTAATCACCTGTAATAGGCTACATCATGTGTAGCTCTAGCTACTCGATGCTCCCCAATCATAGCACCCATCACCTAAAGCCCACTCAAACAAAACCTAGCTCAATGCATCATCCTGGGCATACCAACTGATGCACACATATAATGTGCTCATACGCCCAACAATGGAGTAGGAAAGTACAACACAGGCTAAATCTTCCAAACCCATAATAAGCCCATAACTCTCTCTATATAATTGAACCAGAATGCGGGTGCCCATGCAAAATGGTCCTATCCTCCACCATGTCATGTAAAACCCCCATCAATGATCATGGGAATCTCCCACCCTCCACATCCGGTAGTGCAAAGTAGCAGACTACCTCCATCAACAACACTACTAGCCTCATCTCCTCCGATGGGCCCATACATATCTCCATAGCTCATACTGCACTATGGAACCTCATCTCCACCAGCCCCTCACCAAACACGGTCAACATCAACTCCTCAGAGGCCTCTGAGGAGATAGAATACACACTACATCCCCACTATCGGTAGACATAGGATCCTATACACATCCTCCAGGGTGACTATGATCTCACCCATCGGCAAAAATGGAAGGTATTGGTCATTGAGTCCCATCTATCGATGAGAGAGACCATCAAACTCATCTGGATCTCCCAGACTACGTGTGCCAGGTAGCATCTGACCCCAATCAAGCCAACCTCTACAACATGGTGCCATTCATCAGCTGTCGCACCCCCCCATACCTCCATGAGAGCAAGGGAGGTACCCTATCTCGCATCCATAATTGGTCCCTCACCTACACCCAACAAAACACACTATTGTCAAAACCTTACCATACCGAACACACCCCTTACCTCATAAACCTTGTATCCAACCCTCACTTCTTATCATACCCACCCAACCACTTACCCCTTGCTAGACCAATATATTCATGCCATTTATACCTACTCCCCTATTTTCCTCTCATGAAACCTACCCTTACATCTCCTGACATATCCTTACCTCTTACCCTTGCTCTCTATTGCCCTATTTTCCCATAAAGTCATCACACATCATCAACAATGACATTATAATCATGTGTAACCTATCACCCCATTATCTCGACTCGATGTTGGTGCCAAATACCACCGAATGTGGCCATGTCACTTACACTTGACCGGTGTCGGTCACTATTCCCATGCCCAAATACCCCAAACCCCCATTTTTCCCAAATTCCAAAATTCCCTTCCCCTTCCACTCTACCACCTACCCAAACCTACCCCAAATTACTCCCCAACCCTATTTCCTCTACCTATGACCTTTCCCACCCCGTCATTCCTCAAAATTTTAACCACACATTTCAAATTCTTACCCTTCCCAAATTTTCACCCAACCCCATTTCCCTAGCCTATTTATATCAAAAAACAATGAATGGATTAGATCTTACCTCATCTCGATGTCACCTCTATGGTGGCACATCTTGCCATTATGCTGGTGGTCCACCCGAACCCTCTCCTACCTCTGCCATGTCCAAATCACCAAATCCAATCCTCCTGACCTCCACCCAATCACAATCACTCACTCTACCTAATCTCATGGACCCATCTACCTAGACTCCTCTAACCAACCGGATCTCTCCACCTCAGCAGATATCATCCCTCATCCTTTCCTCCCGAAAAGCACAACTCATTCAACGCTTTGTCATTTTCACAAAATCCAAAACATACAAATGAATCCATATTATATGGATTTTTTCTTTTTATATACCCACGTCGACCTGACCGACGATCGGTTATACCTAAACCGACATCGGTCTTGTGCCCTAGACACCATGGTCGGTTATACCTAAATTGACATTAGTCATCTACCCTAATAAACCATGATCATTTACCTAGATCATCACCGGTTAAGTATGACCGCATTGGTTACTCTATCATACTACTCTTGTCCATACCCTTTCCCCATTTCTGACCCAACTTAACCAACCCAACCACCATTTTTCCTTACCCACCCTTATCACAACCTACCTCCAAGCCTACATTACCTATACCCTTAATTACATTTAGGGACTTGTTATTTTACCCATACCTTGCCCTTATCGTGACTTGTTATTTTACCCATACATTTTAATGACCTATGACCTCATGTGCTCACTATACCTTGCACTTACTTGTGTCGTGACCTCGCTACTGACCTGAACATTGTTAATGACCTATGACCTCATGTGCTCACTATACCTTACGACATTATTACCCGTGTTGTTTGACCTAATGACCTTACCTTGCCTATTGTCATGTCATTTATCCTTGACCCAACCTTTGGTGTACCGAACATACCTAAACATTCTTGCACCTGACCTATGATGTGCTTCCACACCATATCCTATACCTTGGATACCTAATCACCTCAACCTTGTTTGGATAAACCTATCGACCTTAGATGATGTAGAGTTTGCATGCTCTTCAACCTGGTACCATGCCATAGTTTATACATGTGCATGTGTGTTTGAATGTTGTTACCTTTGACCCTAGCCCATTACCTTGATTACCCATTGGACCTTTACCCCATTACCCCCATTATCCACCTTCCTCTTCATCACATCCACCTTTATCAAACCACTCACCGATTTTGTCTTCTACCTCATCAGTTCCTAGTTTGAGGGGGATCACCTTCACCCACACATGGGGCAACCACATCTTATTTTTGTCAATGTCACTTACCAATACAAGCTACACAACAAAAAGGGGAAAATGTAGACACCAAAATTGGGTCACACTCCCCTTGGTCCCTCAGTCAAATAACCAACTCAAACATACTCACCTAACCATGGCCCCTTCCACCCCACATCATATTAATTTAATTAATTTAATTAAATTAATATATATATCCTCACAATATTTATTATCTAATTATCTTAATTTCTACCCCACCACCTCACCTAGACACCTAGACACCTCATCCAACCACCTCACCCTAGACCTATTCTTGGCATGTTTCCATAACTAACAATAACTAAGTCTTACTTGCCTTAATGAGCTAAGATTTGGTCTAACCCTAAAATCAATCCCTAAAATATCTCTAACCACATTCCCACCATTAGAAGGAAGAAGTTTCATTCTAATCCACAAGAATAAAACTAACTAGGCCCAAGAAATTAGAAAGATCTTCCCATTTTAGTAAACCTAGGGAATCCCACCTTAACCGACATGCCGGTCACCCCTAAACCGATGCCGGTCAACCTCAAAACCATCATCGGTTACCATTTATTCACCTAAACAACCTTGTTTTTGGGTTGGCACATTCTGAGAGCAAGAGAACGAGAAGAGAGTTGCATGCAAAGAGAACCAGCATCTTTTCACACACCTAGACATCCACAACCAACACCAGGATAGATCCAAAGGTATTGCATCCACAAAAGCATTCCAGGAGCACTATTGTGGCACCAAACACCATTCTTCTGATCAAATTCCATCACCATTCAACCATCAAGTCTATACCATAAGTAAGTATACCTTTTACCAGCATAGTCTATTTCAGTATAATAGTCTTGTTACTTCATTATCAGTTGATACTTTACATGTTCTTTTCCAATCTTCTACCTACTTGTAGACTCAGCCATTCCTCTACCCACACCACCAAATCACCCATTTTCACCTCCCATACCCTCTCGAGTATACCTGAGACCTTTACAGACCTCCCCATCCACCCTTCCATCTTTGTTTAGCTCCATTTCAATCCCCACAATCAGATCTTATCAAATTCCTTTCACCCCAACCTTACTATCACCGGTTATCCATGACCATCATCAATCCTTTCTAAACCATCATCGGTTATACCTGATTGACATCGGGTCTCTATGTTTTACACCTTTCCAATAACAGAGCCAACCTACCTTCTACCAAGTGACCCAAACAACCCAGAACCTGACCCTGACTAGTTCTAATACCCCGACACCTACTAGCCCTTCAGATCTGACTATAGCCTAGCCTGTTATATTAGATTTTCTTATTGTGATTGAATGAGATACCTAAATCATATCAAATACAATAGGAATTTACTTATTTCTTGCATTAATTTGTTTTAAACAGTGGATTGATAACCATCTAGGAAGTATCATACTTCCTAGAACTAGCATACGCTAGGTAGTCCACTTTCATATATCATTTAACTTCTTTTTGGTCTTGTTTTCTATTACAGGTAGTTCCTCCTAGCCAAAAGGAAGCTCTCACAATCAGCAATGGATCAAGAAGAGAAAATGATGAAACAACCTCCAATATTCTATCTTCTTTATAGAACTATCTCCCATTGTTAGGCGCTTAACAACCCGTAATGCATTATCTACTGATGGTTTAGTACTATGATGCTTGAAATCTTGAAGGAGGTCAGCACAACTCTGTGAATTTCATTTCGATGGTGCATCTCAAAGTGAATATACCATGTGCATGCATAACTGTGTAAGGTGGAATACAACTTATACACCCATAAAGAAGGTAGCAAGGCCTTCACGTCTCCCAACCATGCTTTCTCACATGCTTGGATGTGAAATGAGGTAGGTTCCTTTCCATGCTAGTGTTGTATTATGGTGGGTGCATTGCTTCGGGAAAAAATCACAAAGAACATGATTCTTACTTCACGCCATTCTAAAAAGCTATCGCGATGTGTCTCTCACCAATGCATTGCAGTCCCGAGAAATTTATATATGATCATCCATCTTCTTTTGACCTCATTTTTCCACTAATCCTCCATTTCTTGTAATAAATTCTTAGGGTTGGCTCCTCCGAATAACATAGTACATTCTTCCCTCCTAGGTGCTTGACTGAGCGTGCATTTGTTACCCTTGTCACAAAGCCTCTTAATTGTCACCCAATTAACTCATAAGTCTCATGTGCCCAATTGTCACATGCCACACTAGTTGTATCACTCATGGAATGAGAATCTTAAAAATGAATAACTCCCTCTGTAGGGTGAATCACCTCAGGGTCCCTGATAGAGCGCACATAGATCCTGTTAATAACTTCTTCTCCCAAGGGCTCAGTATAGGGTGCTAATTTTCCATCGGTTAAGGGGATGATGACCCACTCTTCCTTGTTCTCAAAGCTTATGTATCCCTTATTGAACCTTAGGTCAACATTGTTCTTATAACACCAGGGGCACCCAAGTAACATTGGAAAGTTGTCTACCTTGGCTAGCACCAAGACTTTGAAATCCCAGTGAAATTTTCCCCTTGGATAGTGATAACATCATCCTTCAAGACACCAATGGGCATTTCCTTTTTCTTGTTATCCATATACAACACATTCAAAGATGGCTGTAATGGGGGCCTTCCCATTTGATGCCATGCATCTAGAGTGAGAACATTGACTTCTATGCTTGTGTCAATCAAAATATTGCTCAGAAGCCACCCTACAACAACATTCAAGGTAATCTCCTTGTCATAATCAAGGTTATGGGGAGGAAGGTTGACATGCAGAACCTACCTCTCATGCCCTCCTTGAGCACGTTGTAACTTCTCTCATAACCACTCTCCTAGTAAGGGGATGATATTATCTTTCCTCAACATCTTACATACTTCTCTAACCTCATCCAGATCCTTTTGTGGAGCCTCAACATTCTTCCTTTTCTCTAACTATCTTGACTTCTCTTTCAGGCACTAGATCTCTCCTTGTAGGCTTCGAATCACATCCATGGTTTCTTGATACACTTCTTTCTGATGAGTAGGGTCCAGATACTTTCCATGCACCACCTCTTCTCTAACAACCAATGGTCTTTTCCTTGGTACTTCCCGACACACGCAACCTTAGCTCACGTCGTAACTAGTACAAGCTCTAGTTCCAACTCACATGCCACTCTTAGCATCCATTGTGAATTGGCCTTCTTTATGCTTACCATTTCGGCGCATTTTTCCTTTCAATGTTGTTGGCTTGTATGTTTAAATAGCTTCAGGAACTCCTCATACTTATGCTTCTTCCCATACCAATAGCATTATGGTAGATCAGGGCATTCACACTTCTAGTTCTTTGTAGATCCACAATTTTAACAGTTTCAAAGGGAATTCACTTCTTCTTCCTCCACAACTTCCATGACCACAAAATACTCCTCAGAAACCTCTTCTATGCACCCCTCCATCGTCATGACCTTCATAGTGATGACCATCATCCTTGGAATTTATTTGCGAGGCTAGTCTGGCGCACACCAACATCAATGGCATCATGTATATGGTTAATTAGTCTACAATCCTTGGTGTTATCAGTATTAGAAGTGTAAATATTGCAATAGCAAGACACATTTTTACAGATCACGCACTATAAAAATGGGCACTTACTTGCATTGTGATCTCTATGGAAAATTTCACAGTCCACCATCATGACGAGTACTGATCTATGAGGACAACTATCCTTTGTATGCCCCTCTACCTCGCAATCCATGCACCATAGACCACTGCAAATCTCATGCATAGAGTTCATAGATAGCTTCTCCAGCTGCTTCACCATTGCAACAATTTCATCCTTAAGAAAGGGATTAAAACCCCTATCCACACTTTCGACAACCTCAAAGACGCAGGGCAACCTCCAAGGCCTCATGCGGGTCTCATTGAAAGTCTTGTGGGAAAGTGATACCCTAAACGGTGTTATCAATCCTATAATAAACCACTGAGCATGCTGAGAAGGGTGAATGTCATAAGACAATTTTGATAATAAATTCTTAAAACATGCATCATATTCCCGCACACTCTCTGTCATACCCTATTGAATCTCCTTCAGAGTGTTGATGCTTTTTTTTTCAAACTCAGGGATATGAAATTCAGCCAAGAAGGCATTCCTCTACACAATGTAATCTACCATTATTTGATGGGGTCATACTTTTGTTACCAGCTATACACGCATCCTTGCAATGTTGTTACAAACTAACTTGCCTTTCACTTTGGGGTAGTGATCCCCTTCGTGCGTCCATAGTAGTTCACACTTGTGTATATGTTTTGTAGCATCCTCAACAACTTTGTAGTCTAGTAAATGCAAAGACATTTCAAAAAATACTTGTTGAGGTGGTTGAGGCCCTTGTCCACCTGACCCAAAAATTTGATTCCCTCTAGTGTTTCCTCCACCATCGATCCACTAGGTCCCATTCCTCCCGATCCACCAGTGTCCATTAGGTCTTCCGGATCCTATACCACCAGATCCACCTCCTATAGCCGGTAAAGGGTCTAAAGTGGTCACGTCTAATGTTCCCAATGTCCCACTAAACTATGTGCCAATAGTTTGTGATATTACACTCATACTTACGATGTGTGTCCCATGCCACTCCCGATACGATACCCAAACTTCGTTCTAAACAATATTCCTCCAAACATGGAAAATGATTTTGCAGCCATAGATGTACTAAATGAAAAGTTATATCTCCTAGGTGCAGATCGGTCACTCCCACCAATACCAACTGTGTTAGTAATACTTATCTCTTGATTTTGAAGAATAAGCGCTAGGGTTTTGTCACCAAGAGGATTCAAAAGTGGGCTAATGGATCTCCTTTCTCCAAGTGACAAAATATCATTAGAAGATGAAGGGATCTCTCTTCCACACTTGCCGAGATGGGGTAGTACATACTGCTTAAGATCCACATCCTCTGCGTGAACCTCAATTCCTTCCCACAACATCTACCTCCATAAATCCATCACTCTCACAACCTCACGTTGTCTAGCCAACTCCCTTTCATGTACTTTTCTATACTTGAGTCGTCTCTCCTCTCTCTCTTTTTTAGCCGCAATGTCTTCCATCTTCCTCCACCCTAGCTTCCTCACCCAGTGCTTAGAAGAAGCTTAGCCGGCCATAGGAAATGCTTCCAAACTCAGGGTAACGATCAAGATCTTCATAGCTAAAGGGATAATGTGTAGAAATGATCCTCTAGGCTCCCTTAAGAACTCAAACTCAATAACCTTGGGACAAGAATACATAGAAATAACATATTCTAGGGTATAACTGGTTAGCACTCTCTTCCACCAATGATCAACAACATGTTTCCAAGTCGATCAGCATCATACGCTTCGATATTCATTTTGGGTCCACACGTGAGATCTATATCACCATCTTGATCTAGATGCGTACGCAGAAATCCATTCATACAACTCTACTAGAAAGCAACAAAATAAGGTCTCATACAAATCATGATACATGTGTTCTTCTACCCATCTACGTGCATCAAACTCAAGTCCAATACTAAATCTCTAAGAAAACACATCCTCTGTGCTCTTAAACCATGCTTTGACACTGTCCAAGGTCAAGCACTCTGTCTTCACGTATCATTCTCACAAATTCAAAAAGAGGTCCCGACAACAATAAACCAAGATGTAGTATGTTTTTCACCCATCTACTAAATTCTAACCCCATGCATGTTGGCCTATCACCCAACTCGCATTGGGTGCTCACTTGAGGAACCCATGCATACCGATACCCTCCTTTATGTTAGCATTGTGAGAAGATATTGCCATTGTTATAGGATTAGTTACAGAGAAGTGAATATTCATGTAAAATAATAACATGCGCTATCATATCCTTATACCCAAGCTTTTAATAACAAGAGAAACATCATGGCATGAAATACAAAGAACAGGATCTTGTCATAAAAATATAAGGAAATAACACTAGGGTTTGCACCCCTAAACCAGATATTCATAATAGAGCCATATATTTATATTGATCATAGTCTCAACAACCACATTACATTCAAAAGGGTTGTATCAGACCAAATGTATCAAGATAGGGATCTAACCCATATATCAGAGGTCCTAGCTATGCTTTCCTTATTAAAAAATTTTACAGACCCATCCCTTAGACATGATAACATTCCTACAGTCCTCTAATGAGAACCCCAACTCCTAGGGCCTCCTAGTATTCTCTCGTAGAGCTTCACTCTTCCCATGTTATATGTCTTGGTGTCTCTATGTCCCTATTCTTCTACTTGAGCATATCTTTTTATAGGATAAACATCCACCACCATGCCTTTCTTCAGGAGAAAATCAAATGCCAAGTGTCAATGTGATCCTCTAATGGTGCATGATTATTCTTCTCTGAGCTCTCTAATTTCTGTAATGATGTCTTATTAGGAATATTCCATCCATGGAATATTCTTTCCTTGACCACCAAGTCTCTACGCTGGCACCGTATCCACTCGGCATGCCTAATGAGATACATTTTTCCTCAAGAGCTTCAAAATGATGAATATGGCTAATTCCTTAGACCATGTGTATTGCCTTATGCACGTACCCTAGTTTCCCTAAACCCTTCTTAATCCCTTGTCTGTGTGCTTCTCCCCATGCGCCCTTCTTCCTACTAGTCTCGCGCACACACACGCTTTTTGGTACTTAGCCAATATTTCAAGGCCCAATACCTTACTCATTCTTTTTGGGACTCTTTTATATTTTGGGCATCTTATTTTCTTATGGTTCGGCCTTCCAGTTGTCAATTACAAAATTCAAACAAGGGAATCATATAAATACATAGCCATGTGATCAAAATAAAGGACCAATCTCTAAGCATACTTACTATCACCTAAGATTACATCTAAAGGCATCTAAGGCACTCAAAGGAATCCATCTAGCATCCATAAAAGGGAAAAGGGATTGCATTATCTACATACACATCATAGGAAGGGGAACTTTCATTCTATTCCATACAGGACATTTGCATATTTTAGCAAATATATCCCTTTATCTAGTGCATCTTGAAAAGGGCATCCTAGAGCACAATTTCAAGGTAGTCACAAATCACAAATCAATTAATTGTATCAAACAATTTGAAACCCTTCAAGGTATTCCTTCATATTATTGGGATCGACATTCATCAAGAAACTCATTATATTTTATCTAATATCTCTTTGTTTAGTTGTCTTTGTATTTAGGTCTTCTCACTTAGTGAAAGGAGGAGCTTTTCACATTTCCCATGTTCTATCATCCATATATTGTGATTGTCAGTGTAGGTATTGGTAAACCCTAACTTGTTTGAGTTTTTGGTATTTTTAGAATTATTAATAACTAACCAAAAAAATCTCATGAACATTAACCTTCTAAAATTATTCTAAAAATTCATTTGATGATGTTAGTGCACCCTTTTACTATAGAGCACACACATTGACACATTAGTGCATACATTTTTACACTAGCACCTCTAGTTATATGCTAGCACACTCAAAATAATGCACTCATAACAACATTTATGTTCTTAAGATAATGCTAGCATGTGCAATACACCGACACATTCATCCTAACACACGCGTGCCCTTAGTTCCATAATAACACATGCACTTACACACTAGTGCATTCCTCGTGATATGCTATCGCAACCAAGTGTATGTGCTAACATTCAAAATTATTTTTTTCTCACATCCGACTAGTAATAAATACCTCAAAACTTAAATTTTTAGCTACTTGTCGTGACACTCTCATCCAAATCTATGCCCAAAATATCGCACATGGTATGCACAATGTTTCCTTTGTAATCATTGAACCATCTCTCTTAAAACTCGAGCTCAAATCTCACTCAAATAGCGAAAGGATTCTAATAACACAAATGGATTGTGATGTTTGATAACCCTCCCACCATTATATTTATACCCTCCCGGTACCCATATTTCTTCTCTTTTGTTCTCGTTGATCCAAATCACTAATTTTTCTTTCGCCATTACTCTTTGCATACTTTGTATGTGACTTATTCTCTCTTCTCTCACGTGATTGAATAGCATTTTGTAGAAATTCTCACTCACTTGTAGGACGTTCCCTTTTTATGCATAAAAAACCTCATAATTTTTTAAAAATATATATATTCAAAAATATTAAAATTAAAAAAATCCAAATATTCATAAAATCATAAAAATTTGTTAGCACATGAAAAATTTTCAGAAATTCAAAATAATCTTGATAAAATCAAACTTTTAACTACTACCTTAGTGATCGTTCCAATCTTATGACTATCACGATACATCATCTTCCCTTTGAATGTTAATATCTTTGCTTGGGGCAAGTTAAATCAATTATTTCCTTCACTATATAAATTCACTTGGGGAAATATTGGCTCTCATTCCCTCCTCGCATTTCATAATTTTAATGCTTAACGAAAATCATCCTTTTTCACTTTCAAATCAATCTTCAATGTGGATCCAATAAGAGTTTCATTAGGAGTATATAAGATTACTATGCTCTTCATACTGATCATATCCCCTTATATTTCTAAAATATTGCTTGGGGGCATTCACATCTTCTTAATTATCATTGTGGCACATATTAGGGGCATAGCTATTGTCTTATTTTTGAAGTTATGTTACATTTTTTTATCTTACATTTTGGACCAATTACACATATTTCGTTATCATCTTGGCTTCCTTATATCCATGGTGCATATTTATATGGTGTATATTGGGTTTGTTTTCATTTTAATATTTTATTTGTTGCATGTGTGTTTATTTATGCACATAACATGTTACACATCATGATTATTTCATAATCATGGTGACGGATCTATTGTGTAACAACAAAATAAGGTTTCTCTAACTTTCACTCTCTAAATGACGCTCATGCTACAAGCACAATCCCTCCCATCCTCCTTCAAATTCCTTTCCTTCTTCCTATCAAGTAGTTGTCCACCACTTTTTTGCATCACCCACCCGCTTGAGGGGGCATTACCTTACCATTCTACTTGTCAGGGCATCAAAATGCTTTATTGGGAGATATCAAGCAAGCCCACCATGCTTCCTTTCCTTCTTCTCACTAGTCTACATGCATTTACTATTTTTAAAATGGTATTAATTCATAATAGCATTTTAAAGAGGGACAAAAGTAGACACCATAAAAATACATGCTTATTCATGTATGCATGATAAACAAGATAAGTTAATTACTAGAACCTAACACCAAGTAGATTTAATAACTAAGTTAGTTCAACATAAACATCAAAATAAAACCATTAAAAGGAAAGATTAAACTAATGCATCTAATATTTAAAATATGACATGCAAGCCATCCTTTGATGTTTTTGATGGGCTTTGGATTGTAGACACTTCCATTAGCGAGCCATACATAGCCACGTGCGATCAAAGGATTTCTCCAAGGAAGAGGAAGAGTTCTCACCAATATGCATAAATTGTCATTTTTGGTTCTCCTCTTACTACTCTTACCAAGTAAAAAATGGAAAAGGGTTGCTAGATTAATAAGATTTCCAATCGAGATCTTATGCGAGATGTCTTACAAGGACATGGTGTAAACTTGGAAGGCAGGGGGTATGGTTCTTTATATAGTTTTCCATATTAGAAAAACTATCATCCTCGTGAATGTGGGATAAAATAAATTTATGGATTAACAAGTGCTAAATAGATTTATAAGGGGTTAAGTATGATTAGGGAAAGTTAATTAGAATTTCCAACTTAAGTGAGTTGGGTGTGATTTAAATTAATCAATTAGATTGATTAATAGACCAAGTTAGGCTTGTAAAAGCTAATTGGAGAGAAGTTGATGGATTTTGAAGGATCGGAGAGGGGAATGACCCAATAAGAGGGTAAATTCTCATTTAGAGGATTAATTAATCAATATTGGTCAATTAATTAATTAATTAATTAGAATAGGATTATAACTAACAAAGTAGTGTTAATTTGCATCCAAAATGAAGGGGGAGACTAGTTAATTAACAAAGTGTCATTAATTGACCGAGATGGAGGGGAGTGTTAGCTAATCAGTAAAAAAGACGCTAATTATAACCAAATGATAGAAAATAGGATAAGAAGTAAAATTTCAGTGTTAAAACTACGTAGCTAGATCTAGGTGTCAATATTTTCCCATATTTGATGTGGTGTAGTGTAAGTAACACCACTTCAAAGATAGTAGACAATTACAGATAATTAAATTTTGTAATGGTAAAAGAAAAATTAGTAGGATGGAGGTGTAGACACTAAATCACACATTTTGGGTATATTTCTAGTCTTGATCACATACTACTATTCATATGATTCTTAAGTAAGAAAAGTACTAATTTACCATTGTATTTGCCCTCTTTTCTTGTTTTCTAGTTTTCTTCTTGGTCTCACACACCTTATTTCCCGATCGACTTTCAACACTTTAGATTTCTAATTCTGGACACCAGGTGCCCTTGTCCCCTCCTCAGGGTGTCTCCGACCTCTTTATATCTTGCTCACATATTTTGGGTCCTTTCTAGATTTTTGTCATCTTATTTTCTTGGTGGTCGGATTTTAGTGGTTAATTACAAAATTCAAACAAATGAATCATATAAATACAAAGCTATGTGGTAATAATAAAGGACCAAACACTAAACATCTATTATCATCACCTAATGTTGCATCCAAAAGCATTACAAGAGCATCAAAGCATCCATCTTGCATTCATTCAGGGGAAAATGGACTGTATTCATTTGCATACACTTCATAGGAGGGGAATTTCATTTTTCCATGCACACATCTATCTACATTTTCTACATCTAGCTATTTCTCATTATTCAAGTGTGTCTGAAACAAGAGCTACCTAGGGAACTATTTTACACGCACACATGCATAACTACGTGGAATCTAAAATGTAATGTAGTACTTGGATCATTATTTCACTCGGTCAGGTGACCATCAAGGTCAGTCTAACTCCCCATTTACATATTTTTTAGTTTTAGGATTTGATGTGTTTTGGGTTTTTCTATGTGCTCTTTATCTTTGCAGTGTTTCATGAGAACTCCGCAATCGAGACATGAAATATAGGTGACTAAAGGTGACATCCAGTGAACATCTTGTGACCCTAGAAAATTGAGTTTCTAAGGTTCTCGAGTAGTAAAAGGTGCCTAGAGGAGGTCCGTAGTGCCCCGTGCACCCCTAACCTCGCATAGGAACCCTAGTCCCAACATTCTCGACAGCTTATGCATTTTTTTGGGGTTGGTTGCGATACTCTTCTTTCTTGTTCCATCAATATTCTAACTTGGCATAAACTCGTAATTATTATAAATTAACTAAGTATTTTATCCCTCTTGCAACTAGGGTTTCATATTTTTCTAGCTTACTTTCTTGGGTCAAATCGTATTTTATCGTGCATATCTATATCTATGTTGTTACTTAATTAGAACTTAACATTTATATTTTAATATTTGTTAAATAATTTGGTGAAACCATCGTTTGAACCCACCTTTCTTATAGGGATTTTATCATCTTCTCATTATGGCTCAATCTTATGGTGAATTTACTAAATCCCACCTTCAAGAGCTTAATGATCATCTTTTTGAGAATCCTCAAGATCTAGACCTGATTTTATTCGCTACTCGTGAGGAGGCCACCAATCTTGTGGAGCTTAATGTTCCTACATCCATCCATGCTTCCATTTTGATTTCTACTCAATCACTTGCTTCTACTCACCTACCTACTTCTACTGTTCCCGTTTATGTTCCTACTCCCACCAACCACTTCACTTCACCCCTTGTTTCTCACACACAACAAGTATCTTCCACTGAAACTCAAGATTTGGCCTCTCTTTATCAGGATCTTCAAGTTTAAATCCATCAATTGCAACATGCTACTTCTCATGCATCTCCATCTTTGGATTCCACTTTGTTACTCCATACTCCTTTTATACATGTCATTTCCACTTATGTGCTTCCTCTTAATTTCGTCACTCCCAAGCTCCCCATTTTCAATGGTCATGGTGACCCCAAGAGAATCTCCAATCATTTCATGTGGCATGTCTAGATTTTTGGATGATCATATTCTCTTAGTTAAGCTATTTCCTAGAATTCTTCATGATTATGCAATGCATTGGTTATATGATCTACCTGTCCACTCGGTAACATCTTTTACACATTTATTCAATATTTTTTCTCTCAATTATCTATCAACATCAACTCTAATATATCCTATGCTCAACTTGTGAAACTTAAGCATGGATCTAACGAAAATATAGTGGATTATGCCTCACGGTATAAGAAAAACTAACTAAGATGTCTAATGTGCTTGTGGACTCGAACTTTAAGATTTATTTTTCAAAGTCCATTACCTCCTTTCTAGGAGAGTGTCATATTTGAAACATCTCAATATTTTGATCACTTATGTTATATTCTTAACCTACATGAAAGTAAAATCTTCTCTATAGGAAATCATAAGTATCACGAGTAAGCTTCATCTTTGGAATAATTTCAAAGTAAATGAACTTTCAAGCCATCTACAAAACCTAATGAAGACAAAAATATTGTCAATCTTATCTCTAATGACAAAATCTTCAATGAAAACCTCATAAGCATACATTTACTAAGATTTGTATTGTTCCACATACTCTATTACCGCAACTCATGAGAGAGTAACCTTATTACACTTCCTCCTCTACTCAATCTGACCCATATCTTCCTAATGCTCACAATTACAATAAAAATTCAAATGTGACTAATATATTGGGAATTCTACAAATTGATGGTTCAAACTTTAAAATCTTATTCAAGATCTTATCAATAATAATGGAATCAAGCTTCTTGATCCTATAACATCTATACCACAATGCAAATCATAATCTCAAGATCGTCAACAATCCTCTTCCTAAGCATGACAAGAAAACAACTGACTCTTCATCCAATAATACATATCACACAATGCCTCCTCCGACATTGGGGGCTCTTGATTTTCTAGTTGTTCATGTTGAGACATCTCCATCGATCATTGCTTTCTCCAATCACGACTATCATGCTACATTATCTTTTGATCGCTTTCATATTAGTGCTTCTATTGATCTATTTCTATAAACAACACTATGGTTGATCCATCCTTTTGCATAAGTGCATGCTCTATTGCACTTATTATCACATTTAGTTTTATCCATCTCACAAATTTCATATCTAGTTCCTAAATCATATGTTTATGTCGAGATTCTAGTTACCATCAGTTCTATTACTATGTTTATGCCCTTCCTTGTAAAATCATCATTCAAAGGGCATGACATGCTCTTAGGTCTACCCTGGCTTCGTGAAACTCAATATATCATCTCTATGAATCAATTGTGTATAAATTTCATTCACAACAGGAAATTCATTACTATAAATGGTGTATTTCCATCTATACCATGGTCCCTAGGAAATCTCAAATCTAAATCACAATATGCTCCTAGCTCACATGTTCACTTGTGGACTACATAGTCTCATCGGTCAACTAGTCCATCAAATTAGTCTAGGTCCACCACTCAGAAGGATCCTTCACATAGATATACATCACCTCCTTGGTTCCATTCGGATAAGTGTTCATCACCTCTGCGATATGCCTCACATAGGTGTTAATCACCTCCATGTTCTACTTCACATAGGTGTTCATCACCTCCATACTCTCCTTCACATAGGTTTTCATCACCTCCATGATATGATTCACATAAGTTTTCATCACCTCCGTGATTTGCTTCACATAGGTGCTCATCACCTTTTGCTTTCCTTCACATATGTGTCCATCACCTCATAAGTCTCATGCACATAGATCTCATTCACTAATATATCATCAGTCTCATACACTGCTGGTCTTAGAGCATGATCACAAACCTTTATATCCATCAAAGCATCGGTGGAGGACCTCGCCTTTCACTTTCATTGGATAACATATTCAACAACATATACTTAGGGGCGTAATGCTTATTCTTCCCCCTATAGCATTGTCAGTGTCCCACACTTCTACCATTTCAGTTCTTCCTTCACATATAGTTTGTTTTTCACATATTGATACATTTATATCGTCATTACCCAATGAATCACTCTTGTGATACGGTTCACACTTGACTATTGAGGTATTTCTACATTCATGAACCTCGCATCACATCACACCACACATTTCACACTCAGCATATTCATAATACATCAACATCACATTCTCACACATCGTCACTACCATATGATGCATTATAGTCCCACGGTTAACACTCAAATTCTAAGGGTATAAATCTAAAATGAATCTCACCACACTCACTCACTCTCTATTCTCTACACTTTATTGATCATATATTTCTAGTGCACAATTGAAACCATTTCCCGATGACACACTCTTGTTCTATGGTTCATTATTGACTATTAAGGGTATTTTATAAATGAACCTCATCTCATGTATGCATAAACATTCGCTCGGAGGTCACACTACTCCTATCACATTCACTTTGCATTCCATTCCATTCACACTCACATCATATTGCATATCTTGGTTGCACATTGTTATTGCTTACTTATACTTGCATGTTACACTTTACTTACTATGTTAGACAAATATTTCATATGTCATTATCTTTTCTATACACACATGCATGTTCACTTGCCTTCTAGTTGTGAATGTAGACTTTACATAGATCTATTACACACAACATTTATGTTTGGAATTGTACCTCTTACTAGTCCCGTAGTAAGATCCTAGGGGCATCCACTTTCGTACACATCATCACATGTGTTATTATTTCACTTTATATTACTTTATATTCATACTAACACACTCTATTAGATCATACAGTTTTGACATACTTTCTATCTTTCTAACATGTTAACGGGTGCTTCATGTACATTTGTCTTATAAGAACTATTTGCTACCATGGTTTTGTGTTACATTGTTTGCTATTCTCTTTTGCCATTGTATGCCATTTTTTCAGATTTTCCCTTTTTCTTGAGTGCACATTGTATGTTTTTGGCCACTTCAGTCTTGATTGTTTTGTGACATTGTGAGTGATGTCCCATGTTTGCAACTCATTTTTCGTGGTCTACATTGTATTCTTGCTTGTTAGCTTACATCTTGTATTCTATATGCGTGTTTATCTTGTTTGCACTAAAACTTGTTTCTAGCCACTTTGTTTGCATGTGCCTTGGTTTCTACCAAGCACATTCCTTCCCCCTCTAGGGTATCAATTTTAGTACAACAGTTGATCCTTCTTTGGGCTGCATATTCTTTGCGATGTCACATGCACCCAAACTATTAGCATGTGGTCCTATTAGATGTTGTCATTGATGGAAAACCACATAAATGAAAAATTGAATGTTGTGTTATGATCCTATGATGATTTACATGATGCTAACATTATGGTTCGGATGTATTTGAGGTGATACAGTGAGATTTAGTGAAGTGGGTTTGCTCTTGCAATCCTATACAGGTACATAGGAGGTGTAACATGATAGTATGAGCTTATTGGTTGCTTAGGAAGCATGTTGACATGATGGATATTACGTTTTGAGGTTACTTGATCAATCACACCGTTTGTGAGCATGGTATAGGTCTTGGTGGTTTACTAAGTTACATGTATGGTATCTTGGAGGTGTGACAATGTGGTTTAGAGATATATGAAATCATGGAAGCATGAATTTAGGTGTATAATGGCATATGAGGTATTTTGGATCATTTTCAGAGGTTTCTTATTCAGTTATTGCATTATTTCAGTTGACCCTATCTTTTACAGTGAGGATCTCGCATGCAAGCATAGGTAAGTCTTACTGATTGGAGAGATTGAGATATGGAATTGTTATTATGAGGATTTGATATGTTATAGGGATGAGTCATGGTGCTCTCAGAAAGAATTCAGGTTCCCATGATGTGAATTTTTCAAGATATGACTATTTTTGTAAGATAGGGTGAAAAATAAGTGTATTTGCAGCTTAAAGTGTAACTTCTGATGCTCGTTGTGAATAGTGTACTTTGCATGGGACCTTGTTGATTTTAGGGATAATTCTATGGAAAGTTTAGAATTTTTCACCAAAATAATCAGGTTAGTTTATTTTTCATGTTTTTATGAACAAATGTTAAGAAGATAAAGTGGTCTAAAACCCTAGTTAAATCCTAGATAGGAGCAATTAGTAGAAAGTGAAGTATAGTGACCCAATTTTGATTGATTAATCTAAAGTGATAATTTGATGTTGTATAGGACTCTCTTATATTTCCATAAATGTATGGTATAGGTCATGGTCATATGTGGGCCCCACCTAAAAATAGTAGTTTCTAAAGAAGAAGGTTGTAGGACAAGATGGTACAAAGGAGTAGCATGCAAAGTTGATGGTACATGATGATTGTGAGTTTTTATTGATTTACATGGATATTTAAGGATAATTTAATGTATTTTCACGGTGTTTTGAGGTCCAAACAGTTGGATCGTTAAAGTTCGGCCAAGATCTCAAATAACAGTCTTCACTCAAATGAGCATAAATTGAGCTAAAAGTGGGGTTTTAAGTTTATTAAAGTTTTGTTCAAATTAGATTCAGATATATTTCCATTTATATGTTTTTTGACTCATGATGAGTTCATTTGAAAAGTTTTTCGGGCATTATTTGGACAGAAATATTTTTGGCATTTCAAGACATGTATTATGATGGAAGTTTGATGTTATTTTAAGCATAGGATGTATTGGGTGATTCTTCCTATAACCTAGAAAGTAAATAGCAATTAATTTGGCATCCAATGAATCCATTTTTAGGTATTTAATGTTTGTTTAAATTATTTTATGAGCTAACCTTTTGAAATAGTGTTTTTTACAGGTTGATGTGGTGAAGGAAAATGTAGCTGTGGCTTGAACAGATGGATGTTTAATGACTTGTAACTTATAAGTGTTATAAAGGTTCTGAAATTTTCATTTAGTGGTCACATGGAATGTTTTCGTTTAGTAGAAGTGATTTGGTGGCCTTATGAAGTTTACATGGTTCTCAAGAGTTAAGGAACAATTATTTCAAGATTTATAAAGGAACTGGACCCGAAAATGAAATAATTTGATTGGTTGAGCTAAATTGCGACCATGTATGGATGTTAAATTTTATTTTACTCATATGCAATGGGTTATGGGTCATTAATTTTTATTGATTTTATGTAAGGGAATTTTTAAGAATGTGCCCATGGGGTTTTGAGCCATTTTTGGCACATGTATTGAGGGTTTTAGCTAGGCCGACCTATTTGGGTCATATGTAACTATTGTAATTCAAATTTATGAATTTTATAGAGATGTATGGGTTGAAATTATCATGAGGGACCGACCTATTTTGGTTTGGAAGGAAGAAAAACATATTTAAGTGCTTGTTTGGTTCATTTTGAACTAGTGCTCTTAGAGGGAAGAAGTGTGACCTAGAGGAAGATATTTTACAGGTATGAGAGAATTATTTTAAGGCTGAAGAATAACATGACAGGTTGAGGATTTTTTTGAATACATGATATCAAGAGGTTAGAGAAAATACAAGTGAAGAAAGAGCAAGATTATGAGAGATTGAAGACCTAGTGTGTGAGCTAGGGTTTATGAGATGAAATTGTGATCTCCATCGCTTTGGCTTATTTGGTTATTGTATTCGTCCTAGGGGGTTGTAGAATCCTTTTTGATTTTGTGCTTCACTAAATTATGGGTTAGTGCTCTATCAAAATAGGGGTTGGTGCTCCTTGCGGGGTTGGTGCCTCACTAAATCGGGGTTGTTGCTCCTTGTGAAGTTGGTGCTTCACTAAATCACATTGATTTATGTAATATAAGAAGAGTTTCAATGGTTTTTCTTCCCCATGAGGGTTTCCCACTTATATCTTGTGTTATTGTGTATGCTCTCTTGATTGTGCCTATGTGGTTGAATGTTTTATGTTTCTAATCACACATTGATGGATGGTTAAATGTTAATGGTGCATAAATGATAATCTGAAAATTGTTTTAAAGAATTGAAGGACTAATTCACCCACATCTCTTAGTACCTTGTAATTACAAAACAAATGAGTGGGGGCAACATTGGGTGAATTAGTCACCCCATACAATATTTTACAGCCACAATACAATGACAAAGATTTAGTACCAGTGCATCACAAAGATTGATTCACAACAACTACCCAAAATATAACTTTGGTCTTCAACACAACACAGACACCAGTGCCTGGACAAGGACAGTAGTGCCTTGGCACCCCTTACCCTTCATGGGTGCCTATGACTAGGGGAAGTTACACAATATTTCTCAATTTGTCACAATTCACAAAGCCGGTTTACACATCGGCCTTTACAATATAGGTGCAGTCCTTCAAAGACTCAACATGCATGCATTCTACCTTTTTATACTTTTACATTGGATCAAACTAGATTGAAATGGATTGGATTTATGCACACCATCTGTAGTGGTGTTTACACTTCAGAAGCGCCAAAGGCTAGAGAATGAAACTAGACCTTTCTCCCTACACTTCCTCCGCAAGTGGCGTGAGATCGCCCAAAAAATTCACATTAGCGCAATTGGTGTGAGATCACCCAAAACTCGTTCTTATACAATATTTTTCAGATCATTTCTATCTCCTTTAAATCATCATGGATCAGGTGCACATGTTCCTTTTTGCATTTTTACATACTTTTTTACATGATTTTTACTCGTTTGGATCAAATTTTTCAAATACACATCTTTGACTACTCGTTTTCTCTTCTCTTTTAAAGGTTTGTCCTTATGGAAAGTAAAATTCATATCATCAAGCATCAAGAGACATCTATAACATGTATAACGCAACATCACACATACATTTTCACTCCTAGGGTCATCATTTTTCTCTTCTTCTTCTCTAGCTTCCACGCTTCACTTTTTATCATTCCACACTTTTTCTTGTATCCTCAACATGCTTTTCACCATCGATCTACATCATTATCAAGTACACATCTATTATCTACTTTACGTTATCGAGCATTCACTCAAAAACATAAAGTGGGGGAAAATGTAAACACTAAATCATGCACTTCGGGTAAATTTCTAGTCCTGATCACATACTACTAATCATATGATTCCTAAGTGAGAAAATTACTAATTGACCACTATCTTTGGCCTCTTTTTCTTGTTTTCTAGTTTTTTTCTTGGTCTCACACACCTTCTTTCCTAGTCTAACTTTCAACACTTCAATTTTATGAGTCTGGACACCAACACCCAGGCGCCCCCATCCCCTCTGGGCACCTCGACCTCTTTGTATCTTTCTCACATCTTTTGGGACCTTTTGAGTTGTTGGGCATATTATTTTCTTGGTTGTCGGCCTTTTATTTTTTAATTACAAAATTCAAGTAAAGGAATCATATAAATAAAAAGTTATGTGGTAATAATAAAGGACCAAGCAATAAACATCTATTATCATCACATAAGGTTGCATCTAAAGGCATTACATGAGCATTAAAGCATCCATTTAGCATCCATTTAAGGGAAAAGTGACTACATTCTTATGCATAAACTTTATAAGAGGGGAAGTTCATTTTTCCATGCACACATTTATCTACATTTTCACATCTAGTTATTTCTCGCTATTCAAGTGTGTTTGGCACAAGAGCTACCTAGGTACGATTTTACACACACATACAGAGAACTACATGGAGTTTGAAATATAGTGTAACACCTAGATCATACGTTCACTAGGTCGTGTGACCACCGGGTCACCGATTCCCCATTTGCATCTTTTTCTTTTCATGATTTGATGTGTTTTGGGATTTTACATGTACTCTTTCTTGTTGTAGGTTTCAGGTGAACTCCACAATTAGACAATGATATACATGAAAATAAAGATGACATCTAGAAAACATCTTAAGACCCTATGAAATTGAGTTTTTAGGTTTTGAGAAGTCGAAGCACCTGAGAGGAGGTCTATAACACCCTAAGTGCCCATGTCCCTGCACAGCGCCTTAGTCCCAAAGATTCATGAGAGTTCTCGTATTTTATGGGATCGGTTTTGACATTATTCTTTCTTGTTCCATCAATTTTCTAGGTTGGCACAACCTCGACTATTGTAAATCATCTCAATATTTTATCCCTCCTCTCGCAACTAGGGTTTCATATATTTCTATCTTACTTTCTTGGGTCAAATCTATATTTTATCGCATATCTATGTTTGTGTTGTTACTTAATTAGAATTTAACATTTATATTTCAATATTTTTAAAATCATGAGCATGCCACCTCAAGTGTCAATGTGGTGACAGATGAGGTTGATAGACGATTGAAAAGAAGAAGAGAAATTACCAAAACAAAGGGAAAATCTCAACGTAGTAGCAGGAGAAATGATGATATATCGAATATGAAGATACAGAGTAAATACGCTCAATGGTCCTTATGTAATACCGGTATGAAATTTTTTGGTGGTAACTTCATAAGGTCATTATTATGGACTACAAGGGATGCTTTTATTAATAGATCTTGCAAAAGAAAAAGGGGCATTGCACCTAAAGGGATTCAAACTTGGCTTGGTCAATTTTTTTCAAATTGATTGATTTGAAACAAATCCCAGACCTCTTCATGCATAATAAATAAGGAAGGGAGGTAGGGAAGAAAATGATAGGTAGAAAATGAAGATAAGATATATAGGGAACAAGAAGATCATAACGTAGGTGAAGTACCATCCTAGATCAAAAGTAGCTATTTATTTGATATAAGCACACAACAAAAGGGTAAAATGACATGAAAATCCATAAGTTTGATTTTTTGTTCTATACTAAAGAAATCACTCAAATAAAAATATATAAATCAATGTAGTACGAGAAATTTAAACAAGAAGACAAACAAATAAACAAACATATACATATAAACTTAAAAAAACAATGCGTAAGAAAGTTGTACCAAAGTTTTTGCTATCCAAATTCAGTTCCCAAGTGTTCAAGTTATACGACATGGGTTAAAATGATGCCCCAAGTAATAATATATGTAAGGGAGTCTACAAAAGACATAGAAGTCCTATGAAAAGAAACGTGCACTATGAAACTACCCCAAGCAATGATATATACAAGGGAAGATAGACATAGTAAGCAAACCATATTTATTAGTGAAGGAAGATCACAAGATGATCCACATGTCATGCACTAGAACAAGCAAGCATTGATGTAGAATGTTGTAGTATAGTTTCCAATGTTTATTGTTTTTGAGTTTTTCACTATTTTTGGATTTTTGAACATTTTCCAAAACTATGTATAGAATAATCGAGCACCAAGATTCCCCTAGCAAGATGTGAGAATATACAAGGGTGAATCCCGCACATATATACAAGAAGAGGATTAGCTGGATCAAAGCCAAGAGGGACAGTTCAACAAAAGATAACACACAAATGATGAATGGGGAATCTAGGAAGAAGTGACCATGCCCCAAAGACAAGGTGCTTGTAAACAACATAATCCTCCTCTAGCGCCAAAACTAGTTTTCACCAAAAAACTTGTCCAAAGTGCCACAATTGCGTGGTTTTCACACTTAGATGAATTGATTTCTCTTTACTTTTTTAATTTTTTTATTTTTGATTTTTGATTTTCTAATAGGTCTCCATGCTTAGGCGTAGAAGTGCTTGAGATGCATGGCATTCATAGGTTCCCAAAGTTCATCACCATCAGGATAGGCAAGCTTATAAGCACCATAACCAAATTTATCCACCACAATGTATGGCCCTAACCAGTTAGGCTCAAAATTTCCTTTCTTTTCATGTTCTTGCAAACTTGATTATGATACTCTTTGATATCATCTAGTGCATGGAGGAACCTTTCATCAATTAGTTATAGCTCTACTAGCCTAACCACTCTATATCCCTCATCATTATCTAGATAATATTATAAGGATATACGTAAATAGGGAAGCTCTATCTCTAGGGGTATGATGGCTTCAGTGCAAAAGACAAGGAAATATGGCATTGTACTTGTGGGTGTGCATATTGAAGCTCTTAGGCCTGTGAGGGAAGGATGGATTTGAATATGCCAATTACAGCTGGTTGTACTAACCATTTTCTCCATCATCCGAACAAGAGTTTTATTGAGGCCTTATCTTGTCCATTACCTTGAGGGTAATAAGGGGTAGACCACTTCTGGAAAATTTTAAAGTGTTGGCACAATGCCTTCACTTATTTATTCTTGAATGATTTTCCATTGTTAGATATAATGGCGTAAAGGATGCCATATTGGTAAATGGTATGATTCATTATGAACTTAGATATTTGAACACCTGTGACAAAGGTGAGAGGAATATACTATACCCACTAAGTAAAGTATTTAGTGGTAGTGATAATGTGCTTATGGCCATCATAGGAAGTTGGTGTGAGATTCCCTATGAGATCCAAATCCCCACTTGTAAAATTGCCACAAAGGTGTAGTAATAGGCTGAAAATTTGTGATGAAGCATGTATCGATTATCGTGCTTTTAACATAGAAAAATTTTATCACATAGTGAAAACAATCTATCTCCATAATATGCCAATAGTATCTAACACACAAAATATTATCTACGAGGAACATTCCACTACCGTGAGCACCGTAGATGCCTTCTGGGAACCTCTTTGATTGCTTGGAAAACTTCTTCCAAATTTAGACAACTTAACAGAGTCCCATCATAACCTTGACAATAGAGAGTACCGCCAAGTATGGTATAACACGTTATTCATTAGATAAGGGTTAAATTTTGGGAATGGGAGATATTTCTCAAGGGAATGTATCATCTTGTAAGTAATTAAAGATGTCAATGCATCGTGAGGAAATGGACCAACAACTTCACACACTAGACATGATTCTTGCATGTCATAGGTCAGGTACTATTAAATGATGAATAAGGAATTAATAGTCCCTAGTATCCAGAGATAATTGTAGAAAATATCCAATGGTAGCCATGGCATCTACCGAATGGTTATATGCTCTTAGGACTTGTTGAAAGGTGATTTGAACAAAGTATTCCTTCAAGGTGTCTACCATCCATTTATATGGAATGAGCTTCTCATCCTTAACCTTATACTCATCATTAACCTATTTGATGATCAACTGGGAGTCACCTATAATCTTGACTTGTTTGATATTCCATCTTATAACGAATTTCAATCCTATAATGAGAGCTTCATACTCAACAATATTTTTGGTACATGGGAAACCAAGTCTGAAAGATTGAGGGATGATATCACCTGTGGGGTGATAAGAACAACTCTTGCCCCTGATCCATTAAATTTGAATGACCCATCAAATTATATCTTCCAAGTGGAAGATTATTCAATATATAAAATAGAAGCACTGGAAGATCCATACTCGGGTTATATTCCACGTAGTGGTGCTTCATCCAATTAATCAACAAGCATTTTCCTTCTAACTACTTTTTGGTTGACATACTTAATATCAAATTCACTAAGAAAGATGATCTAATTGGCCATCCTCCCGGTAAGTGCAGGTTTAGATAAAAGGTACTTAAGCAGGTCAACTTTAGATATAAGCTTGGTTTTATTATTCAAAAGGTAGTGGTGGAGTTTTTGAAAACAACAATAAAGCATGATTTTTCAATTTGGGGATAATTGATCTCATAAGAGATCAATATATGGCTAAGATAATAGACAAATATTTCCTTTTGATTTAGATCATATTGATTTAAGAGCACATTGATAGCAAATTGAGTAACAAATATATATATCAAGATGGGTTCTCCAGGAGTAAGTGGTACAATAATAGGCGGGTTATCTAAATAATCCTTGAGCAAGATGAACACTTGTTAGAAATTAGGTCCCAAGTGAAAATCAACATTTTTGTTAAGAAGATGAATGAATGAATGGAATTTCTCTACAAGCTGGGAGATGAATCAGTGAATGTATTAGATCCTTCCTTGCACACTTTGTAACTATTTGAGGTTCTTAGGAGGAGTAGTTTCTATAATAGTAGTGACCTTTGTTGGGTCCATTATAGTTCCTCTTTTATAAACTATGAATCCCAGGAGCTTTCCGAAATCACAACAAAGACACACTTCTTTGGATTAAGATTGACTTTATAATCCCTCGCTCATTCAAATATATGAAGTAGGAGTTATGGATGTTTTTCTCTAGTCTTATATTTTTCGAGGATATCATCAAAATAGTCTTCCATAATATCATGCAACATGTAATGGAAGATGACATGAATAACCAATTGATATGTTGCATATGAATTCTTGAGGATGAGAAGCATGACTTGATAACACAATATACCCCAAGGGGTAGTGAAAGAAATTTTGTGTCGTTATTCTTCTACAATCTTTATTTGATTACACTGAGAATCCATCCATGAGGGATAGCATTTCATGACCAGTAGTTGAATCGACAATTATTTCAATTTTCAGTAAGAGGAAATTCATCTTTAGAACATGTTTTGTTAATGTCCCTAAAATATGTGCAAACCCCGATGCTTATTGGCTTTCAAAGAACAGTACTATGTTGGAGATCCACTCTGAATAGTCAATAAGTCTAATAAAACCAAAACTAATAATTTTTCTATCTCTTATTTGACCAAAAGAGAAATGTGTGGATGCATCTTTCTTAGTTTTATAGGCTTTGTAGAGTCATGCACAACTAGATTGTGCACCACTAAAGAAGGATCTAAGCCTGGCATGTTTGCATAAGACCATGAAAATATGTCCATAAATTCTCTAAGGAGTGTAGTAAAGGTCTTTTGCTCCTATGATGAAAGAGAAGCCCCAAGTTTGATGATTTTAGGCTCTTCTTTTGTGTCAAGGTTGACATCAATAGTCTCCTCAACTAGTAGTTTAGAACCATCTTCCATACAATTATGATAAGGAGGGAGATTGAATAGACTATGAAGGACTTTGATTTCCCATGTAGAAAATGGGTATATGGAGGTGGAAGTATCACCTTCATGTGGTTGAAGTGTCTCTAGATGTATGTAAGAAGAGAGGGATTATTATTTTAAGTCAACAACCAATTAAGTGGAAGTACATTCATAGGAATCTAGATAGAAACATGTTAATGCTCTGCAATGGGAAAAAGGTTACGGGTCTACAGGAATATTAAGTTCTTCTCCCTAGTAATGGAGCTTGATATATTGATGGAAAGAGGACGAAATGACCTGGATGGTATGGATTCATGGGTGAATGAGGAGTATATTCTAGGGAAGGTCCAATTCAATGACATAGAACCTTGTTTCTTGTGTGATAGGCCTAAATTCCATAGGAAAAGTAATGGTTCTTGATGATTGTAATTTTGCATTTTCATATGCCTTAATAGTGATCACATCAAACTCTATCTCATTTGTAGTGTGTCCCAATTGTTTCATAAGTTTTACCATGTAAATGTTAAGACCAGATCCATTATCCACAAGCACCCCTTTTACCTTTTACGAGTAATGATCACTTCTATATATAGGGACAAGTTGTGTGTTTGATTATATGATGGAATCTACTTTTATCTAAAAATGATGTATTCAGATGGAGATATTTGTGAAACTAAGGATTGAAAGTGTGAACATTCAATTTCAGAAGGAACTCTTGACTCCTGAAGGGCCTTATAGAGGATATCCTTATGAACAGTAGATATCTTGAGAAGGTCCAAGATAGAAATCTTGCAGTTGTATTCTCAAGCTATTCTAGGAGATCATAATGAGCATCCAAAGGAGTAGACAGAGGGGGTCCTGAGACAATAAGACGAGTGCGTCACATTGTAATGGCACACTCCTGAGATTTTATTCTGATGGTATGGATGTGGGTGTTGATGGGATGGACATAGCCAATGAGAGAATCAAAGGGATTGAAGTTTGAACAACAACGTAGTTGGTAATTTTTGAGGATTGACCTCAATCTGACTTATTTTCCATTGTTTTATGCTTGGGGAATGGTTCCTTATAACTTCAAAACTATTTGTTAGAAGTTTTAGAGGACTCTTGGGCATCAATCACAATCTCAACAAACTAGGATGTCTTGAATGAATTTTTTAAGCTTCATACATCTATCCATAGCATTTCCTTTAACACAATGATGCTCACAATATTCATGGTGTTTTTACCATGACGGTTTACGTACATCATCAAAAAAGAGTGTAGTGATAGGGAATATGACTAGGTTGGAAGAATATTATTTCTTTAGGATAGCTGATAGTGATTTCATGAGTGGAGTGTATTATCTACGTTTCACTATAGATTTAGAAAGTGCACACATGAGTTTTAAGTGTGATGTGCTTTGAACCATTTTTACATACTTGGAATCATTGACTCTATCTCCAACAACAAAAAATCTTGTTAAATAATTTGGATTTTTCATTAGGTTTTGATTCATAGTTCTCTCTTTGAAAGGATTTCATAACCCCTTTAGTGAGTAAAACTTTTTCGATTTGACTAACTTTTTCTATGACCTCTTTGAATGTGCCAACACAATGCATTTACAAGTGGAAGGCTATCTCAGGGTGTAGGTTGGGTACAAATATAATAACAAGTTGTTTCTCTAGGATAGAGCAAGGGAAATGACTAGCTAACCCTTGCCATCATTGTAAGAAACCAACGAATTTTTCATTATTCCTTTGTTTTGCATTATAAAGGTCTATCATAGTGACATCACTTTCCATGTTAAATGAAAAGTGGCGAACAAACTTCTCAGCTAAATTTGAAAAGGTAGTGATGGAACCCTTAGGGAGATGGAGAAACCATTCAAGTCATTGGCCTCCAAGACTCCTAGGAAATAATCAAATGAGGTAATTATCATTGTATGTTACTTCTTGGAAATCCATGAATAATTATTTGACGTGATTGTGAGGATCACCTTTACCCCTATATTTATAGAATATAGGGCAATCAAAACTTGGTGGGAAAGGCATACACAACATTTCTTGATCAAAATGGTAAGGGCATCATTATTTGAACTGATATTTCTTGTAGTCATTATTTTACCCTCAATACTTCTTTCTAACCCCAAGCAAGCACCGGTCTATCATCTAGCATACATTGGCCACTCACCCGAGGCGCATGTGGGCACCGAGCCCTCATTTATGTGAGCTTTGCAAGAGAGTTCTATTATTAATGGAGGATTTATTTACAGAAATAAAAGTACATTCACTTGCTTTAAAAGGTAGAAGATGCAACTAGAAGATCTACACATCGATGTGTCACAAAAGCTAAATAAACAATGCACAAAGCATAAGAAACCAGAACTGAATCATGATAAGCCAAATAACATGAGGGTTTACACCAATAACTAATATGTATGGAATAGATCAAAAATATTGATTTAACAGATTCTCTGGTAGTCATACTACATTCAAAAGGGTCATCTTAAACCATATACACTAAATGGAAGAGACTCAACTCCTACAAACCTATCTGATCAAAGATCCTAACTATACTTTTCCCCATTATTTCCCTTGTTACACATCCCTAGTACCCATACATATGTTTTATGATATCCTTTACAACCCTCTAGCTCTAAGTACTCTCAACCCTAGTACCATGAACTCTAAACCCTTAGCATTTCTACAACATTTTGTTACTCTCGTTCTTTTTCTCTTCATTCTCTATGCATTCTCTTCGTGTCTCTCTCGTGTCTCGCATGTATCTATATTGTCTTCTTTCCTCTCTCTTCTTTGTGTTTGATCCTATCCAAATCACCTCTTTAAATAGGATCATCGACCACCGCCATGACTTATCTTTTGAGCAGATCGCATGCCAAGTGTCGGTGTGGTCCTCTATTGGTGAATGCTTATCCTCTTTATAAACCTTCCACAAACCGTAATCATGCCTCAGGGAATATTCCATACATGGAATATCCTTTTCTTGATCTCCAAGGTTCCAAGCTGGCACCTTATCCAATCATCACACCTATTCGAGTCCTCACATTTTTCCTAAAGTGACTCCATGATGTTAGATATGGATAAGTCCTTTAAACCCTTGCTCTGCCTCCTACGCGCATCTTTGTTTCACTTAAACCCTTCTTAAACCTCTTTTTCCTATGTGTTTTTCCCCGAGTGTCCTTATATCTACTAATCATGTGTGTGTGTGTGCCTCTTGGTACTTAGCCAATATTTTAGGGTCCAACATCACCCCACACTATGTGTGTTCTCCATCCTCGAAATATTTTGCTTCCTCAAAGAATAAAGAATAGAGGTATCGAAACAATCAAATAATGGAAGGATGAAAGAAATGGAAGAATAGAAGAATGTACTATTGCTACATGAGGAGTGGGAACTCCTTCTTCATGGATGCCTTAATCTTCTCCCATGTGTCTACTTCTCCCTGTGCTTGCTGAAGTAGGTCACCCACTAATGTGCTTACTTCATCAAAACTAAGTTCCTCACTCTTAGATTTCAGCGTATCAACAATGCTTTACAGCTGCTTGCTAAGATCACCTAGTGCATCTGTCCTATGAGAAACTTAGGGGTAAAGTTCCTCAAGGCTTATTCTTAATCAAACCCCACAAGGTCTGGATTGCTTCCAATTTCTTCTAAACTTCAGCCACAATCTTGTTGTGCTCCACCCTATTGCCTTTATGCTTCTCCTAAAATTCCTTTAGATCTACCTCATGTGTAGCAACCAATATGCTTGCTACCCTATCCATGTTAACTTAGTTATCATACATGGTTTCATCCATCTGTGTGGTGGTCTTTACTATGGTAAAGAGCTTGGAGTACTGAGTAATTGTCTCCCTGATCTTCATCTTTTCCTCTTCCTTCTGGCGTGCCATCACCTCCTCTGCTAACTCTAATGTGAGAGGTCACCTTCCCATGGTGAGGATGTGGGTCAAGTCTTCCAAGAATTACATTGTTGATTCATATTTATGATTAGATGGGGCCATGTCCAGTGCTTCAATATTATGGCATCTGAAATGGCCTCTATCTTTTTATGGATTTCATGCACCTTTGCCTTTTCATCCCTCAGCTCACACCTTAATTGTGCATTGATCAATTCCTTTTGTTTTATCTCTTTGTCCCGCTCAATGATCTCCTCATTATTTTTCTCAAGCTCTTCCTCCAAGGCCCTTATCCTGTCATTTCTACCAAAGAGTCTTGCCTCCACCTCCATCGATGCTTTATTGAGCGCATTACAAAATTTATCATCAAACATTTTTTGGGAATTTACCAGAGGGTTTACTCCTTGGCATCTGGTATCTTCATCAATGCATCTCAATTTACCTCGAATTCAAGTTCATCAACGTGGGACTCAAAATCCCAAGATAGAATTTTCCTCATGCACGGGTACACACCTTCTTCATCAAAATAAGACCAAGCAAGGAGTTGGTTTGTGGGCATGGTACTTTGGAAGTGTGTGTGTAGTACCTTGTTTGGATCATTAATGTAAGTCATCTCTTGTTCCTATGCTGCTACTATGCCCTTTCCACTTGTGTACGTTGCCTTTGGGAATATTACTACTAAGCTAGGATCTTCACCCATGCTTCCATACTCCTTTCCCACACTCGTTCTTTCCTCTATTTCCTTCAGCACTTCCTCGATGCTTCACTCAACTTTGTGCTCCACCAACTGTTGGATAATTCCTGCCACTTCCCTCTCTATGGTATTATCCATCTGCTCCTTGGTCGGGGTCGGGGTCTTCTAATCCTTCATGTTTACTTCATCGCTCCCCTCGTTGTCTTGAGCGCCTCCTTCATTCTCATCCTTCTCTTCATTTACTTCTTCCTCTCACTCATGTACATCATACACATGATGATTCTAAGCCTCATCGTGCTCCTCATCATATTCATCACCCTTGTCAGCCTCCATGCTTTCTGTTTCACCTGAGTCCGACCCTTATGTCACCCTATTCTTTTTCCTTACTGGTGACTCCAATCCATGGGACTTCTCTTTTTATTCTTTTTGGGTGACTCTTTTCTCATGGGAGACTTCTTATGGCAGACATAAGTACTTGGTTCCGTGCCTCGACTCGTGTGCCCCTACCGTTTGTACTATCTTCTTGCTTGATGCATTTTTCTTAGGATTTTCTCATCTATCTCTTTTCCTTAGCATAGTCTTCTTCCACGCAGTGGGGTCTTCAGGAATGGAGACATCGTCTTCAACATAAGTTCCCTTTTCATACTTAGGCCTTATGCGCAAGTACACCCTCAATGATGTCCTCCTACATTAGGTAATATTAATGGTTTTAACATGTACATGTCATAGGAGACATACTTCTCCACATAGGTACACTTTTTGGGGTATATTAGTTTCCTGTGTAGCTCATGGTAGTCTTGATATACTACAATCAGATCAAATATCAGTTTCTTCACCTCTTTGAAATGATTGACCCCAACCAGGAAGTACTATGCTGTGAAGGAGAAAGGTAATTTACACCAAGGACTCTTGGTGCCATCTACCAAAGTAAATATGTTGATGCAAAAATGTTGGTATACGGTGAACTCAACTTCTCCTTGCACTAGTGAAGGAAACTATTTGGGTATTCTCCATTCAACCTTGAATGCATCATACATCTGCTTATACCACTTTCCAGGCATGCCTTATGAGCATTTTTCATGTTGTCATATGTATACTATTCTAACCTTTAAGTGGGGGTGTAGTCATTTTTATGCCCTTAGAATAACAAAGTAAATCCCATGCGCACCGACCTATCACCCAGTGGATGTTGGGTGCTCCCACGATGCACGCACGGCACCGAGCCCCTCCTTTATGTGAGTTTTGTGAGAATACATCCCCTACTGATAGAATCTTAAATGCAAGAAGGGAAATAACCATGCATTCATTCTAAGAGTCTTAGGATGAGTTACTATATAAATGCATCCATTTAGATAAAAAAGAGAAGTATCAAACAAGGAAATGCACTAGGTTTTGCCCATGAACAACATATATTCTTTAGAACAGAACCTTATATTCATGTTAACAAGTTCAATAACCACATTACATTCATTAAGGCCATAACAAGCCAATATAACAATGCAAATTAGAGTCATGCATCAAGAACCTAAATGCTATCCACATTACAAAATTGGTTATAGACCCATCCCTCTAAATATGCCATCACTCCTATAGTTCTCCTAATCCCAACCCAAAGGATCCTTCATTATTCTTGTAGAGCTTCACCTATCCAATGCTATATGATGTCCGCTCTTGGTGTCTCTTTTCTTCTACCCGAGCATCTCTATATATAGCTTTAGTCTCCACCACCATGCCTTCCTGAGATAATAGATCGGTTGCCAAGTGTCCATGTGGTCCTCCAATGGAGCATGCTTCCTTTGATCCGAGCTCTCCACTCTTTGCAATGATGTCTTTCTGGATCCTTCCATCGCATGCATGGAATATTCCTTTCTTGACCATACAAGCTGCCAAGGTTCACCTTATCCACTCCGCACATGCTAGATGGGTCATGCTTTTCTCATGTGCTTCCTAGAATGTAAATATGGCTAAGTCCCAAAACCCATCTTTTTCCTTGCACACACCATGTGTTTATGCTAAACCCTGCTAAACCCTGTCCCGCATGCCTTCACCCCACACCCTTCTTCAAATAGGTCCCCACGCACCCACGCACCTTCTTACTTAGCCAATATTCTGGGCCCAACATCACCCCACACTACTCCTGTTCTCCATCCTCGAAACACTTCTCTTTAATGAATAAAGAATGGTGGGCTCTGAATAGTGGGAAAAATAATGAAGGAATGAAGAATTGGGAGAAAGAATGAAAGAATGGGGAAATGAAAGAGAACAATGCTTATTTTTGAAGGAGGAGAGGGAAATCCTTCCCTATTTCTACCTCTAGTTTTTCCCAGTGTCAACCTCACTTTGCTTATTGACAGAGGTCTCCACTAGGGCACTCACCTCCTCAAAACTTAGTTCCTCCCCTTTGGCACTCATTGTCTCAACAATACTCTCCAATTGTTTTCCCAAGTCATCAAGTGTCCATCCTACGGGTGATCTGGGGGTATAATTCCTTTAGTCGATTTTGATCGAGCCTCACAAGGTCTCGATAGCTTCTTGACTTCTTTTCTACCTCAACCAAGATTTTATCCCTTTCTTCTTTGTTCCCCTTATTCTTCTCTTGAAACTCCTTGAGTTCCATTTCATGTGTAGTGACCAGATGCTTTCCACTCTATCTCTATCAGCACAATTTTCATATGCAACTTTAACAACTTGTGCACAAGGGCCTTTACCTCTACAAGGAGTTTGGTATATCGAGAAATGATCTCGACAACCTTCAACTTCTCTTCTCTCTCTTGGCACACAACACTTCTTCTGTAGTCTCTAAGGAAAGTGGTCATCTTTCCATCATGAGGATGTGAGTCAAATCCTCTAGACACTACAAGGTTGATTCATATTTTTCTCAAGGGTGGTGCTAGGTTAGGATGCTTTAAAACAATAACATCCATAATCATTTCAATTTTCTTGTGTAATCCATACACACCCTTTCCTTTTCTTCTTTTAGTTCACACCTTAACTACGCATTGATCAGCTTCTTATTTCAAGTCCTTTCTTTTCTCAATGAGCTCCTCCTTTTTCTTCTCCAATTCCTCCTCTAGGAATCTCACCTATCATTTCCTCCCAAAAAGTCTAGCCTCAATCTCAACTAAAACTTTGTTGAGTGCATTGACTTTCTCATCTTGACAATTGTTGAGCATTCACCAAGGGATTTACTCCTTTCATCTCTGGCACCTTCATCAACACTCTCTGACTTACTTCAAACTTAGGTTCATCCATGTGGGACTCGAATGCCCAAGATAACATCTTTCTGGTTCATGGATATGTGCCTTCTTCATCAAACGAAGTCATAGCCAGAGTTCTATTGGTACGGTGCTCTGAAGTGCACACATAACACCTTGCTTGGATCATTAATGTAGCCCATCCCTTTCCCTTGTGCTGCCATTATGCCCTTCCCACCTATTCACGCAGCCCTTGGGAAGCTTACCACCAAATTGGGATTCCCACCCATGCTTCATATTCTTTCCCAACACTCTCTTCTTCCATTTCCTTCAAAATTTCATCTACGCTCCACTCCAACTCCTACTCCACCAAGTCCTTAATGATGCCCGCTACTTCTCTTTCCATGGCTTCTTCCACTTGTTCCTTGGTGAGGCTTGGGGTTCTCTAATTTTTGGTGCTTACCTCTTCACTCACCCCCTTTCCTTGATCATCTGCTTCCTCCTCATCATTCTTCTCTTCATCTTCCTCCTCCTCAGAGTCATGTACATTATATACTAGATGGTCTTGAGCTCCCTTGGGCTCATCATCATCCCTATCACCAATGTAGGCCTCTAGGCTCTCTGTTTCCTCCGAGTCTTCCTTTTCTACCACCTTCTTCTTCTTCCTAACTAGTGATTCCAGTATAGGAGATTCTTCCTTCTCTTTCTCCTTAATAGGTGATGTCTTCCTTGGTGATTCTTCATGTGTGAGGGGCCCTTCATGCTCTAGTGCCTCTTCTTCGGGGTCTTTTCCTTGACTAGGGGACTTCTTCCTACGCATATAAAGTGTTAGGCTTAGTGCTTGCTTCCAGGCACCCACAAGATTGTGTTGTTTGCACACTTGGTGCCTTCTTCTCCTGCACCTCTTCTCTTTCCCTCTTCTTTGGCATGGCCTTTTCCTCCTATGGGGTCTTCTTGGAATGGAGACATCACTCTCCAGATAGGTTCCTTTCTCAAACTTAGGCCTTATGTATATATACCCTTGTTGTAGCCCTTCCAGTGATCGGCAAGTGTTATCGGCTTCATCATCTATACTTCATGGGAGACATACTTCTCCACATATGCATGCTTCTTAGGGTATACAAAATTTTAGCGTAGCTCATGGTGGTCTTGGTCTACCTCACTAAGGTCAAACCTTAGCCTTTTGGCCTCCTTGAACCAGTTGACCCCTACTTGAAGTATTGTGTGGTGAAGGAGAAAGGTAGCTTGCACCATGGACTCTTAGTCCCATCTGTCAATGTAAACCTACCAATGCAGAAATGTTGATATACTGCAAAATCTACCTCTCCATCCATGAGCATGGGAAACTACTCAAGGATCCTCCACTCTACCCCAAATGCATCACACATTCACTTGTACCACTTTTCTAGGTGTGCCTTGTGAGCGGTCATCATGGTCTCACAAGTATATTTCTCAAACCTTTTCACGGGTGAGGGATTGTCTTCTGGATACTCCCATAATGAACTTCTCTGGCCCATCGGGCACTCCAATCTTCGAGAAGATGATGGTGAGGAGAATGTTTCCAAATAGTATATTTTCTCCTTCCTACACGCTACTTATGATCTCATCCACAATAAAGGTGGACAAGTTATAGATGGTCCCTTCTGAGATCTTCTAGCATACATTTAACCATGCCTTGTTTACTTGCATCCATCTTTCTTGATCATTAAGCTTGGTGACTAAGCACACGGCCATCCTCATAATAGGGTCGGGGATTTCTGATGTCAAAGTACCATGAACCCTTTTTGTAGTCATAAGCCTCCACAGTTTCCTTGATGGCCTCCTTATCATCCAAGTCATCATCTATGGATTCTCCTTCACAATTCAGGCCAGTGAACTTTGATATAAGTTGAGGGGTTATGCATCTTGTAGCTTTGCCTAAAAATAGAAGTGGTCTTCATGTACACATGACATCAACCACTGATATAGCCACTCAAGCTTGCCAAAATAAGGCAACTCATATAGTTGCAATAGCCCTACCTTCTCCAACTTTACCTTTACTTTGTCACTATATATTGGCATTCCATCTAGTGTCCTCTTGTTAGTTGATGAACCAGTTCCAATGCCATTTATTTCTCAGTAGTGCTCATGTGTGATGGTTGTAATCACTCATGGCCATTTGTCTCAAGTGTGACACCCACTCTTTCCCCAATAATACTCCATCTGGTACTACATTTCTGCATACCATTCTTCATTAGAGCTAATGATGGTAGCGGTTTTTTTTCCTTTTCCCTTTCCCTTCTGTTTATTTGGTTTGGTGAAATGGTCACCTTCTTTGTGCCATGTTTTCTTATCAGGGTTACAACCTAAATCCCTCCTTCTTTCTCTGATCTACTACTCTTCTCCACTCTAAGGCTCCACTCCACAAAGAATCCTCCTTCTTCCATGCCCTAGCTACCAAACCCTAACTAGGAACAACTTCTTCCACAAGATAACGTATTCTAAAAAGAACTCTCCCCACACCCCATGTACTCCTTCCACTCTAGTTTGTAGATCAACCCTAGTCACACACTTAGATCTTTATGATTCTTCTTCCTTCACACAAATTTCTCTAGATGCCCTAGTTCACAAGAGCTCTTTCACTTCATAAAAGCAAGGTAAATAATAATTCACCCGCCTAACTTCATACTTATAGTTTTTTCCTCCTCTCCAGCAATAAATGTTATACCACCTACCAACATACTTAGCATTAAATGTGGCTTTTTCCACTAAAGTCGATCTTAAGCACCCTTACCCATGCACCCAATCCTATGTGAAAAACCTTCTACAACCTTCTAACACGCAAAAATCCAATCTGACCAAGACTCTTACACACATGTCATCACAGCACCAAAGGCACTTCTTCTGTCCTTTACCTAATTTTTTCCCTCACCTACCTCATGTTGTTCCTGCACTCTTCATTATTTGTACGTGTGGTATTTTTTATAACCTTCTTGACACCACAATTCATTATCCACCATTTCCCATTGCTTTCTCAATCTTACACACTTCCTTCTACTGGGCCATTCAAATTTTACTATTGGCTTATACTTTACTTTGCACTACTCCACCCCACACTAAAATAGATGTGCGGTCCTCTACATACACAACCTTAGAAAATAATGTGGTTACCAAACACAAGGTGCAAAAAAACAAAAAGAAAGGAACAAGCAACAAGAAAGGGAAACACAAGAAAAGAAAAAGCATATAAAGGGAAATCCTAAGCTAACTGGAATACTACCTTATTTACAAACACCAGGAAGGCTTATTTATAGTAGGGCTTCAACCTACTCCCATTGAAATGGCCAGTAACTTTGTCCCATCCAATGCTTGTAACTGACATGCGCCTAAATCAAGGATGTACGAGATGATGTAAGGTCCCAACCAATGGAATTTCAACTTCCCAGATGGCACAAAACTTGGAATCATACAACAAAACCATCTTCCCAACCTTAAATTTTTTTTTCTTGATATGATGATCATGTCATGCCTTTTGTCTTTCCTTTTCTATCTTCTTTAAATCCATCTAGCAAGTGATCACCTTTCATCTAACTACATCAACTTATCAATCCTCTCTTCCAAGCACTTTTTCATCATCCAATCCTCCTACACATGCTATACACAACGATGGTAACATGAATTCAACTAGAAAATAGCTTCCGCACCAAACACCAATTGAAATGGTGTGGCCTTGTTCAACCTCTTGTAGGTTGTCCTGTATGCCCATAAAATGGACTATACTTTTCATCCCAATCTTGTCTTCCGACGTCATCATCTTGGTCAACGTGTGACTTAGTATTTTGTTAAATGCCTCAGTAGTTCCATTCACTTGAGGGTGATAAGGGGTAGTCTTGTGATGGGCCACCATAAATTCTACTAACAAAATCTTGACCATTTCATTCAGAAAATGTGTACCTCTATCACTTGTCAAGCTTAAAGGACATCCATACCTACTTGATTATGTTCTCCCATAAAAATCTAGCAGTTGTTGCTGCAGTGTAATCCTTTGTAGGCACTTCTCTCCCATCTTGTCAAGTAATCAATGCAAGTAATGATATACCACAACCAGTCCTTCCTTCACATGGCTAGAAAAAATTGGCCCTACAAAGTTTGATTTCCCATTTTTCAAATGGTTCAACATTGGCTATTGGTCACAAAGGCATTTCATCCCTCTTTCCAAGTTTTCCAAGGCACTGGAAATGGTCACAGCCTTGCAAAACTCAATACAATCTTGGTAGATGGTTTCCCACCAAATCCCTACCATTAGAATCTTCCACGCATGGTAGCATTTCCTACATAGTGTCCTCCTGTAATCCCACCATGCATTTCTTCCTCCATAATTTTCATGTGCTCATGTTCCAATACACATCATGCATAAACCTCATCACGTCCTAACTTATATAGATCTCCACTAATCAACATGTAGGGTGTGACACATATTTCTAACTATTTTCTCTCCAAAGCCTTCATCCCATTCGGCGCCACACCTATTTTCAAGAATACAATGATATCTTCCAAGTCCGAGGGTGCACCATAACCTAAATAGTTTGCATGTCCGACATGGTATCCTCAATGCTTTGTGTGTCCTCCCCTGAGTCAATCCTTGATAAGTGGTCAGGCCCTAATTTCTCTTCCTAGTTTTACAACCACCGTGAACTCAAACTCTTGGAATAATAGGACCCAATGACATATGCACCCTTGCAAAATGGGCTTGTTCACCAAGTATTTCAATGCCATGTGGTCTGTATAGAATATAAAGGTGTTTCCAACAGGTATTGTCTGAACTTATGCAACACGTAGATCATTGATAGTGCCTCATGCTCAGTAGTGGTATAATTTTTATTCTGCTTTGTCAACTTCCTACTTGCAAAACACAAGGGGTGATCAACAATCCCCTCACCAGTTGTGTTAGTACTGCTCCCATGGTTATTCCTAAGGCATCAACATGTACATGGAAAGGCTTATCCCAAGAAGGAAAATGTAGTATGGGTGTAGTGACAAGTCTATCCTTCAAAGTGTCAAATGCCTTCTATTGCGCCTCTCCCCAATGAAAGGAACTCTTGTGCTTTAGTAAATTCCTCCAAGGGCATGGTGATCTTGGCATACCCTTTGATGAATTTCCTATAGTACCCCGTATGCCAAGGAATCCATGCACTACACTTTGACTAGTAGGCTCCCCAATCCCACAATAACTACAACTTTGGCGGATCCACTAGTAGCCTTCCTTACATATAATATGTCCCAACAGGGTTCCAAATGGAGTAGCAAAGACACATTTCTTAATGTTGAGGGATATCCTCAACTTCCGACATCTCTCAAACATCAGCCTCAAATTGTCACAATGGTCTTTTACTAGCCCATACACCATCCAGTCATCTAGGTAGACTTGAAGAAATTTATGGATGAAGTCCTAAAATGCTTGTACCACAATGTGTGAGAACACAATAGGTGCATTTTTTAATCCAAAAGGCATGACTATATAGGAAAAATTCCCCACTCAATGGAAAAAAATTGTCTTTCTCTGGTCTTCCTTTGCAATCCTGACTTGGTGATACCCTAAGAACCCATCCATGAAAGAGTAGACCTCACACCCACTACTCCCTCCAGAATTTCTTTAGTAAAGGGGGTTGGGAAAGGATCAATGACACATACTACATTCAGTCCCTAGTAGTCCACATAGATCCTTATTCTTCCATCCTTCTTGATATTGATGACCATTGGGCTTATCCATTCTAATTCCTCCACAACCTCAATGATACTAGATGTTATCATCTTGTCTATTTCCTCCTTGACCCATATGCACAAATTCAGATTCATCCGATAAGGCCTCTTTTGAATCGGGCATGCACCTTCCTTCAACTTGATCCTCATCTCCCCCAAGGAATGGTGGATGCCTTTGAGTTCATGGTACCCATGAGGGAACAAATCCTGAACTCGCACAATAGATCAATGACCTTTGAAACTTATTTTTCCAACCAATAGTCCCCAATGATAGCTTCCTTAGGTTTTTTATTTCTATGTCCCAATGTTAACCTTATTTGTTTTCAAGGGCTCATGGTAGGCACATGCTCACTCATCAATGCTATCTATGACTTCACACGTACCTTTAAATGGTTTAACATCCAAACTTTCCATTTCTTCACCATCTACTACATAGACCATTTTTCCTTTTTCCTTTTCAATGCATGTGCTCAAGTTGTATTTCTTCTGATTCTTCTTCATTAAGATGCATCTCCAAACAAGGCTCACCCAACAACTCTAGTAGCCTATCTTCTACCATAGCACTATCTCCCATTGTAAGGTGCTTGACAACTTACAATGCCTTATCCACTGATGGCTTGGTACTCCGATACTCAAAATCTTGAATGAGATCAGCCATTAACTCCTACCAATTCCCCATCTGATGGCATGTCTCTAAGTGGATATACCATGCACGCGCACAACCCTTGTAAGGTGGAATATAACTTATGCACCCATAACGAAGGTGGTAACTCTTTTGTGCCCTCCATCCAGGCCTTCTCACAAGCTTGGATATGGAATGAGGTGGGTTCTTTCCATGGTAGTCTTGGATAACAATGGGCGCATTGCTTCTGGAGAACCTTATAGAAAATGTGACTCTTACCTCATGCCATTCTAGGAGACTCTCACGTGATGTGTTTCCCACCAACACACTTGTATTCCCGAGTAAGTTATAACTAAGCATACTTCTCCTTTCATCCTCATTTTTCCACTAAGCCTCCATTTCTCATAAGAAATCATCAGAGCTTGCCCCTCTAGAGTAACTTGGTAGCTTCTTTCTTCCCAGGTGCTTGACTAAGCACACCTTCATCACCCTTGTTACAGATCCTCTCAATTTTCACCCAATCAACTCATAAGTCCCATGCACCCAATTGTCACATGCTATGCTAGTTGTATCACTCATCGAATTGAGCATCTTCAAATTGATGAAACTCCTTCTATAGGATGAATTATCTTAGGGTCTCTAATGGAGCACACATAGATTCTATCAAGGAATTCCTCTCCTAAGGGCTCAATATAGGCATTGATTTTCCATCTGTTAAGGGGATGATGACCCTTTCTTCCTTGTTCTCAAAACTTATATACCCCTTGTTAAACCACAGGTCAACATTGTTCTTATAACACCAAGGGTGCCCAAGTAATGCTGGGAAATTATCCACCTCGTGAGCACCAAGACTTCAAAGTCCCTAGTGAACTTGGCCCTTGAATAGTGATAACCGCATCTTTCAAGACTCCAATGGGCATTACCTTTTTCTTGTTTTCCATATACAACACATTCAAGATGGTTGTAATGTGGGCCTTCCCATTTGATGTCATGCATCCAAGGTGAGAACATTGACCTCTACTCCCTGTGTCATGAGGATATTACTCAGAAGCCACCCATCAACAACTACATTCAATGTAATCTCTTTATCATAGTCAAGGTTGTGAGGAGGAAGGTTTGCATGCAAAACCTACCTTTCACGCTCTCTCCCATGCCTGTGTGGTACCTTCTCTCACAACCATTCTCCTAGAAAGGGAATAATATTCTCTTACCTTAACATTTACACACTTCCTTGACCTCATCCAGATCCTTCTGCAGAGCCTCAACATTCTTCCTTTACTCCAACTACCTTTGAATGCTCCTTTAGACATTGGATTTCCCTTGTAAACTCTGAATCACATCCATAGTCTCTTGATACACTTCCTTCTGATGAGTAGGGTCTGGATACTTCCCATGTACCACTTCTTCCTAACAACCAATTTCTGTCTTGGCATCTCCCTTCTTGCGCACAACCTCTACTCATGTTGTCACTAGTACAGGTTCTAATCTTGACTCACGTGCCACTCTTGCATCCACTGAGGGGTCAACCTTCTTTATACTCACCATCCCAATGCACCTTTGTCTTTCTGGTGTTTTTGGCTCATGTGCTCAAACAACTCAGGGCACTCCTCATACTTATGTTTTTTTCCGCACCATGAGCACTGCAATAGATCAAGACACTCACACTTATAATGCTCTAGTAGACCCATAGTTATAATAGGTTCCTCATGGAACTCACTTCTTCCTCCTTCATGGTTATCTACGACCACAAATCCCTCCATGAAAACTCTTCCACACATGCTCCTCCATCTACGCACCCTTCATAAATGATGATCATCATCCTTAGAACTTCTTACAAGACTAGTCTAGCACACACCAAGATCAATAACATCATGAATCTGGTCAATCAATCTGCAATCCTTGGTATCATGGGTCATAGAGGTACAAATCTTGCAATAAAAAGAAACATTCTTATGGATTACATGTTGTAGTAGAGGACACCTATTTACATCATGATCCCCATGGAAAATCTCATAGTCTATCGCCATGGCATGTACCATATTTTGAGGGAAACTATCCTTTGCATGCCCTTCCACTTCACAGTCTGTACACCAAAGACCACTACGAACCTCATGCATGAATTTTTCAAAAAAATTCTCCAACTACTTGGCCATTGCAGCAATTTGAGCCTCCAAAAGGGATAACACCAATATCAACACTCCCAACAACCTCAGCATGTAGGGCAGCTTCCAAGGCCTCACGCGGGTTTGTGAAAGTCTTGTGTGACAATGCCCTTCTAAATGGTGTTATCAATCCTCCAAAAACCATTGAACATGTTGAGAAGGGTGAATGTCATAGGATAGTTTTGACAAGAGAGTCTTAAATCATGGTGTCATACTCCCACACACTCTCTGCCATTCCTTGTTGGATCTCCTTCAAGCGCTGATGCTCTTCTACTCAAATTCATGGATATGGAACTCTACTAGAAAGACATTCTTCAATGCATAGTGTAATCTACCACCATTTGATGGGGGTCATACTTCTATACTAACTATACACGTGTCCTTGCAACATTGTTGCAAACTAACTTGCTTTTCACTCTAGGGTAGTGATCCCTTTCATGCATCATAGTAATTCACACTTGTGCACATGCTTTACGAAATCCTTCAATACCCTGTAGTCCATAAAAGTGCAAAGACATCTCAAATAATACTTTTGGAGGTGGTTAAGGCCCTTTCCTCTTTCGATCTAGAGAACCTTGGTCCCTCCCACGTTTCCTCCTCCACTAGATCCACTAGATCCACCAGGTCCTGTTCCTCCTGACCCACCAGATCCTCCATATCCGCTAGGTCCACCAAGTCCTCCAGCTCCTATACCACCATATCCACCTCCTGTAGCCAAAAATGGCCTAAAGTGGTCATGCCTAGTGTCCCCAACATCCCATTGAATTATGTGCCGATGGTTTGTGATATTGTCTCCACTACCCATTGTGTGTCCCGCGCCACTTCTAGATGCGTGATACCCAAACCTTGTGTATTTACACCTTGTCCAAAAATTCCTCCAAATATGGGAATGGTTTGCACAACCATGGATGTCCCAAATGAGAAATTATATCTCCTAGGCGTAGATCAATTACTTCCACCAATACCAACCAAATTAACAATACTTCTTCCTTGATCTAGAAAACCAAGTGCCAGGGGTTAGTCACTAGGTGGGTTTAGATGCACACTAATGGATCTCCTTTCTCCATGCAATGAACTCTCATCAAAAGCTGAAGGGGCTTCTCTCCCACACTTTCCAAGATGGGGTAATATAGACTTCTCAGTTCCACATCCTCTGTACATGAACCTCAACTCCTTCCCATAATGTATTCCTCCATAGATCCATCACACTTACAACCTCACATTGTCTAGCCATCTCCCTTTCACGAGCTTCACTATATTTGAGTCATCTCTCTTCTATTTCTTTTTCAGCCACAATGTAATCTCTGCCATCTTCCACCACCACCCTAGCTTCCTCACCCAATGCTCAGAGAAGCTTAGCTACCATAGGGAATGCCTCTAAACTTAGGGTAATGATCAAGATCTTCATAGCCAAAGGGATAACACATAAAAATGATCCTCTGGGATCCCTCAGAAACTTGAACTCAACAACCTTTGGGCAAGAATACATAGAAATGGCATATTCTAGAGTATAACTGTTAGACTCCTTTCCACTAGTGATCAACAACACACATCCAAGTCAGATCTACATCTTGTAGCCTTTGGTAATCATCTTGGGTCCATACACATGATCTATAGTACCAGCTTGATCTAGATGCATATGATGAAATCCATTCATATATTTCTACTATAAAACAATAATAATGTCTCATACAACTCATGGTATAGGTTCTCTTCTACCCATCTATGTGCATCGAACTCAAGTCCAATGCTAAATCTTTGAGCAAACTCATCCTCTATGCTCTTAAACCATGCTTCAACACTTTCCAAGGTCAAACATTCAGTCATCACACATCACAGGACCAAGATGTATGCCATTTCTCACAACTTCAAAAGAGGTCCCAAAATGGAACCAAGATGTAGTCATTTTTATACCCTTAGAACAACAATCTAATCCCATGCGCACTAGCCTATCACCCAATGGGCATGGGGCACTCACCCGAGGCATGCGCGGGCACCGAGCCCTCCTTTATGTGAGTTTTTGTGAGAATACATCCTTAATGATAGATTTAGATGTAGGAAAGAAAAGAACCATGCATTCATTCTAAGAACTTAGGATGAGTTATTATATCAATGCATCCATTCAAATAACAAAAGAGAAGTATCAAACAAAATGTAGATCTAATTCATAACAGAAAGGAAATGCACTAGGGTTTGTGCCCATGAACAACATATATACTTTAGAACATAACCTTATATTCATGTTAACAAGTTCAATAACCACATTACATTCATTAAGGCCATAACAAACCAATATAACAATGCAAATCAGAGTCATGCATCAGGAACCTAAACTATGCACATTACAAAATTGGTTACAGACCCATCCCTCTAAATATGTCATCACTCTTATGGTTCTCCTAATCCCAACCCAAAGGATCCTTCATTATTCATGTCACTTTGTCTCTTTTCTATCCAATGTATATATGATGTAGTACTCACCGCCATGTTACTCTTTCCAAGTGTCTTCCTCTACCGAGCATCTCTATATATAGCTTTAGTCTCCACCGCCATGCCTTCCTAAGATAACATTTCTAGGTTTCAAGTGTCCATGTGGTATGATGTCTTTTTGGATCCTTCCATCGATTTCTTGACCATCAAGTTTCTAAGTTGGCACCTTATCCACTCTGCATGTTAGAAGGGTCAAGCTATTCTCGTGTGTTTCCTAGAATGAAAAATATGGCTAAGTACCAAAACACATCTTTCCTTGTGGGTGTGCCATGTGTTCTGCTAAACCCTTCCATGTGCACTTTCTCCCCACAAACCCTTCTTCAAATAGGTCACACGCACCCACGCACCTTCTCGTACTTAGCCAATATTTTTGGCCCAACATGGGGAGGGGTTCTCATCTAGATATTCCCAAACAAACTTATTTGGCCCATCATTCACTCCAATATCTAAAAGGACAATGGTGAGGAGGACATTACGAAACAAGATCTTCTCTCTGGCTCATGCATGCACACATTTATTATCTCTTCTTTAATGATAACTGAGAGGTTGTAGATGGTTCCCTCCGAGATCTTGTAGAACACATTCAACTAGGCCTTTTTGATATGTGTCCATCTCTCTTGCCCATTCAGCTTTGTAACCAAGTGTGCAACCATCCTCATCAACGGGTCAATAATTACGAAAAATGTCAAAGTAGTGTGAACCCTTCTTATAGTCATAAGCCTCAATGGTCTTCTTAATGGCTTCCTTGTCTTCCAAGTCATCGTCCAATGAATCTCCTTCATAGATAAGGCTGAGTGAACTTAGAAATTATCTGGGGGGTTATGCACATCCTTTGACCTATGAAATAGAAGTGGTCTTCATGCACACGTGACATCAACCATTGGTATAGTCATTCGGGCTTACAAAATAGGGCAACTCGTAGAGTTGCAATAACCTATCCTTTTCTATTTTTACCTTTACCTCATCATCATAGATGGGCATTCCATATAGTGTCCTCTTCTCTGTAGGTGATTCAGCTTCTAGTATCATTTCATTTTATTTGGTGCTTGTTTGATGGTTGTAATCACTGACGGTCATCTTCCTGACATGAGACACCCATTCTTTACCAAGCAATATGTCATCTAGGTATTGCATTTTTGTGTACCATTATTCATTGAAAATGGTAGAGACAACTTGTTTTCCTTGCCCTTTCCCTTCTTTGGTGAAACATTTTCTACTTTCCTTATTTTCATTCCTTTTTCAAGTCCTTACAACTTCTTCCTTTCTCTTGGTCCTCGGCTCTACTCGACTTTGTGTCTCCACTCTACAAAAATTCCTTCAAACCACATGCCCTAGTCATGCATCCCTAACTTGAAAACCCTTTTTCCATAACACACATGAGATTCTTCCACACAACCTTCTTCACTTACACTGTAATTATTTCCACTCTGGTTTGTTGATCAAACTAGCTCTACACGCAAATCTTCACAACTCTTCTCAAACTTTCTTCACAAGGATGCCCTAGTTTTTTAGAGATCTTTGATAACTTAAAATGTAAGGTATAAAATAGGACACCCCGATCTTCTATTTATAACTTTTGATTTTCTTCACAAAAATTTCATGTCACCTACCAACGTACTTTCGTAATAAAGGTGGTTTTTTTTCAATGCCAACCTTCAGCACTTTTCCTCTATGTTCAATCCTACGTGAACACTTTTGCAACCTTCTGGCTCATAACTGCCTCGATCTTATATTTCTTTGTGTTTTCTAATGCGCTAAAGTCAATTCTTCTTCTATGTCTTGGACCAAGTTCTTTTTGTTGCCTACCTCATGTTGCTCCTGCACTTTTACCCTTGTATGTGGTTTCTCAAATACTTTTGACACCAATCTTCCCTTATGTTCACCTTTTCAACGCGTGATCTTCCAATCCACATGTTTTTGATTTTTTAACCCGGGCCTTCCACAACCATAGCTTCCATTACTTGTCACATCATTCCAGCCCACACAAAATGGGTGTGTTGTCCTCTATGCATAGAGAATTTTTTTAAATTAATAAGTGGCTACCAGCACATAAACGTGCAAAAAAAACAAAACAACAAGAAAGGGAAACATAAAGAAAGGAAACTGCAACAAAGCAAAACCTAGGCTAACTAGCAATACTACCTTATTTACAAATACAAATAAGACTTATTTATAGTAGGGCTTTAGCCTACTCCCATTGAAATGGCCTAGAAATTATGTTCAATCCAACGTTTGAATCGGTAGGCACCTGAATCAAGTATATAGGATACAATGTATGGGCCCATCCAATGGACTTTGAATTTCCCAGGATGGCACAGAAACTTGGAATCATACAATAGAACCATCTTTGTTTGTTCTTAATGTGTATATCATGTCATGCCTTTTTCCTAGATTCTTATGTTTTCGACTCCGACAAAAAATAGCCCACCTCTCATCTAACTACATTAACTTATCAATCCTCTCCTTAAGCACTTGTTCATCATATAATCCTCATGTGCATGTTATACGCAATGATGGTAACATGAATTCAATAGGTAACATAGCTTCCATGCCAAACACCAATTGAAAATTTGCTTCCTTGTTCACTTCTCTTATAAGTAGTCCGATATGACCATAAAACAACATAAAATTTATCATCCCAATCCTTTATTTCCACATCATAAATCTTGGTTAACATGTGATTCAAAATTTTGTTAAATGCCTCAGCAGTCCCATTATCTTTTGGGTGATAAGGGGTAGTCTTTTGGTGGGCTACCATGAATTCTACCAACAAAATCCTAATTGTCTCATTCAAGAAATGAGTACCCCTATCACTTGTTAAGCTCAAGCAGCATCCAAATCTATTGATTATATTTTCTCACAAGAACCTAGTTGTTGTTATCATTGTGTAATCCCTTGTAGGTACCGCTTCTTCCCACCTTATAAGGTAATTTGTGAATTTAATGATATAGCATGAACCCGTCCTTCACGCTGGTGGGAATTGGGCCTACAAAGTCAATTTCCCATTTCTCGAATGATTATGCACTGACAATCATTCTTAATGGCATTTCATCTCTTTTCCCTAGTTTACCAAGGCATTGGAAGTGGTCACAGGCCTTGCAATACTCGATACAATATTTGTAAACCATTTCCCACCAAAATCCTGCTAGAAGGATCTTACACGCAGTTGCATTCCCTACGCAGTGTCCTCCCCCGCAATTCCACCATATGCTTCCTCCATGATTGTAACATGCTCATGCTCTAACACGCACTAGTGTAAAACCTCATCATGGCCTAGCTTGTATAAGTATCCACTAATTAGCATGTAGGGCATGACACATATGGATAATCTGTTTCCTTTCTAAAGTCTTCATTCCCTCTGGTGCCACATCCATTTTGAGAAACACAACAATATCTTCCACGTCCAATGGGTGTGTGCCGCAATCTAAACACTTGTGCATTTGGCATTATATCCTCAATGCTTTGTGTGTCCTCCTCTCGAGTCAATCCTTGATGAATGGTCGGTCCCAAACTAATCTTATCTAGTTTCACAACCATAAACTCAAACTCTTTAAACAATAAGACCCACTTGGATATGTGCCCTTGGAAAATGGGTTTGTTTACCAAGTACTTAAATGTCATGTGGTCCGCGTAGAATATAAATGGTGTTTCCAATAGATACTCGCCGAATTTTTACAGTTGCTTAGATTATTGGGTAATGCCTCGCGCTTCGCAGTGAGTATAGTTTTGTTCTTCCCGGGTTAGCTTCCTTCTAGCAAAGCACAAGGGATGGTCAATAATTCCCTCTCCTGGTCATGCTAATATTTCTCTCGATCTCCATCCCCGAAGCATCAACATGAACATGGAATGGCTTATCCCAAGAAGGAAAGCATAATATGGGCATGGTGATAATCTTATTCTTTAATGTATCAAACTCCATCCATTGCACCTCTCCCCGATGAAATGTAATTTTTGTTTTAGCAACGTTTCCAATAGTGTAGAGATCTTGGCATACCCCATAATAAATTTTCAGTAATACCCCATATGCCCAAGGAATCCGCACACCGCGCTCTGGCTGGTAGGTTCCCCTATCCCACAATAACGACAACTTTGGCAAGATCCACTAGCAAGCCTTCTTTACATATGATATGTCCCAATAGGGTTCCAAATGGAGTAGCGAAAACACATTTCTTAATGTTGAGGGATATCCTCAACTGCCGACATATTTCAAACATCAGCCTCAGATTGTCACAATAGTCCCTCACTAATCCATATATTGTCTAGTCATCTACGTAGACTTGTAGAAACTTATGGATGAAGTCCTAAAACACCTGAAGCACAATGCGTGAAAACACAATAGGCATGTTCTTCAATCCAAAAGGCATGACCGTGTAGGAAAAACTTCCCCATTCACCAAGAAAGTTGTCTTTTTTGTTCTTGATTTGTAATTCTAACCTAATGATATCATGAGAATCCGTCTGTGAAAGAATAGATCTCATGCCCAAATACTCCTTTGAGGATCCCCTCATTGAAGGGGTTTGGAAAAGGGTCAATAACACATATTTTATTCAAATCCTTATCCTCCCATCCTTCTTAATGTTAATGACCATTGGACTTATCCATTATGATTCTTCAAAAACCTTAATGATGCCTGGAGTGATCATCTTGTCAATTTCTTCCTTCACTTTAACACGCGGTGCAAGTAGATTCATCTAGTAAGGTCTCTTCCAAATCAAGCACGTACCTTCCTTTGAAGTTATATTCATTTCTCCCAAGGAGTGGTGAAATCCTGTAAGCTCATGGTACCCACACGGAAACAAATCTCAAAATTTGTGCAATAGATCGATGATCTTCAAAACCTCATTTTCTCTCCAATAGTATCCTCCTTAGTTTCTACCTCGGAACCAATGTTAACCTTCTTGATTTTTATAGGTTCATTGTAGGCACATGCTTACTCATCATCACTATCCATAGCCTCATGTGTACCCACAGTATGGTTAACATATAAGTTTTCCACCTCTTCACCATCGATAACCTAGACCAACTTTCCTTTCTCTTTTTCCATGCATTCGCGCTCAAGTTGTATTTCCTTTAATTATTTCTCATCAAAGTGAACTTTTAAGCTGGGTTCACTCAATAATTCTAGTATTCTATCCTCCACCATGGCACTATATCCCATAGTTAGGCACTTAACAACTTGCAACGCCTCATCCACCAATGGCCTAGTAATCTTATATTCGAAATCTTGAAGAAGATCGGTTGTCAACTCCTACCACTTTCTTGTCCTGACAAAGACATCTCTCGATTGAATGTACCATGTGCATGCATAGCCTTGTAAGGTGGAATACATATTATGCACCCATAAATAAGGTGACAAGGCTTCCACACCTTCCATCCACAATTGTTTCATGCCACACTAGTTGTATCACTTATGGATTGAGTACCTTCCCACTAAATAATGCCTTCTTTTGTTGGTTACAAAACCTTAGGATCCCGAATAGTGCACACATGAATTTGGTCTAGGTATTCCTCTCCTAAAGGATGAGTATAGGGTGTTGACTTCCCATCCATCAAAGGAATGATAACATGTTCCTCTTTTTCTCAAAACTTATATACCCCTTATTGAAACATAAGTCAACATTGTTCTTATAGCACCATGGGGTGCCCAAGTAACACTAGAAAGTTTTCTACCTTAGAAAATGCTAAGACTTCAAAGTATCCATTGAATTTTTCCCCTTGGATAGTGATAATAGCATCCTTCAAAACTCCAATGGGAATTTCCTTCATCTTGTTCACCATATACAACACATTTGAAGATGGTTATAATGGGGGCCTTCCCATTTGATTCCACGCATCCAAGGTGAGAACATTAACTTCTGCACCCATGTAAATTAGAATATTGATTAGGATCCATTCATCAACCACAACATTCGGGTAATTTCCTTATCATAGTCAATGTTGTGAGGAGGTAGATTAGCATGTAAAACTTGCCTTTCATTCTCATCTCCAGTGTTTGGTATCTTATCCCTCAACCATTTTCCTAATAGAGGAATGAAATTATCTTGGCGCAACATCTTACACACATCTCTAACATCATATATATCTAACTGAGGGACCTCATCACTTTTCTTTTTCCCCAACTTCCTAGATTACTCCTTTAGACACTGAATTTCCCTAATTACGTCCACGGTCTCTTGATAGACTTACTTCTGATGGGTAGGGTCTAGATACTTCCCATATACCACCTCTTCTCTTGTTATCAATGGTCTCTACTTTGGTATTTCCCTGGTGTGCGCAGCCTCATCTCGTTTCATCGCCACTACAGTTCTAACTCTGACTCATGCACCACCCTTGGAATTCATTGTGAGTCTTCTTTCTTCACACATACCATCCTGACACCCTTTTCCTTCTATTGTTGCTAGCTCATGTGTTAAAATAATTCTAGGAAATCCTCATACTTGTGCTTCTTCCCACACCAAGATCACTGTAGCAGGTTAGGAAATTCACAATTGTAATGCTCAGTGGACCCACAGTTATAATAAGTTCCATGAGGAATTCACCTCTTCCACCTCCATGATTTCCACGGCCTCTAAATCCTCCACAAAAGCTTCTTCCATGAGCTCCTCCATCTCTCGTGCCCTTCATAGTGTCAACCATCATCCTTGGAATTTTTTGCAACGTTGGTCTGGTACACACCAATATCAATGGCATCATGTATCTGGTCAATCAATCTACAATCATTAGTGTCATGATTAGTAGATGTGAAAATCTTGCAATAGAAAGACACATTCTTACAGATCACTTGCTGCAATAGTGGACACATACTTTCATCATGATCTCAATGGAAAATCTCAGTCCGCCATCATGGCATGTACTGATCTCTGAGGACAAATTTCCTTCATATGCCCCTCTATCTTACAATTTGTGCACCATAGGCCACTGTGAGTCTCATGTGCTGAGTTCGCAGATAGCTTATCCTATTGCTTTGCCATGGCATAAATATTAGCTTCAAGAAAAGGACTAACACCAGTATCCATGCTTCCTACAACCTCAGCATGATAGGGTAGCCTCCAAGGCCTCACGCGGTTCTATGAAAGTCTTATGTGACAGTTCTTTCCTGAAGGGTGTTATTAATCCTCCAAACCATTGAACATGATGAGAAGGATGAATATCATAAGACATTTTTGATAAGAGATTTTTAAATCACGCATCATACTCTCATACATTATATGTCATACCTTTTTTAATCTCCTTTAGTGTTCTAATGCTCTTCTAGTCAAACTCAGGAATATGGAATTCAGCTAAGAAGGCATTATGTTGTGCGATATAATCTACTACTTTCTGGTGAGGTTCATACTTTCGGTACCAACTATGCACGTGCCCTTGCAACGTCATTGCAAACTAACTTGTCTTCCATTCCAGGGTAGTGATCCCCTTTGCATGCCATAGTAACTCACATTTGTGTACATGCTCTACAACATCCTCAACACCTTTGTAATCTAGCAGATGTAAAGACATTTCAAAGAACACTTTCGAGGTGGTTGAGGCCCTTGTCTACGCTTAATCTAGAACCTGGATTCCCCCCGTGTTTCCTCCACCACCAAATCCACTAGATCCACCAGTGCCTGTTCCTCCTGACCCACTAAATCCTCCAGATCTGCTAGGTCCGCTAGTTCCTACTCCACCTAACCTATAATATCCACCTCCCGTAGCTGGTAAAGGTCCATAAATGGTTTCACCTTGTGTCCCCACTATCACACTAAACTAAGCACCAAAAGTATATGATATTGCACCACTACCAAATGTGTGTCCCACACCGCTTCCAGACATGATACCCAAGATTTTTTACCCGTACTTTGTCCAAACAATTGTACTGTAAAAATATACCTCCAAACACAGGAAATGATTTTCCAATCATGGATGTACCAAATGATAAATTATACCTCCTAGGTGTTGATCGGTTACTTCCACCAATACCAACTGGGTTAGTAATACTAATCTCTAGATTTGGAAAACTAATTGCCAATGGTTGGTCACCAAGTGGATTCAGATGTATACTGATGGCTCTTCTCTTTTCTTCATATGACGAGCTCTCTCGAGAAGCTAAGGGGTTTCTCTTCTGCACTTTCCAAGATGGGGTAGCATAGAATGCTTAGGTTCCACGTCCTCCATGTGAACCTCAAATTCTTCCCACAACATCTGCCTCCATAAATCCATTACTCCCGTAGCTTCTCATTGTCTTACCAGCTCCCTCTCTCAAGCTTTATTATACTTGAGCCGCCTCTCTCTCTCTCTCTCCATTTCTGCCCCAAAGTTCCACCATCCTTCTACCACGTCATCTTTCATGCCTCGTGCCTAGCAAAAATTTAGGCAGCCATGAGAAAGGCTTCCAAACTCAAACTAATGACTAGGATCTTGATAGTCGGTGAAATAGCATGCAAGAGTGATCCTCTAGGATCCCTCAAGAACTCAAACTCAACAATCTTCAAGTGAGAATACATAGAAATAATGTATTCCAAGGTATAACTAGTCGAACTCTACTCCACCAAAGTGATCAAAAAAATGGGTTCATGTCAGATCGGCATCATGTAACCACCGATATTCCACCTAGGTCCAAACATGAGGTCTATAGTACCAACTCGTCATTAATACATATGTTAATAGCCATTCATACAACTCTATTGGGAAACAACAGAAGAATGTCTCATAGAGTTCATGATACAAGTTCTCCTCCACCCATTTTTGTGCATCAAACTTAGATCTAGTACTGAACCTCTAAGAAAAATCATCCTCCATGCTTTTGAGCCATGCTTCAACACTATCCAAGGTCAAGCACTTTGTCATCACACATTTCTCTCACAATAGCTTCAAAAGAGGTCATGGCAATGGAACCAAGATGTAGTCATTATTTTACCCTCAATACTTCTTTCTAACCCCAAGCATGTCGGCCTATCATCCAACATACATTGAGCGCCTGACTAGAGGCACGCGAGGGCACCGAGCCCTCCTTTATGTGAGATTTGCAAGAGATTTCTATTATTAATGGAGGATTTATTTGTAGAAACAGAAGTACATTCACTTACTTTAAAAGGTAAGGGATGTAACTAACATATCTACACATATATGCATCACAAAATCTAAATAAACATTACACAAAGAACAAGAAACTAGATATGAATCATGATAAGCCAAATAACATGAGGGTTTACACCCATAAACAAGATGTATGGAATAGATCCATATATATTGATTTAACAGAGTCTCTAGTAGCCATACTACATTCAAAAGGGTCATCTCATACCATATACACTAAACGAAAGAGACTCAACTCCTACAAACCTATCTAATCAGAGATCCTAACTATACTTTTCCCCATTATTTCCCTTGTTACAAATCCCAGTACCCATACATATGTTTTATGATATCCCTTATAACCCTCTAGCTCTAAGTATTCTAAACCCTAGTACCATGAACTCTAAACCCTTAGCATCTCTACAACTCTCTCTCTCTCTCTCTCTCTCTCTCTCTCTCTCTCTCTCTCATTGAACATTACCATGACTTCTCTCTCTAAGCAAATCATGTGCTAAATGTCAATTTGTTCCTCCATTATTGAATGTTTATCCTCTTTGCAAACCTTCCACTAATTGTAATGATGCCTTTGGGAATATTCCCTGCATGGAATATCCTTTTCTTGACCTCCAAGGTTCCAGGATGGCACCTTATCCACTCATCACACCTAGTCATGTCCTCAAATTTTTCCTCAAGTGACTCCATGATGTCGAATACAAATAAGTTTTTAAACCCTTGTTCGCCTCCCACGCACATTCTAGTTTCACTTAAACCCTTCTTAAACCCATTTTTCTTGCACGCTTTTCCCTTAGCACCCTTCTATTTATCGATCCTGCGCACGCGCGCCTCTCTTGGAACTTAGCCAATATTTTAGGGTCTAAAATTTCTTATTACACCCTTAGTTATTTTCCTATATACTGATGAGGGAATCCTTCATAAACTATCATTCTTGGTCAAAAATTGGCCACATGATGGTGTGACCAAGATATACATGCGCTTATATTTGGAGGCTTTACCACTTTGTGGTTTTCAATGTAGCTTTCGGATAGTTTACCCTAAGTTATTTAGTCCTAGGACCTCTATTTTTGTCTTGATGGACATGAGAAGCTAATTTGTATATTTTTTAACTAAGGGCTTTCAATTGTCATTGCATAGTGACGTCCTCATTGCGAGGGTCATGTTTTAATTCCTCATGTAAGGGGATTTCATCCTCTATTTTATCTTCATAATACATCCTAACAAAGGGTATATGATGATGGGTCCTAGTGGGAGACACATCTACATCCTCATCATGACCTTTAGGATGAGTAGACATAGAAGATCATTCATGATTAAAAATTTCCTCCTCATTCTTAGGAGGTGGAGGAGGGTTCTTACTCTTTGTTCTAATCATGTGAGGAAGGAAAGTAGGATCAAAATCAGAGGGCAATCTAACCCCTAATTCCAAAATATGCAACAAGACTTGGTCTTTATTTTGAAATACGTAGTTATCTACATGAGTGGGGTTATTTGTAAAGGAATTTTGAGATATATCCCACTCACTAAAGCACTATGGTCAACAAGCTCTCGTTCTTCCTCGGAAGAAGAAATCATAGGATTTCTAAATGGATTGGAAGTATACTTCCTATGGATGACATAAGTGATAGGTTTCATGATACAAAAAAGTTCCTTGAAAATATATTTCAAATGTGTGTAAATGTCATAAGAGGTCTAAGAAAAAATGGGCAGCATAGCACTTCAAGTGATAAATCTCTAAGTATATGGGATATACAATCAATGAATATCTAAAGAGATATATGCCAATGTGGGATAGTGTAACAACTACTAAGTAATGAATATATAAGTGTCAAAGATATACCACATGTAATATATAGAGATATCTATGCAAACATGGGTAGCATAACAATGCACTTCTAAGACTCAAATCAAATTTTTAGGAAAAAAAGGTCTAAGTACTAAAGGGGGTCGATATAATATAAGTAACACAAAAATACAATGCTAATACTTAGATCAAGTTTCAAAGAAACAAGGTGTAAGTATCAAAAAGGGATTGGTATAATGCAAGCAGCGTAATGACCATGAGAGGAAATTATCCTAGGAGTGAAATGTCCCAATGTTGGTTTTAAGACTACCACCAAAAATATGAATATTTATTAACTAAAATATGAAAATAGGAAAATTCTATCTATATTTCAAGTTAATCTAAACTAGTAACAACAATGAAATAAATAGGATAAACTGAAATATGAATGTTAAATGATTTTATTTAATATTTAAATAAAATGAAATAATGGAAATAGGAGTGATAGGGTACTAACCTGAAAATGACTTACCTCGTTGTATGTTGGACTTGAACAGGCTAATGTGTGGATGGAGCAAAGTATGATGACATGACCTAGGAAATTATAGCATGTGAAAATCGACTAGACTAGGCCCTTGGAAGAGGAATGGGGTGCCTTTGGGTGCCTTGGTCTGTAGTATGGGCACTCTAGTCTCGAGAATAGCTCGGGATTTGAATCGACAGGTGTTGCTCTAGTTTGCAATATGTTTATCTCTATCGCATGGTTTTCACATTTCCTTCACTTATGTCACCGTGAATCTATGAATAATACCTACTTGCAAAAACCCATACAAAGCATCAAATCCCTACAAAAAGAAAGATGAATATGAAGGGATCAGATGACTTTACTTTCCATAATGGTGGCCTTATAACTAATCACAAAGACTACATTCGAAACCCAATTTAGTTTTGTGTGCTTGTGTGTGTGCTTGTGTGCCTAGGGTGACCTAACACCAATGACACGAAATAGGGGCAATAGCTAGATGTAAAATTCAAATGGTGGGCGTAATAGAATAAATACAACCCTTCCTATGTAATTTATATGATGTAATGATGCCCAAATGTAGTACCTTGCCTTTGTAGTTTTTCCGTAGAATAGTGTGTATGTTGTGTTTATATAGGGATCTCTTGCTCAAATTTTGACACTAATGACTGACATGTTGACTAGTACCTAGGGGAATGAGAGGGAAAACCCTAAAAAAACAAGCTTGAAATTATAAATTAGACACAAATGATGTCGCAACCAAGGCGCCTAAAATTAAGGATCGGGGGTGCCCATGGGTGCCCCAGGATTACCCTAGGTGCCCTAATCAAAGACTAGAGATGAAAAATGAACAAATAACGACACATGAGACTCCCTGGGAGATGACCATAACTACATAAATAACTAACAACTATGCAAGACAAATGAAGAAAAAGACCGACGATAGGACTAGGGGATGAGACATTAGTGAATACTTTTCTTACGCAAGATCCATATAGAAAATAACATATTTTGGCAGTATAAATGTAATAGTAAATGCATGATTTTGTGACTAAATTTTCCCCCACTTTATGTTGGTGAGAAGAAAGCTTGATAACATAAAGTAGATAGAGATGTATACCTGATATAAATATGGAGAAGCCCATGTTGTAGTAGAATATGTAGATGTGGTAGTAAAATCACGTTGAAAGAACCATATAGCATGTTGAACCATGGATCAGTGTGTTGATCCATGAAATTAAAATCGTACTAGTATGATGAAGTGCACTAAATGAGAGTGATGATTAGAATGTATGATGATTTCAAATGCATATAATGATAATGAGATGGGGTAGGAGTGAACAGCTTCCCAACCCGAATGTGTTTATATGAATAATTGACCAAATTATTTAGGTTTCCTACCACCATAGGAAGAGTGTAGGGAGGAAATTGTGTTATTCTCCAATATTTAACTACGTCCTCAAGATCTATCCACTACAAATGAAATTAGATCAAAGATTTTTGATTTTTGAATCCAAATAATTCCATTCAAACAGTTGACCCATATAAGAGTGGTATAGGAAAGGAACTCTTTCCCCCACTCCACTGGTGTCACTAAAATGTGATGGCTTCCAAGTTAGGTCATTTCAAAGCAAATGTGAAATGAAGAATATCTTCCCAAGTTAAGTCATTTGGGAGGCCCATTGTGTCGAATTTGTATTACTTGAATTATATGATTTTGATTGTTATGAATTTACACACATTGATTGATTCGATTTATTACTCATAGATATATTTTACGCTATTTTCCCTGGGTTAGATCATTAGGGGGAATCGATAGAAATTCATGAATGATCACATAAAAATATTTTTAATGGATTTTTCCCCCAAGTTAGGTCATTAGGGGAGTCTATGGTTAAATGTCATGCGGTGAACTAGTAAATGATGAGTTGTAAGTTTTAATTAATCACATGGTAATGCAATGGTAATTATAGGATGAACCCAATGATATGGCCCCCCTTTCAAAAAAATGGTAAGTGATGATAAGAATGAATGCTTAGCCGAAAGTAAGCAAAAGATAGATAGAAAGTGATAGCAATCACAAAAAGAATGTTTATGAATTTGATGTAAAACAAACTATAAGCGTGATAACATGCATGTAATGTGTATGTTACAGTAGTAGGAAGAATTCTAAAAATAATTCCACAAACAAGGCATAAATTAGAGTAAAAACGTTCAAGATATGAAAAACATTGATCTGAAAATGGTACTAATTTTTTTAAGTACTTAGAAAATTTTCAGATGAACAATTTTAACAGACTCTACATTGATCACGAGTTCAATTATCCAATTTTGGGTGTCTTGAATCCCAATTTTTAAACTCTTCCAAAATGATCAATTAATCTAATTTTTCCAAATTAAGTGAATTTACTAATTCTAATAAAAACCATTTTAAATAATTCACAAGTTGAATCTATAATGCACTCAACTTGAATTCTTGATTCCAAATTTTTAAAGTACATTTACTATCTGATTGTGGATTATGGATCCTAAAATTTACTTCAATCCAATTAATCCTAGTTTTGTTTTGCTTTAATAATTAATCAAATAAACTAATTTGAACTCTTTTATCTGATCAAAAGCTTCTAAAAACTAAAATAAATCCACATAAAAACCGAGATTGTTAACGGAGTTCACCAAGGCTACATCTCTAAATCCATGTAATCTTGAATAGATCTATTCAACGTCCAATGAAGTACAATAAACCCTTCAATATTGACTAATATATCTTTATACCTGCAAATGAGTTGATCAATATCCCAAGGAACTATGAAAAATAGCATAAAATTGTCCCAAGAACGATCTATGGCTCTTACAGTTCTTCTTCTGTTGGTTTCCTATGAAAATGCATCTAAAAAATGCCTACAACTTTAAATGTAAAACACCTACATGAAATAGGTTTACATTTCTGGAAATCTTATGAAATTTTGAATAACTTCCCTTTTTACTCCATGGCCTGGTTTGGACCAGAAGTGCTTGGAAAATTCATCTCTACTAGTTCCTCGTGCATGTTCTATATAATTGTGATGGAAAATCACCTACATAGGAAAATCTACAACACTTCATGAGAAAATAAGACCATCATTGTCTTTGTCTCATAATTTTGAGAAACTTTTCTTTTTACATCAAGTTCTGAAAGTGCTTCTAAGTGCCTCAAAACCTCAGATGAATGTTTGTTGCCCTGTTTGGTCTCTTCTACAGTTTGCTCCACAATCCTCTTTAAATAGAGGTGAGATCATTTTTTATCTTTTCCAAGCTCTATGGCAAGTTGGTTGGAGCAATTGGTTTGTGACCATGAGGTATGCAGTTTGAATCCTGATGGTTCTTTTGTGGTGCGGATCACTTTGCATGTGGGTGGGATATCCCATTTCTGTGGGGATGGTGGCATTGTGCTCTAAATGGGGAAAAAAACCCCTCCATTCATGTGGCTAAGTCCACACTTATCCCACCACTTTTTATGAGCCAATATTTCTTTATCGAGCCATGATGTTTCTCCCAAAGCTCTCGAGCTTTTCTTTGTGGATGTTTGTTTATCCCCTAATATGCTTGTAAATGTTGTTGAGCCATTTGGTTATCCACCCAATGTTGATAAAACCTTTGTTTGAGTTGTAAGATTTGATCATCAAGTATGCCAATATATAGATAGAACAACCTATCTATTGGCCAAGATTTGTAATTTCGCTAAGTATATCTAAATCGACTTGAATTACATAATAAACATATCCCGAAATATATGAAATGTAGCCTAAACAATGTGGAATATAATCCCGAGGAAAATGTGGAAAATGTGATCAACTTGGTGGGGAGTTGATCACCCCACCGAGCTAGCAAAATAGCTCGTCCGAGCTGATTATAACCATGCAATGCATAAATCAACTCATAGTGCAAAAATCAAACTCAAACACAATATCGAGCTCGGAATGCAAAATCGACGTCTTCATGGTGGTTTGAGAGCCCACCATGTCGGTAGAAAAGAATATAGCTCTCACGGTGGTCGAGATCCCCTCCATTAAAAAAGTTGAGCCTCTTTCTGCCAAAACCAAATTTTATGCCTAACGAATACCGGAGGTCATAAACCATATCAAACAACCTTCATTTTGCCTTCTCATCACTTTTTTTGCCACATGTCACGTCTGGAATGGACTTGTTGACCAGGGTTGACCCATTTAAGACCTCAACTTTGACTAGCAATAGAATCTGCATACGAACTCTGTTTCTGAAGTTCAGTATGCCTTTGGAAAGGTCTCAAGAATCCCTTGAGCATGGTCTTAAATTAGGGAATTTTAGGGAAGATCTACATAGTGAAAAATCCTCTGATCACTCCTCCCCAGTAAGACCATTTTGACCTCAAAATGGAAATTTTACCTAATTGAATTATACACATGTTCTCTACATATCACAAACACAAAACCTAGTTTATAACATGGTAATTTTTCCAAAAATTGCAATATTCAAATGCCAATAAAAGTAACATAACCCAATGGCATGAACTACAACTGATATGACATTATAACTACCATATTCCTCTGTAAATCTTGATCCTACACTCACTACTATCAACAATGCAAAATTGAAACCTGCATTCACAACTTGTTAGTGCAAAATTTATACATACTATTTGTAACTATACCTGATAGTTACAAATATTTAAGCCTATCAATAAGACTTACAAATGTGCAAATATCATGCATAGTAAACAAAGAGTTTGTATAATTTTTACACTCACAAACAATGCCTACATGAGACAACTTGCACTATAACATCATACTCAATACAACTTCTAAAAATAGACATCTAACCATAGATCATGCCCACTAAAATTGTACATGCTACTAAAGATGAAGTTTGTAAAACCATCAAAAATAAAATTACACCAAGTATTTTAAACCTGATCACCTATTATTTTCTCTTCAGGATACTTCACCAACACCAAAGTAGATAAATAAATTTGGAACTATTCCTTTTCACAATTCAACAAGATTTCCAAAACTACCTGGTTAGTTTGCATACCATTCAACAAAGCAACTATGCAAACATAAAACTGATAAACTGTTTTTACCACCTTTTTCAACACATTTTCCTATTTAGGTGGTTGTTTCAACTCAATTTTTACCTATGCCACTAAAGGGGTCATAATGGTTGGTTTTAAACTTTTATCCTTTTTAACAAATTTTAATTTTTTTTCTGGATGTAGTTTCCAACATTTTTCAATTAAATGAACTTTTTTTTTACAAGTGATCACAAAATCTCTGATCCACTTTTTTAGGATCCACATTTTTAGGAACCTTACCTTGACTACTCTTAGCTGAACTAGGTTTAGAGAATGCATTTTCTCAAACTATTCCAATATGGATTTATACTTCCTACACTTGGCCACACAATGATTAGACAAACCACAGAATGTGCATGGATAACTATGCAAAATTGCCTCCATATTATAACCAAAATATTCTAGTGTAGACAAAGGATCAATTTGTTTACCTTTCCTTTATGATTATGGTAAACCAAAGGTGGAGGGATTTCTATACCTCTTCGTGGTGAATTCTTACCAGATCCTCCTCTGATGAGGATATATCACCTGAAGCTAGTGGGGATGACACTTGGTTGTTAGAAGCTTGTCTTCTTCCAGGTTGACTTGGAACTCTCTCCAATCACCATTTCCCCTACACTAGCATATCCCAGTCCTGCATAACGAGGTCTTTCCTCAACCAAGATTGGGTTAGTTATACCTTGATTATTCTTACCAAGGTTAATTCCATTAAAACCCATGTTATTCAAAATCTTAGATCCTATACCTTTAGTGTGCTTTTCAAATCCACCTAGCACTATAGTAGAATCCAAATTAGCTTGGGAAGAGGAATTAGATGTTGTCATACTTACTGTGCACTCATCTGTCATAGTGGATGCATCAACAATAATAGGTACCTTCTTAGGTCCATCAATTTGCAACACCATCAAGAGCTCATCCTTAGATTCTAGCTCTCTTTTCAATGTGTCAAGTTTCTCTTCAAGAGTCAATACTAACATCTCAGAAAGCATTTTCTTCCTGTATCTGTTGATTACATGCTTCAAGTTCCTCAAGTTTCTCCCTGTTGGATAACTTTCCCATGGTTTTCTGCACACCTGTACTTCCAAAAATAGCAAAATGCAACCGAAAGATCAAGCCATGAACCCAAAAATACTGAAGAAAATCAAGAGCTAAACCAGCTTTGATACCAAACTTGATCTGAAAATGGTACTAAATTTTTTTTAAAGTACTTAGAAAATTTTCGATGAACAATTTTAACAGACTCAACATTGATCATGAGTTCAATTATCCAATTTTGGGTGTCTTGAAGCCCAATTTTTAAACTCTTCCAAAATGATCAATTAATCTAATTTTTCCAACTTAAGTGAATTTATTGATTCTAATACAAAACCATTTTAAATAATTCACAAGTTGAATTTATAATGCACTCAAACTGAATTCTTGATTCCAAATTTTGAAAGTGCATTCACTAACTGATTGTGGGTTATGGATACTAAAATTTACTTCAATCCAATTAATCTAGTTTTTTGATTGCTTTAATAATTAATCAAATAAACTAATTTAAATTCTTTTATCTGATCAAAAGCTTCTAAAAACTAAAATAAATCCACACAAAAACCAGATTGTTAACGAGTTCACCCGAAGGCTACGTCTTTAATCCACGTAATCTTGAATTGATATATTCAATGTCTAATGAAGTACAATAAACCCTTCAATATTGACTAACAGATCTTTATACCTGCAAATGAGTTGATCAATATCCCAAGGAACTCTGAAAAATAGCAAAAATTGTCCCAAGAACATATGTGGCTCTTACGGTTCTTCTTCTGTTGGTTTCCTGTGAAAATGCATCTGAAATTTGCCTACAACTTTAAATATAAAACACATACATGAAAGAGATTTACATTTATAGAAATCTTATGAAATTTTGAATAACTTCCCTTTTTACTTGATGACCTAGTTTGGACACGAAGTGCTTACAAAATTCAGATCTTTGTTGGTTCCTCGTGCATGTTTTGTACAACTACAATGGAAAATCACCTACATAGGAAATATACAGCACTTCAATTTGAAAATAAGTCCATCATTGTCTTTGTCTCAAAATTTTGAGCAACATTTCTTCTTACATAAATTTCTAAAAGTTCCTATAAGTTCCTCAAAACCTCATATGAATGTGTGTTGCCTTGTTTGGCCTCTTCTACAATCTGCTCCATAGTCCTCTTTAAATAGAGGTGAGGTAATTTTTTAGCTTTTTCGATCTCAGTGGCGAGTTGGTTGGAGTGATTATTTTATGGCCATGAGGTCCACAGTTCTAATCTTGGTGGTTCCTTTTGTGACACGGGTCACTTTACATGTGGGTGGTATATTCCAAATTTCCCGTGGGGACAACAGCATTGTGCTCTAAATGGGGAAATTACCCCCTCAATTCACATGGCTAAGGCCATAGTTATCCCTTTTATCGGGCTCACCACTTCTCTATCGAGCCAATGATAAGGCTATCGAGTTGGTCGTTGTGGATGTTTTTTTCCCAAAGCTTGGGCTTGCCATATAATACGTGAAGCTAATAAGTGACTATGCATTGTTGGTTCATCCACCCAATATGTTGGCCATTGCATTGTGTTGGTAAATTCTTTCGAGTCATTTTTTTATCCACCCAATTTTGATAAAACATCTATCCAAGTTGGAAGGTTTGACTGTCACTATGCCAATATATAGATAGAACAACCTATCCATTGGCCAAGACTTGTAATTTCGTCGAGTATATCTAAATCAACTTGAATTACATAATAAACATATCCTAGAATATATGAAATGTAGCCCAAACATTATGGAATATAATCTCGATCAAAATGTGAAAATGTGATCAACTTGGTGGGGAGTTGATCACCCCACCGAGCTAGAAAAATAGCTCATCGAGCTGATTATAACCTGCAATGCATAAATCAACTCATAGTGCAAAAATTGAACTCAAATCTCGTAATGAAAAATCAACATCTGTGTGGTGGTTTGAGAGCCCACCACATTGGTAAATAATAATATAGCTCTCATGGCATTTGGGCTCCCCTCCGTTAAAAAATTTGAGCCTCTTGTTGTCAAAACCAAATTTTACACTTGACAAAGACCGGAGGTTGAAAACCATATCAAACAACCTTCATTTTTCCTTCTTGTCACGTTTTTTCACGTGTCACGTCTAGAATGGACTGTTGACTAGGGTTGACCCATTTAAGACCTCAACTTTGACCGGCGATAGAATCTGCAAACAAACATCATTTCTCGAAGTTCAACATACCGTTGGAAGGGTCTCGAGAAGCCCTTCATCATGGTCTTGAATTAGGGTAGTTTAGGGAAGATCTTCATATTGAAAAATCCTCTAGATCAAAAACATTATGGTGTGTATTAGTTGTGATAATAAGTGCGAAATAATGATTATGGTAAAGTGGGTGATGAAAATGTAACTATAAATAGTAAGGTGAAAAAGTGTTTAGTAACCTCATTTGTTATTTTTGCAATTGTGAGGGTGAACATGACCTGAGGAAAAATTCCACAAGTAAGAGCACCATGTCCTAGTTAGTTTTAAATGGTGGCAACCGTCTTAGCGTCATGCATGACTGTAGAGTTGGTAAGTGTATTGTTTTAGGAAAAGTGTATGGTGTAGTAGTCATTTTTAGTGAATTTTTACAAAATTGAGAACTTAATTTTCTTGGCATTTTGGATCTAGACAATAGCAGTGAGAGTTTTAGTGACCCTTGGGATAGGAGCGTCCAATGTAGACACCTATAGTTTGATCAATACACTATTATTTCTAATGGTGCACTAACACTTCTTCCCTTTGCAAATTAACGGCACACCGCCAATTAGACCTATCTAACTCCCCTCTTACGACACCCTTTTGGTTTTTTTTCCTCTTATAAACCATTTAAACAGTTGTTATAGCCTCATTCTAACTACATTAGCTTCTTATTCTCTTCTAGCTTACTTCTATTAGCTCCTTGGAAGATCAATCCACTTCGTTGGATTGATTAATCCCTTCAGAACCTTCTAGAACCCTAATCACTCTTTAAGAGAGATTAGTTAGTCTAACCTAGGTTAAATACCTAAACATAGTCAAATCACACTTTGACTTGCTAAAAGTTCTTTTTGGACTTTAGCCTTTGTCCCACATGCACCCATATCTCCCTTTTCTTCCAAACCAAAAACTATAAATAGGGCTATACCCCCTCCCTCATTTCCTAAGAATTATCTCTTCTTCCTAGCATAGATTATAGCAATTTGTTTAGGCTTTAGTTTGTGTTTCATCTTCTTCCATTTGAGCTAAAAGCATTTAATCTTGTATTTCATAGCATCAACATGGAGTAAAAGGGAAGATCCATTGGCCTTAAAGCCATTAATGGGGATATCTCTTTCTCTTAACACATAAACTAAATGCTAGATCCCCTTAGGTTCATTATTTCAAGATTTCAAAGAATATAAATTAACTTCATTTGCTTTGTTTGCATGTTTATTTCAAATTAATGTATGCAAAGAAGAGAACCTTACTCATTTCTTATCACATGGTCCATTGATCGGATTGTTAAAAGCCTTTGGGGTTTCTTTAGATATTCTTACCCCAAATCCATGGCTTTTATAACTTTTCATTGAACACATTTGGCATGCCCGATGGGACACTTATGTCCACCCTCCAGTAATGGAGGTCTTTTAGGTTTTTTAAAGCACGTTTTCAAGTTTTTGCTCAAATCACTTGTTATTTCCTTGTTTTTATCTTCTAACCCTAGATAAATGACCTTCATTTATATAAATTTTGTGGGTTTGATATAAAAATAGGACACTTTGACTAACAACTAACTTGTTTACTCTTGAAAATTTGGAAATCCATGTTTTTTGCAGGTTTTTCACAGGGTGCACGTAGGTGTCAAACAAAGGATGCATACACGTCGAAACCCCAGCGTACCCATCAAATCAGGCACGTACCTATCTAGTAGTCCTCATCATTTGTAAATTTTACCTCTATAAGGATGTGCACGTGTCCCCGTAATCCGGGGCGCGTATCCACCTCTGGCCGTGTATGCGTCAGGCACTAGACTGTGTAAAAATTTTGTAAAACCTTTACAAGGATGCGCACGTGTCTCCGTCATCTAGGGCATGTATTTGCCTCTCTAGCCGCTGTAGCAGTGTAAAAGGTCCTGACTGTAAAATAATTTACAGCTTTCCTATTTTAGGCTTTAGCGCGTACATGTCGTAACTTGAGCGTCCATGTCAATATAGGTGTGTCTCTATCATATTGTGAGCGTCTATGTTTACTGCATTGGGTTTTATTAATTTTTGACTACATGTGTACTTGTTAAGTGGGGCATGTATCCATCAGTTAGGAAGCACTGGTGTCAGTATAGGCACGTAGGTGTCTGTATTAAAATTGAAATTTTTTACAATCTGCAAAATCTTTTGTTCTCGATCCATTACTGCAGGTTTTAGGACTAACAATTTGAAAAAAAGGGTTCTTTCTTAACATTTCAGTTTGCATAGATTAAAAGTGTTTTGTTCTTGGCTTAGAAATAGCTTTTGTAGAAGTGTGTATGCTCTCTCCTCACGTCTTCCAAGGCGATCTTGGAGATCAAAAACACTAATACAAAACTCATATAAATTGTTCAAAAATCACTTGTTTTATAAAGGTTGAAGTAAGAATTTCATGTAATTTCAGTAAAACTTTTCACATTGCGTACACTCTTCCTTCACGCATTTTTGGAATTCTTAGAATAAAAAGCAAAGTGAAAAACTCTCTTTCTTGACATCAACCTACGAACTGGAAAATTACTAAAGACTTGCTATCTACAGGACCTATCACTTGTCAGAGAAAGGTGTCGAAAAACAAAACACAGAACTGCTAATACACGTGTTCTTGTAGGTTTCCAAACAGTGTGCTACTTAAAACCACATTAAGTTAAAAAGATAAAAAAACACACCACATTCAAAACATTGTAATTCATGTTTTAGAAAAGGGTACTATCCACTCTCTCGGAACATAACCCCTTTGGCATAACGCTTTAAGCTATAACAATGGGGGTAGTACCAAGAACCCTAAAGTAGTCCACCATTGTGTAACCTCGTGGATAAAATAAGAAGCACTCCATTTACCCACTTGGCTAGTACACCTTGTGAGTTAGAGTTACAAGTTGTCTATATCGCGACCCTAGTAAGAGTACACGATGGATGCATTCATTGCCCACTGTACTTGAAGGGGGACAAAGCCAAGATACTCCCAAGATAGGCAAGGGACTATTTGGGTAAATCATGCCTCGCTCTTAGATGACTTTGTAACACCTAGTTGAGAGAACTTATTAGGGAAGCCATTTTGTCTTGGAGCCCACTTTACTAGTCCTTGTTGTGTCAAGCCATCACAAAGTGACAGCTCATCTGGAATCTAAACCTTGTTTTTTCAAACAAGGCAAAGAACCCTTGTGAGTTTGAACTGAGTGTCTTTTCATCACGAGACTAAACTACGTCCCACTTTTTCTTAGTTTTATTCTTGTCTTCGATGAGGCAAAGCTCGCCTAAGTGTTTCTTGGCTTGTTTCCATCTTTTGATCAGTACCCTTGCGTTCTCATCGCCCATTTTTCAGGTGAGAAAGGTGCATACATCGCGCATTTTTTTAAAGATAGTACTCATCATTTTTTTCCATTTACGCCCATCCATGTTTGTGGCTGGGTTATTAAACATCTAAAGTGCACAGTACACTTTTTGTATCTTTGATAAAAGTCCTTCCATATTGATTTCAAGATCATCTTCACCATTGTGTGTTCGGTTCATCTTTTGTCTCTTCTTGAGTTGATAGTTTTGTTCACATCCTAGACATACAATCTCGGTACTTACATTGTATTCTCATTTTGTGAGGAGATGGTATAAGTCCCCTTATTGTGCGGTTATGCTACTCACATGATTAAAAACTCCTTGTTATACTTATTACTTGGTTTTAGTTTCAACGTCATCTGAGTCTTCTTGAAAAGTGTTGATAACACCTTACATATATCATAATAAATTTTTCATGGTACTAACACCTTGCTTGCTCGGTTAATGTATCATGTTAATGTTATTACGCTATATCTATTCGTGACTTCCATTTTTCAGAAGTTTTGGCTTTCATCGGCACTCAAACTAGTTTTAAGTATACCTTGTCGAGGGACTACGACAACATCACGTCAGTGCTTAGACCTTGTTGGGGTTCTAACTTGACTTACATATTGATACATCATTATCACTATCTATTTTTAGGGCATAGGCTTGGTAGCAACGAATTGAGTGATCATAACATTTAGATGGGCATATGAGTGTTTCTTGATAAATATGATTGCATAAAATTACATCTAGGATACACTTTGTAGTATAATTCCAACACCACCTTAAATGGCTTACGAAAAAACCAAACACTTGGGGGTTATGCTTAGCTACATACAAACATCTGCTAGTGTTACTTAAAATCATAAAAATGGAAGCCAAATCAAATGAGCAGGATATGGGTGAAAACCCTTTTGACACCTTCCCATTCAGTGGTCACAATTTAGGACCGCTCTTATCTCAATTCAAAGATACAGAGATGTTAATTGATCATAGTGGAGAAGATTCGGACTCCTCCGGAGAACAACAAAGGTTATACCTAAGTAGATTTGATGAACTCCTATATTATAACAAAGATTAAGTACTCACGAGATTCTTGACATTAGGAGATAAACTTCCGCACAGTGCACAAAGAAGAAACAAAGGTCATTAACCCTAACTTAAGAGAGAAAATATTCATCTTAGACATAGATAATCCTTTTAATGTGGGGTACGCTTCCACTTCTAGGCAACATAAGGCCACTATCAAAGGTGAACCATCACGTAAACCTCACTTTAAAGCTTCACGTAAAGTGAAAATTGAGCAGAAAGCTTCCCCTCCTCTGAAATTTGATGAAGAAGAGGATCCCTAGTTGAGGAGGAGATCCTCCAAAAACAAATCTTGAAGTTGAGTCAGAAACTAGCAAACCTAGGCTCTTAAAAAAGAAACATATGCAAAGACAAAGATAAAAACAAACTTAACGAGTTTCAATTTGATCCGCATATGGACTATACCTTTAAGGAAACTCAAGCTCAAAGGTCAATATCACCTACTAAAGAGCAACTCATTCAGGATGAATTGAAATCTATGAAAGATATGCTTACTACATTACAACAGGGAAATGTAGGCCAAAATAGAAAATATTCATATGAAGAACTATGTCCTTACCCCTTTGATAAGGACATGTTACAATAGCCTTTCCCAAAACACTTTATTGTTCCCAATTTTGGTAATTATAAGTGTAAAAGTGATCCTCGTGAACATATAAAATGCTTTTACATGGCTTGCCAAGAGGTCGCGTATAGCGATAATTTCTTAATATGAATTTTCCTCGCAGCCTAGGAGCCGTGGGATTGGAATGGTTTTATAGCATACCCAAGGGCTCCATTACAACATGGCCCATGCTAGCAGAGAAATTTTTAAGGCATTACTCCTATAATATGGAGAGTGACATCACAATGAATGATCTATGCAACACAAAATAAAAACCCAATGAGACGTTTGCGGGATTTTTACAACAATGGCGTGGGTTAGCTAGTCACTTTCCTTGTGCCTTACCGAAAAATAGTTAGTGAGCATATTCATTCCTAACTTAAACCCAGAAATAGCCTTTCACTTACAAATGCATTGCGGCTCGAACTTCAAATAATTCATAGAGAAAGGTAGTCAAATTGAGAAAGTACTCATTGTCAAGGGCACGCTTAAACCTATTACTAAAAACAAACATGAAGCCAAATCCATAGACAAACCTAAATTCTTCAATAAGAATAAACATGTTGTTGGTGATGGCATTACAGACTCCAAGAGATTCCAAGCCGTATAGACAAGCCCACTCTTAAAACTTTCGCAAGGGCCTCGTCCCAAAGCGCCTACAAAACGTACATTCACATCCTTGATAGAATCTTTATCTACCATCCTAAAACAATTAGATGGTGTAAAAATGGTAGAATATCCAACTGCAACAATACCATATCCAGAAGATGCTCCAAAACCGGTTTGGTTCAAAGATCATGAATATTGCGACTTCCACCGTGTTAAAGGACACAAAATGGATAGATGTTTGAGATTGTGCCATTATATCCAAGACCTCATAGAGGAAGGGAAGATCACTGTGGAGTCTCCCCCTGAGACCGTGAAAATTTCAAATGAAAAAATGGGTATTTATAAGAATCCTTTTCCCCTACGCAGATAAGAAGAAAAGAAAACCAGATCAAGGGAAAACTTCCAATGACTATAGGACTGTTGCCTATGTATACCCTAAAAATGATAGTCCTTATGACTCCCTCATTAGATGAATTATCTCATCTAATGAATAGATCAACACCATTCAGATTTTAGAAAAGAGTTGTAGTTGGGACAAGACGTGCCCGCTTAATCATACCAGATCATGTGCCTACCCCTCAGGAAGGTCAGTATAACTTAATAGAGTAGTTAGAGAAAACACCTACTAAAATATCTATTCTTGATCTTCTCAAGATCTCTAACGCCCATAAAAGCATACTATACAAAACTTTGCAGAGTTCATGGGTTTCCACATAGGTAGATCCCACGAACCTTCAAGCCATGATTGCACACTTAGACACCAACGATCATATTACTTTTGATCATACTGTAATCCCACATAAAAACCCAGAGCATAAATTGTCATTGTATCTCAAAGTGGTGGTTACCCATCACAAAATAAATAGAGTACCATAGATGGGGGATCTAGTATGAATATTTACACCTTGAAGCTGGTAAAGTATCTAGGTCATTCAGAAATAGAGTCAAAGTGCTAAGACAATCACAATTATAGCATATGACAATGAAGAAAGAGATTCAACAGAGACTATAGTGGTCCTCATGGAGGTAGGACCAATTTGTCATGACACAATGTTTCATGTCCTTGACTTGGACCTTCCATACAACATGCTCTTGGGATGCCCATGGATCCATGCCATGCAAGCTATTCCATCAACGTTTCATCAGTACATCAAGTTATGTCATGAAGGGTAGGTGGTTACCATTTTGGGTTACCCAAAACCATTCACACATTGTAGAGCGTTGCACAGTTTTTCTCATGCCGCTTATGAATGTCCTACTATGGATGTGGTTGTCCCTCTATAGACGGAGGCCATAAAAAACCGAATAGATTCAGAGTCCATCACACCTTTCAATCAATATTTTCCCTCATTGGTCAATCCATTTTCTTTGTGGGAAGCAACATCAGCAAAATATGGCCCAAGTAGGCCATTCACTCTTGAGCAGGCTATATTGATATAATACTTATCGTATCCCCCAGGATAAGGGGTAAGCCTTATTTTCAGTTTAAGAGCACTCGCGAGCATTATCCTAAACCGTTGGAAAAAAATTTCCATAGTGGCCTCCTATCTGAGGAGAAAATGTTAGAAGACCCAACCAATAGAGTGCCAGAAGGCACCATGGCTTCATGCAATCAAGAACCTCAGTACATCAAAGGTCCTCGCATGATGTTTTTCATGGGCTATAGTGGGTTTGGATGTGGCATTAATGCACAAGGCCGGTTGGAGCCTATCCCTATCCCTCATTTTAAAACTGATAAACATGGCCTTGGAATAAGGCCCCATGATGCTCTACCTTCTGAGAATGATGCCACCTCTTCTGAACGTGAGGATGTTTCATCTCATTCTGATAGTGACATAGATTCCCAATGTAGCCTTTACGAGGATCTTGCCTCTACGAACCTATTCCCAGATACGTTGGTCCTTACCTTATCTAAATCCATCCCCCTAAATAAATGTCTAGTAGCCCTTGTATATCCTAAACTTATAGATTGGGATCAACAACTTCACGTGCCATTGGATTTCTTTGAAAATGATGAGGCATTCATAGAGTTCATGGGACTCAGGGACTTTATTCCGGCTGGAGACCACAAGAAAGGATTTAAGATTCAACTAGAAGCTGTGCCTACTTAGGGAAGAAGCATAGATGTGTGGATGGTTGAATAAAAAGGTTGTAACTAAAATTATACCTACTTCTGAGAAACCAAGCAAGAAGGCTCAATGGAAATCCCATAGTGATAGACTCTTTGATAAGCTCATAGACAAACAGAATGAAGAGTCTAAAGATGAAGTGATTTATCCATTCAAAGATGATCATGAACTACCACGGAGGTCGATGTACGATAGAAAAGTGACATGCGAGGATGATAATTAGCAAGTGACTTTCCCCATACCCGACCTCTCGAGGTCATGCTGAGACAGTCGGTGGTCTGGAATACACGTGGGATGCAGATAAGATAGTTAGGTAATCTTATGTTTTCAACACGCAATGGCGGGATCTGCGAATCTAAAGCAAAGAAGGCCCTCCTAACCTAAACCGGTGTGATAGATCATTCGGTGAGGATAGTTGCTCGAAGGCTCCAATCAATATCGAGCTCTGCCGTTATCTGATCTATGGGTTGTGGAATACGTGGAAGATAACCTATGGGTGCTTCATATATACCTCCCGACAAGGTCATGAAAATGGAATGGCTAAATATGTAGTGGATCTTTTGGTGTTTTATGGACGATTCTCTAGTCTAGTCTAGAAATCTTTAGCTTGATTAGCTGCTATGTTTAATAATGATAGTTGTGTGATAATGTCTGGTGGGAGTGGAGAGGATCTAAACACTAATGTTCACAAACCAACGATCAACGTTGGATTGATTTGTAGGCCCGTTGGGTTGTGGGACCTTTGGATAATAACCATAAGTTTGTGGTTGTTGTGGACCTCCTATGGTCATGTGAAGAATCAATCCCTTCTTCTGATCCCAAGTATCCAATAATCGTATGCCTTTTTAGCCTCTACATTTAGAACTAAAAGTTGCATGATTTTCTCAGAGTACCTAACAGGGTTTCTGGAAACTTGGATACGTAAGCTAGTGTCTATATCAATGAGGAGGTCTCCTACATCTGGCTATGGGACAAGTGGATCACAACCAAATGTTTATTCCCTTTCAGGTCCTTCTACAGTCATACGGATGTCTATCAAGGCAATCTATAATTTGGCTGATTTGACCAGAACGTATGTGCTTTGTTGTCTTCTATATTTAATCCTCTTAACTGTGTGCTGATTTCTTGTAGGTCTATGGTTGTTCGGAAGACCTGAATTCTGAGATTTTGGTCTATGTCAGTTATTGCTGCAACAATATTTGGTTGAGGCACGATTGGCTCAAAAACATATTCCCTGGGCTCTCTAGGTCCCGTGATTGTCATACAAGATCAATATAAGGCTAATTGAAACAAAAAAAATTGACTATGCAAGATATATCTACAACATGTATGTATTCCTCTGTTTTTGTATTTTTTTAATAGAATTTTAAATGGAATTGAAAGAATAACTAATCTAATATATTTAGAAAATGAAAACTAATCTAATAACAAAATTAAAACAAACAAGGTAGCCCGCCCAAGCTACTTGCATGTGCGATTGTGAGTTTATCCTAAATAACTAGATAGATGATTAACTTAATTGAAAGATTCTTGATCCTACCTCAGAAGTGAGGAATGAATCATAGTTTCTCATAAACTACCAATCCCCACAGCTTCCCTAGTAATATCAAGAATGAAACTTTAGCTGAAATGAAATGTTTCACTACTCTATTTGATATATTTTAACTAGAACTTTGTGAGATAAAACATGGAATTTGCAAAACAGTGGTGAATCTAGTAGTATATGACTTTGTCCCCTCAGAATGATCTCCTCATTCCTTCATGTTCGCGTGAATCCAGAAGAGCATGTATATTCTAGCATCAACAGAAATAGGTATTCAAACAATGGCAGTTTGGATATAGACCGAATATAATGCAAGTAGGAGAGGGACAAAGACAAGAGACAGAGCTTGGCATATGTGATTCCTAGCGGGATTTATTGTGGGAATACAACACAAGAGTACCGAGAGATTCTAGAATCCACCTTTTTGAAGAACACAA